>JAQQZY010000006.1:23083654-23094933 GCA_030068375.1 Ostorhinchus rueppellii | reverse complement strand
GATGGATGGATGGATGGATGGATGGATGGATGGATGGATGGATGGATGGATGGATGGATGGATGGATGGATTTGTTTACATATTTGTAAATTGTCAAAGTTGGTCAGTCAGATAAAAGATAAAAGATAAAAAAGAAAGTTAAAATGAAATATAGTATTAAAATAAAATAAAAACTAGAGTCCAGTACTGTACATTATCTACATCTAGGATGAATGAAAGAAAACAGCTAAACTCCACAAACTGAATAATTGTTTTTTTCAAAGTTACAGAGCATTGTAGAATATGACCACATATGTAGTCTTAAATTAAGTCTGATATAAAGCAGTATATTAGCAAGGATAGAAAAATGTAAATATTTATTTGAGGAGGTCAAGTATGAAAGATTAAGGTAACTTAAGAGGATATATTTGCATAAATGGAACATAACATTCATATTCATGTTTTTATTAGTGTAGAATCACATAAAAATGAGAAGTGTTGGTGTTGACATTTTTCTGTCATGTTCCACCACTATGTTTTTCTTGTAGCTTTAAAAAGATTCCCTCCTCTTCTTTTCCCATTAAGTTCTCATCAGATATTACATTTGAGTGTGGACCAGAGTTAGGAGCCACATAAATTAAAAGCCCACGATGGACAAAATAAACACTAAAAGAGGGATTTTCTGGTAGGGTCAGTTGGCTGCTATCCAAAACATCACCACTGGTTATCATTAAATGTCACACACTGAACCTTCACGCGATAAGAGTCTTCAGAGTTATCGTTTTATGCACAGAAATGACATCTAAAACAGACGGTAGTGTTTACCAGAAGGTTGTAGTAAGTACATGAGGGCCAAGGTGAAGAGATTTTTTGCCCTGGGAAGTGGAAGAGCAGACAAAGCAGACAAAGCAGAAGCATGGGTCAAATCCTGATGTTTCTTTAAAGGGTGGAAATGACCCAGCAGGTATAAGCCCCACTGCTGCAAATTACTCATCCGTGGATCCGTGGACCACTACTCTGTATAGGAAATGCCACTAGTGCTTGGTTTGTCGTGCTGTCTCCATTTCATCCTGTTCTGGCTTCTTATTTCCCTTGTCTCTGCCCCCATTTTTTGGCTGTTTATTTTTGACATTGTTTGCTTACTTTAAAAGCTTCCAGACCTCCAAGGCTGACAAATGGCTCATGTTGAGACCAATCTTTTTCACAGCTGAAATTGGGCAGATTACTGTTGGGTACCCCTGCTGTCAGTGAATAGAAAATACTTTGGCTGTGCATCGAAGCTAAAGGGCATTTACTGACGTCTGCAGAAGGTGGCAGATGAAAGCTTTCTCTAACCTGTCATCATTCAGAGAGGAAGGATTCGGTCATCTAGAAAACAAACAAAGGAAGCTGACTCCTGGCCTGCTAGCGGACTGTAAGGAAGGTTGGCTGCCATAAAAGGAGCAGATCTAGAAGCTCCCTGCAAGAAACAAAGCAATGTGCAAGACCTTTTATAGCTTCTTCTACTGCCGTCCCTTATCCCTGTTGTATCATTAAATGCTTAAACAAATGCTGTTTGTCAAGCAGCCAAAGCCTTGGAACAGGATTTCCCATGATCATATCAGACAGAGTTTCCCTTTGCAAGAAAATGTCTAGCTGTTCGAATGGGGAGGATGAGGCACAAGGCAAAGGAAGGAAATACTGTTGATATTGTTCAGAATGGCAAAGCTGTTGTGTTTCATTGTTGCTAAAGGGGTTGAGGTAATGGGAGATTGAAACTCAAGAAGGAAAATCCAACTGATGACTCAAAAGGTCAAAATAATGAAGATAATGATGGAATCTATTTTCACATATAGGTCTTCAGCAAATCGCTCTGCGAGGACATTCACTGAGATAATCATTTCCTTCACCCATGTCGAACTAGATTAATTCTTCACAAACAGCTGCCAGGGGCCAAACGCTTCCACTGACCTGAAATATTAAATAACTTTTAAACCATTAATCCTATCAATACACTAAAGTAATGTGGGTAAAATGCAATTTCTCAACTTTTCAGCAACATCAGATGTGTCTTATTTGGACATTCAGATGCTTCACAGTAAATTTGGAAACACCAAATATCATCTTCTGCTATTCATCAGTAGAACCCATGTAGTTTGACAAATGACAGTGGTTACAGACACTTGTTTTTATGTTCAATTAATGATATATTTTGCTGAAAAACTTACTTTTAAAAATTGTTTTCTCTGTTTTGATGTAACAACCTATGGGTTTCCTCTTAGCTTTTATTAACATCTACATCAGTGGTGTCAAACTTATTTAGTTCAAGGGCCACATTCAGGAAAGTGTGACCCCAAGTGGGCCGGACCAGTAAAATATTAGCAGAATGATACATAAATAATGTCAACTCCAAGTGTTCCTCTAAGTTTTAGAGTGAAAAGGGTCAAAAATTACATCATGAAAATGTTTACGCCTACAAACTATCCTTTGAAACAATGTGAATAACATAAACAAACTAAAATTTCTAAAGAAAAACAGGTGTGAGTCTTACATTATGTTTCAGTTTATCATTCCCACATGTACATCAGAACTTACAGATCACAGTGGATCTATAAATACACAAAACATTTAGTAACAGACAGAATAGTTTAAAATTGCACTTCTTAATACATTTCATGTTGTTCATATTTCGTCAGGTTACCTGTTTTTTTGAGAAATTACAGTAAAATTACGTGAAAATATTTAGATTTACAAGGATAAAATTTGGATTTGTCATTATTTATAGGAGGATAAAGCGGGTATAGAAAATGAATGAATGAATGAATGAATGAAGTATTTTACTGGTCTGACCCACTTGAGTTTGAATTGGTCTGAATGTGGAACCTGAAATAAAATGATTGTTAATATCTTAAGTGTAATTTTTGCATTATTTTTTTTTGCAATTTTTTTTTTTTTTTTTTTTGCAATTTTTGCATTTTTGCACAGCTCCTCAGGTCCTCAGAATTTGCATTTCACAAATTCATCCCACGGGCCAGGCTGGACCCTATGGCGGGCCAGATTTGACCTCCATGCTACATGTATAACACCCCTGATCTACATGGTCAGTGAATTAAATAAAGGAAAATAATTCATTTTCACAGACAAATGCAAAATGCAGGGGATAATAAAGATAGAGGAAAAATTAATTTGGATGCAGCCACTAAAATAGTTCTTGGTATTTGAGGGATAAAAGTGAGACCAAATACCTACAGTATACTGTTACAGTATGTCTCTGTATCTTTGTGAGGATGCAGACATTTACATGGACATTTCTCCTCAAAATAAAAGACCAATAGGAATCATTTTAATACTACAGGAGCCTAAATCAGTGATAGTTATAGCTGTTAATCACATATTTAACCCCCTATCAGCCTGAAAACACATGTGAGTTTTTAAAATCTGCACATCACAGGGTCTGAAACACAGACAAACAACAGATACAGAAATCAAGTTTCCTCAGACCATTTGAATTATGAGATGCTGAGTAGAATTTATATGTTTATTTTTCAAAAACATAGATAAAACTGAAATTTTAAGCCTAGAGAGAAAAATCAGATTTTACTGGACTTATTCCAATCGAAAAAGTAGGAGACCTCAATTTGATGGTTGATACTGAAGTTTTTAGTCTCATTTTCAGTCTGACTACAGTCTGCATTTTATCATCTCAAAATATTCCTAAAGAGCAACTGCTTCTCTCTATGAGTGACACTGGAAAAAAAACTGTCAGAGAAACTGATCTATTCTCTTATTCTAACCAGGTTTGGCAACTGCAGTTCTCTCCTCTCTGCTCTACCCAAAAAAATGTCAGAAGTCAACTCTACAGCTGATTCAGCAGCTCAGGAACTTATGAGGAACACCAGGAGACAATACATTACACCTGTTTTAAAATCCTTACACTGGTTTTCTGTCAGTTTCTACACTGAGCTAACTTTTCTTTTACTTGTTTTCAAAGTACTCCAGGGTCTTGCACCTACATGTGTAACTCAAATGCCCGTGGTGTATGAACCTGCACAGCTCCGCAGGTCCTCAGCCATGAGACTTTCAAGGAATCAATGCAGAACAAAAAGCTTCAATGAACTGGGCATTTATTCTCTGAGCCACTGGAACATTCTAAAAGCCCAAAAGGGTTAGAACTTCTGATCAATTACGCTTACTCAATTTTATTCACTGATTTCATTATATTTTTATTTTTCTATTCATCAGTGAGTGTCAAAGCTTTGTTCCACATCCCTTTATGTTACAGTGTACTGATTTTCAGGAATTTATTCATACCATTGTTTTGATGTTTTTAAAAAAAGAAGAAGAAGAAAAAAAAGAAAAAAAGCATTTTGTCATAATGTTGTGTATAACGAAACAATAACGAAAGAGTTTAAAACAGGAAATAAGTATCATGATTTTGACATTTACTGTAATAATGTTGATGGCAGTTAATAAATTATGCTATGTATGTGTGTGGCCCCCACATAAATACGTAACATAAAAACAATTAACGAAACACATTAAAAGATATGACCACTGAGTAATTTTTTTTATTATTGTTGCTTTATGTATCATCTTTTATTGTTTAACATATAAACCGTTCCGCTAATACCATTGTTAAAAAAATATATACGTGAAACATTTCCCGTTGCACAACCAGTCAGCTGACCCAGTGCCCAAAACAAATATGGCGACTTCAGTAACAGCTAGTCTACATATTGTCCATGCTAATAGCAGTACATAACATGACAAAACTTGTTTATCCGCTAATATTTCTTGATATTTTCCGTATAGTTTACATGTGACAGATTTCCCACATAGGCTCAAATACTTTAGGTCAGTGAGCAAAACCGAAACCCGGAAGTGCACCGGAAGTGTACCGTCATGTTTAAACTCAAACATCCGCCTTTGTAACGTGTGTTTGTGATGACAACAAGCGTAAACTCGTTGTGTCGGTCGAGTAAAACGGTTAAATTATTATAAATGAGGCTTTTTTACTACCCAGTGAAATTAGGAGTAGTGTACTCTTTCTCTTTTTGCGACAAAATTGGGTGTTGAGCGGTTTGGAAAAATGTAACGTCTTTTTTTTATCGTGAACATGAACAGACATGATGGACATTGTCTGGCAGCACCGAGGTAAAGGCCGATAAGTTTGGGATACATTACCATGGGTTTGGTGAATTTTGTTATCTCCACTGTAGGAAAATGTCTGGATGTCGTGTGCTTGCTGCTGGACCTGAATTTTGTCATCGTCCACACGGTGGTCCAGACGGTGCTGGCGGTGGTCTCCTTCATAAACAGCCTGCCTGCACTCCTCCTCTGCTCGGTGCTGGAGTTGGGGAACTTTACTGTGTTTTGTCTGGTGTCTGCGGCAGAGGCTACTTCCAACCTAGCCCAGGGTTCAGTCACCATGCTGGGGAGCCTGGTCCTGGTTCTGGAGGGGCTGCTGGAGAGCCTGAAGATGGTGGGTTACCTGTTCATGCATGTCCTGCTCCGTGGGAGGGACCAGCTGTGTAGAGGGCTGCTGTCATTAGGGGAAGGCTGTGGTATCGCTGTCAGCCTGGTGGTCTACTTCATCAACACCGTGGTCAACTATGCACTGATCGCCACCCAGAACCTGTACCTGGGAGTGGTCAGTATGTGGCAGACAGTGTCCACTCCACTGCAGAAGGTGCTGGAACTGGCCCTCACCTCCATCACCTTTCTCTACAGCAGCTTGGTTGGGACGTCGGCTTTCCTGTGGTCTCCTTGTAAACTGGTTTTAGACTTTCTGGTCTCACTGGTGCACATGTTCATTAGCATCTTCATACTGAATATCTACGGCCTCATGCTCACTGCTGTCATTGCAGTAGCTACCACTGTTTACTTAAACCCAGAGCAGACCCGGCAGGCAGCCGGGTGTTTTGTGGATTACATCAACTCTTTTCCCACACTTCATAGACTGAACCTGGCTCTGCAGTACCTTGTATCAGCCTTGCGGACCACCCCACAATATCTACATGGTACCGTGCAGCGCCTGCAAAGGATACTCCATCACCTTTACCTTCTGGAGAGAGGACTTTGGCAGCAGCTGTCGCAACATAGTAGCCAGTTAGGCCTAGTGCTGAGGACTCATCTCCACAGGGACAACAACAGAGCAGGGGGTGATGGTGACCCTGGAGTGGAGGAGAGGCGGGACCCACCAGATGGGAGAGCCAATGACGTGGCTCATCAGGAGATTCTAGATTTAGCCTTACCCTCTTCCAGTACAGACAGACCACTGATGAAACAGAGCAAAGACAGTAAACCTTTACCAGCTGAGGAGCTGCTAAGTCTACTGAAGGAGCAGGAGGAGAGGAAGAAGTGTGTGATCTGCCAGGACTGTACCAAGACGGTGGTGTTACTGCCATGCAGACACCTCTGCTTGTGTAAAGACTGCAAGAACATCCTGTTAAGACAACCTATATACCAACAGAACTGCCCACTCTGTCGGCACATGATCCTCAGCACCATGGATGTATATCTGTGAATGTGGCTCTATCTGTGGGCGTGTGACTGATTAAGTATCACAAAGGTGTAGGGCATTCATTCCAAAATGCTCAGTGTTAGGGATGCACCAATTGCAAAATTCTTGAACAAATCCTGTTGTTTTAAATGACATTTTGGCCAATAGCTGATGCTGATACCAATGCAATTTTTTTCGTTGTTATTATAATTGTTATCATTATTTTTTAAATTACCCGATTAATAAATAGATCTTCATTATAAATACAAAAACAGTCATTATTTCAACGTTATCCTTGAATGAACACAAATTTAATCATACAAATTGAAAAAACATCTAAAACTATAATATGACTGATACCAGTATTAGCCAATATCAGTAAATATTACCTCTTGCTGATGTTTGGCTAATGTCATTGCATCCCTACTCACTACAGCCCATCAGTACTAATACTGATACCTTAGCTTCGATACTGATTCCTAAATACTATTTCTTTTCATACCACTTTTTTACATTACCAAAATTAGCCTATGTTGAATGTTTCCATACAAATCATGAGTTTTATGCTGCAGCACAATAATATTTTATCACTCAACCAGTTTTATAACATAATTTGCTATACCTTCAATGTTAACATAGTATTAATAAAATGTATAAAAGCCATGCCTGCAGTGACACTAATGAGATTCACTCCTTCAGTAATGGCATAGATTTTTTCTCCCTAAGGAGGCTCAATCAACTGACAAGACATTTCTGATACTCTGTAGTGTCTAAGTAATTTGGGTTTGTGCCATAAAAGTACCAGGCCTGATTGAGATCAGACCAGTTCACACTGTGAAAATTCTGGTACCAAAATGCATATGCTTAATAACCCCAGTTGTCCTGATTAGCTTCAGGTCTTGTTGCCATGAAAACCGTTAGGTGCCCTTCATAATGCTGTAATGTTTACCACCGCTTCTGTCTTAAAATGCATGTGTTGTGCTCACAGCACATCAAACTGTGAAGAAAGAACAGCAATATGGCACTGTCTTTTATGTACAAAGCTGTATGTATGGATGTTGTGTTTCTTTGTTTATTCCAGGTTATATTTCTGTTTTGCTGTGGAAGCTTTTAAAAATACTTTTGGAGACTTTGGTTTCACAGTAATTGTGTTGCATTGAGCCGTGTTAATACTAAAAACAGAGGATTTCTGTATGTGTGGAAAGAGATTTATCATTTCCAGTCAGGTGTGATCAAATAGAGCTTTATTTCATTTATTCGTTCTATTGATAGGGCTTATTCTAGTCTTCCATCATAGGCCCATTACAGTCCCCACCAACACATAATCCATAAAAGGTTTTCCCTTTCCTTTGTCATTGCTATAAAACTGATTTTGTTGTATAAAGGGACCGTAAACAAATAAGGCTTTACAATTTAATTAGCTTTTGTTTTTTTTATTTGTTGCTGAAGTTGACACAATGATATTGATGAGAAAGGTTTACAGTACATTTTCGTGACACCACTTAATTTGTTATTATTATTGATGTTGGATGCCATCTGTCATATGCCTTCACCTGCATCACTTGTGGTTTTTTGTTTGCATGATTTGTGTGATTATTTTTTATTGCTGGGACTGTGGAATACAATTTTTTGACATTATTATACTCTTATGTTTGGTATTAATGAAAGAAATCAGCTTTGGAACTTTCCCTTTAAGAGACCAGACTGTTGTTACACAACTTATTCCTCCACTCAGGTTGTCTGAAAATGCTGAAAGCATTCCTAACTCTCCTGTTTCTGTCTGTAACAAGCTGAGCTACAAGTGAACACTGTGGGATCATTGTAGTATGTAAAGAATGAATGTAATGTGACTGGCAGATACGGAGTTCATAATAAATCAACAATCATTGAAACTGTCTCTTCTCATTTTCCAGAAATGCAGGCTGCTTCTGAGGCATATCAAATTAGAAAGTATATACACAGAAAGCAAGAACAGTCACATGGTATTTATTTCAGTTAAAGTGTTAAATTGATGTCTGCACACACCCTAGAACCTATGACCTAGAGCCATGTTTACAGTGAATTCCAAATTAAAATTTCTCTACATTTATCATTTTCTAAGTGAATTATCCCCATTCATTATAATATTATACTCTGAATTTTTCTTTGTTTTCAGTTGAAATCAAGTCTTTTCCTATATTTAATTTAGTGATCATGTAGATGTTCAAAGGTTATTATTTCAAAACGGAGAAAAATGGGGAAAAAAAGAAGTCACTATCAGCAAAATATGTCATTAACTGAGTATTAAAACAAGAGTCTACAACCAGTCATTTGTAAAACAGTGATGTCCAAATTAAATTTTCTCTACATTTATAATTTCCTAAATGAATTATCCCTATTTATTATAATATTATCCACTGATTTTTTTTATTTTTTTTATTTATTTATTTTTTTTTTTAGTAGAAATCTGGTATTTTCCTATATTTAATTTACAGATCATGTAGATCAAGGGTTCTCAACCCTGGTCCTAGAGGGTCGCAATCTTGCATGTTTTAGATGTGTCCCTCTTCCAACACACCTGATTCAAATGATCAGCCTATCAACAAGCTCTGCAGGAGCCTGATAACGACCCTCAGGTGTGTTGGAAGAGGGAGACATCTAAAACATGCAGGTTTGCGACCCTCTAGGACCAGGGTTGAGTACCCCTGATGTAGATGTTCAAAGGTTATTATATCTAAACAAAGTTAAATGGGGGGAAAAGTCACTTTATCAGCAAAATATGTCATTAACTGAACATTAAAACAAGAGTCTACAACCATTCATTTGTAAAGCTACATGGGTTTTATTAGTGACAGTGTTAGAATATGATTTCTACATTCATTAGAGCCTCTGAACATGCAAATAAGACACTTAGAAATCATATTTTAGAGGTAGACCGATGTAGCAGCTGGCTGATATATGAATTATTTTTTTTTTTTTTCAATATTGGGCATAAGCCTTAATTGTTCTTTTTTTTTTTTTTTTTTAAAGCTGATATTTGATCAGTAGTAAAAATGTTACACGATCAGGCACCTGTGTGGGCAGCATTTGAAGTTGAATAAAAGTTAAGAGTACTAATAATTTCATTTATATTGCCGCATACAAATCTTAATTATCTGTGTTATGAGTGTTGTTTACGAGTCTTTCAGTTGTATTTTACAGTCAATGTACTTTAAAAAAACAAAAAAACAAAAAAAAAAACTTAAATATCAGCCTCAAAAACCGACTGTAGATATTAACCATCAGGTGACCAATTTTTTTTTTTAAATCGTCACCGGTCTTAGAAAAACCCATATCGCTCAACATCTACAGCATTATATCTGATTTTATCTAAGTAATAATAGAATCAGTGGTTCAAAAGGTGTTAAACATTTCAGATGTATGGGTGTTTTAGGGTCAAAGATAATGTTGTGTCGAGTTTTTAATGTGAAAAAGATATTGGAAATAGTGTTTGGTTGAAGTCTGGTGCAAAATGTTCAAATTAGAGCATTAGAAAACATAAACCTGCTGTCATAATATATTTGTCTGTGTTTACAACAGGAGCATCATCAAAGTCTGTGATGATATGATAATCTTAAATTCATCATTAAATTCACCTTTAGAAACAATGAAAGTTAGTGCAGGTGTGATTAATAAAAGTCATTATTGCTGATTTATGTTCTGCTGCTTTAGGACCATGTGAAAATGGTTTAACAGAGAACAGGCATCACCAGTGTTAACACCACGACAAGCAAATGATGTGAAAGAATCAGCAGGGATGTACAGTCAAGTTCAACGTACAGTCTTATATGTGGCTTTGTGCGACAACAGCACAGGTTTTATGTTTCCACGGGGGCTGCTGGGTACACAAGAGAAGCAAAATAACTACCAAACAAGCAAAACAGGAGATATTTCAATATAAAGCCTGAAGCCAGTGATGCTAAACAGAGTGTTGTGTGATGGTCGGGGGCTGCTGGGTTAGAGGAGGGGCCACTAATGGCCATAAGGGACCACTTCCACAAACATATGACAATTCACCAGAGCTTTGTGGTTCATAACTTCAAAAGCTTCATTCCCATCCCCAATGTCACTTCTATAAATATCCACAGCCTCTACTACAATGAAAGAACACACTTAACAGCTCCAGTGTGAAATATAGCCTCATTTTTGTGTTGTTTTTGAGTAATAATGATATTAGAACCAGGTTTTTGTAATGGATTTGACAGGAAATAAGCATCTTTAACCATAAACTGCAAAAAACAAACAAACAAACAAACAAACAAACAAACAAACAAACAGGGGTGTCTAAAAACAAGATAAAAACACTAAATCTGAGGAAAAGGGTCCTCAAAACAAGTGAAACATCTGTCCATGTAGCAAGAGAATTTCAATTGACAAGATTTCTTGAGATAGTTAAATGGTGACTGTTGGAGAATTTAAGACTTTGTTAAGGGACTGGGAAAGGGCTACTCTTGGCCAATGTGACTGTTTTCATTTTTGACAGTTTCTTACTTTACTTTGAACTAGTGTCTCCAGAACTACTTAGTTTTAATGTACTGATGTATGAATGTAATTGTTGTTTTTACTGTGTAACTCTGTATGCCACTGCCATGCCAGGTCCCTCTTGAAAACGAGATTTCAAATCTCAATTAGGCTTTTATCTGGTTAAAAAAAAGGGATATAATAATAATAATAATAATAATAATAATAATAATAATAATAATAATAATAATAATAATAACTACAAAAGCACTCAGAGAGCGCAGACCTCCGCCAAGCTTATTGTGACTCCCATCCAACAGTCGTACTTTTTTAATGTTCC
>JAQQZY010000006.1:23022653-23067759 GCA_030068375.1 Ostorhinchus rueppellii | reverse complement strand
TAAAATACTATCATAATAACATAAATAATGACAACTCCAAGTTTTTCTCTTTGTAAATGTAAACATTTTCATGTATTTACACAAAAACAAAGTATAATTTTGCAAAAAAAAAAAAAAAAGGGTATAACCTGAACAAATATGAACAACCTGAAATGTCTTAACAGAAGTAGAACAATTTTAACAAGATTCTGCCTGTTATTAAATGTTTTGTGCATTTGTAGCTCTACTGTGATGTGTACGTTATAATGTACCTGTGTAAATGATAAACTGAGACATAATATTGTCAAAATTATACTTATTTATTCAGTTTGTTCATGCTGTTTGAAAGGATAGTTTGGAGTTGTAAACATTTTCATAATGTAAATTTACTTTTTTCACACTAAAACATAGAGAAAAGGTTGGAGTTGGCATTATTTATATATTATGTTATTCTTTTACTGGTTTGGCCCACTGCAGATCAAATTTTGCTGAATGTGGCCCCTGAACTAAAATGAGTTTGACACCCCTGATGTACACTAATTCTTTGCGCTGTTATAAATAAAACATTTAGAACTGAAGCAGCTTTCATTAATGTGTGTGAAGTGAAAACCAGCCCTTTTTAGTTCTTGTTAATTTATCTGTAAACACATTTAGATCAAATTTTTTCTCATATTTCGAACAATCCCCGGCAGCCAAGGACAATAGCTAATGTTTGTTATTAATGAGCTCATAATACAGAAATGAATATATATTTTCTGTGTATATCACTTGGAGTTTTATCGTTTGCGCTTTTCTGAGTTTGACCTTTTGTCAACATTTTGTCAACTGCTGGGATGAACTGAATTTCCCTGACTACAGATCATAAAGTTTTATCTCTTATGTTAAAATATCACATTGTGCAGGTGAGTGTTCATTTACTGTCAGTCTTGATTATGTATTTGTACAGTGGTAAGATTAGATTACTTTAATTGGATATGAGCAAAACATTAGAGTACAAAAAAAAAAAAAGCACAAACAGTAAAACACATTGGCCAAAGTGGACTATAATAAGAATAGTGTAAGGTTTCAAATTTAATGGAAAAAAATAATAAAATAAATAAAACACCCAAATAAAAACTTTGCATATTTTGTCAAATACAAACTTCCTGTGTACATGTGCTACCTATCTTCTTTACAAATAAATTAGTCTGATTTTAACACAGGCAAATGATAAAAATGACTATCATTTTCTCAAAAATAAAAGCTTTGTGTGTATTTTTCCTCCAGTGGTTTCAGGAATAGATGAAAATGTCAGTAAAGTAGAACGTTTCAGATAATGAGAAACTAAAACAGTGAATGAACCAGGCAAGAGACGAGTAAAGGAGACATGTTTATTATTTAAACTATCACTTAAATAAAAAAGTGCATAGAAAATAAACATGATTAGAAACTTTTCTTTTTACATTTATGTACAACTTTGTTTCCTAATTATACATTCAACCAAGTAGTTTGTGGTTTTTTTTCACTGTGGTGGTTTTCCTTCATTTTGTTGATGTGTATTGAGAAAATACTGTTAAAACGGGAGAAAGTATGACTGTTTGAAGACCGTTATTATTACACAGAGCAGGAGGAATATTGATAAGACAAAGGTATATTCAAGGCATAAGAAACGAGCCTGTTATGATCTTTGATCTCTTATAACACGTCCTACTGTCCACTCCCTCTGTGACACCACATCCCATCCTAGGCTGAAAACTCTATACACAAGAAGCAATTAAAAAATTACAAATACATGTGAAGTACTTGTCCAACCTCGCCCAAACCGTGACTTGTAAAAGAACAATTCAGGGTGGATGTTGCACAAAATAAATAAATTAAAATGTTTCATCATCTCAGCATTTTGACTTTCTATAAAACAGTACATGATAAGTACAACCAAAGCTTCGGAGGAGAGAGATGGTCAGGGAGACGTGAGAGGCTCCAAAATGAAAAAGCCATTTTGGTTGGATCTTTAAAACTCCTGGTGGGTCTCCACAGACCAAACTCTTAATTTTTACCACATCAAGTAAGCCGTCTAAAAGTCCCTGTTAAAACGTACAAAGAAAAACATAAAAACATTCACTACAACAACCGGGGAGGGGGGGGTGGGGGATCAAATGGCTGACCTCAAGAAGTTTACAACCACATTTATACAGTTACATTTCTCATCACATAAAAGAAAAATGTTCCTTTTTGAGAGAGGAAAAAAAAAAAGAAAGAAAAACTGCAATGTTCCTCAGTGGTGAAGAAACATTTACAGGCACAGCAAAATTGGTACTGGATATCAATATACAAAAGAATGATGCACGTTAGTTTCATCTGATAGTACTGTAACACAAAACCATTATAGAGTACATTGAAACATTGCTATTAACCATTATAAATCTGCTGTTTTGCTACTGTAACTAAGTTTGTCTGTCCATTCCATATATTGTATAGATACTAAAGTACAAGAAATTACTATGCATGTTTCCGTATAATATTGTTATGTATTTATACTATAATTACAGATAATGAAGGAGAAGGGCCACTGGTGTGGCGTGGTAGAAATCGAGTCCAAAGAAACAACAGAGACCATTTCCTTATTGTATATGCCGTTTAAAACATGAAATTAATGACTTATTGTTCACTGAACCCTCTGACCCTGAAAATGCAGAAGTAAGAGTCATAGACAGAGCCCTTGGCATCAATAAACATGTAATCACTGATGCTAACATGAACTGTTGAACTAACCCAGTAAGAACCTGTTGTCCTGCTGTTCACACATCTATTATTTATTGTCAGTGCTCAAATGAAACTGCTGCCCCCCCACCCACCCACTTAGAGGTCTAGACATCTTCCGAAATGACCAGGGTCACTGACACAACAACTGAAAACAAATGTAGCTGACGAAGCATCATTACAAATCTGGTGATGTGGAGGAGGAATATACATTCATTGCTGACCTTTAGCAGCAGAACCCAGCCAGCCCAGAGTGGGTGGAGCTGTATGACCCCCAGGCCAGGTGTGGGGGTGAGGGAGTCAGGTAGCTGGACCTGACGAAGCTGAGTGGAAAAGCCAAGCCCGGGTCGTACAGACTGCACCGTCAGGAAGGAAAAGGGCTGCTGGAGTGGTCCCTGCCTTCACTATGTTGTGGAAAAGAGTCAAGTGCACTTTGCTAGAGCCTAAAACACCACTTCAGTTGGTCTAATCCCAAAATGGACTGAGCTTAGTTTTTTTTTTCTTTTTTCTTTTTTAGTACTGGGGCCAAATGCACAGGTTGACAATTATTCCCAATGATGCTCTGTGCTTGTGGTTTCAGCATAGGATTTGCATTGTCTATCTGAAGAAGCAGCTGAGTTTTCCTATGTCTGTTCAGTGCCTGTAACACAGCTAAAGTGCAAACTAACATTTTGTTTCAGTTCACAACAACAGTGTGGTAGTGACTGCTAACGGCCTTTAGGTGATAACGAAGTCAGCATGAACGGTGGACATCGATAAATTAGAAACAAAGTCATTGACTTCAGTCACTTAGTGGAACCAGTTGGTCTAAACAGTCTGATAATGAAATATTCGGTCCAGGGTGTGAATAGGCTTGTTTAGTGACAACTAAGGCAAACAACAAGGAGACTAAATCAAAGAATAAAAAGTGATTTCCAAACTGAGGCGAGCACTAGTTAGTGGTCACCGGGACAAAGTGGTTTTAGACATTTTTTTTTCCTTTTTGAAGACATAGATGGGCTTAACGGAGATATGATACTATACGCTCTTGGTATCTTTAATATAAAGGCACCTGTTTATCATAGACCAGGTCTGCAGAGGGACACAACACTTTTACATGACAGGACTTCATGTGATTCTACACATGTATTGCCAATTCACGTCACGTGGCTATTTTGTGAAGAGGAAAATTTTGATATGACTGCCTGGCAGCAGCCTGAAAGTGGACTTGATTCTCAATGTGATGTGGTGTGAAGACGATAAGGCTGGAGAGAGGAGATATCGGTTATGGGTCAACAATCTAAACTCTCTCAAGTGCATAATAATTCACATGACTGCCACACTGCTCGCTTTAACTGGAATACCCTCAGCTCTGACCAAACAGCCCAGGATAAAGAGTTACTGGTGGACTGAACTCGACAGGACCAAGCCCCAGACCAGCGCCAGTCTTTGGAATCAAAGAAAACATTCAGGCTACAAATTAAAAGAGAAAAAACAAAACAAAATACAACAACAACAACAAAAAAAACAACTTGAAAAGGCAGCGGAATACAAAACATAGACCAAGCATTAGTGTTTGTAAACCTCTATTTCCTACAAAAATGGCAATAAAATAAATATGATTTTTTAAAAATATAAATACCATCATTAAGTGCTATTCACTAGTGAGTGCTTTTTAAGTCTTTTTGTAGAAAAATATACATTATTTACAATTTTAAAAGCAAGCATGATATTTCTCCTGTCCATAATAAAAAGACAGATAACAGACAAAACTTGAAAAGAATTAACACCGTACAAATAAAACAATTTCCGTAGTAATATTTATCACGAAAGGTGGAGAAGAAAACAAACTGTGTGACAATTCAATTTAAGGTCATGATGTTTGGTTCTCTTTGTGGCTGTAATTTGGAACGTGATTCAAAGTCTGAGCTTATATAGTTACCACAAAGTTTAATTAAAAAAAAACAAAAAACACAACGGCATGCACAAACCTGTGACACCACTGTCAGCTATACGTTACACAAAGATCCATTTCTGGATCACAGCTCCAAAAAAAAAAAAAAAAAAAATCAATCAATTAGAAATATGTGCACGTCTACTAAAGCACATCAGTAGAGTACTCCAGTCCCTTGGCTGTCAGTCCACCAGAATCTCTAGCTGCCTTGCTTTCTCAAGGCCAGAGGCTTAATCCCATCAATAACATGTCTACATAGCTACCAAGTTGTCAGACTAAAAAGTCAATGTAAGTACAAAGGATGGCATCAACCTCAGATATCACCCTTAACAAGAACAACCAAAAATAACCTTTTTTTAAGTTTTTAAACAAATCTACACTTCTGTCCCCCTCGTCACTTTTTTCTGTCCATCAGCATCTCTTCACCCTCTTTCTGTGGTTACCACTCCCCCTAGTGTTTCCAGCTGGACAGCTGTTTTCAGACTGCTGTACACGAGCAGCTCCTATTTACAGTGTTCAATGTACACACCTACAAGCTTCTGAAAAACGCCTGGTTAGGGGAAGGTTCCAGTTTATCACAACAGCTCTGAAGGCATCAGGGCACATTCAGACAGGGAGATGTGCATCAAAACAGCTGATACAGAGATTTAAAAAAAAAACTAATTCTAACAAGTTTTCTAATTTTTCTTTCTAATAAAATTACTGTTCCAAGTCCCTTAAACAAATTGCACTTTGGTGTAAAATGGAACCAAGTTCTTTGATTTTTTTTTTTCTATTATGTTCATATCTCAGCATCGGACCACAAGATCTTTAAATAAACAACAATAATAGAAAATTAAGGAGGATGGGCCAATGTAAGAAATTATGAAGGGGCAACTTTATACCTTCTAAATGTTAATCAAAAGTAAATTAAACTTGATATTGCAATGTTGTGAAGGCTCAACCATTTCATTAAACACCTCAATGAAGGTGAAACTTTCCATTCCAGACATGAATGAAACTAAAGGAGGCACAATGTTAGAATTTCTACAAATGGCCCCTCCTCCAAAATGGCCCTTCCTGCATAACACAACACGACTCACAGCCACAGTCTCACTGTTTTCTGCCAAAACCAGCAGCGAAAACACTGACAGAGCTCATCGTCAGCCGTGGCCCTGTGTGCACAGGACACAGAAAATTGGCATAAGTCAGCACACAAACACCAGTGGGGGCATCCATGAACATCATGGCACTACTGCCCAACATGTTTCGATTCAGGTATCAGTTGAGGAATTTGCGACACTTCTTTGCACCACAGTTGCAGGGCAGCTTGTTGCTGGCGTCCTCGATGGGGAATTTGTAATCGTACGTGAGCTCCTCTCCACAGTAGATACGACGAGAGGCAAAGATGACGATGTGCTTCTGGCCATCCACAGTGATGACCCGTGAGTAGCAGTTGGGCTCACAGGAGTGGTTGATGAAGCGGGCAGCGTTGCCATGCACTGTGGCATCTACAACCTCATAGTCATCAATGCGAAACATGTAACAGCCAATCCCCTTTGAAGGAAAAAAAAAAACATCAGAAGATGTTTCCAACAACATTTTCAGGTGAGTTAAATAAATGGATGTTTGAAATCTAAGTTTATCCCCCCACTGTCCTTCCTGTACTCACCTTTCCATCGTAATATTTCTCACGTTTGTCAGTGAGCACAGAGCGAATGACATTTCCAGAGTATTCTATGACCATCTCTCCAACATCAATGGTTTTCTTGCAAAACAGACCTCGGCCATGAATAGGAGACCTGAGTGGAACACAATTTGGGGCAATATGTCAAACTAAATATTGTACATGTTCTGCATAATTTCAATTATTTTACTTTGACCATCCTCTCTTTTAAACCTTCATGTTGTTGTTTATCTCACCTGTAAACTCCAACAGTTTCTTTAGATGTGGCCTTGAGCTGCTTGAACCTCACAGACAGCGGAAGCTCCATGGACGCACGCCTGTGAAGAGAGAATGATAAAGAAATGTTAGCATGAAAGAGCGAATATATTATCCTAACATGACCTAAACAAATGATTTTGACCAAACTATAGATTGAAATTCAATTCTGGATAATCTTTACTATAAAAACAAAAGCATTTGTGTGTGCTCCAACTGACCTGGCAGTCCTGAGCTGCCCTTCCTCATCATCATCTTCCTGCGGTCTGTACTCAGGAGGTTGGCGGTGTTTTGAGGCCAAGAAATTGAACATGTCAAATACTGACCTCCTGGAGGGAAAATAAACAGCAGTCAGAAACAAAAACAAGCCATAGTTATAATGTGTGGAAGAAGGTTTTTTAATACCCTATTGTTTATTAAAAACATATAAAATGCACATATTTTGTGTGCATATTCGGACTCCCTGCACATTTTGTATATAAGATCACAGGTGTTGTATTTAAACACCAGATCAATGTGTGTAATAGGACTATGTGGAGAAAAAAGTCATTGTTCAAGATACAAACTCATTGATATTATGGCACAAACAGCCTGCAGCTCCTTCATCCAGTCTCTGTGATATGAGATCAGTCCCATCCTAACCTGTTGTGGATTTCTGCCCGGGCCGAGCCGTGCGGGTTGACGGGAGGTTCATCTGTCTCCTCAGGCTTGTGGAAGCGGAAGCTGTAGCTCCGACAGTGTCTGGAGCCGTACAGCTGTTCCAATAAGAAGATGACTGCCTCATGGACGACTCCCAGCATTCTCAGGCCATTCACACCTGAGGACGAGCAAAGGCACCCATTCAGAACGAGTAACTACAGTCGTGACGCCAAGAATACAAACCAATCAATAAATATGTGTATGTACTGTATAGGGGTGTTAGAAAATATCGTTTTTGCAATATATCGCGATATTTCATTTCAAAATACTGTATTGATATTAAAAGTATTGTATCGATATTTTTAGATATTTATTCAAACGCAGATATAGCAGAAGTTCATTTTTGTCCTTTGTTTTTCTTTATTACTTACATTTTATTTATTATTATTTAACACTGTTTTTATTAATGGTTATTTGAAGCATCCTTAAAGCCCTTTTTACTGTTTCTCTGTTAGGATCACACAAAAATAATGTTATGAACTAATAGAATATGAACATTTGAGCAGGATATTAAACAGTAAATGTCTGCAAAATATAATTTAAGTTTTAACACAAATATTTTGTAATATCACATTAGATCCTGTTGCGATGAAATAAAAATGTGTTTAGCATTTGTGCGTATTTCTGGTGTAATTCAATTCTTCAAGGAAACGATAATTTTTAAAAGAAACAAACAAAAAACTTAAAAATTGCTTTTTGTAACAGTATCATGATATATCGTATCGTGATCCTAATATCGTGATTTGTATCGTATCACCAGATTCTTGCCAATACACAACCCTAGTACTGTATGAATACCACAAACAAGTGTCTTCTAACAATGATGATGATGATGATGATGATGATGATGATGATGATGATGATGATGATAAGACCTGAAACTGTGAATTTTTCATAAGGCACAAATGGTTGAACACTAAGACCTATTTAACACACAACTTGTTTTTTTTTTTATACAGACTTCTGGCCAGATTTCAGATATAAATCCTTCCCTAGACCCCAGTCCAGACCAAACAGTCCAGCACTGCTCCAATGAAAATAGGTGGTCTAAGTCAAGCTCAAACTAACCCGCAGTTCAGTTCCTTTATAGTCTCACAACACTTTCTGGATGGCCTGAACTGGGGGACCAATTACAGAGTGTAACACCAGGTCTCTTCAGCCGTTAACCAAAACAAGATCAAAAAGAACTAGACAATGTCGGGGTACCACATGGGACCAGAAAGAGACAAAGGTTTTTAACAGAAATATGGTCTAAAAAGTAATAATGAGATAAAAAAAAAAGAAAGAAAGAAAACAATAGGCAAAGACCAGCAGTACTGAAATAAATCTGCACATTCATTTGTCTCCAGCCACAACAACAGCTACTTTTATGAATTGACACGTCACGTTCATGCACTTGGCTTTCTTCAAATGTATTAGTCATCACAGGAGGTAGGCGTTTCAGGCACATAACTTTAGAGTACATATGAAACCAATCAAAGATCAAAAGTCTGAAATGTAAAAAAATAGTAATATGAACCTTAGTTTGGAGTTTTTTAAGCATAAAAGCAGCACCCAAGGCATTTTGGATACATTACCTTCACCAAATTCATGTGAAATCAATGTTTAGGGCATCAAAACTAACTCAAATGCCTTCCCACAACTCATGAATGTAGTTTGTCCCTGGCCTGCTTTGGCAAGTTTTGTTTTTTTAAGCTTTTGAAACATTTTGAGTACTGTCTAAAAGTTTTGCACACAAGCTACTACTAAATTATGTTTGGGGCTGAAACACATAATATTTTCTAGTGAAAGGACTTCCAGTCTTCACAACCATCCACAAAATGCTACAACATAAAGAGCACTAAAGTTGAAAAGCAACGGCCTCACCTTCAAAAGACAGCTCTTTGAGTCGTGCGTTGGAGCGAGCTTCCTTCACCTTATCAGTCAGGGATTTCCAAGCCTCTGCAGAGGGATAGTATGGTTCAAGGCTTCATACATAAACAAGTTTATTCATTCATTCATTCACTTTCTATACCCGCTTTATCCTCACTAGGGTCACGGGGGTCGCATGGAGCCTATCCCAGCTACTTAAGGGTTTAGTTCTAAGAAAATTTCATCTGTCAGGAAAAGCAGTTGATACATGTAATAGTATGTCTGTTGATAAATGTGCAGGTGATGCGTATTAATGAAACTGTGGGAAATAGGATGGATCATTTATATTGAATATTAAAACTATAGGGCAGGGATAGTGAGTGTTTTTCCTCTAACCTTCAATACTTTCGCAGCGAATGTGGAAGCCATCTTCACTGCAGATTTCAAAGATGATGCCCTTCTTGGGTTTGCTATCCAGCACCGTGTCTCTGCTGTTGTTGTCCTGGTCTGGTGGTGAAGCCGCTTTGAGAGATCCTGTTCCACCTGCTGTCGGACCTTTCTCTTTACCCACCATCTTCCCTGGTAAAACTGGACCTTCAGATGTCTTCTTTTTACCAAATACACTGAAAGACATTTCAAGCCAGTGTTAGAAACCAGATTTGATACAGTCGATAAAAACCCTCAATACCATGGCTGACTCTGTACCTCTTGTTAGTTGGCTTATCTGCTGGTTTTCCTGTGTCCATGGGTTCAGGGGAGATCAGGTCTTTGGAACTGCAAAACCAATGGCAGAGGTCGAAAATTAAGATTATAATTTGCGACAAATATTCAACAAAGCTAGTTAGAATTTGTAAATGAATGACTGTTATTAAACATATATTTCACATCCAAGCTTGAGAATCAGCAAAAACCCTGCAGTTGCACATATTATAAATGTCCATAGCATTTACACCTGCATATATTCTGCCACTGTGTGTAGCACAGGTATTGTTAATACTATATATTCTGTGCTTTCAGCATTTGCTGATATTGCAGCTCTGGCAAAAAGCTAAATTGCATTTCATTGCCTTGTATTTGTACGCATGTAGTGACAATAAATTGAATCTGAAAATGGATAACTACGAACTCAACATTTAGAAAAATTTGCCTGTTACTCAAAGTGCTTTCACTTTTCTGAAACTATACAAAATGTCCTTATTGTGTAAAATAGCTTAGCACAGATATGTAGTTGGTATTGAACAGACATTTCATTTCTCAATTCCTTCTGCCATTCAGTTTTATTAAAATGAATTTACAATGTCACTATGAGAAATCTGTTTGATATTATTATAAGAATTCAAATGACGTCATAGAACTATTAAAAACACAGCACTGATGGCTTCTAACCTTGGGTTGGAGGAGAGTCTTCCTGTGGGGTTGTGATGTTCCTCTGGCTGAGAAGCCTTAAGCTTCTTTACACTGGTTATGTCTGGACTCTGTCTGCTCCTCTTGGCTTTCTTGCCTTTTTCTGCTCCTGCAACTGCTGCTGAGATCACTGTGGAGTTAGATGGTCTTTGTTCTGAAGATCTGGAAATAGGCGTTGTTCTACTACTCTGAGACTGTGAAGGGGTCTGTGTATGAGTAAATACTCCAACAACACGCCCTTTGGCGGGGCTTAAAGGGGTGGCTGTGCCCGGCGCTAAAGTAACAGTTGTGTTTTGACTAGATTCCACAGTCTGGGCTCTGTTTACAGGCTGTGCGTGATGCTGTAAGTGGAGGTTGCTGCCATCCGTCTCTCCTTGTTGGTTGACAGCCATGCTGATAGTTTGTTGGGAGGGCAGGACGCAGATGCTGCTTGCTATGGATGTCTGAACAGAAGAGCCGAGTTGTGACATGAGGGGAGCTCCTCCTGCTGACTGCAAGACCATCGGCTGATCTGACAAGCCTAAGCCATGTGGACTGGCCTTAAACAAGAGGTTGCTTATAGGCCCTGTGATCTCAGTGGAGCTGAGCACTGGTGTGGAGAGAGACACTGATCCTGGTGCCAACAGGCCTGTAGCGCCACTAGGGGGCATAGATACAACATTCAACACTGACTGACTAGGGTTGAGACCAGAGACTGTGCAGGGGAGGATGTGAGTGGAGGAGTCATGACCTAGGATGCCCGGAGGGGCAGATGCAGGAATTCTCTGCTGGAGGAGGGTAGTAGGATCCAAGTACATAACCCCACCTGATTTTGGCCTCTTGATTATATTTGGAACTTTGCGTTGCGATGTGGAGAGAGTACTTAACTCAACCAAACCACCAGGTTGTCCAGGGATACTCGCTGTAATCTGAGGGGAGGAGAGGTTGATAAGGGTCATGTTGGGAGGTCCTGCGTCTGATGGGGCCAGAGTAGGCTGGCTACGAGAGCGGGCAAGCTTTTTATTTTTTTTTGGCTGAAGACGTGAAATTGGTCTCTTCTTGCCGTGAGCAGAGGCAAGAACAGCGGGGGAGGAGGTGAGGGACGAGGGACTGGAC
Source organism: Ostorhinchus rueppellii (assembly GCA_030068375.1). NCBI lineage: Eukaryota > Metazoa > Chordata > Actinopteri > Kurtiformes > Apogonidae > Ostorhinchus > Ostorhinchus rueppellii. Next base: position 23,056,138 of record JAQQZY010000006.1, on the reverse strand, counting down.
ACAATGGCAACACTCGGGCCTAACTCATGTGCTCGACCCGCCTCTGAGACCAGAATCTGGGGCTGGTCGTGAGCCTGAGAGTGCAACCCTATTAGAAGTCCTGATGTGGTGCTGGGGATAGCCGTCTGGAAGCCAGTCTGTGTGGTTCCTGTAAAGGTATGAATTTGAGGTGGATGGGACATTGTGCTGAGAACTTTGCCCCCAGCTGGGAATATCGGCTGGGATGGGGGCAGAGCAGTATTCAGACCTGTAGTGAGTGTCATAGGGCTCAGCACTGCTGAAGAGCTGGTGTCCATCACTCCTGTGGCACTGATTTTTTGGGTGACACCATTAGGGACTGTTTGAAGCACATAGAGGGGCTGAAACTGCTGATTGACCACAATGAGCTTTTCAGGGCCTGTCTTGATGACTGCTGGGCTGGAAACCTGAGCCTGGGATGGTCCTGGGACAGTGACTGGACTGGGGCTACCTGCAGCTGATACTGGGAGGTACTTCTGACCCTGAAGGGGCAAAGAGGGGGAACTTGGCAAACCAGGTGTACCAGCACTCCGTGGGACATCCTGGTTGACTGAAGGTTCAACCACTTGGCCAATAGCAGGGCTGGGAATAAACTGTTCAGGAGTCATGTGACCCTCAGTGACCTGTGCATCTCGATTTCCCAAAGCCGCAGTGTCGTGCTGACTTTCTGATGGTAGTCCTGCTCTTTTCTTGTCCCCGCTCTTTTCTCCACTGATTGTGTCAGGGTCAGAGGTCAAACCTAGCATAGTGCGATCTGAGGTATCTGGGATGAGACTACCAGCTGTGTGGTTCTGATTGGTACTGACAGTAGGGCTGCGTGTAGTCAGAACAGAGAGGTCAGAGGGCAGCTCCAGTGGAAGATATGGCTCCTCTACAGATATGGAACTATTCACACTACTCTCCACAACGCCTCCACTCTCAGCACTGGGTAGAGGCTGAGAAAAGTCATCAAACAGTATGTCTTTGCGACGGTTAACATCAACTCCAACATAACCCTCATCAAGCAGAAGCTCAGAGGAGGAAGGCTCTGACTGTTGACCCAGAGTCTGCATTGACATGGAAGGCGTATTGAGGACAAACTCCATGATATCTGACGGCAAAATATTTCCACAGTCATCACTGTTGTTGTTGTCAGAGTCTGATTTGAGCAGGTCTGTGCTCAGGGACAGCTGGGCTTCAAGTGGATCCTGACCCTGACTCTGTGCCTGGGCCTTGACACCGCCCCCGAGAGGAAGACAGTTTTCCTTCTGGTTTTTTCTGCCCTCTCTTGTGTTACCGCTTACTGTTCCGCCGCTATCAGGCTCCTTGTTTGAATCATGGGAATCAATTTTCTCAGTGTGCCTTTCTCTGGTCCGCCTCTTAGGAGTGCTCTTATGTGGGGTGGATGAAGAGGTGGCAGTTGTGGTTGTAGTGCTGGTGGTACAGATACTGGTGTCACTCTCTGAACCGTCGTCGACACCATCCAGCTGTCCAATGTGCTGTTTTCCCAAGGACCTGTTAAATATAGGAAAGGAATTTTGTCAGGTTATTATTTGAGAAAAACACTCAGAATTTTATAAATAAATATATCTAAGAGATTTAGCGATGTGCAGATGTCAGTTTTCTGAACCGGTTTTCTTTTTTTTTAAAGTGACCTTTAAGTGTGATTCCAATTTTCTCTCAAAGATGTAAAATTGATAGCATGCACACAAACCTTTTTGTCTCTCATTTTTATGTTTATATGTTTTATATCATATTTATTATACATGTTTGCAATAAAACCCTAACTATTAAATAAATAACTACACTTTCCCCCAAAAGGCCTTCTTTTACTCTTATTTCAAAACTAATCTCAAAATAAAGTGCTCCCAGTTTCTGGACAGAATGTCTCTGTACAAATAGTAACGAACTGTACTGCACAAGTAGTAGATGAGTGATTACTCGTGGCTTAATTTAGCAGCCTGGCACTAGTACTGCAGAGACATGTCACGTTCATTTCACTTGGCGAGCCACCTCTAATAATTTTGTTCTTTGTGTCTCCTTCTCACTCACTATGAAAAATGTCCACACTGACATTGTGTTGGCATGTGTGACTGTGATGTTACTGTCTGTTGCCATGTGCATAATATTAACCACAATGCAGTTTGTGCTTGTACTGTTTCATTTGCTTTACAGATGTGTCTGATCCCACAGTATACTTTTCAGTAAAAGAAAAGTCAGTTCCTGCAGTCACTGCTTTTGTTGAAGAAAGATGTCCTTGCTATTTTGTTATAGTTTCAGATTTTTATTTCTACTCATTTGTTGTAAAAAATAGGTTGTAGGTTTATCTAAATGTGTCAAGAGGCCTTTTCTCTGCACTCATAATTCCCTTAGAAATAGAAAATAAGACTGCCATTACTAATAGTCAATCGGTGCATCTTTCAAGAGAATTAAACCCATCACATTTGTACTTACAAAGCACTTAACATGTCCTCTTCACTGCTCACTTGTCCCTTCTGCTGCTGCTCCTCATCTTTAAGAAAGCGCTGGAGCTGAGAGCCTCGTCCTAGACACTGGTCTATGCCTTCTATGGAAGGCAGACCCTCGCCAGGGTTAATTATTGTTCGGGTGAAGTTGTAGTAGTAAGGGTCTTTACCACTGTCGTCATCCTCTCCACTGTCCCCTGATGATGAGGAGGTGCTTATATCATCTGCTCCATCTACCTGTCCTTCAGCTGACTTCTTACGACCACCTGTCCTCCTCTTAACCACAGCCCCGGCTCCATCTCCGCTGCCATAGAAAGGAAGGTCTTCTTCACCATAAGAGCGAACCCCATAAAATGGTGTCAGGCCAAAAAACATGTTAGAGCGTGCCCGGGCACTACGCCGGGGGTAACGGCGCTTGGCAGACCCTGATCCATCACTGTCATCCTCATGATGTTTATCATCCATTCCTCTGTCATGGTCATCGTCTTGGCCATCCCCATCATCCTCAGTGCCTTGTGTGAGGAGGCTACGATGATCTCTGACATCACCATGCGAGTGCTCCTCTTCCACTGTCTGAGTCTGAGTGTCAGACTCAGAGCTGTCACTGCTGCTGGCAGAGGCTGACGAGAAGAGAGTGGAGCAGGCGGGCCGGCGGCTTCCCTGGCCAGCAGGAGAGACGATGGAGGTAGTAGTTGTGCTGGGACAGGAAGAAGAAATACCACCAACAGAGCTTGTCCCATTAGGGTCAGTCTTAATATCAGTCTTCAGTGCAGTAGCAGTGGGGGGCTTAACTGATCTCTTTTTATGCCTAGAGGACAGCTGATTTGTTGTGGGTTTAGTGTGTGACTGAGAAGATGTCTTCAGTCCCTTCTCTGGCGTTAGACCAGCCTGTTGCAGCTGCTGTAAGTTTTCCAGACTGGAGCTATTCTTTTTCTCAGGACCAGAGAAAGACTCTCTACTTTTTGATGATGACCTGTCTCCTCCCTGGTTCTCAAGCTTCTCCCCCTGAGCCTTCCCATGGGCTTTGGTATTGTTTCCAATCATTGGAGCTTTGCTGTTGCTGCTGTTGTGGGAGCTGGGGTTCTGAGTGTGTGTGTTAGAGCTGCCAGTAGCCTTAGTATTATTGTTAAGCAGGGGATATTTGTTGCTGTTGTTGCTGTTTTGGAGCTTGTCTCGTTCACGGTCTTTGGACACTTCTCTGCTGCTTGCTGTCTTAACTTTGGGGTGTTTGTCTTTGGCAGCTGGGGCTGCAGCCAGGGAGGCCAAGTGCATGGAGCCTCGCTTGACAAGGTCATCATCTGCTGGTGTCCGGGACGGCCACAGGGGCTTCATGACTGCCGCTGTGGCCGACCCTGATGAGTAATCATTTGATTTGCGTGCATTGGTCTTCTGAAATGAGGGCTGTGGGGAGCCAGATTTCCCAACAACAGAGTCTTTATGTAGTGAAGCTGGCATTACGTTTCCAGACCCACTGCTGCTCTCCTTCCCTGAGTTGGGCTTGTCCTTAGACTGGATGATGTTAGATGTGGAGGTGGAGCGATGACGAGGCAGCAGACTGAGGCCGGCAGAAATGTCCTGGTCTTTCCCGCTGTGTTTGCCTTGTTTGTCTGTTTGTTTGGCGCTGCTCCCTCTCTGCTGTCCTGTGAGAACAGCAGTGCCCACAGGAGGAGACGACTGGCCTGAGCCAGCAGGTGCCAGTCGAGGGCTCTTACTCTCTCCTCCAGCCTGTTTGAATTGGGTGTTAGGATGACAATCTTTCCCTGAGCCATTGTCTCGATTTCTTTCTGTGCTTCTGTGACTGGACTCTCTGGAGGGAGGTCTACCCTTATCAGAGTCTCTGCTTGACGGTCTGTCTTTACCTTGGCCTGAGTCTTTTCCCGTTTCCCTGCCATACTGTCTATGCTTTTCAGAGTCTCTTAACCCTGTATCTCTACTGAGAGGCCGAGCCTTTTCCATATCCTTATAATTGGAATCTCTAGTGGATGGTTTGCTCCTGTCAGTTTCTCTACTGCTTGAGAACTTGCTTGACTGTCTCCCCTTCTCTGAGTTCCTATTGACCTGTCTCCCTTTTTCTGCATCTCTAAAGGGGTCTCTATTGAGAGATCGCCCCCTTTCAGTCTCTTTCAGACTTGAGTCTTTACTCAACAGTTTCCGCTTTTCTTGCTCTTTGGATGTTACTTCACCCTTATCAGAGTCTTTGTGCCCAATTTCTCTTGTTAATCTATTCTTCTCAGAGTCCTTAGAGGTCTGGTCTCGACTTGACCCTCTTCCCTTGTCAGTATCTTTATATGATTGATCTCTGGATTGTTGTGTTCTGCTCCTGTCTGCGGAAAACAATCTACCTCTTTCATCCTCCCTCTGGACTGATTCTTTGCTGAGGTGTTTTGACTTTTCAGGGTCTCTGGCAGGAGATGGGATAAGGGGGGGTGGTGAGGTAAGGGGCCGTGACAAAATCTGAGCTGGAGACATGACACCTCTTTGTCTGTTTAGCTGGTGTGGAGGAGGAGAGAGAGAAGGGGAGCTGTGACGTCGTGAGTCAATATTCCTCATGGTGGGATTCAACAGGGAGTCTCCTACTGTCACCACCTCATGGCTTTGAGGCTTACAGGAACCTCCTTAAAAAGAAAAAAAAAGGGACATTATTTACTACTCAGTAAAAAACAGGTATTATCGCAGGCCCAGTTCAGTCCAGTCACTTGCAAAAAGACCTAAATGGGACAAATCTGTGACAGCAGAAACAGCCCTTTGGTATTGAAAAACTGTGTCTGGCCTTATTGCACACATACATCTGCAGGAGTTTCCCTTACAGAGTTCAAAATATGGGAAGGAGAGTAAATTATTCACACAGCATCATTTCCTAAAGTTTTTGAAGCTTCTATTTTTGGTGAGGTTACTATTTTAGGCTGGGTTAAATTCATCCACCAACACCTCCAGCCCAACTACTCTCCTTTTGCTGTCTCACTTTGGTCTGCATTACTTTTTTCTGAAAGACATGAGTAAAATCCACACTTGTGTTTGTCAGATTATAAGCAATTGCATATAAGCAACAATCTGTGTTTGTGTTGTTAGTGGAATCCCTGCAGCGTCCTCAGGTGTGCCTTCATTTGTATTGCTCGTGGTAAATTGTGCTGATCATTATTGAAATTAATTAGCTGCTTCTATGATCAGTTTTGTGTTTTGGTATTAGGTCACCCACAACATGTCACAGATCTGTACTTTGGCAGTGATCAAAATTTTAGGTTTATTCTGTTTACAATGCTTGGTCTGAACAGGTCCAAACAAATGCTATTCTAACTTAAAGATAAAAAAAAAAACAGAAACATGATGATATTAAAATGACTTTGTTCTAAATCCCCAAAGGACTGCAGATTTGTACCTGTAGAGGGCATAGGCCTGGAGCCTATTGCTCGCTGACATGGGGGGTAGCTGGGGTGCCGATTCCTGGTGTAAACCCTGAGCTTTGGAGTGTTGGCAGGTGAAAGGGTGTCAGAGCGTCTGGGAGACTCAAATGGGTCTGGAAAGTCTTTGAAAAGAGAGAACCAATATATTTCAGTTAAATACATAACCACTGATATACAAAATAAAACAAAGCCTGAACTTTGTCAAGTGTTGTTACCTGCTACAGAGGGTGGACTGTGTGCTATTGTGCGATTCTCCTCAGGAGCCATTATACTCTTCAGATTAGATTCTGCCACTGGAGGATGACACACTAGAATCCTACAGGTATACACACAGCGCTTGCGGGCATCTAAAGTACTCCAGTACATCCTTGAACACCTGGTGAAACATAATTTATCCTTATTTATTATTCCATTAATATGGCTATGTCCGTTTCAATTCAAACAGTCAGATGGATTTAACTGTATAGTAAACTAATGTAGTAAAGAAGGATCGAAATAAACATGAAAAGAGAAAATGAAGAAAAATTAATAAATGAGAAAAAATACGTACTGGTATCCTACTGGGAAGAGCTTGCGTTTGCTGTCTGAGAGTTCAGTCAGTATCCCCAAACAATCAATAGTCATGGAGCCTGCAACGATTGGAAACATGTTTAAATTACCATCCAGGAACCAGTGGGTCAAGTCAAGTTAATTAGGGAGATCATTAACGTTCATCTCTAACACCACTTGACATACCTATCATCATGTGAACATTTTCAGGCTCCAGTCCAGCCAGCCACTTTCTCCTGAGACTAATGCCCTCCAGGTCCACCAGAACTCTGCGGGTCACCTCAAACCCAGACACAACCTGAGAAAGAAAAACAAGAAAATTAAGATAGCAGTGCCAGATACAGAGTGTGCTTTAAAAAATACTACATTTACAAACATTAACTCACATATGCAAGATGCCAAAGTATTGTTTGGGGGTAGAAAGTAGGCAGCATGTGCAACACTTTAAGTTGCTAAAGAAAATGACGTTTTACAGCAGTAATGCATCAGAAATAGTGGACTTATAGTCTCAGGAGCAATATTTGCATATGAGCCCCTGGCAATGTCCAGAGAGGGCCAACAGTTATCATTTCACAAATATAGAAAAAGATTGGATAATGTGCGAGTTGCATTAACAATAGTCAGAAACGATCCGAGTGGTTCAGTGAAGGATCAGTAGAATCAATGAATACCCACTGAAAGTACCTAAATTTTACATTCTTTACTGTTCCTCAGCCTGACTGACGCTCAGGCAAATTACTTCTTTCCCACTCCTTACAGACAGCATCTATTACCTGTCATTTCCAGTTACTTGTGTGATGGTTATCTAGCTACTCCTTCAGCCCAATTCTCATGTATAATAAAAACGCATCATTAATGGACATTGCCCAATAGCATAAAATGAATGTCTGAGTCTGCTTCTTAGACATGTTCCACAGGCACATTTACTCATCCAGTTAACTGTCCCAGTCAAAGCCAGAAGTTTATTTAAAGTGTTAAAGGAGAAAAAAACAGGTAACTAAAAGGCCTAGCACTGTCTTTGAAGGCAAGAAGGGGTGAATATATCAACAAGCAGCTTCTTGTCAGATTCTTACTTCTCCCTTGATGATGTCCCTGTGCTTTGGACAATACACTTTCTTGTCCTCCAGGAAGATGCAGTGGCACTGGCGAGCGCACATAAAGTGGTAGTTATTGGTGCAAGAGGTGAGGCAGCAGCCAACGGTAGCCCCTGGCTTTTGACACTTCTCACAGCGCTGTGTAGACAAACAGAATGCTTTCAGATGACTATTTAGATAACACATTAAATAGCAACTTGTAGTGGATGAAATGTTCTCCCTTACCAGCTGTTTTCCCCTGAGAACAGCCATGTGAACATTCTTCAGAGAGCCATCGTCATCTTCAAATACCTCAGCAGACCACAGTGCACAGTTGACATGGGTCCACTCATTCTGACCAATGTAAAGCAGCCTGCCACCCTCCTAAAAATAAAAGGTGTGTTATAAAGGGTATAGAGCAAGTTTTATAAAGGTTAAGAAGACTTTCAGGTGTTTTATGACTCACATTGGTGTTCTCATCTCCATACTTAAGACACAGAACGCATTGCCTGTTATCGCTAATGCCTGGAGGAGGAGGAAGCTCTGGACTGTCCTCACGATCTGGGAAAAAAAAAAAAAAAAAAGACAAATTTGAGTCTGTAGGAAATATAAGAAAAAATAAGTTTACCTGCATATCTCCTTACAGTTTGCCTTACCAGGTAATAGTGGAGGTGGTGGGGGTAGAGAGGGAGGGAGTGGGGGAGGGGAAGCTGGAGAATCTGGTTCATTGGGGGTCTTTGGGCGGGGAGCAGGGATGATCTTTTTCATGAACAGTGGGTGTTCTGCGCGGGACAGCTCCTGCCTTTCCTGCCACTGGGCATAGTTGTGGTCCAAGGACGGAGGCAGCACAGCATTTGGGAGAAGACCACTGCTGGGGGGGCAACAGCAGATAAAGAGGGACACTATTAATTCTATTTGACATCTTATGGAAGCGATATGAATCACCATCCAAAAAATAATGATCGTTTTATTACAAAGGGGTAAAGATCAAATCATGACCTCAAATTATTATGTAATGAGAGTTTACAACCCAAACCAAACCAAGTCAGGGTTCAAACGAAATGGTAATGCTTTAAGCCAACACTTATCACAGCTTAAAACTCTATATTTAGATCAGCAACTTCACATCACTAGGACCTAAATAGCCACCGTGACCAAAGACATCTAGTGGTCTGAAATGTTTAATATCCTATGAAGCATTAATCCTATCAATACATGTAAATAATTCCGTTAAAATGTCGTTTCCACGCTTTTCATCATTATAATCATCAGATATGATCCATTCAGTTCCATAGTGAAGATGGAACCAGTCATCTTCTGTAAAACTGTTGCACCAGTAAAACCCCTTGTATTTGGACAAATGTCAGTGATTGCAGATGCTTATTTTTCTGTTCAGCTACTGATATATTCTACTGAAAGTCAATTTTGCTTCAGTTTTCTTTGTTTTGATATAACCTTTGAGTTTTTATGAATATCAGCATATTAAATAAAATTTTAAAACAAAGATTTTCACTGAAAAATGAAAAATTTCATGACGATAAATTTCTTTCTAGTGGTTAATGTAGTAAAAAAAATATACATATATATATATATATATATATATATAAACAGTGTGGATTCATTTTTAAGAATCCACCTTCTTTCAACAAGATAAAATCAGTTATGCTCAACAGGTATGTATTTTATTATTGGCACATGCTGCTTTTTAAAACATAAACAGACTAGATATGTAAAAAAAAACAAAAAAACAAAAAAACACTGCAGCACTGTTTTATATACAATATGCAGAGCTCTCAGGTTCTCTGATAGAAATTCCTCATAGCAGCAAGTGAGGAGCGACATCCCCGATAAATAATCAGCATCACGGAGCGCTGCCAAGTGAAGATTTAAGCCAAGTCAGGGCAGCCTGGGTAATTGGTGTGATGTGAGGCTTCATATTTAATAAGTCAGCAGAGGCATCCGAAGAGGCATCCTTCCAGTGATGGCCACAAGATCCACTAGATGGATCATTTGTTTTCCTGGACTGAAGTACTGATACATAACGCAATGGACCAAACTGACAAGCGAACCACAATTACGCCACAAATATGTCTCAAAGAAGCATCAAGTGAAATGTGACACTGTGGTTTGCCTCCCACAGTGCTTGAAGGCAAGAGAGGATAAATGGTCTGAGAAAGCTGATAGCTAAACATAAGTGAATAAACGAACATGTGAGAATGACTCTGTGTGTGTGTGTGTGTGTGTGTGTGTGTGTGTGTGTACGCAGTGGTGAGAGTACAAAGTGGTACAAATGAATTTTAAAAAAATTCTGATTTCTGTGTGTAATTAAAGACAACTTGAGCTTTAAGTGATTCCTATGTCAAATGCTCGGTCTGTCATTCCATCAATTATTCAACATGTTCATTTCATTATTAATCACTTATGCTGAGCTTGTGTACTAATTAATAACTGTTTTCCATAAATAAGATTCAGGTATTCACATTAACGGCCTGTGTTTTGATAACCCTTGTACTTGGTGTCTTCTTCATTCACTGCAAATAAACTTAATGGTTCAGTAGGTGTTTAAATGTAGTGTAATTGTAAGTTTATGGGAAAAATTACATCTCCAATCATCACCTATTACCTATTTATATTCACTGTTACACTTATCAAACGGCCATCCGCTCATCAACTCCTTGTATCTGTGGAATTGATTTCCGTACAGCAGCTTTAAGTGTTGACTGGGACCTTTAATCACAGTCATTAACATGAGATAAGGTGAGTTAAGAGAAAATCACTATATTGATCGTCTCCATTCAGTGACTCACTTTCTTTAAGACCCTAAGAATCTGTGTTATAAAACCTGAGTGTTGACATCCCAAAAGAACTTTCACACATGAGAATAAAGCAGCCTCTACACTTCCTGTTTTTCAAGGAATCAAATCCCTCTTCCACCAATTTGGATCGGAAATGTCTCCTGAGTGAGGCATTTCATTTTACAAAAATGCTCACATGGACACTTCACTGCATCATATTTGAGTCTCATGTTACACTTTAAAAGATAAAGAGGCTATCTTAGAAAATCCTGGCCTTGCTCACTCTGTTATTTCAACTAGCATCCACTTTGTTGCTACAGTCAGCCCTCACATTTTATAAATATTAGTTCACCGTTTTCTCTTTCTGTTCCCTCTTTATTACAGATGATGGTGCAGCTTCTCCCAGAGAAACCACATCTGACTACCCATTTCAATAATTATAGAGCGACGGTACTTGAAAACTGCAGTTCTACTTTTTAAGGTCTAAAGCTGAGCTCACATTACAGGAGTATCAAAAAAGATCACATTTTCTCCTCTGTAATTGCAAACATAACTCACACTACAAGTTTAGAAAATAACAGTGCATCACACATGCCACAGCTACAACAAAGAGTGAGTGTGTTGCCTACTAGAGGGTGTTACTTGAATGCTGACTTTCACAGATTTGTTGAATATAGGTTAGTCTTTCATTCTGCCAGATTTTAATACAGTACATCCTTGTCCCTGAAAAACAACCCACTACCTGTTTTTGAATTTTTTTTTTTCTTTATTCACAAACAGGACAGAAATGCTACGAAACCCACAACAATAAATGTACAAATCCACTTCATTTTGATAAAAAGGTTTACGGTATGATCGACACTCACTTGGCGGAGACTTTTTGCCTTTCCCAGAACCTGGATTCTTTGACTTTAAACCAAGGGAAGATTCGGTCCATTTGCTGAAACAGAAAATACCGATTCATACGTCATCCTACTAGGAGAAAACCTTGGTTTCCAGGGTTAAAATATACCATTGTGATACTTTACTAAGAACTACCGTTTTAAATCTGCTGAGCTGTTTGTTCATTTTGCTGTATTCTGAGATCCAGAATCACAGTGCGGTTCTTACCCGGATAAAGAAAGATTTGACCATGCTATTGGCTTTCCTGCTCTCAGGTTGGCCACCGTCGCTGTTGATGGCTGTCTGAATGATTCGGGCAATGTCATCACTGAACTCCAGCTGAAAGAGAAATGATGAACACTCAGAGGATACACCACGGTGCCCTTTGAATGACTCTCACTGTGTTACTTCAGAAGTTTCACTGTTGGCATTTCTCAAATGGTGGTCTGAAGGGACATTTACATATTTAATAAAAAAAAAACATAACATGCTGCACCCTTTTGGTACCCCTCAGCCAAATATAGTGTTAGATTCTGTTGAATGTCACTGCCCTATAATTTAGATTAGATTCTAGTAGTAGTAACTGATTGGTCCATTTAACAGAACATGATATATACATACAGTTTGGATTTCTATATCAAACATGGGCGAAAAGTCGTAGGCTGAAGCAACAGCATATTTTTTGCCTACCCAATGTACAGAAAGGAAAGTTGTGTACATATTTATATTTGAAAGCACTCAGATTATAAGTGCACATAACCATTTGACCTTGAAAAAGTACGCCAAGGTCACCTATTTTCGATAGGTTTCTGCTCCATGCCGAGATGCAAGCACAGTATAAATTTGGTGCAGATATCTCAATACATTCATCTCATAATGCAATTATGTTGTTGAATGGACAGACAGACGACAAAACAATTACAATACCCCTTCAGCCAGAAATTGGCCGAGGGGGAAAAAAACTGTTGGAATTATTAAAAAGGTCTTTGTGTCTTCTAATAAATCACAGTAAATGTCACAGTATCCCTGTTGTGTAAGTTAGGCAGAAAAGATACTTACCACTGACTTGTAGCGACCCTGATCCATCTTTTTGTCAACAGACTCCAGGTCTGGAGGCGAGTCACTGGGAGGTGTAGGAGCAACTTCAGTCAGGACTGGAGGATCTGGGCCCTCTGGGGAACGGCGTGATGGAAGACTCTCCTCTGTCTCTGGGTTCAGCTCCGGAGGCTTCACCGCCTGCCACCAAAACCAGTGGGTTACACATTGAATAAAGCTCTTAGCATTAGGGTCATTAAGCGCTGGCTGCTAAATTAACTGATCATAATGGAAAAAAACAAAAGTCCAATTTTACAAACAGAACAGAATAACAAAACTAAATTTGACTAACAGAATATTTAGAAGTGGCATTATGATATGAATTTAAAGTCGCTGTCACAGTTCAACTCAGTGTGTTGACTATGTAGATGCTTGCAAAGAACACGCCTGCAACTGCAGACTTAAGTATTATCATATCAAACCTGTCTGTAGCGTAAAAGGTGCGTTGATGTGCGTGAGTTGAGCAGTGCCGTAAGAACATGGCGAATGCAGCCCTGTAGCTCCCTCTCCAACGCTGTTCGCCACTCAGCTGGATGGCGCTCTGTACATTTGGTACACATGTAGGCAACACTCTCTGGCAGCTTTGACAGCAGCTCGTACATTTCATCTGGGGGACAACGATAGATGACAGGTCATTATTGCGCCCATCAATTGGTTTATCGTCTTTCAACGTGTCATCGTTATGACAGTAAGCCCGGGACAGACTGTCAGTCAACTGCACTGACACTGACAAGTAAGAGGACACGTGAAGTACAACAAGTGCTGCTAAATGCAGAGCTCTACTTAGAAAAATCAATATGAATCTAAAGCTGTGCATGGATCAGAGAAGGTCTTCACATCCTTAAGGATCTGGTGAAACACACTTGCATCAATGGCAGACTAATAGAAGTATGATGTTCTACAGGACTTTGCAGCATCAAATATCTTCACACACATGGCTGGGCGACAAAATAACATCAAAATGGGCCTGCAATAAAATACATGTGGACAGCGATGGTAAAATTTTAACATGTTTACTCAATATAGACTGAAAACCGATCATTCAGAGGAAATAAAGGCCGAGGAATGCAGGGGTACATTTTCTATTTGGGAGAAAATCTTAGCTATTTGGCAACATTGGTAAATAAAGGATTGTCCTAAAGTAGCCATTTAAAACTCTGCTGATATTCTGTATCTTTTGTGGTGTCATATACATGTGCATCACTCTGTTCCTGCTGCTGTCTGTCTGTTTGTCCTGACAAACAAGAACAGGCACTTAATGGTGCATTCAGTGCATCTAGTAAAACTCTGAAATCTCCATCATTATGTGGACAAACATTGGTGTCAGTGAACTTTGTAAATTCAAGTATTGTTGCTCAAAAGTTTATGAAGATTAGTGAAAATGAGAAAATCTAGATTTTGTTTTTATTATTATTCTCCTTTGTTTTACATAGCATCGTACATCTTTCATTTAATTTGACACAGGGTTCCTACAAGTTAAATTTAAGACTTAAAGACCTTTTAAGACTGCTTAGAACGGAATTTAAAGCCTATTTCACAGCCATACTGGCAAAAATTTTTGACTAGAAATACAGAAAATGCATTTATTTACTCCAACACCTCAATTCATACCGTTCAGTCATTTCTCACCAGGGGCTGCAAAGTTATCGATAATTGGTTCTTAATTTCAATATAAATTGTCAGGTTGGAACTGGTGAAACTGAGTAGACTAATGTTAGCTTCTTTCCCAGACAGATTTAAACACAATAAAGCCAACAAGGTTATGGCAACATAACTTAAGGCCTACCATATAAAATATAGAAAACACTTTTTAAAGACTTTTTTAAGGTATTACATGCAGATTTGTTAATTCAAGACTTTTCAGACCCCACAGGAACCCTGCTGACATTATGAAAATGCTTTTCTATGTAACCATTGAAAAATTTCATCAACAAACAACATCAACTCTTTTTTCAGGCTCCAGACATTGTTAGGGTACGACTCGATCTGACAGCATTATCAAAATACTGAGCTCATATCTGAGACCCTAGTGCCCCATTCCACTACTGACCACAACTCTGTATCTATGATTAGAGGACTAAAAGCACGTAATTTTGTCAGTCAATTTTGCGCAAATCTTTGTTTTTTGAGTTACTGACCTGTCAGATTCTCACACTTGGCATGGACCCAGTGGTTACAACGGCCACACTGCATCATCTTGCTGTCATAGTCGTCATCATCATAGCACTTATCGCACAGTGGGCAGAAATTCCCTGAGAGAAAAGATGGTAATATGTAAGCTGGTGTTTGTTATTGATCACTTCATAGAATAGAAGCTGGGTTTCGTGACTCAAAAGTAGAGAGTGAGGAGGGGTATATTTTGTCATTTAATAGTTAATACTATTTGATCTCCAAATACTTTCAGCTCACCTTTAGCAAAGAGTTTGGCACAGTCATGACACATGGAAAAGTCATGTGACCACTGGGCATCCCATGACTTTCCAGGCTTAGTGGCCCCACAACTTTTACAGCGCACACACTTGGTGCAAAGCTGAAAAGAAAGAACACATGAACAAATTAGTGACTACATGGCAGAAACTTGCAAGCAGTTGTGTAAAGAGCAGGACTGGTGTGAAAGTGACACTGTGAAAGGAGTAAAATGTTTTCACAGTCAGTGTCTGTGAGAGGATCTGAATGAACACACAGCTAGCACTGTCATGAGAGGCTGAGTAAATGTGTGAACAAAAGGAAAGGATGTAGAAAAAATGTGTGAGTATACTAAAGTTGGGCCATGCATTAGTGCAACTGTTACAGTCCATGTGAGAGGGAGTGTTTTAAGGAACTCGACTGAGTGTCCGTACCCAGACTCTCTTCTTCTTGGTGGGTCTGGTAGGGTGGTTAGGACCCAGGCACTCCGGGTGATAGCTGTTACGGCACTTATCGCACTCTAGCAGCTGCTGCTACAGTGACAGAGACCAAAGGTGAGAAGAGATCATTTTGAAATTAAAACAGAGCAAATTTAAACAACTCAATGTCATTCATTGCTGCCAGAATGTGGCCTATAATTCCAGTGTCCACATGTGTCATGGCCACTCTCATAATATAACTGGAACCAACCAAGATGCATTTCTACAACTGGATATGAAATCTGGGTCAGACAGTGTAAGTGAGCAGATTCCCCCATTTATTATGGGGCATACTTATAGTGGGATTTGGGGGTGATTGAACATCGTTATCAAACAATTCACCTTTAATGTAATTAGTGACTTCACGGGTTTGTAGAACAAAAGTTTAGTAGCACATTAAGTCAAGGTTTCCCCATGGCTTTGGGTTAACATAATTAGCCTTAGTAAAGTCTTTACAGTTTATGCAGTTATCGTATGCCACAGCACTTATTCATCCATTCCAAACCAATAAGCCAAGCACTCATACTAAACACTGAAATACAAATATTACAAAAACAAGCGTTGCCTAGATGCTGTTTAATCAAGCTTTCTCAATGTTTTTTTTCAGTACCAAATACTGTTATTCTATTAAAACGTATCAAGTGAATTTTTTAACATGTAGTTCAGACCATGAGATGTTTTAATGCATCTACAGACTGGTATCCCATCAGAGATGGCAGTTATACCATTTCCTGGTTGTGTGATAGGAACAGAGCCCATTCATAACAAGCTACTCCGGTTGTTTTCTTCTCAGTGTTATTGTACTACTGTGTTGTGCTGATGAAAACACCAAACAGCTATATTGCTGAAGATCATATGCTACAGGTTTTGCTTTTGTGCTGTTGCACTGCTCTACTCTGTCTGCACTGAAAATGACCACACTCTTACTGTCATTTCAAAAACCCTCTGGTATGAGACTGTGGTGAAAAAAAAGACAGTTTTCCACATGTAGTCAAGTTGTCAAGATGCCCTAGAAGAAAAGTAAAAGTAGGCTATTTTTATTTAGTTATGGAATTACACAATGTCAGACACTACTGATATTGAAGCAGTTCCTTGTGCCCCAGGAAGCAGAAGTAAAATCAGATTTAGCATGCTGATTCTCTAGTGTCCGATTGCTCTCACCAACAACTAACAGTCACAAAATCCATTAGATTACTAAGACGACAAGCAATCCAAAGGCTTCTTCTGAATCATAATGAGCAAATATGTCTATGCATAATCCTAAAATGACAACCATAGAATAATCACACCAAGCACATTTAACACTGGATGTGAATCATGGCAAAAATCCAACAAACTGTCTGCTGGCAAGACTAGCAAGTTTGTTTCCTCCAGTCTTTACATACTGACAGTTTACACTATGCCTCTTTTGTATCTAGACTGTAGTGAACAAAATCGTATTGAAAGGCTTACTTTAGTTTTCTGATGCTGGCGCCCACAGGCCTGGCAGAATCGGCATCGCCGACAACACCAATTCTCAAACTGCTCCTGAAGAGGGCGCTCTGACTCCCCCAGGCAAAACAGATGGAAGGGTTCACAACACACCTGGCAGAAGACGAACTACAGACAACAGGTAAACAGTGGAACAGGGAGAAAGACAGAGACATTTACAATACAAGTATAATGATCCCTTTGACCAGTAAGCACTGTTACCCCCAAACTCTTTTTACTTCTTTTTCACCTCTCCTTTCAATGTGCAAAGCAAGTAAGAGCAAAAGAGTTTGTTACCTCAACATTTCCACTGCTTGCACATAAGAAGCAGAGCACCCTGGATGTGACAGGCACCGAGGTAAGCAGGCTGAGACCGCCAGCCTCCCACACCTTCTCCACGTCATGGTCCCTCTTAAAATCCACTCTGATACGATGCACTCCGTCGCAGGGTGCTCTGGACTTCACCTGGCCCCTAGTCGAGGGAGTGCCCAGCCAGTTTAAAGTACCGCTGCTGGGAGGTTTAGTGGTCAGCGGCCTCTCATGCTTTATAGACAAAGAGAGAGAGAAATTCAAATGTTTGGAAATGTAAAAGATGACTACAATAAGAGTGATTTCACAAAGCAAATCAATGAACTAAAACCAGAGAGAAAGTTAGAGGTCAATCTTAAAGATATTGTGGCAGCTTAGCAAACAATAAATCAATACATTTTAAGTGAAGACAGATTGCTGAAGAAAAAGTTTTTTCAAAATATCTAAAACCACGCATTAGTGGAACTTTGATTGGGAGAAAAAAAAAAAAAAAACTTACCTTGTCTTTTGGTCTCTGTTTAGAAGATGGAGGGACAGACCGGGAAGATGGCTTCTTCGAATGTTTTAATTCACCTGTAGAAATACCAAAGAATATAACTTAAGTAGAAGAAAAGTTCTAATGAAGTTACACTATACTACAGTTGACAGAGTACATTTATTTATTTTCATACCTGCATCTGAAATTGGTGTTGGTGAGCTGTGCTGTTGCAGTGAGTGCTGTTGGGGCTTCTTCTTGGGTTCACTCAGTGGGATTTTGGGTGATGTATCCTTTTTTGAGGGTGTCTGGGTAGCCGGCTGCTGCCGCGGCTGCTGTTGGGATGACTGATGAGACGGTGTAGTCTGAGCAGGGGAATTCTGAGCTGAAGATGATGAAGAGGATGATGATGATGAGGATGATGATGATGAGGAGGAGGATGACGATGATGACGAAGAGGAAGAAGAAGAAGAAGAAGACGAGGAGGATGTTGGTACAGACTGCTGTGTTTTGTGTCCTTTCTTATTAGAGATGCTGGCTGTGACTGAGACTTGTTTGGGTTCTGGAGCTGGAGATGGAGCCGGGGCTGGGACTGTGCTGGGGGTCTGGGGGGGGTCAACTGGGGTAGGAGAAGGTGTAAGGGTTGGGGATGATTGTTTAGATGACTGCTGCTGTCTTGACTTCTCTTCTCCCAGTTTCAGAGGAGGAGTTTCACTCTTTTTACGGGGAGGCTCCTCCTTTGGTGGTGCCGGAGTAGGTTTCAAACCAGGATCCGAGTTCAGTCCCTTAACTGGATTAACAGCATCCTTCTTCTCAGGCAGTTTATTCCTTTTCTTGTCCTTCTTGCCTTTGCCCTGCTTCTGAAGAAACATCTTTGAGGGCATCCACTGCAAGTTCTGACACTTTCTCATCCTGCAAAAAGTGACACATTTAGAATTAAAAATAAATAAATAAAGTAATTATAATGGAATATCTAAGAAATCAAACAAAAATTCTGTTCAGGATTTGTTTAAGAATTTATCATGCCAATTTACTAAGACTCACTTGCAGCACTGCTTTTTAATATTTCTTCCTCCAAATTTGGGTTTGTCAAGGCAGTTGGTGCAGACGCCACAGTCTTCTGGGACTTGGCAGCCTGAGCACTGGCCACAGCGTCGTGAGCGACGTCCCTTCTTGGGAGGAGCTTCTTGAACAGCCTTTTGCCGTGTCTCCCGTGGCTTAATTGGAGGAGACTGAGGCTCAGCCTCCTCTGAGCCTGCTACTGAGGACTTGTCTGTGGGAGACAAAACAGATATCACAGATGTCATTGTAAATAACAGTAGAATTTTTTAATTGAGCTGTAATGATTGTACACTGCTAACTCTTAATACATCACTAGTTTCATGAAATCAGAAGTAAAAACAACAGGAAAAAAATACAAAGAAATAAACTCCATCACAACAATACATGCTCACAGAAGAGACGGCTCTGCTCTAAATATAAATATGCCATCAACACACACTGAGACTTTGTGACAATTCACGGAGATGTTTTGTCATAAATTACAGAAATGCAACGCTGAATATGTAAACATTGCACACTACCATGATGTTTGTGGTGAGCAAAGATGTTAAAATCTCCAGGCAAAGCAGGCAAGTCTTGTTTAGGTGAGCCTGATAATTTGTGTGATGGACGGTTAGATTTATACATTTTTACCAATTACAGTTAAATAGATATGTTAGATCTGTAAGTGACTGGTGTTATCCTTGACAAATTGCAAATGCCTTTAGAATCAATGATTGTAAGTAAAGTCATCGTGCCAAGTGACCAATTCACCCACCATCTGAATTAATCTCTTCAGTATGTGAGCCCAATCTGTTGCTTACTGTTTATTGTTGTCTTTATTACAGATGAGTATGTAAAATCAAATGATAGGCATTTCTCACCATCATTCCCCATGGAAGATAGGATCTTCTCTCTCTCCTCCCAGGGCAAGGCACTAAGTGTGGGCATGTCGTCAGGAAACACTGCCCGATTGCGGCCTAGAGCCACAGCTGCACGGCGACATACATGCTTGATGCGTGGACCACGGATTGAGGTTTCTGACGAATCACTCTCTTGACCCTGCTCAATAATCAAAATATGACAGGGAAGCGGGCATTAGTGGAGGCTTTTAATACTAAATCAATCAAAAGTATACAGACAATTGTATGTCAACAAAAAAAAAGATTAACATTTGCTGCTTTAGTGTTTAAAGTTGTCATTTTACTTGTTGTAGCTGTTTCAGTGAATAAAATTCCATAACAACAAGAAAAACGGATGAGGGAGAACAGGGCCTGCTACTTCAGTTACATATATGATGAGAGGGAGATTTTCTCTTGAAAATGTGAAATGACTGCATATAAACTGTCTAGTCTTTATATTAACAGGGGAATACATTATTTTCAAGTACAATACTTTCAAAAGCACAGGCAGTGCAGTTCTCTGCATAATGTATGAAGCCCACAGAATTCCCCTTAAATAACACCCTCTGTGGGACTTTCCTATTATCAAGTTTCAGTTTGAGTACAAACACAGATTTCTATTTGTAGCAAATATTCATAGCATCATGTCAAAATTGCTTGTGGCTATATGATGAGAATTGGAGCAACAGAATAGGATTTTGTTGTGAAGTCATAATCATGAAGGAAAAACTGACCTGGACCTTGGTCTGTTCTGCAGGCTTTAGCTTACTCTTCTCTATCTTGAAGAGTTGGGCTTTGGCCTTCTTCAGTAGTCCAACTACCCGCTTGTCAGTCACAGGCTGTTTCTCTGCTTGTGCCAACACTGATTCTATAGAGGACACAGGGAGTTGTCTGCCTGGTTGTCCGGGAAGGCCTGCTGTCTGTTGGATTGGAGCATTTTGTTTCTCCTTTTCCTTCTCTCTCTCCTTCTCCTTCTCCCTGTCCCTCTCCCCATCTTCAATCTCTGTGCCCTTCTCAGAGGATCTGCCTTTCTTAGACAGACGTCCTTTAGCAATTGACATAGGAACAGTGGAGTGGATCCCACGCCCCTCTGTAGAAGCAGTGTCAGAAACCGTGTCAACTGATGTGGATTTTTTCCTCCCAGAAGTCTTTTTTGGTGCAAGAGATGAGAGAGGGTCTTCTGTATCCCTCCCATCAACAGTAAAGAGGCTGGAAGGTGGATTGGGGGAACCATCTGGTGAAGAAACCTTGCTTCTTTTATCTAAATCCTTCCTCCCTTCCCTCTTTTTCTCCTTTTCTTTTTCTCTGTTTTTCTCAGGATCTCTTTCTTTTTCTTTTGGAACAGATTCCTGTGGAGCTGACATGCCTTTTTCTTTACCTCCTTTTCCAGCTCCTCGGCCTGTGTCCTGGGCACTGGAAGGAAAGAGTGGAAAAAGTGGGGAGGAAGCAGATGTTGTACTTGACAGAGGAGGTGGGTTTCCAGTGGTTCCTCTCCTGCTATCAGGTGTCCCTTGTGAGGCCAGACCCAGGGACACAGTGGAGAAGGTGCTGAAATGAGCAGGAGTTAAGGCACTAGCGGCTAGTTGACTTGCAGAGACCCCTGGTAAAGAGGTGGGGTTATTACCAGAGACAGAGCCTGTCAACACAGACATCTCAGAGGGGCCTTTCCCCACAGATATCTGGCCTCCGATTTGACTGCTGCGTCTTGTCATTGAGTGGGAAGGAGACCGTGGTTGGCCACGAAGTGTCCCAGAGACCAGTCGTCTTCTGCGGCGTGAGGTTCTACTTGAGCTGGAGGACGATTGCTGTGGGGAAAGAGAACCAGGACTGCTTCCGGAAGATGACTGCAAAGTAACAGACTCAAAAATCCGTGAGTGGGCTTCGCTGGGCGTAAAGCGTGGGGCACGAAGCAATGGAATGCGCTTCTGGAGTGGTGCATCAAAACGGGAAGAGGAAGCATGTTGGTGGTGTGTGTGGGGGTGAAGAGGGGCAAAAAGACGAGTCCCTGTTCCTCCTCCACTACCTGGTGCAGGGAATGTGACTGGAGCAGCTCCCCCTGCTCCGCTAACACCTTGGGGCAACAGCCCCACATCTTCAGCTGTAAGAGGGGGAGGACGGAAGTTGTCAAATATAGGTTTGCGGATGAGGCCCTCCTTGGCATATTTAGCAGATGAAAAGTACTGCTGCTCAGGGTGAGACAGGGATGTCCAGCGGAAGGTGGGCTCTCTCAAAATTGAGCGACTTCGTTTGTCTGACAAGCTGGACAGCACTGATGGCCCCGAAAGAAAAGGAGGGATCGAGTGAGACATCCAGGGTAACTGAGTGTGATGTTCACTGATAGCAGCTGTATTAGAGGACGAAGACTGCGAAGGCTGTGGAGGGGTGAGGAGAGGGGGAGGTGGAGGTGAAGACGAGGAGGAGGCTGTAGATGAAGCTTGCTGGGAGTTGATAAGTGCAGGGGAAGACATCAGTACTCCTGTTGGAGGGCTGATGATGGGCTTTTTGGCCACCGTTAGTGGCTCCCTGACCCTCTGGCTCTGACTTCCCCGACTCACCCCTTGTCCTCTCCGACCTCGTCGACTCCTCTCAGCCAGCACAGGCTCTGGCTCTGGCTCAGAGGGTGGGGAGGGAGGCCGTGAGCTGTGCAACAAGTTGGTCTCCCTCTCTCCCTGCAAGGACGGAGAATGATCCTCTGGCTCTGATAGCGCTTGTGTGGCCTCAGAAGCCTGGGAGTCGCATGATGAGTCATCCAGGCTGGGACTGCTGGATCTGGAAGACTCTGCAGAGGAAAGCTGGGAGGAATGCTGCGACACTGCACTTGAGCCACAAGATGCGGTACTGCTAAATCTCCCATTGGTGGCATTGTTTGTGTTGCTGTTGAGGAGACTGGCAGGTGTTGACGGAACACTGGTGACAGGGGCAGGAGGTGGAGGAGGAGGAAGGGAGTCCGTTGGAGCAGTGGTTCCGGTGCTCGTGACAGCTGCTGTGGAAGAGACCAAGTTAGGAGAAGGGGAGGAGGAAGCCGCACTAGTGGTGGGTTGGGCAGATGTAGAGACAGATGTGGGAGTTTCCAATCGTGCCATCTTCATATGAGGAGTGGGGGTTCCAAAGCTGCCCTCATCCTCAATGAAACGCTTGGGGGTTTTGATAATTCGAAGGGAAACTGTACTGACCACAGGCATGATGAACTGTCTGATGTTCTTCAACTGGGTCTTCCTTATGCCAGCTTCAATGGTCCCTGTTCCACCTCCCCCAATGGCTCCTGCTTCTTTCTCCAATCGCTTCTGTGCTCCTTTCTTAGCACGTTGCAGCAGTTGTTTAGCAATTGTTGCATCAGTGCGTTTAGAAGAGGGGACAATTCTGACAGGCTTTCTGTGACGGGGGCTTTTTCTGAGGCCCACTGCCCTGCCTGGTGTGGAGGGTGATGGAGAGGCGGGGGGATTGGAAGAGTCCTGGTCTTCTGCACCATCCTCATTCCTCAGTGCAGAATGTGGGGGAGTGTGTGGTTCTGTGCCTCTGTCACCCCCTCTAACCTTAAATGACTTGTGTTTCCCATCCCCACATTCAGAGGCAGACAGCTGAGCAGCTGCAGCTGCAGCCTCAGCTTTTAGCCGCTCGGCTGAAGGAGGCCGCCCACGTCTGCGGCGGGGTACACCAGGCAATGTTTTGAGCCGCGACTTGAGAGGGTTGAGTTTGGTTGCCCTCAGCCTCTTCAGGTTGGGAACTTTGGCATTACCCTGTCCACCTTTGGGAGGCTTTGCCTCAGTGTCATGTGGCTGAGTGGAGCCTTTTCCATCCTCCTCCTCTGTGTCCATGCCCAGCTCAGTCCCAGCCTGCCTGTCCTCCCCTGCAGCATGACTCCCCGTACCCCAACCTTTCTTATTATTTGCAGATGGGGGGCGACCTCTTCTCTTTTCCCCAGTGCCAGGTGGCCTTCCAGGCAGCCTTTTCACCTTCTCAGCTGGCCTATCGAGGCTTTCAGGTTTTGCCTGTATTGGGGAGGAGGGAGAAGGTAGGCTTGCAGCAGGTTTCTGGGTAGTCAGGGCCCGTGGGGGTCGACCTCTGGGCTTCTTCTCCTGTATAGGTGTTTCTGCTAAGTACAAAAGTACAAAACAGAGGACATTTAGTTGGCATGGCAAAAATCACAAACCAACGACTCAGCACAAACTTCGCAGATGAACTACAGGGATGACTTTTATGATTCTTTACGGTTACATAGAATATCTGGGCAAAGGCTATTTATATATTATCTATAGGATGTAGTATCACATTTAAGAAGAGAGAAGAAATAGATTGTTTAAAAAAAAAAAAAAAAGAGCTATACCTGAAGAAGTTGTGGAAGGGCTCTGTATCCTTTTCTGTTCTGTGATCGCTCCAAATCCTCCAAATGCTTCCTCCTGCAATGAAAAGAAGAAAACGATAAATCTTATGTGACATTGCAATTTTTGTATGCTGAAATACAGGATTCAGATTTACAGCATCCATCAGTGTTCATAATTGTCAGTTGGCCTAGATGTGCAATACTTGAGTCATTTTGTAAAAAAGTCAGACTCAGATTAAGACTGAAGTTTCAAGGCTATAATGATGTGCTGAGTCTCACTTTCGCCTGCTGGCTTACTCTCATTCTTTCATGTTTTTCTGGCTTTTGGGGATGGCATGCCTGCAGCTGGAGATGGCTCAAACCACAACAGACAGTTTGAATTGCACAGATCCAAAGTCTGCTAGGTGACTAACACATAGCACTGACTTCTTGCTCCCTAAAGGACAAGTAAAATACTAAGATGATTGGTCATACATTTTTAGCTGCAAAGACTTCCCAGGCAGACACATTAAAGAAAGCCTACAATCTCTAGCAGTGTGAGTGTTCCAGTGTAACTCTGACTTGCTGTTGTGTGTCGTCTTACAATGAGACCAGAGAGAACCATTCTATAAGATTAAAAGACAAACGTATCCCATAGAAGTCATTTTAATGCCATCAACCTTGGGTCTTCTTAAACTTAGCTGTGTTTAAGATGAGTTATAGCATTTACTGCCCATCTGTCAGGTCTACAGTTAGCATTTCAAAATCTTACTTAATACTGACAGCCAGAATTTAATTTATGTGAAATTTGACAGTAATTCACCGTACAGGTACAACTAGCAGGTAGTTAGATTTGTAGTAAATGCACTATGATCCAGAGAGCAGTGTAACGAAACAGTGAATGCCGCACTTCAGATCTCAGTTAGTGGGTTTGTCTTTTCTGTGAAGGCAAGCATTTCTGAAAGTAAATCCAACAATGTGTTCTCAAGAAATCATGTTTGCAACTGTAAATGTAATATGGACAGACTGCTAACAGCTCCTCTAGTGCAGCAAAGCTTTGAGATGTGCAGTACAGTGCTCACCAGAGGATGATTAAAATCTTCATGATCCTCTCTGTGCCACTACTTCTTGCAATCAGTGTGTGTTTAAGAGTGGAGGTGAGTATGTCATTTCATCATGTTTATTTATAGCAGTGTGTGGGGATGCAGTTGAGTTCTCATTGGCCCAGTTAGTAGAGCAGCTGCTATCCAAGTGTAGTCCATACAAGTGCATGCATATGACTTCATACAAACCAAATACCACCAGCTACTAGTTACAACATCTCACAATATGATATGCGAATAACAATAAACTCTAGCCCAGGGTGCTCAAAGGAACACAAACAAGCATTGAACATAATTTATTAAAAATACAAGCATTTATGCATTTCATACTCTGCAAGCAGTCTCTTTCATCTGCTCTACATATGGACAAATAACAAAAACAAATGGTCAAAACTGCTGTTTTCCCTTCTAATTAATTTTAGTCTAAACACCCCTCAGTAGTGAGTGCATCTGAGCATCCTTTGCTGGTTACACTTCTACTTTCATTCCCTCTAGCCCTCTCCTCACACTGACTCCAGCATCCTATCCTCTCTTAGAAAGATACTGCTCTTGGTAGGTGTTGTTGCAGAGCTGAGGGGGGCGGAGTACCAATGGACGACTCTGACTCGCTGTGATGGTGCCAGTATCATTCAATGACATCACAACAGGCTTTTCTAGAGACAAGTGCGTAAAGCAAACTGCATGGGTTCATGTACATCCACACTAATACATGCGCATATTTAGCCGTTAGGCGTACGCACACACCTCACTCATACACACATTTAGGGTGGGGGGAAGAAGAAAAAAAAAACACCCCCTGCAAGATGTAAACAAGCAGGATGCAGGAGTGAGGTTGCGGGGGAGGGGAACACAGGCAGGCAGGCAAACCACAGTGAGGAAAGGAGGAGGGTTGTAGGAGGAGGGAGAGGAGGAGAGAAAAAAGGAAGCAGCATCTTGACCACATGCACCATCAACAACAGAGGGAGCAGAAATGTCTCCTGGGAGCGCTGAGGATGAAAGGGGTTTGGGTTTTCAACATGCTCATGCAGAAGCTTGCCAAATCCCAATCTAAACAGGCCTCCCACACACGACAAGCCTCCCCTTTGCTCCCCCTTGTTTCTGCACTCTGCCATGCTCCCCAACACATATTCAGTCACTCACTCATTGCTCGCTTGCTTCCCGCCCACTGGCTGCCGAGTACAGAGCAGCAGCGTGCGAAGCAGGCTCACCATGAGCTCAGTAGCAGGCAAAGGGAGGCAACTTCAAGAAGTAAACAAACACTGTAGTATACTTGTGAGGAAAGATTGTGCTGCGATGAAGGTTTTACTGAGAGGTCCAGATTGTCTCATTTCTTTGTTCTTTATGTCTGTATCTTAGGAGTGTCCAAATACTTTTGAACACAACTTCCGGAGTTCCTCTCCCTTACTGGGCTGTTCTGTCACACTCACCATGAAAACCTGAGCGCTTTTGCTTTACGAAGGTCTGAAACATGTCAGAATCAATTTGCTTGATATAATTTCACTTCAGGCTAAAGATGATGGATCACATTAATTCGCTGTGAAAGCTACATCACTGTACTTTCACAACTCGTAAGGGACTGTCCCTAAAAGGTATGAGCGGATGTGAATTTGGTTGAGGGTACATATCTTGATATCATTTTGACAGTGCTTTGCATGTTGAGAATGCTCAGGGACTTTTATTGTGTTTCAGGGCGGCATTTGGAAGAAATCAAACACAGATGACGAGGTGGAGGCTGAAAGTGCTTTAAAAGGAACATAGGGCAAGAAAGTAAGATTTTAATTTGTAAAGTTAAGATCCACCTGGATTAGTTACTTGATTATGGAACAGTGAGGTCCATATACGTATGTGGGCTTTGACATGTCTCAAAAATGGTTCAACTTAGAAAGAATCACAAAGGTCCAGAAAGAAAAACAAATTTGTGTGACCTTCTAGTACTACCGACAACTGTCCTTCTACAGCTACAGTACTTACAACCATACAAACCCATGACCAGTCAACCCTTTCTTCTATAAATTATCATACATACATAATCTGCAACAAATTTGCATTTTCTGACAATATTAAGGAATTGCAATAAAACATAAAAGTGTGCGAGTTTGGCGGAAGATGAGTGCCTAATAACCTGACTCGAGCCCACTTCCTGTCTCAGTGAAACTCGAATGTACTATCAAGCAACTTTGAACTGCGTAATACATTTTTCTAGTGTTCATTAGTTAACTATATACATCATAATGTGCATGGTTCATACTCCTCAAACATACTGGCACAAAGTATGGGAAGAAACTGCAAAGAAATAAATTCTAGTGTAAATGATAAGAACAAATGAAGGGATAACACAAAATCAGTACTTTCTTAGTATCTAAAAAAAAACTTAAAACCATTGGAAAAGTAAAAAGTGAAATATGATTCATTACAAAGTGACACCCAGAATGATGCACTCATGTTGATGATGTTTACTTGCTTGTAGGTTACAGTGAATATGAACTAGAATACTTTGTTAATATATATATAGCTTTATGTGCAATATTTATTTTATACATATCACCAAAATGTGGAACCTTTGCTAGTTTGCTGAATAACACAGTGTATACACAGTAAGGGTCCCCATTTGCAATAGAAATGTATTTCATGTTTTATTGTCTAGGACACTTTCCTCTCTGTAGGGACACCATGCCTCATGCATTCCTGGAATATAAAAGTAATGAGCTCATACTCCTAGATGCCCCTCTCATGACACAACTACAAAAATGCCATAGATGGATTCCAAGAAAGACTCCATCCAATGTTATTAACTACACCACAACACAACAAAAACTTGAGTCACTCTGACAGGACATTTAGGTTAGAGAGACTGTGTGGGTCATTGAGAACTGATTAGAGGGTCTTGTTTCCTCAGCCAGTGTGAATTGCACAGTGGCACTGCTTTGTGACCCCTGACAGCCCCAAACAAAAGGTGGACATTTGTTTTTTCAAGTGTCCCGGCAAAATGTGCAACTTTCAACATTTGCTTAACACCACACAGATCAAACAAAGCACCTTCCAAGATGAGATCCTTCATCTCACTACACCTAACACATAAGGACACAGGCACTGGACAAAGACAGACTGATTGGCACGTGCACATGATGACTGTCACACACACACACACGCACACACACAGTTACACAAAGACAGGCATGGACCCACACTCACCCCCTCCCATCCAAACTACCAGTGTGAATTGAAGTTCTAATCAAAATAAAGACAAAGGAGGTACGCCTACTCCTGAGTGCAATAGGGACATAAAATCTGAGGGACACCCCTACCACATGCGCACACACATACACACACAAAGAGTAAGAAAGAAGACACAATTGCCGCCTTTCTCTCAGTCAGGCAACTCCTAGAGCAGAGGTGAAAGCTCCTTGCCTGCCTGCTGTAGCAGAATAAAGCCATGGATGGGAGGGTCTGTGACTAATTCTCCTCCCGGCGTTGTCCCGTGGGGAGGAGGGGAGTCGCCCCGCACCCTTTGATATCCCTGCCTGTGCTCTTTCAGCCGCCCGTACTTTGTGAGAGCTAGAATAAAAGCAGACACAAAGCTTCCTGCTCCAATCCACACGCTGTCTCGGGAATGGGTGAGCGGGTAGGGGGTGGGGGGAGGAAGATGGGATGGGGGGTCTTCCATTTAAATAGGCCAAACACCTGCTGGACTGAAGCCCCTTCCGCTCAAACACACCATTCCTCTCAAACCAGTGAGGCAAAAAG
The DNA here is from genome assembly GCA_030068375.1 of Ostorhinchus rueppellii. NCBI lineage: Eukaryota > Metazoa > Chordata > Actinopteri > Kurtiformes > Apogonidae > Ostorhinchus > Ostorhinchus rueppellii. Next base: position 23,027,652 of record JAQQZY010000006.1, on the reverse strand, counting down.
ACATCTGGTTTGATGCATCTATTCAGCTGCACTTTTGTATCAATGATTAAACATTTGTTATAATATGTGAATGAAATGCAAATTATACAGAAAATTCAGTAAAACTGACCAAAACTTGATCAGCTGAGACAACGCTTGAGATTTTAGTGACAAGGAGTAGTAAGTTCACACATTTTCAAAAAAGTCAGCATGGACTGCATTCTATGCAAAACAAGTGCAATTTGGCTGGATCAAGAAAATTAATTCCCAACACATACACAAAAGCTAACAAATGGCTTCATTTGGACAGCAACAGCCGACAAGCACCCTTTTGAGCCACCCCAATAGGCTTAGTAATCCATTCCAAAGTGGCAGCTGTCAGAAGAAAAGTTGCTCTGCCTCTCAGACACGTTGTGTGTGTCTGAAGTGGATTTGGGTCTTTCTGCCTGGATGGAAAGAGGGGTGGCCAAGTGTCCGGCTGGCACTCTGTTCAGGGTTGCCCTGTGAGCTCAGCAGGCTACGGTGAGCCTGAACAATTCTGCCCCGGTCTGGTCAAACAGACACTGCACTGCTTCTCAATGAAATTACCATGCTGTGTCCACAACCTCCATAGGCTTTAAGTTTCCCAGGGATTTAATGGCCCAGTGTCTTTCTACACATCCTAAACACTGCAATGCTTTTCCTCAACAGGCACACAACAGACATCACACGCACACACACACATCCTAAAAAGTTATAATCTCATTGGCTGCATCTGTGGGTATGAGGTAATTCTTGTTTTATGAAAAAAAAAACGTTTGCCATGAAGTTAGAATTTTAAAATCAATATTCGATATTATACAAGTTCAAATTCTCGGCAAAAAAACCCCCTACTGAATCAGTAGGCTAAATATTTCATAATAGTCTGCAGTCTGACCGCGACACTTCAGTCATTTCTATTTCCAGTCCAGAATGTATTCGCCCTTCATTCACAAATATACAGTATACAATATACAAACGCGACTGAGTTTCAGTAAAATAAGCTTTAAGACTGTGCTCGCACGACGAGTACTGGTGGTAAACATCCCCACACAGTGTACTCCCACTGCAATGAACGCATGCTGCTCATCATGAAGAAGGAAGATGGTAGTTCGCTAAGGCGAACACACCCCCACATCACACGGTCCGTCAAGAAGGGGCTCGTTGTTATTGTAGCCAGCCCTGCATGCGCACTGTCACTAGCAAGTCCTGTTTCTGTCTTAAAATGCAGCCAGCTCGCATGCAAAAAACCCCTCAGACAGCCCCGTAGCAGCACTTTAACACTGAACAGCGCGACTGCGACAATGTGGCTTTCTTTTAGACTTCACCTACGAGCATTGTAAACCCCTCATTTTTTGGTACTAGCTACGCACTGGCTGTGTGGAGAAGGGGAAAACATGTCCACCTCCCATTTTCCTATGCATCAGCAATAGCCCCGATGGCTAGCGTGGCGTAGTGCGTAGCATGGTAGCTGTCCTAGCTTAACACCAAAACAGCAATGGAAATAATTTAGGTTTGTGTATGAGCTCTGTCAACTTTAGCCAGGTGCTTAGCCCACTACGTAGCAATATGCTGGTTTGGGGTAAGCACGACAACCTCCCGAGCAAACCTGCAACTTTAGCGTTGCTAACGACAGGAAAATAATGGTGTAGTTTTAGCTGTGATATGTAGACAGCTAGCCTGCGAGCTAACTAATCAGCTATGTTAGCCAAACCTCGCTGGAAGGGTGACACCTCACTGCAAAGAGCCAGCAAATGAACTCACGTACGAGTCAAATACTGAGCTTTATGTTTAGGAAATAATATTTTGTAGAAACGTGGAGGCAAGGAAAGTGACTAATGATGAGCTCATCTCGGAGACGCTTCAGACAGACGCTAAGTTCACGTTAGCTACTTACAAACCACAACTACACACTGTCGCCTCCTTCAAGTTGACATGTCTTGTTTTCAAATACACTATCTTGATGGTCTTCTGTTATCGCGCCGCAGAAAGACGTCGCTGTGGTAAGAACGCAAAACTAAATCCTATCTAACGGTGAGTATTTCATATTAATATTGCCAAAGAACTTTTACTGCGCGTCATGTACATAAATTTAAGGGCAACATGTTCAGCCTTTAAGGCTTCAAATTAAGCTAATGTCAAGTCGATAACTAAATCAGATGTAACAGCTTAGTTACGCATTTACACCCAATGTATTACTACATGTCCTGGGCACTGTATTTGTAATAAACGGCGTAAAACTATGAGACCCCTTCAGTGTTTTGGTTGGGCTAGCAAACTAGTGCTAGCATCAATTCATCCAAACTGTGAGGATGTAACGTTAGCCTGTCCTCTCACTACACTGAGGAGGAAAACTTTCTTTCCATTGGGACTGTTGAGACCGTAAATCTGATAACCACTTGGTGTTTGGTGCTGTTTCTAACAAACGTAAACGATCCACTTAAGCGTTTAAGGCCACGCATCCGACTCAAAGTTAACTGAGCATCCTGGCAATGACAACTTTGCTCCAGCAGCTACTCTAAACGTTAGGAAGGAGAAGATGGTCAACGTTTGGGCAGTGAGTAAGCCGCTAGCTGTTCATGCAACGTTACACTGTAACGTTACTTGGTGGAGCTAAACCGAGCCGTGCAGTCCAACCGATGCTCCAAGGATACGGTGGGACTGCTCCTATCCTGTCTGGTGCTTACCTCCCCGCTGCTCGAGTCACTCGATTCCCCCAAAACATCCCGAAATTTCTGCAGGTTGCTTCCGATAACCGAAGAGACCTGTAGTGCAGCATCAAACCCGGGTCCGAGCCCAGCTGCGTTCTGGTGGGCTCCTGAGACATTCCGCAGAGAGGCAGTAACTCTGATTCGGCCCGCTCTCCTCCCGGTACCGGAGTTGCTGCTCCCTCCGGGCCGAGCGGGGAACCGCCACCGACAGCTGTGCGCCATTTTACACTCTCTGCCTGTCTGCCCTGCGATCAGAGATACCTCGGTGGGCGGAACCCTAACCCAGCACTCCACATAAACAACCCCGACCACAGCGCTCCGCTCTCACTGGCCGACACGTCGTTATGCATGTTGCGGGGCGGAACTGAAGAAACCCCGACAATGCATTTCCTCAGCGCCCCCATTCAGGCTCTGCATGGCCGAATCCAAATCAGGTTCAGGGGCTTTGCCCGGGAAAGGAGCCTCGCACTTGAATCAGAAGTAAGGACAAGACCGTTAGCCTGAGCTGCAGCTTCTTCAACCAAAGGACTTAAGAAACCTTCCATAAGTAGCACCCTGGATATTACACAACACAGGTAGACTGAAATAAACAAACATAATAGTCAGTAGTAAAAGATGTAAGCAAAAAGTAAACTGAAGGTGTGAATCTGAGTTCAGTTCAGGGGCCACATACAGCCCAATATGATCTCAAGCGGGCCAGACCAGTAAAATAACAGCGTAATAACTTAAATAACAACTAGAGATTTTACTCATTGTTTTAGTGCAAAAAAGTAAAAGTACAATTTAAAAAGTATTACGCTTCACCTTATCATTTACGCATGTAAATTACCACTTACAGATCACAGTGGATCTACAAAGGCACAACATATTTAGTAAAATACCACTTTTTTCTAAGAAATTTCAGGTTGTCACATTTTTTGCGGAAGGATAGTTTGTAAATGTAAACAATTCATCTTTTTTTTTTTCACACTTCGAGAAAAATGTGGAGTCATCATTTTTTGGTAATTCTGTTATTCGAGACCCATTTGAGATCAAATTGGACTGTATGTGGCCCCTGAACTAAAATTACACCTGTGACTATTATCTTCATTGTGATTTTTCCACCTCAAAAATTAATTCTGTCGGCTGGATTGACCCTTTGGTGAGTTGGTTTTGGCCCCCCCACTGAATGTTTGACACCCCTGGAGCAGACATTTATTCTACACCCCATCAAAACAAAATAAGGTCACACAAGTATGTCTAATAACTCTGCAGGGGGAAAAAAAGCTTGTAATAATGCAATCTAGGATTTTAAATTGTTGGACATACATGGTGTTTTTATACCTATTTTTATTGTAACATCTATGTAGTAAATGGTGGTGACAAAGTATTGTACCAGCAAATGCACCTGTGATTGAACAAAATTGATCAGACCTGTAAGGGCTGTAGACTACATACACACACAATGCAGAAGCATCCATATACAATAAATAATACCAGTCAGTGTAAGAGTACAAAGGCCATGTAATGGTGCACTTACTGACTTATAATAAATATATTTTGATGACAGTCTTTTCATGTAGGTATGCATTTCATCTTGTATGGTTTTGTTTATTATGAAATCTGTCATCGACAATAAAGTTTAATTGAATTGATCTAACAACAAATTCAGAATCAATACAGTTTGATTCTGTAGTACAAACAAAACTGCAGGCGAGTTCAATATTTTTCACATTTTACAGTAAAAGCTGGTACAGTCTGAGGCAGTTCAATGCATGCAAGGAAACTGGGTGAGATATCGTGGTCCATTTAAACTTCAGCTTCTTTAAGCTATAGTGACAGAACAGTGAGTAAACACATATAGACCTTGACAATAATGTGAAAATAATGTGTCAAACATCACAAGAGAAAGTAGAGATGTAACTGCTTTATGTTTGTAAGGACAGTACTGGTGAAATGTAATAGATTTAACTGATTATCAGATATCACTCTTCTCCCGACAGTTTCAGGAAGTAATTTAAATAAAACTATGATGTAAATTTATGATGCACAAAAATGCTGTGGTCACTCCTGTTGCTTATTTTTACCATTACTTATTGTTACTTTTTTTTTTCATTCATTCATCTTCTCTACCCACTTTATCCTCACTAGGGTCACGGGGGTCGCATGGAGCCTATCCCAGCTACTTAGGGCGAAGGCTGGGTACACCCTGGACAAGTCGCCAGTTCATCGCTGGCATATAGAGACAAACAATCACTCTCACATTCACACCTATGGGCAATTTAGATTAGCCGATTAACCTATCAGTGCAT
>JAQQZY010000006.1:23002183-23022553 GCA_030068375.1 Ostorhinchus rueppellii | reverse complement strand
AGAAAACCCACGCAGACACGGGGAGAACATGCAAACTCCACACAGAAAGGTCCCAAGGATCGCCCGGGAATCGAACCTAGGTCCTTCTTGTTGTGAGGCATGAGTGCTAACCACTGCACCACCGTGTCGCCATACTTTTTTTTCCTTTTCTTTAATTTTGCACAATAAAAAAGATACAACTAAATTCATATTTTATTAAAGATAACACAACACCTTCTATTATAATGCACATTTGTTTTATTTCTTAATCATACTGTACATCCAAAATAAACATTTTATAATCACAATTAGAACAGAAATATTGCATTATAATTTAACCTATGTCATCACTTGGGTGGTAAATATTAACCATACAGTTAGTGGGCATGCCATCAAATACATCATCTTTCTCTCACATTTTGCCACTTTTTTTGTTTTACAACCACAAACTCTTAAACGAAAACCTTCTAGTAAAAAGTCTTCTTCTGATCGTTTATTTCCTATCCACTGCTGTGCCATACTTCAACAAAACAAACTCTGAGTAAGGTCTCTTGACAAGATGAGTTAGATCATTCGCTGACATCACTGCAAGGCTTTTGGTTTCAGGCACCGCTTCTATTGATCAGCTGTTTAGCCACTAGGTATTACACTTGGCTTTCACAAAACACAAATTCTGTTCAAAATTTTAGACAAGAATATATCAGTGGATATACTCACTGTTAATCCTAAAGAGGATGATTACCATATATACACTGCCAGTAAAAAATAACTGAACACTAAATATTTTCTGGTTAAATCTCATGAAAGGCAGTCAGTATATGGTTCACACAAGAATGAGTTAAGAGGTTTTTGTGTCTTCCGTTAAACTCAGAGTTGGAACAAATTATTTCTCTTAGTTAAACATATTATACATTTTTATTTAAGAACTAATTTCAGTTTCAAACCCCACAGACCAATGACAGTACAATATTCAGAGGTAAGGTCAAAAGGGCGTGTATACACCAGTCAACATTGTAATCAGTGATGAGTGAATTCAGTATAATGTTGATTACTTCAGTACAATGTCATTTCAGATGTGATACATTAAGCAGTAAGTAAATATTTAGTTCTTGAATTTGATATGTAGAAGAAGGTCAAATGGAAAGCACAAGGGAGGGTCTGAGTGACTTTGATAAGAGCCAAACAGTGATGATCAAATGACTGGTCAGAACATCTTCAAAATTCCCAGTGTTCTTGTGTTGTTACTGCCCCACCAAAAGTGGTCTAAGGAAAAGCAAGCCCATCTCCAATCAATCCTGCACTTGTATGATGCGCTGAACAAACAAATCCAATCCAGTGACCCTGCATTGCAACTTCAAGGACATAAAAGGATCTGTTGTTAATGTTTTGATGCCGGCTACCACAGCACACCTTCAGAGGCTTTCTAGAGTCCATGCCTCGGGTCAGAACTGTTTTGGTGGAAAAAAGGTGACTAACACAAGGTAAAGCAGGTCGTATGGTAACTAATATTACAATCCTGGAGATGTCCGATTGGGTTTAGATCTGGTTATTCTTATAAAAGGGTACAAACCCCTGCAGACCATAAACATCCAATAAGACCTTTGGTTTTGGAGATGCTCTGACCCAGTCCTCACCGTCCCAGTTAAGCCCTTCAGTCACTATGTTTGACCATTTCAAACACATGAACTTCAAAAACTTAATATTCACTTGCTGCTTAAATTAACCCATAAGGTGTCACTGCAACAAGATAATCAACATTATGACCACTTCACTTGTGTTTGGTCATGTTATGGCTGAAACGAGTAAGTGATGTACCAATGTGGCTTGTTTGTATTGAAAACCACAAAACACCGCTCAGTGCTGGTTATTAATTTTTTTTTTTTAGTTTGGAGCTGCTTATTTGTTGCCATTCATTATGACTGAGGCTTAAGCTGGTCTTTCAAAGACTTAATATTGTATTAAAATCTTACAATTTAATTAACACCTGGAATTTTTACAAATATGAGGTGACAAGACAACACACAAACAAAACTGAATGTATTTTCCAAATTAAAATGTTTAAACTGTAAGCAAAAGTGCTTCTCTAAGCATTAAACACCATAAATCATCTACTGTTTGCTTGTTTTCCAAAGTGTCCCTGAAGCTGTCACTCCACAATGTGCAATTATTATTTTAAGCTACTGTGAGTAGCGCCTACATTTTCAGTTTTTGTTGCAATACTGAGTAGCAGTGTCTAAAAACACTACACTCAGAAATGGAAGAATTATACAATCTTGGGTTTTTTTTATTATTTATAACTATTATTACTTAATGTAAAATGTTAAACATTCTCCAAACCCTGATTAACTTTGTGATAAGTACAAAGTCTAGCTTTTGCTGAATGAGGGATGATACTTGGACAAACCACAGTAAATGTAGATAATCAATAGTAAAATAAAAATCAGACACATTTTGATAGTTTCACTTAGACCTTCATTTTACCTGTGTGAGATTTAACCAAGAATCCTAAAATATAGGGTGTTCAACTCTTTTTTTTGTGTGTGTTTTTTTTTTAAATAGGCAGCGTAAGAGGTATTCTTTGAAAAGATTAAATCAAGATCACAGTAGAAACAACTCCAGTCGTCTGTCTTGAGTTCCCAAAAATACTTACCTTGCTGTATAAAATCTTGTTTTGGCCAGTTGCTCAGTTAGGGGTTTATACAGTATATTCAACAAGTCCTGTTGAATGGCCACAGGCCAAAGTTCTTACTGTAACTAACTGATTAATGCACAGTATTCAGGGAGAGAAGAACTGGTGTTGCCATCATGGGAGCATCATAGGAGCAGCTACTGAGTGTGGATTTTGAACTTGTCAAGAGCTGGTGGGCTACAGCTTACATGAAGCCCACAGCGCATGAAGGCTGTGTGAAGCTCAAGTACTGATAGTTATACTGAAGAAGTTAGAGGAAATCCACAGAGGAAAGCACACTGCAGATTTGCGTAGAAGCAGAGGAGCACGCTGGGAAAAAATAAAAGAAGGCTGTATTCACAGTTTATCCGATTGAAGGCCCACAGTTAGCCACTAGGTCCGAGCTGTAGACTTTCCTGCTTATGCTTATCGAGCCACTGTAAGATCCGCTGTTTGAGCTCCTCATTTGGCCTGATCTGGTCCATTGTAAGAGGGCTGCGGTTAAAAGGATCTGTCTGGTCGCTGAAAGGAGTGAATTATCAATAAAGGTTAGTTCTTGCCAATCAAAGGTTCAGTGTGTAATCTTTAGAGGCATCTAGTGGTGAAGTTACAGACTGGAACCAACTGAATACCCCTCACCTCACCCTATTCTACAGTGGATGCAAAACATGTAAATGTCCCTCGTCAGAGTTAGTATATGGTTTATCTGAGTGTTTGATTTAAAAGAACATTAACTCCAACAATGGACAACATATCAGACATTAACATATCAGAGTGAAGGCGACATAATCATAAGCATTATTACTGTCATCATTATCATTCTGCAGTTGGATCCTCCAAAACACTCTTAAATTTTTCACACTGAACTCAAACAGGTACAAACCAGATTTGCAACATGAAACATGAGAATTTCAGTTGGATTTAACTAACCTGAGAAGATGCCGTGCTATTGTTGAGCGATCTACAGTGACATTAGAAGAAGGAAGCAGAACAGGATCCAACATCAGAGTGGACATGATGGGGTCCAAAAACTCATCTGGAGCATCTGAGTATGTCTCTTCTTCTTGTTGCTGCCTGTCTGCATGGGACTAAAGCAGACAGGGTGACAAATACTTGTAATTAGTATGCTTTAATTTTGGAAAACTGGAATATCTATGATGCACTGAACACAACACAAAATTCACAGGACAAATATTTGTGAAACTTATACTCTGAACAAGACAAATTCTACCTTTATTTTATCTGCAAGGAGTCCAAAAGCCACAATCATGTTCCCAGGCTTGTTGATCTTTTTTAGTACCCTAACTGTCTGGGAGAAGAGAGTAGGAGAGTACGAACGTCCATCCTTTGGTACTGTAGCACAGAAATTTTCCTCATCACTGCAAAAAAAAAAAAAAATTGCAATTAAGTAATGAAAATAAAACATTTCAGAAACGATAAAAGCAGACTAAAAAATTAAACTCCTCCCAACATACCCCAGGTTCAAGTAGATGGTACAAATGTCCGAAACAAGCTGCTGGGGCTTGAAGTCAAACTCACTGAAGTCCTTCACTTTAAGGGCACCCATTTTAGGACCCACCAGGTGCTGCAAGAAGTAGTTAAGCATGGAGATGATCCTCTCAGCCAGGAAGGGGTGCACAAAGATGCCTTTGATTTCTTGGAATGAGGAAAGTAGAAATACATTTTAAAAACACAAGACAAGATCTGAGAAACAAAGGAGCACATTAAACACTTTTCCCGTCTTACCTGAGGTGAGGAAGGCCAGTGTGCCGATGGTCTCATTAGACATGATGTTGTGAAAGCGTCCAAGCTGTCCAAACATCTGCAGGCTTGATTCCTTCTCTCTTCGGGCGTCAGGGGCCAGACTATCCCACTCCCCTCGATCCCGCTCCAGCTGGAGTATCTTGATTTTACTCAGGTACTTAAGGACAAGATGGAGTTGTCAATGGTTGAGTGAACATATGTAAAGATTGGCAGAGTTGCATAAAATCTAATGACATTTTCAAGCCTAAAAGTCAAATCAAGTTCCGAACCTAGATTCTCGGTTTTTAGTTTTTTGGTCTAGATAGTTTTGCTTTCACATTGCAATTTTTAGAAGTGGATGATTACATCCTGCCATCAGTATCTAAATATGCTACATCTCCTTTTAGAAACAGACATCTGATATCAGCATTTAAACATTTTCCATTGCTTTTTCTTGTTCCATTTTGTAACAACACTAGTCTTACTTATCCTCTTATAAAGTACTTTCACACTATAATGGATCAAACACAGCAGTTTGGTCATCACAATGGTCAAAGGGAGGTTTCATATCTTCAAATTAGGTAAATATCCATGCATAGAAGGGGTGACACCCTGTAAAAAGGTCTCACCTGAATAGCTTCATCAAGGAGGAAGATGGCATCATTCATCAGCAAATTGAGAAATCTAAGGAACAATGGTGGGTTCATGGCCTCCAGGTTTTCAGATGCATAGTCTGCTAAATGCTAAAAGAAGAAAAAAGCACTCTGGGTTCACTGTTTAATAAATAGTTTAATAAGTATCTCTTAAATCATCTCTGTACACATGGATGAAGAAAGATAAATAGACTACTTTACCTTGATACTTTCTCTGTAACTATCTTTGCTCCACATGTATTTGAGGATGGGGTACATGGGTCGTCTATAGTTGAATTTCTGTTCAAACTGATGAGGATCCCCTGAGGAAAGGAAAATAGTGTGTGAAACATCACAAGAGAAACTAATTTATTGGGATTTCTGGCCAAGTGTTCTATTCTTCTCCAAACAGTTGTAATATTTGTTATATTATCTGTTACCGTAGTATGTAAAGATATGAACAAACATGGTAAATTAATTGTTGCGAGTACTTCACACAAAGGTCATGTTGAGCTTTACAGCTAAAAACTAAGAGTCTACACCTTGAACTAGTATTTCAGAGTGAATAAAGTTTTCACCTGTAAATTCAATGTCTACAAAGACAGTGATGAGGGCCTCTGCTAGCTGAGGTGCATGTCTGTAGGAGCAGAAGACTCTCTCACGCTGAAACACAATGGGCTGAGCAGCACCAGGAGCCACTGGCTCCATGTGAGGCATCACTGCCTCTAAGACCTCAGCAAGCTTAGCTCTTAAATGTGGGTTCTTCATCCTAATGAAGAAAATGAAGAACATAAAATTATCTGCATCATTTGAGCCCTTTGAACCTTGAGATTATTTCTATTAACTGATAAATTAAGCTGCACCTCTCTACATTCCCCATGAAGACAGTAATGAAGGAAAGGATCTGCTCAAGACTTTCAGCAGACGTCTCCAAAACATCATCTGCAAATCTACGCAGAAAGATGAAGAAATCTCCCAAGTTCTCTGCAAAAAACTCTGACACACATAAAAAGGCACAATTAGATCATGACAACAATATTAAGGAATGTTTAGCATGAATGAACAAATGAGAGGGATTAACTACCAACACCTTGCATGCACAGCTGCAGCACCTTCAAAACACAGTATCTACTGTACATAACCTATTTGATCAGGCACAAAAATATCAAGTGTAAATATCACATATTTGTACTCCGGTGACTTCTTTTGCCACCTTAGACTGAACCCTGTAGCATTGTATAAATGCAAACCCCATTAAGACATGGGTGTTACAGTACAAGATCATTAAAACTTTGTAATATAATAATAATAAAGCTTGAGGGTGTTAACAATTAGGCAGTTCTTACAGCAGGAACAGATTATCTATCCATCCATCCATTGAGATTTTAATTGCTGTATTATCATCTGAAAACGAGAATAGTTGTTTTCATTATCATAGAGTGATCCATTTACTACAAAGAGAAGCGTTCTCATCCACTGAGACCATTATGTTCCACTGCCATGTTTCCACAGTAGCTCAGAACTGACTTATTACTTTTATCCATTTTATGGCGTTATGGTACATTCCCATTATCTACTGCATGTGGATCAGAGTTATCATCCCTAAAATGGATAAACCAAGCACTGGATGCTACAAGTGCCTTTCAGGTTTTTTACATCTTTTTTGGCAGCCATAGGCTGTGAGGGATATGGGATATTCAGTGAGCTGTAATCTGTGACTTGATCGCCAACTAGACACTGATTACAAAAAGATTACACACTGAACCTTTAACATTAGATGTAAATGAAAAAAATAAAGACAGTGATTACCTGGTATATAACATAGCATAGTATTCTGTAGGGAAGGCAGAGGAAAACTGAGTGCTACATGTTCAGGCCCCTGGTTCCCCATTCCAAGCTGGACCAATAGAGCAGCCATGGAGGCTTGAAGATTAAGGCAGCATTGCAGCATTGCAGGCTGTGTAGTGGCAGCTTTGGTTGACAAATAAACAATCATGAGACGTTCAAACTGCTCCAGGAACTGCTCCGACATTGGGTTGCCTGTTCGCTGGGCCTCCTGCCATGTCACCTGGAGTCGGTGGAGAGACTGGTTCATCTTCACCATCTGCTCATGGAGTCTGCAAAGGCACATTTCACATAAACAATGGTGTAGGGACAAAAACAGACAACACAGGTTAATATTGACATACGGTGCAAACATGATGAACAAACACTTCATTGTTATGGGATCTAGTCAAGATACATTCTGTCTCATTCACAGAAATCATGTTTTTGTTATGTGAACCTGTGGAAGCCAAGATGCATGGTGAGCTGTGTTAGAATGAGGTTTTCAGTCAACAGACTGTACGACTGTGCAGACTCCACCGGCTGCTGAGGGGGCACGGGGATCAGACAGGTTTCCTTGTCAAGACCTGGTAGGAGACAAAGAAGATCATTTAGTTATGAAATTGTATTTATTTTCCTGGAAAAACTTACTGCTCAAGAAAATCTGCTATGAAGTCACAATGAATAAATCAGAAGCAGAAGTGCTGCATTATTACAGACACTGAGTGGGCAAACATTGTATTGTGCTTCTTAAATAGCACTCACATTGTTTTCCTCATATACTCACCTTTTGCATGCACATTGCGATTGTGCCTCTCTTCTTCACTCAGCTCTTTGAGGGCGCAATATGTAGGGTTAAAGGTGAGCAGTTTTGGTGAACGTGGCCTGCAGAAAGGCTGGCAAAGCTTCAGCAGAGCTGCGCCCAGATTTAAGAAGAATGCATCTGATGCATACATCTGAAAGAAGATCTCTGGCATCTGATTGGCCCATATCTTAGCTCGCCCAGCATTAGCCTGAAGACAGTTGCCCAACCAAGAAAGCAGCAAGTGGCGCGTCTCACCAGAACGTTGAAGCAGATTTTTTAAGACCTGGTGCAATTTGTCATGAAACTGCCCCATAAACTGCAATACAAAACAAATCAAGAGATTCAATTTAGATGCATGTAAAGACAGCAGTTGTCAATGATTTTAACTGAGAAAAAAAGGAAAAGAGCAACAACGTCAAATTTATCTGTTTATACCTGGTGGATGTTTGCTTCCTGGACCTTTGTCTCTTGGGCACTGGAGCGGGAGGGGTTGAGGAAATAGCCATGTCCCTCCACTATACCTGGGGTTTTTAACAAACAGGAAATGCTCAACACTGCCCCCAGCAGGGTCTTCTGGTACTGCAAACCATTAGCTGGGTCTTTCGGCTGAATGTGTTCCACTAACACCTGTTAGTTGAGGAGAAATTTAAGAACAAAATGACATCCCATCATGAGTTTACATGGCTATATAGATTTGCTATGTATTATCTGTCTGTGTATAGTTTTTTAAGAATAACTTTGGTACATGGTAAAATGTACAATATTATCCTTCTCCACATCACTTGACCTTAGCAATGTCTTTTTGGTGGCTGAAATAAAGAAGAACATCTAAGTAGGAGTAGAGAAGGGGTTGGCACAAGTCCAAGTCTTTGACACGTCCCTGGAAGATATCCAGTACTGGGACTATGACTTCTTCAAAGGTTCGGACCTCCTGGTCAGACAGCAGGCCAGCAATGACTTCTTCTACAAACTCTACCACCTCTTCTGGCTCTGAAACACAATTAATTTATAAGTAGAGAAAAAGTGAAAGGAAGAGAAACAACACAAGAAGGAGTTACTGCTTCAAAGACGAAATGTAGAACTTACGTGCTCCATTGAAACCATCCAGCAGCAGGTCCAGAAGCTGTTCGTAGATATTCTGGCTGATGTAGATCTCTGGAGTAAGAAGGACTGTCCGTGTGTTGGAAATGGTAAGGTTCTTACAGCGAACAGCAAATGACAGTAACTTCTCTGGTACCTTCGTCACCTGGTACATGACAATTAAGAAATCACAAAATTATGAAAGAGTGTCAGTTATTTTTATGTTCTAATCACCAAGAATAAGATATTAACCAAGGGCATTTTATGAAAAACCCATAATGATGGGATGAAGTTACATAGTTAGTCAAATGAGACCTCATACCTCTTCCTTAGCCCTTTGATAACAAGCAAAAAGGTAAGGAATAGCACACTTTTCTCCTGCATCCCGGTCAGCAGACAGGTTGACAGTGCTGCATGACGTCATGTAGATGAGGTGGTTTCCTGGCTCTAGCAATAGCAGCCGGTTAAAAAGAGCCTGGAGAACCAAATGAAACATCAGACACAACAATGTCAGTAAAAAAAAAAAAAAAAAAACATCCTGCACATCTGCAAACAGATAAAAGAACAAAATCTGTGTACTCCACACTTCGGGGCAAGACCTAAGGTAAAGTTGGTTTCATCTATTAATAGAAAACTGAACTTCAGATTTACAGTATCTTATGGTTCTTTCTAAACACGATAATATAATATAGGTAAAAAATTCATAGTTTTTATGTAAATGATATTAAGAGAAATGCCATTACTGCACCTGAGCAATCCACAAACTTAAGAAAAAGCTTGAATTTACATAATAGTTTCTTATCATATGCCTCCAAGTTAAGGATGTGGGATTTCTAAATCTGGTTATGCATTTCAATTGCTTAAAAAGTTTCAAATGTTTTTGATTGCTGGAGATAAACAGGCAAGGCATGGGAGAAAGAACTGTCAACTAAAATGTGATCATGTCAAACCTGTTCTATGTTGTCCATGTCCAGCCAGTCCTGTCCATCAAGATCTGCAGCCATTTCCTCCAGATACACACAGCGAGGAGGGATCCCATTACCTCCACGCAAACTAGGGTCACCTATGGGTGAGAATAAAACCATAAAACAGAGTGAAAACACAGATGGAAAAGAAACATACAACTTACAAATGAATAAATAAGAATTTATTGTGGTTTATTTCAGACTAAGGATTTCATTAAAGGGCTGTTCTTTAAGTGAAAACAGGGGGCCAAGGGGCTTTTTGCCTGCATTTTCTGAACATCATGACTCATCCCTCTCTATTTTCAGTGGTAGGATGACCCAGCCCACTCACAGTGAGACTGTATTGTGTTAAAGGAGGTTGAGTCATTAAATGCTTACTGGAAACTAAGAATGTTGAGACATCCATCACCATCTAATGCCACAAAGAATAACAGAACATACGCCGCTACTATTTAGGACAAGTAGACACTGTCTAAAATCATTAGTGAGTGAATCAATGTGAAACATTCACATAGGTCATCTGATCTTAAGTCACAACCCTGCACACTCTCAGCATTTAACACAGAATGTAAACCATCCAGTATCTCAGTTATTACAATAATTACAACTACAAATAAAGTTATGCCTAATTAAGGGGTCAGATGACATGATATCAGCCCCTAATCATGGCCCATTCCAGCCTTTGTAGGGCATTGGTTTGTCTTGAGAATGCCTCATATGTCAGACAAGATAATCGATTGTTATATATTGTGCTATGTGACACAGACAACCGACGCCCCATCTGGGACACCTTGTGACATACTGACAGACAAGCATCTATGAGGATTTTAGGCTGTCCACAACAGGCCCTGACATTTCTGTAATGATCAAGAGGAGTATAGGGCACTCTGAGGTACGCAGCTGTACAGATGACAAAGTGATGGTTATTATTACAGCCCAAAAATGGAACCACGAGTTTATTTCCTAAGGCTTTTCCTAAACAGAAAACAGTATCAAGGAGTGGGCTATTTTATAACATCAGTCTCATACACACCACTTCAGATGTCATTGTTTATTCATGCAGTTGAGGGTTATGAATTGTACCTATACTTATGAGAGTTACAAATTAATAAAATGGAAGCTCTGCAGTCTGAACTGGGACAGCATGTTTTATTGCTTCACACAGTCAACTTGTATGTCCAGAGTCCATCATTTTCATACTGACCTTTCAGAGTGAAAGCTCAACTCAAACTAAATACACTCACAGCATTATTCATTTACATACTTTCTCACTCTTAAGTCAATCACACAGTGTAATCTGCTGTGTCATCTAGCTAGAACACAGCAGAATATATGACTATTAACACCTAATCTGACACAGTGGTAATTATTACAGACAGAAATACTATGAAGTGTGAACACAGCATTAAATATATAAATAAAATCCTTATGTGACCTTAATGTTAGTCTGTCCTTGTAGCTTATGCAGAACTTTTCAGACAATCTGATAATTTCACTCTAATTAGGGCTTAGCTGGGATGGTTTTCAGTAATAAGATTCTTAAAACCTTGAAACCAAAAGAGTGGGACCTTTGATATTTATCCAGAGCAAAATTTATGTAGCATGTTTAACAGACTGATTTGCCATTTAATCAATCAGCCATGCAGTAAGTGACATATTCTTCATGACAACAGCGGCATGATAAAATTGTGAAGAGAAATTGAGATGACGTGTTACTAATTACTACACATGCAAACCCAACATTTGTTCTTGTTTACTTACTATTGTCCAGTGTGATGAGAAATATACGCTGAATCATGTGATTGACATTGAGCTGTTCACAAAGTTCTTGTCGAGACCGGAAGGAGCGGCTGATCTCTGCCACAGAGTCATCATTGTCATCAACACTGTCAGACACAGAGTTTTCAGACTCAGACTGGCTCTCTCCTGAATCATCCACTGCAACACAAAATACCAAGAGTCAGTTCTTGAACTTTGAGGTGATGAATTTGTGTAAAATGTATTTGTTAATAAATGTTTTCTATAAACTGTATTTGACTCTGATGTCTTTGACATCTGGACTAAACCACATACGACAATTTTAGTTAATGATAGAGGACAGCAAGAGATCTGCTAACTGCACACACATGGCGGTTCAGCAGAAGACTGTGGTGGTTTCTGTCCTGATGCAAACTGTTTGGCATCAGCCAGCGAACTGAAGAGGGCAGCGAAGGGGTTGCAGGAGATGTTCTGGTTGTTGTTGCCCTGGTCACTCATCTCATTAGGGCTCAACACTCACTCCATCCAAGTTGCAACCCGAACAAAAGAGTGGTAATGAAGCAAATATCTGTAAATATGAGTGATGGTATGTAGTTTATTCACACACATACAGTTCTGCTTGTTTTTGAGAAGATGACAAATTAAATGTTTCAGAAAGCTTTACATGTAGTCAGTCAAAACATAGTGTACAATTTAATTGATACAAACACAGCGATAAACTATTATTGCCCTTAGTGTCTGGCTGCTATTATTGTTTTATTAGTACATTTATTTTGCAACAGAAAAAGAAACAGCTGTCTCCTGCTCTCCTCACATACAGTCAAGTTTACTTCCAGTTTCAATCAAAATCCTTGTAATATGAGCCACAGACTTAGTAAATATTATTTTGTTTTGTAACATATTGAAAGTACAGTTGCTATTCATGCCTTATTATTCTTACACTCTGTGTGTTTCCTTGACAAATGTGACCTACTTTTTATCGTTTTACTGCGGAGATAAAAAAAAAAAAGAAAAGAAAAAGGGAGGGGTGGCGAGGCAGAGAAGTGAGTGAACAGGACTGACCAGAATAGAAACTTTGGCATGACATCCAAGGAAATAGTAATGCATGAATTAATAGTTAGTGACGCATTGTGGTATACTATGAGCGGTCATCATCGTAGTGGACTCTGTTTACAGTCTCAGTACTCACCTGTTCTGTCGCTGTCCTCGCGATTACATGACAGTTTTTTAACTTTACGCTTATACCTAGTGATACTAGTAAGAGCTAGCTACCTAGCTGAACACTGAGATCCCCTTCAAAGAAATGCGTTTCGACTGTTTTGTCTATTTAACTATTGTACCCAAATATTCCTTGTTTAGCTTTTTACCGCTTGTCGGCTAACTCGCTAGCAGGTTAGCCGGGGTGCTTTAGGGCTAGTTAGCTGGTTAGCTAGCGTGTTGAGCAGTAAGCTAACCTGTCATGGGTCACCACGGCTCTACTACAACGTCAATTCCATAAACCTTTTTTAAATTTAGTGTATTTTAAGTCTACGTAGATTATAGAAACGGCAAAAAGTGCTGTCGTACCTGTTTGACGGGGTAAATATGTTTTGGTATATGTTTTTTAAAAATTGGCTCAACGAAACCAGTGGCAGTTCCTCAGTAAATAAAATTGTAAACGTCATCAGAATGAGACGGACTGCCGCCTGCTTTGCTGAGTAACTCAAGAACTTTTCACAAAACATGATGGGGAAATTAAGACACACTTTAGTAAATGATAATGGCCGTATAGAGATTGGTACGATGTTCATAAATAATATACAATCAACAAATTTTGTGATCGGTTGAGAGAAAAAGATCTAAATGCAAAACACTCATTTTGTTTGAATAATTTTTGATATACAGTTAGATGCAACACTTCCTTTGAAAGTTTCTTTTTTGACACTGAATTTAAGTGATATTCTTTTGCTTTGTGGGAAACTGACGCTGAGTTTATTGAGATACATTGTGTAGAATAGATTCTGATCTGAAAACACACTGAAGCTTTAAAGCGTAATAATGTTGTTTAATGGCACGATTTGCTAGTAACGTGGATTTATTATTTTATTTTAAATGTGTATCCATTTGTGTGAGTCTTATTTCCCTCGTTATTTCAGCTACATCTGTTATGACAGCGTTCACGTCCTGTCAAGTTTGTAGTGTTACTGCTGACCACCAGCAGAGGGCAGTAGCACACCATATTTGCAGTTTAATTGAGGTTTATGGAGACAGTTCAGGGACCTGGAAAAGGGATCTGTAGGCCCTTTTCCTCTACAGGAACTTTGAGCATTACCCGGAACTTTGAAAACCCTGGTGTGTTTCCATCTAAATTACCTAGGTAAAAATCTTTCCCTTTCCAAAAACTTTTCCACTCTTCTTGGGCTAAAGCCTCCATCTGTGTCCTGTTGGAAGGTCTCCTACCCATCACTCTGGTCTTCAGCTCTTGCCACAGATTCTCTATATGATTTAACTTAGGACTCCGACTGGGTCATGTTGAACCACTCCTGCACTGCTACTGCACTACCTTGGAGGTGTGCTTGGGGTCAGTGTCCTGCTGAGACATCCAATCAGGATCAATCTGGAGTTTAACAGCACTTTCACATTGTCATCCTGGATGTTGATATAGTCATGTTAAATTCATAATGCCTTGTAACTTGATGAGGCTTCCGGTGCCACTAGCAGAGAAGTGTCCTAGCATTATGGGTTATAACTATCACACTGTGCTGCCACCACTGTAAAATAAGTATGAGGGTATCCATCCAGTGAGTATTTAGACACACTTTCTGGATTTCTAGACTCTCCATGGATGCAGATCCTGGAAGATACCATGACTCGGGATGAAATATCAAGAACCTTGTCTGGCATTTGCTTGAGGTCATCTTAACCAAGATCCAAGTTTTTGGTCATCAGTCCTGTGATCTGATGAAACAAAGATGGAGTTGTTTGATGTCATGGATGTTGCCTACATCTGGAGGAAGCAAGAAGAAGCATATAAGCTGAAGAACACAGTCCCAACCATCAAGCACGGTGGTGGCAACATAATTCTACAGAGCTGCTTTTTGCTAGATGCACCAAGAACCTCATCAAGATACAAGCCACCATGAAAAAGGAGGATTACATCAACATCCTGGATAAGAACATGAAAGCATCTGCTGAAAAACTCCAGATTGATCCTGATTGGACATCCCTGCAGGGCACTAACCCTAAGCATAACACCAAGGTAGTGCAGCAGTGGTTCAAAGAAGGCCCAGGAAGAGTGGACCAAAACCCCACAGGAGACATAAGAGGGCCTGTGGACACTAACAGGAACCATCATCCAGAACCAGGCTACTGTATTGACTATTAAAAAAAGATATTGGACTTAATCAGCCGAGAGTATGAATAATTTTGAACATGGCATTTTTTGGAAATCCATTAATAAAATACTCCTGAAATAAAATATTTCTTCAAGTATCCTTTACTTGTGTATCACATACAAGTCACAAACAAACTTGATGAAATGCATTCCTTTCATCACAAAAAATCATACCACTGGAAGGTCTCAGCGTGTGTGTTTGCCCCTACACTACCACAGGCACGCTTACACTTACATGCATGAATACACCCACCCCTGGGAATACCACCCGCATGGGTGTACAGGGAGACCCGCCACCCCCCCAGGAAACCAGTAACATTGCCTGGGTCCCCCCAAAGCGTGGCAGCCAGACACTGTAACCACTGTAACTGTAACCCAAGATGGCCACACCACACACAAACCAGTACCAGCCCCACTACGTCCTGTGATAGGCAGGACGACGTCCAGCCCAGGCCCCACCCCAGACCACAATCCCCATGTCAGAGACACCAAGCCAAAGGGCCTGAATCCGGGACCATCCGCCCTACAGCCCCCCCAACCAGGACCAGGACTCCCCTTTCATATGTGCTCTAGTGATGTAGCAACTACTAGCACAGCGACGCACCACCCTGCCAGCCAAACTACCTTTAACAGTTCTTTTTTTGTTGGTTTTCAGATCAGAATATCAATAAAATAGGACATGATATATTTATATACACCTACGCTTTCTGGGTTCTATTCAGATGTAACTGGCTGTTTTGTGTTTCACACAATGCTTGCTTTGCCAGTTTAGTGTACATATGACCATGTGAAAAACAAGAGTCTGAATGTACCTTTTATTATTTTAATACACATGAAGAGCTGAAAGGATAACTGATGAAATGTGCAGAAATCCAGTCAGTAGTCAGTCAAAACAGTTTTTCCACAAAGCAGCTTCATTATTGAACACTGAGGACAATGGTTTTACACATATCACACACCAAGTGATCATCCAGAGAAGACAACATTTTTGGTTTTGGAAGAAAATTTCACATACAGCATTATCTTTGGGTGCATTTAAATGACAAGGATTTTCACATATTTTGAGAGTACTGTAAGTAACTGTAAAAATGTAGCTTCTCATATCCAACTTGGTATGTAAAGAAATTGCATTTCATTTTTGTTGATCCTTTATTACATGACAGCAATTCACTTTGAGTTAAATAAACTGAACAATATGTCCACTGATCTACAACTATTATTTATATCATATAAAGTCTCCGACAGAGTGATTCACAATATCAGGATTATTACAAAATAAGGCACAATATTTACAGTCTTGAACAAAAGTTTTTCTTTTTTCTGTAAAAATGAAAGCCAGTGTTTCAAGTTGTCACAGTGTCAGTTTTAGGAAGGCTCAGCCTCCGATTGAAATGTGTATTTAAGTGCCTGTTTGTCCGTAGTGGCTTTTGTTGTTCATTAGTGAATTACAAAGGTCTTTATGGCTCCTTTTTCACCATGTGCAGGAATGTTTTATTCAGGAGCTCCACCAGTACTTCCCCTCCTCTCCTGGTTCTACATCATCTTCTAACAGACAGATACAGCTGTTGTAACACACCCTGTCCATTATTTCCCGTACTGTGCCCCTTTGCCCCGTCTTAACCAGTCCCTCCATGGAGACTGGGCTTTGTCCTGATTAGTGTCTGGACTCCAGGGAGAGGAGGAAGAGGACTGGCGTGTCCAGGAGGTTGCGGTCCTGCTAGATCGACGGAAGAAGGACATGCCGTTGGAGATGGGCTTCTTCTGAGGCTGTTCCAACTGCTGCTGGGACCTGAGCTGCTGGTTGATAATGATCTGGATGTCGTCCTGAAGAAAAATGGAACCGAACAGGAATCAGCAAAAGTGTTTGATGATGCACAACCCTGCCTTGAGTTTAATTCACTGTAACCTTAGCTGAAAAATCCCAGTAAAACTTATTTTATCTTATTAGAGTTATTATTTTAAGTGAACTGTTATGGAGCCCACCTGTTTTACTGGGTAAGCCTGAGAGTGTGACTTGTTTTTTCTTTTTAGACATGTGGGAGCAGCCCAGCTGACACATAGTAACCCTATCCTGTTAGTGCCAGTAGCAACTTACATTTTTGTTCCTTCTGGGTGTGTGCACGCGTATTAGTTTAAGGACACCCTGTCACTACTAGATTGACCAATGGTGGATGTTTGAAAGCCAACAAAATTGGTCTATATCACCTCCAACCACCCATAGATATGACAGTCAGAAATTAATCTTTGATTGATTAGAGACAGAAAAACAGTTAAACAGGACATCAAAATAATAAAAACCTAAGTATGATTTTAATTCAGGGGCCACATACAGTCTATGGTCTTTATTAGTTCAGCTTATGTATATTTTGCAAATGTTAACATTTTGTATAATTTTACTAAATAAAAAAAAAAAAAATTAAAAAAAAAAAGTTTTGGAGTTATTTATAGGTTTTCATCAGACCCACTTGAGATCAGTTTGGGTTGTATATGGCCCTCAAAATAAAATGATTTTGACACCCTTGATTGTTAATATCTACAGTATAATTTCTACATTTGATTTTGACGCCCCTGGTCTTCATGGTTGATAGTAACACTGTATCTGGGCATATGGGGCATTTTCTATTTTACAATAATAATAGAATAAAAACATACAATATTTATACAATCATCCTTTTTTTGCTGTTCACTGACAAATATAATTTCTGTCTAAAACTAATTAGCGTTTCTGTCAAAACATTAACTGCATTATTTTTATCAAAGCACAAGGGGTCAGACACTCTAGCAGATGGTTCAGCTTGGCATAGTGACTCGACAGCAGACAGATTTGTCAAGACACCTGCCGTTCATTTCCCTCCAAACTGAGATGTAACTGCATCTGTCCCCACCTAACACTGAGGTCACAGCGATAGAGATGTATTTACAGCATCTCCTGGCATATTAGGTTATATTAACAGCTGACAGTGTGTAAATAAAATAAGGGTTTTACAAAATGTCTGCCATTAAAGATACAGCACCAGAGACTCCATGGTTCAAAGACACACCACACATTCCTCACCTGCCACGCCTCTAGTTCCTGTGACAGCTCCAGTTTGCGTTGGATGGCTTCTATTAACTGGTTGTTCAGAGACATCATGTCATTTTTACTTCTAACCAACTCAGCCTCCATCAGGTTTTTCCTGCAAATAAATAAAACCTCTTCAGTTACATCACACTGATTCAGAACGCAAACAGTATCTTTCAACATTTAATGCCATCAAAGGTGAGCCACCCACAGTATACCTTTATATTTTAAAATGGATCAGATGTATCCACACAATCCATCAGATACATTTGTGAGCAGTTAATGTACTCTTCTTTCTCTCTCTCTCACACACACACACACACAGAGATAGAGAGAATACATTTTGAGAATCCTTAGGGACTCACTTGGCAATAGCATCATCTCGGTCTCTGATGGCCTGTTGGACAACTTCGGCCTCTGCTTGTATGTTTTGCAGCTTCTGCCTCAGTTCAGCATTTTCCTGCTGCAGCTGAATGTTCTGCAGAATACAGAGGGAAATCCATTAAAACAAGTGGTGCCTGGCACAACAAACCCCACCTCTTGCACATATTCTAGCGTATTTTGACATGGACCCAGCTGATACCATGTCTGTGTGTGCTGATGTCAGCATATCAATTGCCTCTATATAGATGCATAGACATTTGAAATTTTACCCATTGTGAGTAAATTGGGGGGGGGGGGGGGGAAGACCTACTTTTCCTGAAATGTAACCACGTTTATTCTCACTGGCAATCTATAAACCAGATTCGGTATGAATTCAACCAATAGTTTTGCTGCTAGTGTTAAACAAAACCAAACCAAAAACAATACCCCTTGCCTCCCCTTCTGGGGGCGGGATAATAAAAAAAAAATACCCATTTGTGAAAAACTCTGTGTAGGCACTGATGTGGTAATATAGTGAGTGAATTGTATAGTATTTTAGAAGACATAATAACTTGTGATGTTGAAGGATAACTTTATAATGACATACAGCAGTGGAAAAAGGGTTTTCGGACAAGTTTGCAGAAAAATCTTTTTTGTGCTTCAAAAATTAACGCTCATAGAAACAAATGCTTTTTTTTCTTTTGGTAATTGTTAAGAAGAAAAAAAATAACCAAACTAAAATTTTGAGTTTCAACATATTAAGCCCTGGATGTGTCTCAAGGGCCATTCTTTGTTCAATCATTACATTTGGAACATAATGGAACAGAGCATGTGCAGAAGAGAGAATATGGGTTTGGAAAATAGCACAATACTTGGCAGAGTTCAGTACCTTAAGACTGATTCATAATCCAATATATCACAAATGCAAAACTTTTCTCCACCACTGTATCACCATTATAGACGTACAAGTGATGCAACTAAAAGCTGCAAGCAAATATCCTCTTTTGTCAAAAATAAAAATACGACATGAAAATAAAACTTCAAGCAAAAAAAAAAAAAAAAAAAAAAAAAAAAAGCACTAAAGGGTCACTGGATCCATTTCTAACAAATATGGATTACAGTGACAGCAGCACAGTCAGCGCAGGCATCTCCAAATCTTCTAATAATGGACTTCAACAGGTGCCTCCCTCCCTGACAGACGTGTTTGTTCTTTATAGGGTTACCTGATCTCTCATCTCCTGTGAGGCACTTGGATTCCCACACTGATCACCCGTCCTGCCAACAAAAGCCTGATTCAGCTCCTAGGACAAGAACATTTAGACAGAGATCAGGTGTCGGTCGTGCGTTTCACTAAGATTTACACCAAAAGGGGTTTCTGTTGTTGGCCTATTTGTATAATGCTGCAGGGGAGGAATTTGTTGCCTTGGAATATATTGTTACAATGGGAAATGCAAGTTGTTGGCGTCAGTGGCCGTTGAATGCCACGAGTTACAACTGGATACTTGTATAATAAATAAATGTCACGGAAAAATGGAGAGTAAATGATGCATGTAAACAACAAATTGCAAGTATTCCCTGGCACCTATGATCACAGCTTTCCAGAATTAAAGAGGAATTTATCTTGATAACATTTATCTACAGAGTCCTATTCCTAATAACAGCCAGTAGGAGGCAGAAAAGCAGACCGAGAATAAAATAATGATCAGTTAGTAAAAAGTTTGTTTTTATTTTGGTTTTTAATTAGGGTTAATCATGTATTTACATGATTTTCAATACGTTGCATTTTTTTTCTGAGTGTGAAGGAGTCTGTGCCTTCACCAGAGAAGTTCCACATGTCCCAGGAACGGGTGGACCAAAGACCAAGTTTCCAGTATTTATTTATAGGAATTTTTTTGTTCCTGAATTCCAAATGTTTCAGTAATTTTGGAGCATATTTTTAAGGTCCTCCCATGACTTTTTAATTATTTTTTTTTTTTAAGACACGCCACAGTTAAAATAAAAGAATTCGTCAAGCGTTGTCACATTTTGATCTACTTTTTGTTGGCTATATTACAATCAGGTAAAAATCACCCAGCGATAGTGATGGTGTTACTTTTTATAGTGAAAGTGTTCTAGGGTT
>JAQQZY010000006.1:22985643-22999360 GCA_030068375.1 Ostorhinchus rueppellii | reverse complement strand
AGCGTTCAGGCATTTTGGGCGAAACCACCCTGTGTTCTAAGGTCAATAACTTGAGAACCGAAACAGCTGGAAACAAAAAAAATTTTCCGGATGAAAGAAGAGACTTTACACTTTATTTTGAGGGGTGCCATGTTTATTTAGTCCTAGAACTCGATATTCTCTAAGTCTTGAAAATCAGTCAAAATGCTCTAAAACGCCTGGCAGTATGGGGGTTTGTGTTCTGAAAATGCCTGGCAGTGAATGAATTAAAAAGCCACATTTACAGACTTCATATGAAATTATATCTGTAAATTTCCATGAATTTGAGGACAATATTCATGAAATTACATTTTACAATATATGAAAAATATCCAAATTCACCACAGTGCATCTTAACTTGCAGTGCTGTATGACAACATTATAGCTTTACACAAGCAACATTATATTTACGTCGTACTATAACTCTGATGTGTAAAATATCAAACATTTTAAAGCTCAATCCACAAATAAAAGTCCAAGTTCCTGGTCTACTTTCAAGCTACGCCTTATATACTCCTATACATTACATACTCAACTGAATTCATCTAAGCCAGGTACTTCCATTGGATAACTACTGCAGTGTTTTATACACTACCAGGCCAAAAAAAAAAAAAAATTGAATTTAACTAATCAAATAGATAAATGCCTCCCATTGCATGATTGTTTAGGTTTCAACTGGAATGTTTTTAACCCTTTAACAGATGCAGTAACTTTTCATTTCTTAAACAACCGTCATTTTGATAGAGCGCACAAAGATTGGACTGAGTTTTAATGGAAAAGGGTCATGTGGTCTGAGGAGTCCAGAGTGACCCTGTTCCAAGTAGATGAAGTGATCACCCATCATGCCTAGTGCCTACAGTACAGGCCTGTGGGGGCAGTGTTATGATGTGGGGTTGAATTTGTTGGTCAGGTCTAAGTTCAGCAACATTACGCATTTAAAAATGACAGAATAAAGTATGCTACTGAGCTGAAATAACTTTTACTAAACTTAAGATAGATTAAATAATTTTTGTTATAATTTGACGCTATATAAATTAAAATTTGATTAATGCCAGTCTGAGTGTGGGACTTTTGTCTGTAGCCACATGGTGTACTTGTCCAAGTAAAGCTAGGCATTATTGAAATCCAATTTCCAAGCACTGGATGAATCAACACTATCACCAAGTAAAAGCTATAGTTTGAGGTTACCAAATGCAGAAAACAGTACAATGTCAAGTGACTGATCAGGTGAATTGGCAGACATCCTGTACTTTACCACCACCAGAGTATGAATATGAGAGTGAATGAATAATGGAGCAATAATATAAAGTACTTAAGGTGCCTTGAAAAGCACTATAGAAATGTAATCCTCCATTATTATTATTATCATCATCATCATCCTCATCATCAGCCTGACCATTGAGTGATACTGTTCACGACCACACAAATCCTGATATAGATGTAACACTAAATTGCTCTTGGTGTTTGGCCTTACTAAAAACTCAGATTTCTCAGCTGTCTTGTTCATTCATACCTCTTCTTTGTTGACTCCCAGCCCAGCGGTGGTCAGACTGTCCTCCAGCTCAGACAGCAGTGATGCATCTCCTCGGCTTCTGGATTCCTGCAGGGACATCTCCTCCTGAAGCTCCTCCACCTGAGCTTGTAGCTGCTGTGAGCGACCCCGTGATGCCTCCACCTCCTGCCACGCCTCCGTTAGCTGAAAACACAACGAGCCGGACACAAAGAGAAACAGAATTAGGATGAGAGTAACAGAAATCGTACTGTAGGAGGCAAACATAAAAGATGAGTTTAAAGTTGTTTCATACAGACATACTCTGCTGAATAATGTGATTTTTATGTGTCCTTGTGGCTAACAGTAGCACTGAAATGGTGAGGCATGGGAACTACTGATGGCGCCATCTTTATTCAGGACAACAAGAGACGGGTTATAAAGGTTTCTTTTCCTTTTTACCCCCTCCACCTTCACATTCTCAAATTAAATTATCTATCAGTCAATATGATCACGGGGGTTAAAGAGGGCAAGGAACATCTTGTCAGACCTATTCCACCCTGGCCGGAGCCTCTTTAACCCTCTTCCATCTGAGAGGAGATACAGGGTCCTGAGGAGCCGAACCAACCGGCTCAGAGACACTTTCTACCCCTGGGCAATTAGGCTCCTAAATAACCTCCATGGCATCCATGGATAGATGTGAATGTGGCACAGGGTACTTTTAAATATTCTTTTCATTTTAGTATTTTCCTATTTTTATAGTTTTATTAATAATATTTGTGTTTTTATTGTGTATAGAACGGGGGGGGGGGGGGGTCCTGCATAAGTTCATTGTAATAACTGTACAGTGACAATAAAGGATATTCTAGATTTGGTCATTCTACATTGGGAAAGTTCAAGTTATTGTCTTCGTTTACTTGGCTGTTGCACCATATCCTATTGGTATTTGGACATTCTATAGTGCAGTTTAGTGAACACATACATACACTATCAAGCCATCCCATCATCATTTGGACGACTGCTGAACACTAAATGTAACCTCATTAATTCAAATCTTGTTTTGCATGTTTGTTTGTCATGGAAGATTTAATGGTCTTATGTTCAATGAGTGACAAAGGCGTTCACTCTTCTAAGATCATATAGATACGTCTAAAGTATTTTATCAAGTCCCTGTACGCTCTAAAACATGTAATGGGAAAAAAAACAACACACACACAGTCAGTAGGAAAGAAATCCTGACATGCCAGATTCCAACCTCCAGCTCAACATGAAACTCAACGAACATGAGTGGAATCCAGATTTGCGAGTGAAAGTCACAATGATGGGGATGAGGCGATTGTTTAGGAGTGCTTTCCGCAATCCTGCCCAAACCCAGACAGACAACCGGGGATTGGAAAATTCCTTTGTCATTGAGCCTCTTTCATTCATACACCAACTGCACTGTGCTGTTTAGTGATACAATGGACACTAAACAGTGTGTATTTACTTTGAAGACCAAGTGCAGCTCTAGTTCTGCTTCTGTGTTTAGATGTGTATGTACATTTCCGTACACTGGTACAAGTACGTACAGTTTGCATGTACTGTGTAATTATGTACCTGCTGTCTCTGCTGCTCGCTCAGTTGGTCATGCAGCGTCAAGCGTGTGTTTAAAGAGGCCAAACTGGCTCTCAACTCGGCATTTTCTTGACACACAACCTCCAAACGTTCCTCCAGCACCTGTTCCTTCTGGGTGAGTCGCAATACCTTAAAAAAAAGACACCAGAAAAAAACACATCAAACAACCTGAGTAACTATAAAATGTCAAAAACATCACCCAAAGATAAACTCCCTCTTCCCAAATGCAGTGTTTACACCCTGTTAATCCATGCATGAGGTTATCTGTGTATGTTTGGAGATTAATAATTAATATTCTTTTTTTTTTTGCACTGAGCAGCATTGCAAAGTAAGATGAAGGAGAAAGTGACAAAACATTGACAGGGAATAAATTAATAAAACATATGAAGGGATAATTAGTGCAAGTTGAGTACACACTGCTGTAAAGACAAGAACAGTTTACTCCCACGTGCACATTACAGAGCGAGTTTGGCTTTGATCGCTCTTGCATTTGTGTGCGTTTTGCAGAATGGACATTACCTGCTCTTTCATGGCACTGATCAGCTCCTCCTCCTGTGGTCTGTTCTGGTTGCCTTTTTGCTGTAGCTCTTCTTTTAAAGCCTGCAGCTCACTGGACATGGCCCTCTCCACCTCCATTGCCTACAAAAACATGCCAAAAAATAAGATTCATAGATGTATCAGAGAGGTCAAGCACGTAAAGGATTGCTCATTGTATGCACCTTGTAGTTTTAAAAATAAGGAGGAAGGATATAGAGATATAGGCACAAAAATACATGAAACAGAAATGAAATCATGACCAAAATAGGTATGGCTGTGGGCATAGTCAGCGTGAAACTCATTGCTACACAATCTTGCCTGAAGCAAACGGAGAGACAAAAATATAACCGATGATCCTGGGATAAAGTCCAGTGAACGAGATACAGATGGGAAGAAACACAACAAGATACCAGCCTGAAAGGTGGGGATTAGGTGTCTAAAATAAATATCTGTTTAATATTGTTTTCCTGCTGGTCATGCTGCAAAAGATAAATGAAAGATGGTTTCTGTGCTGCCTTTGAAAAGAACAGCTGCAGGGTACAAGGTCTTTTGACTAAAGATGAAAATAAGAGGTCAAAGGAATGCATTTATGCTATTTCTATGCACAAAAACATGCTCATATTTTTAGATTTTCACTTTTCCTTAAAATTGTGCTCGTTTTCTCTCGATAAGTTTCTTTTTTAACGTCACATCATAACATCCGCACACAAACATTATAATCATTAGATGTCATACAATAGATAAGCAGATATTGTCTCATATGAACAGGTCCCCAAGGCAAAATAGAGGGGAATCCCTGCTGCTCACTGATCCAAGGGAATAATACAACAGGTAATTGGTTATAAAAAAGCAGATCTCATGCTCAGTATTAAAGACTCATTTTCAGTCACTTAGGACAGAATTTTCTGCACAGAATGAGTTAATTGCACAGAAAGTTCCATGAAGTTGTGAAAATAGTTGTAAAAACAGCTGATAATGGAATCTAGTCTATCCATAGATTGTACATTTCTAATCTTTATCTGTTGGGCATTAGATATTTCTCACTGCCCCAGGAAGCGAATCTCCTATCACAGAACATAGCAGATCACAGCTGGTTCCACAGATATGTACTACCACAAATTTGCCCTCTAGCTCTCAGAATGATTTCAGTAGCCAAAATTTTTTTGTGTCAGTGGGCTAAAAATTCCATTGGAGCCATTCAATATATTGTTCTGAGTGGAAACTAGACCCCCCCCCCAAAAAAAAACAACAACAAAAAAACCCAAAGAAACTGTCTAGCCCTGCTGGAAGGCTGCTGATCACAAACCAAAAAGATTCAGATGTAATGACTAGAGGCCTTTTACTTCATTGAAGCAACACGGCAGCTCCTCCACCTGTGACATTTTAGCTTTACATTTACCAGCCATCTTTGTTTTCATGGATGGAGCAGAAACAGCTGGGGTGGTTTTTTTCTGCTTCTGAAACTTTACTTTTGATGAGCTCAGAGAAATGTTCTCTCCTTAGCAGAAAAATAAGAGAAAACCCTCAAAGTGTAAAACATCCCAAGAGTAAAGTAAAAGGATACTCAAAGTACGTCTGACATTTTTTTTTTAACCCTTTCAAGATTGCTATTGTAAGAGGCAGCCAAGGTGTCTTCATGTTTTCTTTGGAATACAAGTGTCACAATATGTCTCAATTCTTTCACACCTTTGTTTTCAGGAAGAATTTAGCTTTCAATACCTGGCCATTATTTAGCATTATTATAAATAAATGCTTAAAACAGTGTGTTTTAGTAAAAAAGAAAAAACTGACTGGAAGTTGTTGGCATATTTATTATCAGAAACAACTGTCCATAACAAAACTTTTTGAGATTTCAAAATAAACTATTTGCCTGTTTTACATCTGCTCAAACACACTTTTTGGTCTTGAATATTCAGTATCCATATTATGGCTTCATATTTTTTGCTATTTCCAGGAATTTTTTAGCTTGTGTGGAAGTCTCTGAAACCGTTCCTTTCTACTTGTAAGAGTCCCACATTGCTGCCATAAAGTATTATTTAGTGTCAAGATCTCAGCTTTCCAATGCCGTTTTAATTTTGTGGATAGTGGAAATAATTTATAAATTACAGTAGTGTGAATGCTGTGAAGTGCAAAATGCAGCGTTTGAGAGATTGCTGCTGTTAAAAGGTTAAAGCTAGTTATTTCTTATAAACTGTGGAGATGCAAAACACATGCAGGACTTTGGGACACCAACGCTCCAGTTCTGAAACCCTACTAAACACCCCAACTGGTTGCCCTCCCCAGTCCCCAATCCCCACCCCCCTGTCCACAGTCTGGGACTTTTGATTCCCCTTACTCAGCAGTTTGGCGGGCCCCTGTCAGGTCCTATCACAGACGCATAATGCAAGATGAAAGGCTTGCCCCCGCGGCAGATGGAGCGAGGGCATCTTGGTCTTGTTGTAGATGACGACAATACTATGCGGCCGAGGGTAAACTTGGACATGGGGTGGGTATAGCATATGAGGACAGCTTGTGTGTTTGAAGTGAGGCCTGAAATTAGCAAATGACTGTGTGAGCTTGTGTGATGAGAGTACAACAGGCACTAATGGCCAAAAACAAAAAGCATGCAGACACAATAAGGAGGAGGGGGCACCCAAAGGAGGGCTTGAGTCTGTACAGCATCATTACCACTGCTTAGACTCGACAACCCCGTCCCCTTCCACAATAGAGGCAGCGACCCACTGAGAATCACCAGTAACAGGAGTGGAAAGAGGACAGGACATTTGGCAGAGACGCACAAAGCTTTAGATGATATCCCCTCACATGGCCCCCCAAGCACCGGGTCCTCAGCGATCCAAACACCTAACAGCTGACGACCCCAGCTACAGCCGAGGCCCTCAGGGGGACAGCGCAAAAAGGATGCACGTCCCTTGGGATGATGAGATGTTTGGGTACGAGGGGCAACATCAAAGCAGGGAATGAGAGATTTATATCTCCCTGTAATGTATATTGTCTTTTTTCTTTTTGTCCATGAGCTGCGTGATGCTAACAGAGGGAGCAGAGGTCGGGTGGTGGTGGGGGGGGGGGGCTGGCCTCAGTTCAGCCTCGTCTTTTTAACAAGAATGAAAATCCACAGTAAGAAATTTAACACATAGAAGGAACTGAACTGTAACTCTAGTGGGTAGGAGGATTTTAAGATACGTACAGCGCGTCTGCAGCCATTGATTTACAAGAGGCAGAAAATGGGGCAGCTATGGCTCCTGTGGTAGAGCGGGTTGTCCAATATCCGAAAGGTTGGCGGTTTGAATCCCGCTCTCTCCGGGTCAGCCATTGTGTCCTTGCCTCCAATGCCACTTGCACTGGTGCGTATGAATATTTGATGGTGGTCGGAGGAGCTGTCGGCGCAAAATGGCGGCCACACTTCCGTCAGCCTCCCCCAGGGCAGCTGTGGCTACAAATGTAGTTTACCACCACCAGAGGGAGAATGTGAGAGTGAATGGATAATGGATCAATAATATAAAGCGCAATAAAAATCTAATCCATCATCATCAATAATGGAGAACTTCTGGTGACAAAAGTTATTATATTGAAGTGTTGATTATTTCAGAATAATTTAAAGTAAAGTAATAGAAAAATCCTCACTCTTAGGAAGTGGAAGCTAGAAAAGTCAGAGCAGTGATCAAAACAGTGATTGCTTTCTTTTTTATAGGACAGTCATCCCAGTAAGATCATTTTATCAGTTTTAACTTTTTAAAGTCAAACTACTGATATAAGTTCAGCAAAATAAAGCTGAACAATCTGATTCAATATTGACTCAGATACAGCTTTTTGCAGCTAGTGGAAACTTTGAATCATGATAATCCAAACTCTGGAGACTTGAGTCAGTTATTTAACTTGGCATAGACAAAAACAAAGTGCTGACCTTTCATTTTAGTGTGTTTTTGATATTTTCTAATCAGTGGTGCTTCCCAAGAACCCGGCAAGTTCTTCAGCATTTCCAGCTTATCTTTTCAAAATGTTACTCCCTTTTTGCTTCGGCATTTCTTTCTGAAGATCTGTTTAGATCCCAATTTCCAGGGAAATCCCAACTTTAATCACTTCGCAGCAGTACTTTCTTCCACAGAAGAGATACTAAACTAGAAAACCTCCTCTCCAAATGTTTCTTTTTCTCTATAAATGCTCTGTCTCCTGATTTTAAGATGGAAATTCCCTCAGCAAAGTAAAAGGTGTGACAAGGTTATAAGAGAAGCTTCAAACAACAAGTCACATCATTCACTACCTGATTTTTGCAATGTGTGTAAACATTATTAAATCATGTGACAATCTGGCACACATTAACATTGTTTTCATGCGGACACTTCCTCAACTACACTGGGATGGTGCACATTCTTTACTGCTCAAAACCTGATGAATTTCTCTTTTTGGCTTTTTGTGGTGCAATACTGAAATCCTCCTCCAAATTCCTGTCCCGTTCTTGTTGAACTCTTTTTATATTGTGTTTTAAGTTCTTTCAAACCTGCTGGAGCTCATTGTAGACTTACAGTTCATAAGGTGCAAACATCAGCATCTTCCCAGAGTTTGAGGAGTTAAGAGTATGTGCCCAAGTGTTGGGATTTTGGGGATGATCTCACTAGAAAACTTAATTTCACATCATCTTGGACCATTATTATTGTTGTATCTGTATGGAATTTAGGAAAAGCTTGCGCAGATGATGGACAAACACCCAAAAAGCTTTTTAAAAAATGCACTAAAGAAGCAGGGCACACCTACAATCATTAACCATGAGCTCTCTTCACCTCAGATACTGCATTAAAGCCATATAAAGATAAGGATTGAACTGACACATATTCTAAACTTGATAAAACTGTGAAACTTTAACATTTCTTTTCTTAAACGTTACATAAAAATAGAAGTTTGCGCTATATTTACTCCAAACACTCAACTGAAACCCGTTCGTGGACAGAACAAATTGTACCGTTACAATAATAACTGGACACGCCTGTACAAACACACACATAATGACAGAAATACAACTCACCACAACAGAGGCAGAGCACGCTTCACAATGTCTGGTAAAAGCACCACAAGCATGAACATTTATGCTCCAAGTCTTTCTTTTTCTCTCCGATCCTGACTTGTCAACTTCACAAAGCTACTCTTGGCTGAAGCCAGACAAGCCAAACGAAACATTTTCTTCACTTCCTTCCCACTTTTTTTATCTAAATTGACTTTTTCCTGAACTTCTGGGAGTCTGTTTTCCATACAACTCTTTGAGCCTGTCCACAGAGCGAAAAGGACCTTCATAGTTCTTTATTATGCTCTTTATTCTGTGGACCTTGACTCCTGGGAGGGTGTACGTGTTGTTTGGCTTCATTTTTAACTTTTTGCATGTTTGAAATAGCAAAGTGTTTTTAGATACAACAACCTACACAAGGATATGCAGTATGAAATGATGCATCATGAAGAATATATCATGACTTCAGGGTTTGTCAAATTCGTTCTCAGGCTGGAAAAATACTCAAGGCTATCGATTCAGTCAGCAGTGGGTGGTTAACTGATAACAAGCCTATAAAATCTATCACTTCTAGTACGGCGTTAGGATGAAAAAGGTAATAAATACAAGTACATGATTTATTTGTTGATAACTTACCACAGATATTGCCCATTATGTCATACAGGTTTTCTTTCATCAAAGCTCTGTTAAAAATTAACTTTGAGTTACTGAATAAGCTGGATTCGGTTCTGAAATGGTTCCTAAGGTACTGATCCCTCAAAAATCACAACACTCAAGAATTCTCACGTCTCCAAAGCCTTTGTAAGCTTCTACTCACGTCCTAATCATGTCACTGCATTTCACTGTGTTACATATTATTTCCATCCAGGTTCACACTGGCATGGTCCATCTTCATGTACCTTTTCTGATTTATTTTCCGTGTGTCCATCTCTCAGGCTCAAATGAAAAGTGTCTTTTTGAAACAACATTTTGGTTCTTTCATAGTCAGCATTTTGCTGTGGCCTTGCTTGAAGTCTATAAACAGCCTGTGAGCGTGGCCTTGCTCTGGCACAGATTAAACTCAGACAGATACCTGAGTGCTTTGCAAACAGTATTTCGGTGTGTGTATTGGGTGACAGCGAGTCTTATCTAGCTCCACTCAGAGCTGCAGCTTTGGTATTTGTTTCACAGAGGCTCAGATACCTGTTACAGCCGAGCTCTGTCTTCTCTGTTCAGTTTGTCCTGAACAGACTGAGTACCATTAAATATGCATTCCTGAGCCCCATGATTGACTTGTCCTCAATATTAACCCTTAAAGACCCACACCAATTTTTGTGGCGATTCCCAAATGCAATTTCCTCATCACATCTAACTATTACTAAATGATTTACCACCATTTTTTAATCCTATTATCCTTCGCATTTTTTCAGTAAATATCTATTTTGTACATTTAATTTGCTGGTCATGTAGATGTTCTTAAAATCTTGGGGTGAATTCAAAGATTAGAAGAAAAGGTGACTTGTACTGCACAAAATATCATTTCTGAATATGAAAATGGTGTGTACTGTTATTTGTAAAACTCCATGGGTTTTACTGGTGAATCAATATTGGAGTAGCACTATTGCGTCTTTGGGGTTCCCTGTCATGTACATCTGTCTTATACTGCACTTGTATAATATGTTTTCGCTCTTTGTGCATGAATAAAATATCTGAATCTGAGTAGATCAGGGGTCACCAATCCTGATCCTTGAGGGCCAGTATCCTGCAGGCTTTAAATGTATCCCTCTTTCAACACTCCTGATTCAAATGATGAGCCTATCATTAAGCTCTGCAGGAGCCTGATAACAACCATCAGGTGTGTTGGAAGAGAGAAACATCTAAAACATGTAGGACACTGGCCCTCAAGGACCAGGATTGGTGACTCCTGTAGATGACTATTTCCACGTTCACTATGGAGCTTCTGAAAATCCAACAGGTCGTATCTAATGATGATGAGAAACTGCATTTTACCTCAGTTACTTAAATGGATCAAATGTTATTCAACGTTTTAGATCAGCTGATACTTTTGCTCACTGGAAACTCCTTGGCTCTATAAGGGTTAAAACACCGACTCCATTGTGTCCATCTGTGGGACTCACAGTGTTGAGTTGCTCCCGAAGAAGCTGAGTTTGCTCGCTGTGCTCCAGCTGAGCTCGACTCTTGTCCCTCTCCGCCTCGCCGAGGGCCAGGGTGAGCCGCTCCACCTGGACGCTCAGCTCCCTCACATCCCTCTCCAACTCCCCCACTTGGCTCTCCCACTGGGACTGGCAGCCTTCCAGCTTCAGCCGCAGCTCATGCCTGCCCTGCTCCAGCTCCTGCACAAAGACACCATCAACACCAATGAGGGTCAGCAAAGGTCACAACTCTGCACACAGGGGTCATCTACAGTTGGATTCACACGTTTACAGAGCACGGAACATGTGGATCATGTAGATGTGGACTGAAACTACTGTGTTAATGGATGATCTGCCTCGGCAACCAGGTAAACTCAGTCAGTGTTTAAAGGATCCTGGGAAATATATTACAGATACAAGACAGTCCATTCATTGATTACATAATGGATTAAAAAGTGAAGCCTATATTGTGGTAACAGGTGATTAAAGACCCATCTTTCAGCAAAAATCCTGGACATCAGAGCCTCGAGTGCATATTGTCTGCCTTTCACTGTTTCATGTCACTGTAACCTCTGTGATGAAAGTAATAGTTGCACCTCTAGCACCATCTTAAGACTCAGTCAGTTTCAATCAGCACCTTCGGCAAGAACACAGCAGCAAAGCCATCGGGTTTAGTTTGACCTGACTGAATAATACTCACACCTGATAAGATTTACAACTCAACATCTTAAAGTGACATTAGCTATGACAACATCCTCAGTTCACTTGGTCTCTCCTTTCATTCCTGGATTCATCTCTTGCATTTAACTGCACCCCATGTCTTAGCAATTAAAATCACCTGCTGACCTTTAGGTTACATTAATATTTGGTTAGTTTTATTGAAAACATTTAATTAAAGTGTCTCAAACCAATACACATGCATTTGCAGCCAGTGTGGAATATTTCTTCTTGTCTATCCTCTATTATTCAGCAGCAGTAGAAACATTTCCCATAGTTTTTTATATGTGAGCATCCATTTATAGTTGCAGGATTTAGAACTAGTGAGAGATATAAGGAGGAATGAAGGAGTATTTGCATCTCTTTTAAAGCTTCAGTCACCGTTCAATTACTCAAACAATCCCAGCTGTAGCAATCAGAGAAGGAATACAACTGGATAAAATACATACAGGCAGAATTAATCCTGTTGGTTTCGATTGACGCATCCTGGAACCATGTCCAAATAGGTCTTGTACAGTATTACAGAAGGAAAAACTGGGTTCATACTTTCCAATATATTTAATCTACAGCCTGTTCATTATAAAGTAATATTAATGTACATACCTGAGGATTTAAGACACTAATCCTTCACATCAAGAGCTTTTTCATCGCCGCCCACTTCACACAGAAGTCCTAACCGCGCCAAACTTCATCCAGCTACACTTTTCACTTGGTGCCTTTAAATCCACTATTTATTAAAGTTATGGCCACGACGCCTTCTTAAAAAAAGAAAAGGGGGGGGAAAAAAAGGAAAAAGAAAAAAAAACACAAGTAGATCGTCTTACCTCCAGTTTGTCTGCGTATTGCTCATGAAGTTTTTCGCTCTGCCCTTTCAACTGACGATTTTCCAGGAGCAATGCGTTTCCCAGCTGGGCTGCCAAAATAACCTCTTCCTCCTTTTGTTTCAGAGCAGCCAGAAGTTCAGTGGGGTCTTGATAATCTGTTATTTCCTCCGCTCCGTAGTCGAAGTAGAAATCCTCATCTAAGTCCATTCCCTTGGACTTGAAACCCCATTCATCCAATCGATCCATATCTGAGTTAATAATAATAATAATAAAATTCTGTACGCGCAGTGGACAAATTAAGACGCAACACCGTGCGTAAAAATTGCCATCAGCTGTGAGTCTGTGAGATGCGCATCCACCACACCTGATCTGCTGCAGTTCCACTCAGTGTCTGGATGTGAATGAAGCTGAGCAGGTTTCGGCTGTGGTGAAAGTAGGCTGGTCCTTCTGTCACCAACAGATGACTGTGTGTCTCCAGGGGGAGTTGTCCTCTGTCACCTGAGCAACAGTTTCCATCCCAACACGACTGACACCTGCCACCTCATTCTGGACGCACAGGCTGTTAAACAATGCAAGGTCATAAACACCTGCATGTGGCTGAACCCAGTAAATACTGCTTCACCTCATTCTATTATTTCATCAGTGTTATTCGTATATATATTTAGTCACAGCAAAAGTTAAAAACAGGCTGAAGAAAAAACATCTAGTAGTGAGATCTGACTGATTTTTTTTTTTTTTTTGTTCTTTTGGAGTGTGAATGTGTGTGATGAAGTGAATAGGCTTTTGTTTATACTGTTTTTGTATTGTTGTTGTTTCTACTGTAAATGTATTTGTTGAAAAGCCCAACCAGGGATAGGAGTAGCAAACTAGCTCAACACTTCTCCAAAACTTTAAATGTTCTATATGTCCACCAGGTCTCACTGAATTGTCCCTGATAAATAAATGAATAAGAATTTAAATAGTTTTATTAGAGTTGGAGCAAACCCCCTCTGCAACTGCAAGGATTAAAAAGAGACTGAAAGGACAGATAAACTTTATAATCCATAATATGCCTTTTGATTCCTTTTATCTATAAATGCTCATTAAAGCTGTGCACTTTACCCTCATGTTAATGCACATACACTTATTTTATAGGCTATTGCTGCTTTTTGACTCTTCTTGCCACGTTATACGGGAAATCATATATTCTTTTAAATTACATTTTTCACTTGACTCCAAATATAAGGATCTGATTTATTCTTCACAATAATATCTGATGTTTTAGATCAGGGATGTCCAACTCTGGTCCTCAAGGGCTGGTATCCTGGATGTTTTAGATCAGGGGTGGGCAACTCCGGTCCTCGAGGGCCGGTGTCCTGCATGTTTTAGATATGTCCCTCTTCCAGCACACCTG
>JAQQZY010000006.1:22960810-22977414 GCA_030068375.1 Ostorhinchus rueppellii | reverse complement strand
TATTTTTTTAACTGGAATCAAAATGCATGTAGACCAAATGAGAGCATTGGCATTATCAGTATGTTTTAAATCATTATTAGACAATTTCATTTAAGCCTAGTTCAGTTACTTGTTTTGTTTGACTGACTTTAATGGTTTTAGTCACCCTTACAAAACTGGATTGTTGCATTTCCAAGAGACTGGCATATATTTTTCTTTCAACAGCAGATCTTTTGGTTTTACAGTAAATCCTGTCAAAGTAAATATGAAGGTATCAGGTAATGTTATATAGTTTTTTTGGCTGTGATACAGTAAAACGATCCTAGTTTATTTGTCTTATTAAACATTTATAGGAACGCAGTAAAGCGCTGGACTCTGTGCCTCCTCTTGCATCATTGGCCGGCTCCTCCCCAGTGTCTCTGTCTCTTCTGTTGGCTGCCAGAGAGGATCAGTCTTATATTGAGCCGATCAAAGCTGGAAAGAGCACTCCAATCTACCAGGTACAGCCCTTTAATGGCTCAAAACCATGACTGTTATCCTTAATAATAATGTTTGCAGTTAATGGGAGGTTTCTATTTATTTTCTGAATGGATTAGGTATTGATGGGAGTCGTACCTGACAGAGGAGGACGACCAGGGGAAATTGAGCCACCAATGCCAACGTGGCAAGATCGCAAAGCATCAGGACACAGATCAGGGCGAGGAAACCAAAACTGGCGTAAATTCTCAGACAAAAAAAAAGGGAAAAAGCATTAATTTGTCTTTCTATGCAATTTTGTAGCCTACTTTAAAGAAAGATAATTATCTTTTTAATTTATTTACAACCTTACTATAATACAACATGGCTGTTAAATGCTATGTGTAATATCATTTTACAGGTATGATTTATTTTAGCACAAATACATGATTCACTGTTTATAAGATATTGCTAAATTGCACTAAAGTATGGCCAAAGATTTTTGTATGATTGTGTTTATTTGAAACCAAGGTAATGAAAAAAGCAATACTTGAATTTTTATTTTCACGTTCTGGATCATGTACATTTGTAAATTGGTTTTTATTTGAGAAGAAATCTATTAAACACAGATAATATATTGCTGTCTTTGTTTGTATTATTATTATTTTTTTTTTTACATTTGATTGTTATTTCAAGTAAATCTGTGGAAGCATTAAGTGATTGCAGCATTTTAAACCATCACACACAAATTGTATCCACTGATTTACTATGTTTAGTAAATTTTGAACCACTAATCCTATCAGCATATTTTTATAATTCAAGTAAAATGCAGTTTCTCAGCCTTTCAGCTGCATTATGTGTACATTATTTGCAGAAGTAGGTAATCCCAGGTTCATCAAGTCAAAGTCCTGCCATGTATTGGTTCCGAGTTGTTCACTGAACACAGGTGATTCCACTAATTATCCCATCTACCTGGATGAGGAGTTGTGCTCATCAAAATGGGCTAGTGCACTGAACCAGTTGGAACCAATACATGGCTGGACTTTGACTGAAACGGTTTCTGAAACACTGATTTACCTGTAAAACCCTTATAGTTTGACAAATAGAAGTGCTAGTAGAGACTTGTTTTTATGTTAAGTTTGTCTAGTATTTTGTTGAGAATTCATGTTTTCCTTTTCTCCATATAATAAGCTTTGAATTAACTCTGAGCTTTTATGAACATCTACCTGACCGATAAATTAGATACAAGGAAATACCTGATTTTCAGAGAAAAATACAAAATGCAGAGGATAATATTTGTAATAAATATCGATATATCACTTAAACTGTAAATGTTGAGAAATATTAATATGGAAATCACCACAAACAGAGCTAGATCTTTAAGGGTTTACAACAAAATGCTTTAAAGGCATAAAAACATTTGTGTCAAATCAGGGTCATGGAAAATGTTTTTTCTATTTCTTTTTTAAAAAAAAATTACTTTATTCAGCATGTATATGATGAGAACAAAACTAGAAAACTAGCAAAGAAATATACATTTGATGTATGCGGCACTCGGTAAAATGTATATTATTCATTTATTTGTATCTATAGAGTAAAATTAAAATATGTATGCATGTTTGAATGCAAAATAACATTTAGAATTAGAATTAATCAATAACCTGATCCCTGATGTAATATTGTTGTTGTTTCCGGCAAACCGGAAGTTACCCGTGAGATAAATGATGTAACACGTGGAAAGTTCCGGACTAACGATAACTAAGGTCAGCTGTCCTTACTGTTTTTACCAACCAGTGAACTTATAACAGTATAATATCTAAAATGCCAAGAGGAAGTAGAAGCCGAACATCTAGGATGCCCCCTCCTGCCAGGTAATGTGTAAAATAAAAAAAATGATTTGAAAAGCTGTTCAGGCTTAAAACACAGCTACAGCTAACATTAGCATGGCTTGTTAGCATTATGTGTGGTTTTATGGTTGGGAAATCACCAAAAACGAACTGTTACAACCAATTTGGAAGAAGGTAATTGTTGTTATCCCAAGCCTTGTTTTACTTTATACTGTTTTCTTAAAGTCAGATAATTCCGATGAAGGTCACATTGTTTAATCTGCGTCATGAGTATTTAACGCCTGTATCTGTCTCGTTGCGTCTGAAGTGTGAATTTAAAATAATTCCAATAGATTATTATGGAGACACTCGCATACAAACGGTTTGACCCATAAAATATTTAACATAGTAAAATAAGAACTTGGGGGTGTTTTGGATCGTGAATTGCTGAAATATCGCGATAAAACGTGTAGTCAAGTGGAAGCGAGTCTAATCCATCTTTAGTGATCGACATACGCACGAAATAATATTGCTAACTTCTTATAGATACTACTAATTATGTTTTTATATAACACCACATTGAGTTATGCAAATGTACTTTCATGCACAATTACTGCATTGATTGTATTAGCTGCTCAGTCTGTTTTCTTCACACCAGTGATCTGTGACACCCGGAGGCATAGGGAACACACAGCACGTCAGTGCCATTTACTGATTTTATCATGTTTGAATTTGAATGATGGTGATTTTGTGTCTACAGCCGGGCACCACCTCCACCACCAATGGCCCGGGCTGCACCCCCTCCCACCCATGCCCCTGTGCCAATGCAGGCACCTCCATCTGCTGTGGGTGCTCCAGCAGCAGCCCCCAGGCAGCCAGGTATGTTTGCCCAGATGGCGTCCACAGCTGCTGGGGTAGCAGTGGGTTCTGCTGTCGGACACACTATCGGTCATGCCATGACTGGAGGCTTCAGCGGAGGACATTCAGAGCCTGCCAGACCTGACGTCACATACCAGGTAAACAAATGGTTAGATCCACCATTGGAATAGAATCAGAGCAGATTAGTGTCTCTAAGAAAGATTAGATGGATAATTAGTAACATAGATGTGTGTGGGATATTGGCAAAGTAAAGTGGTGATCCTGTAATCCACAAATAGTGAGCAAATGTAGTACATAGGCATTTCAACAAACTAATTATGGTTAATAACAACAGAATAATTAATAATTGCTTAGAGACACAAGGTGAAATTGGCTGCACTGAGGCTGGAGTGAATAGTCCTTGTGTTGAAGAATAGGGTAATGACAGGCGTCTTGCGTAGTTGTGGAAGGAAGTATGATCGTTATTTTCAAAGATGTTGAAATTGCATCTGCCAATAAAGCATGTGTTTGTGTGGTCATTTATTTCTTGGGTGAATATTTAAATGTTCCCTTGATGGTTGTCCAAAATACGGACCTTCCCTCTGCAGCTCTCTACACTTAAATAAAAGGGAAAAAAAAGTGTAAAGATGCATCGTGTAACAACATTTCCTGCCATTGCAGAAATTAAGCTGAGATAGCAAGGTTATCAGACCTGTTATGTTGGATCTGTGACAAGACACGAAGTAGAGCAGTAGAGATCATTAATTAAAGCTGTCACACTCCTAGTCAGTCCTCTAAATTAATGATTTTGCCAAAATGTTGTGACGCAGGGTAGATTATTTACAGCTTGTAGAGGAGGTGCAGAAGTAGGGCTGGCATTGCAAATAATTTAGGCTATAAATGTTTTGGGCTGCGGGATGGATGGATGGATGGATGGATGGATGGATGGATGGATGGATGGATGGATGGCATCACTAGAAACCAGACACTTACTTGAGGTTTAAAATTATTTATGGTCAGAAATCTAGGAGTACAACATTTATCCATTATAATGTTTAAAAGAAATAAAAGTTTTTAGTAAAAACGAAATCTGGAGCATGTGTTTAGCATTTTAGATGACGGTGTAAACAGAATTAACCCTGAAGGCATGTGTT
This sequence comes from Ostorhinchus rueppellii, assembly GCA_030068375.1. Classification (NCBI taxonomy): domain Eukaryota; kingdom Metazoa; phylum Chordata; class Actinopteri; order Kurtiformes; family Apogonidae; genus Ostorhinchus; species Ostorhinchus rueppellii. The sequence continues at coordinate 22,973,141 of JAQQZY010000006.1, read as the reverse complement.
CTATGTTTGTCAACATGTTTTACTCTGTAGTGTATTTCAAACAAAAAATTCCATATACAGAGAGCAACTTTGAGACCCCAGCACAAGCCTAAGGAAGTGGAGTTAAGCCTAAAGCTGGGCATACACTCTGGGATTTTAGGCCCATTTTGCCACGTTTTTTTCAGTCATGTGACTCTTTTGGAGATCAAGCTGAGTTTTGTCTCAATCGTGCATCTCCCATCATGTAGTGTACATGAGGTAACGAGAAGCAATTAACACCTCATGACCACCTCCCGATCGATTGGATGAAAATTAAACTTGTTAGAAATCCTGATCGCCCCTTGTGAGGCTATCGCACTGTTGAAGCAGTTGCACAAGCTGATTTACCTCAACCTGTCACACTACGCACACGTGAACATAGATACAGAAGACAAAAGTAAACAACAGAGCAGCATGGCAGCACAGCATATTACCTGGATGCCAGCAACCAAGCCATTTCCTTGTCCATACACGTTGCCATCGCCTTTTCTTTTTGGTGTCTGCACACAGAATGGCACAAATTGCCAGGGCAATGCATTTTTCTTTGTTGAGCATCATTGCGTCTCAGGAAAGTGTCTTGAGCATCCAAGCATCTCCAACTTCTGGCTTCTTCTTATGTTGGAATTCTAGACACAAGAGTCCGACCGAGTCCAACGTGTCTTGTACTGTGAGCAGTCAGATCGGATCATATAGCGTGAGAATGGGAATCGTGAGCTGCAAAATTTTAACCCCTGCGATTCACTCACACAGTTCATTCATTTTCTATACCCGCTTTATCCTGACTAGGAGCCTATCCCAGCTACTTAAGGGCGAAGGCGGGGTACACCCTGGACAAGTTGCCAGTTCATCACAGGGCTGACAAATAGACAAACAATCACTCTCTCACCTATGGGCAATTTAGATTAGACGATTAACTTATCAGTGCATGTCTTTGGATTGTGGGAGGAAACCGGAGTACATGGAGAAAACCCACCCAGACACGGGGAGAACATGCAAACTCAACACAGAAGGGTTCCTTTCCCACCCGGGAATTGAACACGGGACCTTCTTGCTGTGAGGCACGAGTGCTAACCACTGCACCACCATGTCGCCCCCCACTCACACAGAATGAGCAGCAACTGAATACTGAGATTTAAAAAAAAAAAAAAAAAAATCGCAGGGTGTATGCCCAGCTGGTCTCTGTCCAATCTTTGACATCTTTTTGTCCTGTGATATTTAAACTATTTGATCTTTTAAGTTTTTCTTCAAAATGAATGATCTATGTTTATGAAGACAGATCAGTTCAGGCTGTTGGCATTTGTACATGTGAGTGACCTGGCTTGTGTTTTATCAGGAGCCATACCAGGCCCAGCCGTACCAGGCTCAGCCCATGTACCAGCAGCCACAGTCGATGTACCAGCAGGAGGCTCCTCAGCAGCAGGCCTGCTCCTACGAGCTCAAACAGTTTATCGAGTGTGCCCAGACCCAGAGTGACCTCAAGCTCTGTGAGGGCTTCAGCGAGGTGCTCAAACAGTGCAAGTTCAGCAATGGTAAGTAGAATTTATATTTGTGACCCAGACCAGCTTCAGTCTTGAAAGTGTGGTTACTATAATTCATACTTAATTTGACACAATTAGGGAGACTTTGCATGAACATTTAGTCATCCAGACCTTGTGGCTACATGACATCACTGTTGCTTCAGATGTTAATGTATTCACTGCTAGCTGTGGAACATGGAGGAACTATTTTTGTCTTGTTTGATACAAATGAAAATTAAAGTTACAATTCAGATGAGAGCTGCTGTAATAAAACTGTTTTTTTTTTTCTCCCCAGGTCTTTCATGAGGCAGAAACATGTATGAAGAATGAAGAACATGAACACACTGCAGTTATCAACCACACTGAATATCAAAAGGGTGTGATAAAGAGATAAATAAACATGCTTTATTTTGACAGTTGATCATCACAAAACATAATTACAGTCATTTTCTCAGGAGAGTGCTGCAGAGCTTGTAATCATAGTCTTATAAATAATGTTTATATATTTTGTTGTTGCATATTTGAATTGATGCCAGTTTTTGTCTGTTTTTCATTAGCTTCAGTGACTTTAAGTTTTCTCCAGTGTACATTAGGTCACTGTCTGCACAACACAGTGACATGTGACTTTACCAGTTTCCTTTCTCTTTATTCACAATTAGAAATAATAAAGCACTCAGATTGCGACTTAAAAAAAGTCTGTCTGATTATTTTTATTTTTCCCGCTTAATGACGTGCATCATTGCATTGTACTCAAGAATAAACACGTCCATGTTTAAATGCAGTTTCTTTAATTAGAACTTAATAGATTCAAAGGGGCCCAACACCTGTCATGCCACTCCAAGTGTTGTAAATCCACGAACTGGAAGTTTCATGTGGAGGAAGCCTGGTCTGTCTCTGCGCAGTCTCGTGGTGAGTTCAAGAACTACAAGGTTTTTTATTACACTGTCTGGTGGTGTTTAGCCGGCACTCGTGGAAAGGGTACTGTCACTGCTGCTGTAGAAGCATGCATTTATTTTTGGCGTGTGACATTAGAGCTGAACCTTTGCGATGGCAGAAGCCCCACGAAAACACGACTAGACCGGAGTGAGTGGATGTTTATCGGTGCCATTCTGCGCTTTACGAAAACCGTGAATGTAATAACGGATAACCTTCAGAAGAGGCTGACCGGACACAGTGAGTGACCCAGCGGATCTTTATTTATCCTCATTGCACTGATTTGTTGGAGCTGGTAAATGTTAACTGATAAACATAAATCCACCTCAGAATCTACAAAGTATTACTATATCAGTCTTCACCCCCCAACATGTCGAGAATGACTTTAACAACGACGAATCCGGAATTCATTTGGTGAAATATCAACAGTCGTGCACGCGACCGACCGGATTTTATTTACTTATTTCACATATACTGTAGATATCCTAATACGAAAAAGTGTGTTTGATACGTCGAAGCCAACAGTGTATTGAATTAAACCGTATGTTTAGTAATTTTAAAGAGCTGAAGTGACTGTAAAGTATCATTTTTGGGACAGAAAACGACAGTGTAAGGAAGGACAAGATGACATGTAAATTAACATCTAAACAGATTTAGAAACACAAATGCTTCTGGAGAAAAAGACAAACACGTGTGTTCATCTCAACAGAAACATGTTTGACAGGTGTGTTAATGACAAGTGAGGTTGTCCTCTGCTAGTGACAGAAGGATTCACCTTCTTCACATTAGTGAAAGGACTGATGCCACAATGAAATGCTTAATTGCATTCAAAACATTGCAGTATAAAAGGATGTAAATATGATCAACAGACTGTTTTGGATTAATTTCACTGTTCTGTGTGTGAGCTGCATGTCACTGTTGTAAATGTTTAAAGCTGAGCCCAGTTAAACTTACTTTAATGTTGTGCTTAATCTTGAGCATTGTATATATTTTTGTCAATCTGTTGTTTGAATCATCTGTTTCTATAAAGTCAGCCTTCTGTGGGCTCAGGAGAACATACTGTCTTCAGCGTGGTGACAGTATGTTCCCAGGAAGTCCAAGAGGCTTAACAAGGAGGAGGAATTTATCAACCCATTTCAGAACCTTTCAGTTTTCACAAATACTCAAAACAAGCAAATTTGGAAAAAAAAAAAAAAAAAAAAAGCCAATAGACACAGACACTGAAGTAAAAAGTTGCCTCTAATGTGTTGTGAAGTAGTGCTTACAAAGTTATATGTAATAAAAATGCTAAACCAAAGTAGTTTATATTTGTTGTCTGAGTAATTATTCACATTCTACCTCTTTCCTGCGTGGACTGTTTTCACTTGCAGCTTGTTCTGAGCTGTAACAGGAGAGCAGTTGTCTGGTCCTGGTGGTGAACCAGTATCACACCATCATGACCAAAGAGGAGGAGATCCCAGACTGGGTGGGAGCTCAGGAGTTTTATGACAAATATGAGCCAAAGGAGATCCTCGGAAGGTACTGCATCTGTACAAAGCATGCATCTAGCAGTAGTTCCAAACCTAGAGGTTGTAACATGGGATGCTTTAAAAAGTTGTGTTTTCACAGATTAAAGTATTCAAAAACCATTGGCATGTGCGTTATCTTGAGCACAGCATATGACAAAATATCACGGGTCACAATACTGTTTCACAATTTGTGTTTGCACATCTAATACTGCCAGTGTGAACAGTGCTGGAATAAGCAGAATGGTTTTAGATTTCCTAGAAGTCCCTGAGAAATGCTTGCAGTGCCAGAGCTCACTCATTGTCATTCCTCTCCATCTGTCAGAAGGGGGTGCTCTTATGTAAGCCACAGTGTTTCAGGACGCTGCATTCATTAACTTTGGTGTGTTTTAGACAAAGGTTTAGTGTTTGGAGCTGCCCCAGATTAGCCAGCAGACTGATAAATTACGCAATTTCACTCCCTCTATGACATAAAGGCCATGCGGTCTCTGGTTAAGGACATTAAGTGTTGGCCTGCTAGTACTCCTCACAGAGAAAACAGTTTCTGTGCCTTGGTCACAACTTCTCCTGGAAATACTTTCTGTAAGAGAAAGGAAAGATCACATTATAATCCTTTATTTTGAGTAAACCAGATCTAGAGTAACTATAAAGCCAGTTTGGGTTAAATCCCACTTCAACTATTAATCTGGACAAACATTTTTCACTGTCCATAGTCAGTCTGTGATGCCTTACACACAGTGTGGTGGGGGGAAAAAATAAGAGATATTGAATAAGTGGCAACTTTACCAAAGATGAGAAGTATGTAAGATGAAAGTGGAAAAGCATTTAAAAAAAAAAAAAAAAAAAATTGTCAGGACTGTCAACCACACAACTCATGGGCCAAAACCAGCCCACCAAGGAGTCCAATCCAGCCAGTGGGATGAATCTGTGGAACCAAATTATACAGAGATATTGACAGTCAGTGGTGTCAAACTCATCTTAGTTCAGGAGCCACATACAACCCAATTCAATCTCAAATGGACTAAACTAGTAAAATACTATCATAATAACCAATAAATAATAAATAATGACAACTCTAAATTTCCATGTTTGTTGTAGTGTGAAAAGTAAAATTGTGTGAAAATGTTTACATTTACAAATGATCCTTTCATCCAAAAATGTGAATAAGTTGAAATGTCTTGAGAGAAGTAAATGCAATTTTAACAACATTATGCCTGGTACTAAATGTTTTGTGCCTTTGTAAATCCACTGCAATCTGTAATGGAGATGTATAAAGAATAAGCTGAGGTGTAATGTTAAAATTGCAGTTATATTTAATTTTTTAATGGATAGTTTGCACATGTAATCATTTTCATCATTTAATTTTCCATTTTTCATGGAAACATATAGAAAAATTATAACTTATTATGCTATCATTTTACCGGTCTGGCCTATTTAAGATCATACTGGGCTGTATGTGGCCCCTGAATTACACTGAGTTTCATACCCCTGATGGACATACTGTCTTCTCTGGTTTGTTGTTGTCTGTGCAAACACATAACTCTGAGGGTCAGAGTCATCTAACTACTAGATAGAGGACAGGACAACACAGGTGTGTTTTCTGTTCCTCAGGGGAGTGAGCAGTGTTGTCCGTCGCTGTATCAACAAACAGACAACTCAGGACTACGCTGTGAAGATCATTGACATCACCCCGTCAGATAAAATGACTCCGCAAGAGATCACGGAGATCAGAGAGGCAACAATAAAGGAGATCGACATCCTTAAGAAAGTCTATGGACAGAATAACATCAGTAAGAACAAGTTTGTGTTATTTATATTTATATATATTTATATATATATATGTGTGTGTGTGTATCAGTGTGCAGCTTTATTAAATCAGTTATATTAATATTATTGGAAATGTTACAGAGTCATAAAGCTTAGAAAGACAAAGGTTTTTACACAAACCTCTTAAAGAGTTCAGCAGGGCAGAGTGCTGGCCTTTGCTCTCAGTTTTGGATCTATCATCCATCCTTTGTTAACTTGTCTGGAGTGTTGAATAAATTCTAAATGTTTCCTTTAAATGTCATCCTTCTAGTTCAACTCAAAGACTGTTATGAATCCAACGCCTTTTTCTTCCTGGTTTTTGACCTGTAAGTGCCAATGATTTCCATAATTAATTTCTTAACTTAATTGTACGTATACTCCATTCCTCTACTGCTATAATGTGACATCTTCACGTCTCCGTCCTTCCAGAGATTGAGATTATTTTTTCTTATCTTTTCTTTCTCCAGGATGAGGAAGGGTGAACTTTTCGACTACCTCACAGAGAAAGTCACGCTGAGTGAAAAAGAAACCAGGTTAGGTTTTTGGAGTTTGTTATTCCATCATTGTTAGGACTTAATTTTTGATAAAGGCGGGAGCAACATATGTCTCCTTTATAAATATCTGGGAATGTGTTGGTTGTAGGAAGATTATGCGTTCTCTGCTTGAGGTGGTTCAGTTTCTGCACGATCAGAACATCGTCCACAGGGACCTGAAGCCTGAAAACATCCTTTTGGACGATGAAATGAACATCAAACTCACTGACTTTGGCTTTGCTGTGCAGATCCAAGCTGGACAGTCACTTAAAGGTACACAAGAACATCTGTAAACATACCATTATACACATTTTAAGGAAAACTGAATCCCATAAAGACTATAATGACCCCAGTTGCTTGCTTCAAATAAGCTAACTTCTGTATTACTACTTAATATCTTTGGTCATGTCACGAAAAACATCTGAAACATCCACAACAGCATATTGTTTTTTTCCCCCTGCTCTTACAGTTAGATGTAAAAAGTTTATAACTGGCTGCTGGTGGTCAGAACAGAATCTGCGTCTGCTCTTACAAAGGTTAAAATGCAACAGGATCTATGTTCCATGTACCAGACACTGAGACCACCCTGACCTTTCAAGTTGACTTCTTAGAAAACATCCGATGATTACCAGCGGGAACTGGCAAGTCAAATGTGTCATGCAGCTGGAGTTATCTTATCATTTTATGTGGTGTATTTAAAAGCTTCGATGATATTTAATGTATGAACTCAATACTGATTTTTATTTCCTAGTATAAAATGGAGAAAATACATGACTGTTTTAATGTTCACATGGACACTTGAAAATGTATTTAACCGTATTAAAACGCAAAAGAAATATTTTTAATGGTGTGCATAACTGTAGGAATCCACTTACACTGATAAGTCATTGTTTTTACATAAATTTTAAAGCCTCTATGCAGTTTACATTAGTGATTCTCACCTCAGAACCTACATTTTCTGTGGTCAGTGTGTTGTGATCCACTTGTATGGCATTCTAATGAAGCTTATTTAGTTTTCAGAAATACGCAGATTTCCAATGCCAGCATGATGTTCATTTTTTTAAATAATATAATAATATACACAATTTCATCCCTGCATTCAGAAAAAGCAGATAAAAGAACCTGTTTTTACTCAATAGACTTGGAAGCTGCTTGGATTCCAAATTGTTTTTCAGTTTTAATGTTTTCAGGCTCTCTTATGCAAGCTCTTGGGGTTTAAACCCCTTGTCATTGTTCTATGTATATATAGTATTGTCCGGTAACTAAGAAACACCGTCAGTTCAGCATCAAACTCCATTCTTTTCATCTAGAGCTGTGTCCAGTGGTGAAAATAACATCAGTGCTTCTAGTTTTTACCACTTTTCATTTTGTTTGACTCTAAAAGCTTTTTCTCAGTGGTTCTCGTCCCATCTCATCACTTTCTGACACTTTGGTCAAAGGCCCCTGGTGTTAGTTTTCCACACCATGGGACATCAGCACAGTGACTCACTACTCCCTCTACTGGTCATAAATCTGCCAGACCACTGGCGTAAATAGATTGAGTTCATATCTCACAATCTTATACATTGATGGTGCTGGTACAGATCATTTTAGGTCACATTTTATTATTTTAGAATACTACAAATAACTCCTGACAGATTTTTTTTCATCCACACACTCTGTGATCCACTTTTGGGTCACAACCCATCTGTTGATAAAGCTGGGCATTTGTAAAAAGTAAAATGGGGTTTCTTTTTTCATGTGTAATACAGAGGTGTGTGGGACTCCTGGGTACCTGGCTCCTGAGATCATTGAATGCTCTATGGACCCAGGACATCAAGGATATGGTTCTGCTGTGGACATGTGAGTGTCAGTTCATCTGAACATCATATGAGCAAATAGCTGAACGCACTCTAGATGCACTAATGTGAAAATTACTTGGATTTATGAACTTATATTTTGATCTTTGACTGTCTGCTTTATAAAATGGTCAACCTGCCTTTTAGATGTATAAAAATGACTTACTAATGGAAGTTTTGGAGCAGACATTGTGAGCCTGAATATCTCCTTGCTGATTCATACAGATGGAGTTCAGGTGTTATCATGTACACGCTGCTCGCTGGTTCTCCACCATTCTGGCACAGGAAACAGATGCTGATGCTGCGCATGATCTTGGCAGGGAAATACAACTTTTCATCCCCAGAGTGGGATGACCGCTCAGACACTGTCAAAGATTTGGTATGGTTTGATTTTGAGTTTGGAAGAATGTGTTTGTATCACCACTGACATATTATTAATTATGTTCTCTTTTGTTCTGTGTGGTTTTCCCAGATCTCTCGGATGCTGGTGGTGGACCCAAAACAGCGTTACACAGCTACTGATGTCCTAAACCACCCATTCTTCTCACAGTATGTGGTGGATGAAGTGCGACAGTTCAGTCCATACAGGAGGTTCAAGGTGAGGTGTTTAAAAATGTATATGAATATGATCATTGAAAAAGTGTTTGAAAGCAAGTTTTAATTTTCCATTGCTATTTATGGAAAGAAATGGGTGGCAGGAGGCTGTCAGCTAATCTATCCATGTTCTTCACTTGGATAAGTTGTAATTTTTCCAGTACTAAGTGGTGAAACAAGACAAAGCAGCCGCTACATAGCCATAGGAGATATGGGTCTAACAAACATCCGTGTTTACCTGGGTGTTTAAAACCCACTGTGGCCATCTAACTTACTAGTGCCATAATAAATGTAATTAAACTGTAATTTATGTTCACATCACAATATTCTGCCAGACTGATTACTATTGCTCAACTTTCCACCAGGTCATTTGCATGACTGTCCTGGCCACAATGCGAATCTACTGTAACTACCGCCGTGCCAAGCCTGTCACCAAGGAGGTGATCAAGAGCGACCCATATGCTGTGAAGCCGATCCGCAAACTCATTGACGCCTGTGCATTTAAGATCTACGGTCATTGGGTCAAGAAGGGACAAACTCAGAACAGAGCAGCACTTTTTGAGAACACTCCCAAAGCCATCCTCCTGTCACTAACTGCCGAAGGAGACGAACCAATGCACAATATCTGCTAAAAATAAAAAAAAAAAAGCACTTGTTCCTCAGGACAGACCCACTGGAACCCGCACCTGGATACATTTCTACTGTGTGAGGCTTTTTGTACCGCTCTCCTCCTGGTTTACAAAAAAACATCTATCAGATGAACCTCGGTTGTCCTCAAGTACTATTTTCAGCACTTCATGTATTTAAAAAAGCACTGGTTAGTACAGTAACATAATTTTACCTCAAGAGCAGCTGTGTAGATATGACAGAAAAGCAGTTCAGTGTTAAAATTTGTTCTTAAGATATTTAATTTTACATGACCTACACTGAACTAAATGTCCTCTTGCTCCAGTTTGTTTGTATATAAAATCTGGATCCAGCACCTTCTGAGACAAGTATTTCCTTTATGATGCAGAAGTTGAAACAAGTTTAAATTTTATTCTTAAAAAGAATACTGATCAGCATTCAAAAAAATATTCAAGATCAGTTAATTATTTTCTTTTATCAATGATACCCTAGAGTAAGGTTGTTTCATTTATTGGGGAGAAAACCTACTGCAGAATAGGAGAATGACACAAAGAAGATGCATACTTGAAACAGCATGTAGTTTTATGTACCATTATTTCAGTATCAAGGAAGTACTACTTCATGTGTCACTAATACAAAGTTTTAAAGATAACATTTTGAAAGGTATGTTATGGATTTATTTATTAAAACTTACATTTAATTAAAAAATAAAATCTTGTTATTGGAAAAATGAACTTTGGAGCTCTGTTTTTGTTTGTCCACAAGTTTATTTTGAAGAGTTTAAAACAAAACAAAATTGAGTTTTATTACTTTGACATACATCATGTGGCTTTGAGATTAGGTGTGGCAAGAAGTACTCCATTTTGGAGCTGTAGACAGAAAAACATTTTACTAGTAATAACTTTACATTATCATGATATTACCATTTGAATAAAGAGTTTCCTTAGAGAACTGATGTTTTCCAAGGTCCTGTTTCAGAGGCTGTCATGGTTCACCTGCAGAATTAGGTACATAGGAAAGTAAAACAATTTGGTTTAAAAAAAAAAAAACAACTTCCGAAGTATCTCTGTACTCATTCTTAGAGATGGGTGAGTGTGAGGGAGACACACATCCAGACATTTAGTAGAAATGAGATGATGCTTTGGCATGGTGTCTGACTGTATCCACCACAGATCAGCTGGAACAGAATTCATCCATGCTTCATCTGTTCTTTTAATTTTACATCTAGTGTGACTACATACCATCCAAAAGAAATTCATCAGAGCCTGGAGGGCATTCCTGGCTTCCTCTTCTCTGTGGATCAGTGTGTCCTGACGATTAGAGGAACTCAATCAATCTTACTGTACTCTCTATTTCTGTAACAACCTAGAACAAAAGAAATAGAAACATGAGTTCAATATATCTGTAGATGTAAGAGGCTGAAAAAAATACACACTAAATTAATCTGAGAGGATTATTTTTTGTTTCATGAACAGATTTATAAACCAATAGAAACATAAATACACAGAACATTATTATGAGTAAAGTGAACGATCAGTTACACCATTATCCTCCAACTACGGTACTAGGCTATAGGTAGCTATGTTCACTCCAGCACAAGAATAAGGCATGTGGTGGGCACTTATCCTTCCTCTGAGCCGGTGTGAAACAATAATTTCGCATGGTGTCTGACTGTATTTACTATTTACTGAGTAATACAGAATTCAGCCATGCATTCATAGTATTAAAAGGTGCTCCGTAGTGTGGCCCCATGCTGTACTAAAGGAACACATTTTCACGTGGGTATCCAACAGTGGCAATTAATAAAACACCTTCAGCGTCGAACATCTTACCAATGTCGTCGTTCTTGAGTTACACCACGATTTTCACTGTTGCTTTTCTGTTCAGGTAAAGTTTTGCATGAACGTGCATTTAACAGCCTATTCTAAAACAGTGTGGACTGTCTACATGTGACTGACTGGCAGACTAAGCTAAGCTAACCAGAAACTTCTTCTTCGATTATCTAATATTACGTTGCCTTCTTCTTCGAGGGTTTTATTCGTGTTGCAACAAGTTTAAGTACTTTACTGCCAACCGCTGGAATGGAGTGTAACACTTTCTGTAAATTGTGGTTGAAAGTTGTGCAGTCTTTTTTGTTTAAATCACATCTTAATCCTTCTAATTCTTCCCCTATTAGCATGTTTATTCATTAATAGTATTCCGCTGAATATTTACGATGAAACGTAGATGAAACGTTTCTGCCTCCATAACTTAAAATCTTCTAGATGATTTTACAGGCTAGATAGATGTTACAGGCTACCGTCAGAGTTGATGACACATAAAATGTAATAATTATGTCCTTTCTGCCTGCTTTCCAATTATTTTTGCAGCATCGGTTTTTCTACACACATATTTGGTTTTTAAGCTGTTGTAAAACCATTTGATAGCAAAAAAGATAGCCAAAGAATTGCTAGTGAAGAAAATAGTAAGTGACTAATGAACCGGGTTTTTTTTAAATTATTAACAAAAGTCATCTGTTCACAAAATTCGCACCCATTGATTTTTTATTTGTTTATGTCAACTTTGTGTTCTTGAACGTGTTGTTCTGAAAAAGGTGCTTTTACAAAACAAACACTGGTGAGGATGTGTCTACAAAGTAAATATTTTAAGGCAAGGTAAGGCAAATGTGTTTGTATAGCACCATTCATACACAAGGCAATTCAAAGTGCTTTACAAAGGCACAGAAAATACGACAGCAATAAAATCAGACAAATGCTGTTTTAAAATGGAAAAACACAAACAAACCAAATATGTATAAAATAAAATATGCATAAAATAAAATTAAATAAAATGTAGCCTATCATGGAACTAATACTGGTAAAATAAATAAATAAATAAATAAATAAACAACAACAACAATAATAATAATAATAATAATAATAATAATAATAATAATAATAATAATAATAATAATAATAATA
>JAQQZY010000006.1:22911727-22926015 GCA_030068375.1 Ostorhinchus rueppellii | reverse complement strand
AATAATAATAATAATAATAATAATAATAATAATAATAATAATAATAATAATAATAATAATAATAATAATGATAAACTGTATTGGAGACACAAGTCCATATAACACACAGGTGATAAACATGCAGCCCGGGGGCCAAAAGCAGCCCACCAAAGGGTCAAATCTGGGCCGTGGGATGAATTTGTGAAATGGGAAAAATTACACTGAAGGTATTAATCAAGGCAGTCCCATTCATTTTAGTTCAGGTTCCACATTTAGACTAATATGATCTAAAGTCAAATAATGGCATAATAATCTGTAGATTATGAAAAAAACTAAATTTCTCTTGGTAGTTCTTCGAGGTTCAACTGGACTAGTTTAGCTTCAAAAGAGCAAAACTAGTCCAAATGAACCTGGAAGAACTACCAAGAAGAACAATGAGCTGGACAAATGAGAAACTGAATGAGAAATTGTTCTTATTACTGTAGTCCAAACTCCAATTTTTAACAGTATTATACCTGTTGTCAAATGTGTGTAATGCACATGTATAAATGGTAAGTTGAGGCATAATATTGTTAAAATGACTTTTATTTTTCTCACAAAATTTAATTTTTTTCAGGGTATTGACAGGTTTTTTTGTGATAGAATAGTTTGTGAATGTAAATATATTCATAATTTAATTTTGTTGTTGTTTCTTTGTACTAAAACAAAGAGAAAAGGTTGTCATTATGGCTAGGTTATTGCGTTATTACTTTACTGGTCCGGCCCACTTCAGATCAAATTAGGTGGAATGTGGCCCCTGGAGGAAAATGAGTTTGCCACCTCTGATATAACACAAGCCTGCAACATACACACAACAAACAGGATAAATAGAATAAAATGGGGATACAGAATTGGTGCACATTATAAGATATACAGACTATTGCATCATTGCCACCTCAGTTTAGTGAAATGGTAGCAGCTTTTCAGGGGACTGACTAGGGCTTCTAATATGTGGTTCTCTGATTTATCCAAGCGACTCATAAAAGTAAACAACTGTCTTTATAGTGCGTCAGTCATAAACAGTTGACAGTTAACTCCTTATGGAACTTTTGCAGAAGATTCATTTTATTCAGAATTATTAAAGCCATTATAGATGCCTCTGGGAGTAACATAATTCAGTGTCCTAATGCTTAGGAATTATATAGATAGTGTAGTCAGAGCTTGAGCACAAGAAAAAGGAAAATATCTTCTTCACCTTATTTAAGTCGTGACATATCGCAAGTTATTAGAAAGTTAATTGGTGATATATGTAGCTTTAAGTGATCATGGGTTGTTATTATCAAGGTTTTACAAATTCTAGGGCTCAGCTACTCTGCCAGCATGGTGACAGGCCACATGCACTGCAGCCAAGTTACATTTTTTACTGTGTTTAGCTTTCCCATGATTGCTTTATTCCATGTAGAGTGATTAATTAACTTCTATATCAGAGGTCATGTGAAATTACTCACAGCCTGACACCTCATGTTTTCCTTGAATTCATTTCTACAAAAGCAAAAATATTTTTAGTTTTGTTTAGTTTTGTGCTTAAATTTGTCACAAGGGATATTTTACATTAAATAAAGAAAAATTATTGAAAAATTTATACTGTACTAGGTTTTTAAATAACCCAGATGCTTTTGGTTCCATCAGTCTGTGTTGAGAGCATACTTTGGCAGGATGTTTTACATGTTTTTTTTTTTTCTTTTTTGGTCATATGTACTTTATCATTGATCAATATTTAAAGGAAGAATAGGAACTAAATCTTTACTCCTCATTCCATGCAATTAACACTTCCAAACAACAACAACAAAAAAAAACAGTTTCCCATTTTGCAATTGAGCCAGCATAAATATTCAATTTAACAAAAAACATAAATGCAACAACCTTTCATCATGGCATTTGAATCGTGGCTTAAAACATTGGGGTTTGATAAGCAGCTTCCTTGGCCTGTTTTGTTGCAGTTGTCTTGGCTGCTGGAGATAAATTTTGGAACGTAGATCAGAAAAAACTTTTCAACTACTTTACCACAACAACTCATGATAAGTGACTTACAACGCACATAGACATCTGCCCAGAGATAACTAATCTCAATTCAAATAACATAACACTGTCCAACTGATTTGATTTGCCGCAACACTGTTCCCTTTGAAATCAAAAGTCTAGTCGTTGCTAAGAAAGCATGACAGTGAAAACACAATACATCATCTCTGGCTGTCTCATGTTCCAGTTAACTATGTCAGCACTGCCTTACATTCTTTGCCTGTTTGTATTTGTTATGACAAATTTTGGCAAATTTGGGTTACCCATTGTGACTGTTCCCCATGTCTTATGTTGAGGTTTTCCAATGTTTATCTTATAAAATTATAACATATACATCAGTAGTATGTATAAGTTGAGTATTTAAGCCCCAGTGTGGTGTTCAAATGCACTAAAAGCCTTAATGCTAAGTTAAATATCTACTCCAAGTCAGGAGTCTGCCACCAATCCTTTGCAAAATGGATAGCCATCTCATTTTTTGTATGAACTAAGCTGTTTCATGTGTTTTCCTTCAATTTCTGGACTACTACTATTTTAATATCTAAAATAGAACATTTAAGAGGCGGAAGAAAGGATCCCAGTGTATTGTTACACATGGTGGTCTGGGTTTTGTATTAAACCAGGGTTGAAACTGGAGTCTTGTCACACTTCATTAGGGATATCCAGTGAAAAGAGAATGATGTTCATACAGAAGTCATTGAGAAGTGTTTTCACAGATCAGTTTTTAGTACTCAGAAGGCATGACAGGAAGAAATCTTAAATAACTAAGATGTATGAAATTCATTAACATAAGAATCAGACTTCTTGTTGTCTAAGACTTGGAATATATTTAGAAAAGCCTAAAAAACGTGAAGTTGATGGAACAAAGGAGCCAAACTCAACAGCAAGGGTGAAGTACAGCGTACACGTGAGAGCTAATATGTAGCTGAAGCTTAAGTGTTGATAAGATTAAGTTTGTGATTTTTAGGTACAAGTAGTTTATTTATTTTTTGAAATTGTACACTGATGTCCATAAAGTTGTAATAATTGTGTTTTTAGACACATTCCTCTTTTTATTCCTATTCATTCATATCAGTAATCACCTTTGACATGGTGCAATGATTACATCCCTAGTCTCAGGTACACCTGTTCTATCAAGAATCATTGTTACGGTCTTCTCATGAGAAGAGATAATATTTATTTATTCCAACTTCAAGGGCAACATTTTATTTTCTCTACATTTTTAATGAAGGCCTGAGCCTTGTAATGGAATATAGCACAATCTGTTAGTAGAGACCCAAAGTTTCATTCAGATAAATCCAAATTATAATCAGAAAAGAGCAAGACAAAAGGAAAGACAATATTTGTAATCATAATGTGATCTTTACTTTTGCTCTTCTTTGGCTCGTTCAGTGGGTTTCCGTTTTGGGGAAATAATGCTTATATTGTTGGATCTGCTTAGTGGTGTAAAGTTTGTCACATTGGTCTGATGTTTTATTCAATTATTCATGACATACGCTGTTCTCGGACTCTTAGTTTGTCTTAGATATTTAACCATTTGAATGTGTGTTGTTTCAGTTGTGTTCTGTTTTTTGACATTTGGTTTTGTTGAGCTTTTAACCAATGTTCTTCTGTGTTAAGTGGATGCATAGAATGTGTATTTGGCTTCAAGGGTCGCAAAGCATTACCATGGAAACACAGGCAGAACTGCAGCTGCCCCCTGGGGGCTACTGGTAATTCACAGTAATTATCTAAAGTCTAGTGTTTAATATTAAAGGGGGATGGGGGGGGTCTACTCATAGATATAATGTTGTATTCATAAGTATGAAATGAGAGTGACTGTGTTTGCCACTCCACTCGTCTACAGAAGCTCTCAGAATGGACATGAAAAAATCATCCATAATTACCTTTCAGCATATTATAATTCAGACAGTCAGGACGGTGGACAGGAAACAAGACCTCAACCCCCATCTGTGGTTTTACTTGTTGAAAATCTCCCCAGCAATGAAAAATTCAGAATACTTATGGTTGTTTTCAGACATTGACAGGGTTCAAATACATGACTGACAGCTGTTGTTATTAAGATTCAGGTAGACATGACTACAGCTCTAGTCCTTTTCCTTTTCCATTAATATTTTTAATCTTTTCATTGGAAGATACCTGCAAATGGAATGAATATTATTAAATTCTAGTTGTTTTTTTTGTTTTGTTTTGTTTTGTTTTACTTCAATTTCGGCTCCTTTAGCTTTGACTCAGCAGTCCAGAATGAACAAAACAAACTATAGCTCTAACAAGGACCTTTTTGTGTTTTTTGTTGCCGCCATCGGGGGGAGTGGGTGGGATGGTTTTCAGCTGCTGCTAGATGTCACAAAATATTACACACTGAGCCTTTAAGTATATTAATATGCCTCATTCCTTAGTAACTTCATACTTGGTATTAATATAAGCATTTATTTGATTATGAATGCAGAGATTTAGTCTCATCATATTTTCACCTCCATGCCAGTAGTTTGATCTAACAAATGGTCCATTAGGTATGCACTATGCCATAGTGGTACCAAGAGCATTTCTCTTGTATTTTCCTGGCAACATGTGTGGAAAAAATCTGTTCTCCGCTTTGACTGCTTTCTTTCAGTTACACAATTTGTCCTGCCTGTCAATTCTGTGTTTATGAACTGATGATTTAAAAAGTCCTTATTTGATCTTAGGATTTTTATGTGCACATTTTGGCAGAAGCTGCTTCGAATTGATATCTTTGAGGTTATGACGGGTAACCTTATGTATGCAATGCCTACTTCAGCTACTATACTTTTGAAATAGAGTCAACCTGTGGAATCCCAGGTAGGATTACCAACAATAATCTGTTTGTAAAAAAAACAAAACCCAAAATGTTCTTTTTCACAGTGGTTCAGCAAGTCAAAACACATGCACACAATATATAATCCAATCCATCCAATCCAACTTTATTTATAAAGCACTTTAAAACAACCACAGTGGACCCAAGTGCTGTACAGAACACTAGAAACATGAAACAAATTGATAAAAGCATAAAAAAAATGTAAATCAAATATTCATTCATTCATCTTCTGAACCTGTTTTATCTTCACTAGGGTCAGGGGGGTCGCATGGAGACTATCCCAGCCACTTAAGAGCGAAGGCGGGGTACACCCTGGACAAGTTGCCAGTTCACCACAGGGCTGACATATAGAGACGAACAATCACTCTCACATTCACACCTATGGGCAATTTAGATTAACCGGAGGAAGCTGGAGTACCCGGAGAGAACCCACGCAGACACGGGGAGAACATGTGAACTCCACAGAGAAAGGTCCCAAATCAAATAAAACAAGTTGAAATGTAAAACAGAACAAAATATCAACACTGCATGAGTTAAAAGGCCAAGGAGAACAGGTATAAAAAATAGAATGGAATTGAGATGTGTTGTTTTAACATGTATGGGATTTTAATTGCTTTCTTACAAGAACCCCTATACAGCTGTAGTTTTTACTTGGTAAAATGCAGTTGAGTTAACATACTGTGTTTTAAAGGTTTGCGCTTGATCCTACACCATGTGTAGTCATACATGAGCCAACAATCCTTCAGTCTGTGTCAAGCATCTACTGCCTCTCAGACCTGAGCAGTCCTGACAGATCAAGTCAAGCAGACTGAGGACATTGATTAGATGAGATGAAAAGCAGACAAACTGCAATGGTGATAACATTATGAGTATGGGAGAAAGCAAGGCAGGAGCAGCTGAGCAAGCCAAAAATATTAATGAGTCAGACGAAATCGGCCATAACAGAGGAGGAGAAACCTGATGTTTACAGTCTTTTGTGAATGTATTTAGAATTTCATCCCTTTTACCTCTGAGTGTTTGAAAATTTCCTTTGCGATTGCATTAACATATTAATGAATTCCGTAAAAGCAATTAGACTTGGTTATACACGATGTACTTTATATATCTAGATATTATGAACTGCATAAGAATAACTTCACATTGTTTGGTTATTGTAGGGAAAATATTGGATTTGATTTGTCATTTGTTATACTGTTTGTGTTTTGTTTTTTTTTAGGTTGTTTATGCTGTGCTTGACAGGAGAATCAAGTTGTGGAAATGCTTGTAAAGTTAAATTTATTTACAAGTACAATTCCAGGTGCTCTTGTTTCCGACGATAGCCCAGAGATATAAATATCAGGCTTTGCACAGATGTTTCATCCCACAGATATTAGTTCATCTGTTTAGTGCTTTTGTGGGGAAGTGACCAGTTCGCTTTATCGCCTGTCATCTGAACCTGGACTGAAAATATGCAAGAATCATGAATGAAATCAATGCCCACTGATTATATTCTAGATCTAATTGAAGCAGGTATATGTTAGTTTCCAGAAATAAACTCTTATTTAGACTATTAGAACTATTTTGACACTTTTTGTCTTGATCCCTTGATAGTTGTTTTGAATAGCATAATAGAGAGCCTCATGAATTTTCTTTAAGGTTTATTTCTCTACATGCCAGAGAAGATTTTATTTTATCCATAATATGTCTGTCAGACAGTATTTGTTGAGGGAGGCATTGCCAGGAAATGAGTCAGTTGTGTTCCACCAGCAAATCTGAGACAAGCTATTAAGTGATTTACCGACCCTCTGGTAGATATTAAGTTGACATACAATCCCTATGTTCTTATTTCAAAATATGGCACAGTTGAGGCAACGTGAATATCATGTAAGGTTCCCAGGGAACTGTCACCTAAAGAGGCAAGTTATTAATGGAGGTGAAAAGTTGTAATATCACTAGAGGCAATATGGAGAAGAGGAAAGGGAGGAAATCCCTCTCATAGATTGAGGTGTATTAGTTCTGAAATATTTATATAACTTGAAAGATACACACAGTGCTAGAGTGTAGGTAATTACTGGAAATAGTCAAATTTCTAGGAGTGTATTAATAACAATGCATGCAATACTAAGGTGAAAGAGGTCCTTGCATAATAATAATTTGGATTTTTTTGTATATTATAATAGTTATAGCTTTACTTTCTGCCCGTGGGGTTTGGCACCTGGTGAGAAAAAGGGGTGTGGAGTTACTCATGCAAATGTAAACATTTATATCCTCTATAACACATCTATAATTAGGATCCCCCAGGCTTGGAAAGATCAATGATTAAAGCAAATGGAAAACATCAAAAAGTACGTGGGAAAAAAAACATCCAGACCATTACAAAACCTTGGGCCACATTTGAACATGTTGGCTCTGTAAAATTGATGTCCCTACAGCAAACTAAATTATCTTTTTTCACTGGAGATGCTAAATGACTTCCAGAAGTGCAGTTTGTGCAGTAGTTCCTAACTTGCAGAGCTGGACATCATGTAACAGTGTTTTGTGGGAGAATCTAAATTCACTGGATATATTGCCTTCTGTGTTTTAAACTCTGTATTTACTCTGCAGTTGCCCACCACTACTTTCGTAATGCTGACATTTTGCATGTATAAAACTTGTCCAGAACAAATGCCGAGGGGCAGCACTCGTCTAGGCCACCCAGCACTAGTTAGATAAGATAAAAAGAACAGGAGTCATAAACACTCGGAGGTGCTGTTTCAGGCCAGGCTAAAAGTTCACTGTAAGATACTTGTGGTCAAATCATGTACCCACTGATAACAGATCGTTTGAAAGCTGGTGTCCATTAATATTGCATTCTTGTTGCCTTCTGGGCTTGCTCCTGATTGGCTCAGGGTGATGTCAAACAGGACTTTTGCCAGTTGTCAAAAATCACAGACTGAAATAGCAACCAGCTGGAAAGAGACAGTGATGACAAGAATAATCACATCTTTGCTGAAAACCCTCCATCTGCATTCCTGGATATGATTTTGGAAATGACTTAAGTTAGCGTGATGCTACTACGGCATATTTAGCAGTGGTCCCGTTTAATAACATCTTTTGCCTCATCTACCTTGCTGCCATTGTTTTTGGAGTCATTGTCTTCTGTGCTGCTTGACTTTAATTGGCTCAGATAAGTTATCTGCAGCATTTGTTTAGATTTAAGATAGCTAAATTTGGCTTTCACGTAAAGTCTTAACTTTATTTTTCTTTGAGATCAGAGGAGTCACAAACCAAAAAAGATTCAATAATGTCAAATAAGGCATGTTTTTCAGCTGACACAGCTATACTGAGCCACATCATGAGTCACACAACAAAGTTTTTATGTGTTGAACTGCTGAAAACAGAATCAGTGAAACATATCTTGGAGAGGATGCAAACCACAATACATGAAGGAAATATACACCTCTATCACAGTTTTAAGTATAGTGTTTCATTAATTATTAAGCAAGATGCACCAAACGTCCAGGTCATCATTCTTTTAGGTAGTTCTTCTCAGTTCAACTGGACTACTTTAGCTCTTTTTTAAAAACACTTCATCTTTCATCCAAGACTTCTTCAATTCAGAACTGAAGAAGTCTCTTGGATGGGAGATGAAATGTTTTCAAAAAGAGCTAAACTCGTCCAGTTGAACCGAGAAGAACTACCAAGAAAAAGGCTTGAGTAACAATAAAACCCTGTTTCACTGTTGTGCAGGTTTATTAATTTAAGTTGAAAAACAAACACACATTCCTAATTTAATACCTGCAAGCTACAGGCCTCTGCAGTGTTTTTTTAATCAACAAACCTTTTCTGAACATTCCAGGACTCACTGAGAGTCCCCCGAGGATCAGAAGTTGATGTGGTGCATTACACTTTAATGAAATATAGAAGCAAGTGATGCGTTTCCTCAGTTGCCAAAATGTGCATAGGAGAAAATTTGGATTTTTCAAGTAAACTTAACATATACTCCAGCTTCTCAGTCAGGCCCCATAGTACACACTATTAAACTCTGTTCATATAGAAAACTATGAAGACCACAGTGATCAACACAGGAAATTGCTGGATGTGAAAAACAAATAATTTTGCATTTCCACCTGTCATTAAAAAGTCAAACGTCAAAAAGTCATTAAAATCTTTTGTAATAAGAGATTGAATGTATATTGTATTAATCACAGAGGAATGTTTAGACATGCATTTGTTTATACACATACATTCATGATCCAAAATACTTTTGTGTAGTAACATTTCTACTGATTAGTTTTTAATCATAAACATTGTTTATTGGTCTGTTGACTAGCAGGTTTTTAATTACTTGGCCACACTGACACCTATAAACAACACATGGGTGTTAACCAGTGTAATGTCTGCCACCTGTTGAATTAGTTAAATGCTATCCTTGCACACAAAACATGACAATAAATATTTTAGAATATGGAAAATACTGTGACAACAGACATCAATTACTTCAAAAAACAAAAAGAAACAAAAAAAAAAACTGGCACATCCTGGGCACATCTTAGTTCACATTTTCCTTTCGTCATTCCCTCCCAGGCAAGCACAGCTGCTGCAAAACAAGAGGCACTTCAGGAGAACTGGAGTAACAGAGAATGGGAGGGTGGGTGTTTTTGTTTCCTTAGTGCTTGCATTCTGACCAAGCTGGCAGCGCTTTCTTAATTAACTCTCATACAGAACAATAATGCCAAACCCTTCCTGAGCATGTTCTGTGGACATATCACAGACATTACGCAGTGGTTTTGCCCCATTAAGCATCCATATTTTCATGCCAAGAACCACATCCACAGATTAACAGGCCAGTTTATAGCTATATGAATGTGGGGCAACTGCAACAATGTGCCAAAGGGATTGTACGGAAGGGGCCTCTTCTGTTGAATGGTGCATCTGTTTCATGAGGAAATGTTCACTCTTAAGCCTTTTCTTTTTCTGCCACCCCTGATGAACACAACTAATGTTGCCTTAAAACAGTGCTGCCAGTAACAATTGGCTGAATTATGTGCTTGGAAAAGAAATCTTCAGGCCCAAATCAACAGTGTTGCACTGTAGGTGTGCTCCCTTTTATATGCGGTGTAAAAATCAGACTTATTTCATCATTTATTTGTGTCAATAATAAACCTAATAAGTCTCATCTATTAAAACATTCTCTTAAAAGTCTCTGTGTTCTATGGAAAATGTGGCATTAGTGCAAAAGGTGATAAATTCAGTACTTGGCATGAGATGTATAACACAAATAGTTTAGCATAGTGAAATATAACAGTGATGTTCTGTACTACTGAGACAATACCTTATAATATTATATTGACCACAGCTTAATTAATGTTAGATACGGTTTCTGCAATGATAGTTCTTTTCTTTGTAAGCCTGTTTTTCTTATTGTAGTGGACCCCCTAGCAGTCTTAATGTAGCTCTTGCAGCACTGTGACAGTATTATATATTGCTAATGTTAAGCTTATTCAGTCATGCTCTGCTAGGAAAAAGCCTATGTTTTTATTTTTAATAAAACTGAATCAGTCTAATGCGTGCAGACTTAACTGTACAAATGTAGCTGTTTATGTTTGGAGTCTGTACTAATTCAGCCACTCTTCAGTCATGCTGCAGTACAGACTTCCTCTTAGACATGATGTAAATAATGCACAGCACCTTTTGGGAAAATTCAGGCGCATGCATTACAAATAACAACAATGTCAAAAAATGAAGTTCGGGCTATTTTTATGCTTTGCAGTTCTTACCTGTTAACTTTACATTGATGCATACAGATTGCGTATACAGACTAGGATATGGAAGTCTGAGGTTACTCTGCTTTCATGGTGTTTTCTAGCAGATGTTTGGATCATTACATGTAGGTGCCTTGTCGACAGGGATGATGTGAACTGGAAGAGTCATCAGTAAAGTGATAGCATCAACGAACACTGTAGTGTATGACATTTATGTTTAGTTTGGTCAAATCTGTAAAGAGAGATGGGATAGGAATTGATTTATTCCAGGCTATGTTCTGTGTGCCGATGTCTCATGTAAAGTGAATCATGAAACAGAACAAGCTTCTTAAAATGTTTTTTTTTTCCAAATCAGACTGTAATTTATAAGTCTACTGTGCAATATATCATCCTGGAGGAAAAGATGCAGGGTATGACTTTCATCACAAATGCAGTGTATGATTTCAATCACAAATTTTTCTTCGAATTTGTAAACCCGAGTAATAGCCTAATTAACACTAATCCATTAGTGTTTCCATGCTTATGCATCTGAATCACTTCCCTCACAATGAACAACTTCAAAGTGTACTCCATCACAAGCAGCCATTTATTACATACCAGACCAATATGGCCTTTTCGGAAATTTGACATGAAGTGCATCGTGGGAATGGGAATTCCATGCAGCCGCAGAGCAACAAACATGGAGACAACAAGCAATGAAACCAAGTCAATTGTTATATTATAATATGGGTAGTGTGATTGATAAAGACTGTAGTTTCATGGCATTTTCACAATATGTCATTGTGTAGGCTTATCATAGCCGCCTCACAAGCACAAAGGGTATGGCCAGGGTGTGTGTGTGTGTGTGTGTGTGTGTGTGTGTGTGTGTATATATATATATATATATATATATATAGATAGATAGATAGATAGATAGATAGATAGATAGATAGATAGATAGATAAGCATCAAACTTAGAAACACTGTTGACTTGATGGGTCTCACACCTGGCCTGGAATCCAAGATGTGATTTTTCAGTGGTTAAATTATGTTGAACCGTTCAACATTTCTGCATTGGCAACTTCATAAAACATAAAAAAGACAAATCTACAAGGAACTAAAGGGTCTAAATGGAATTCAGCCTTGATGTCTGCATTTAAAATATGCTTGTAAATCAAAGACGTGTGCTATTTTAGTGACACACTACACTGTGGCATTATGAGTACAGAGCTTTAATCTGATGTGATCTCACACTACGTAAACATCCGACCTGGCATACAATTTTTAGCAGCTGCCCAGGGAATGTAATGACTTTTCAGCAGCGCAGACAGTGCACACAAAACAGAGGGACAATTTATGTAGACAACAAATTGTTGTAATGGGATAGGGAATATGAACAAAAGTCAAAATTGGACAACAGTTAGCACTGAAAACTAAAAATATGAGGCATCTTTGAAGGGATCCAGTTGCTGACAGTCATTTTACCAGTAATCAGTCTTTCACTATTACCATTCTTACATTATGTTTCTCAAGGTACTTCACAGCATATACATAATATAATCCTGACAAAACCCACATACCCACATAATTTTTTTTTAATCTCATGTTAAAAAATAAGAGTTCTAAAGTCCTCCTGTTTTAAACACGATATTTAACAATAAATATGCAGGCATTATATACATTAATCATTGTTATTCTGAACTGTTGTTTTATAGCTTAATTTACAAGTTGTAAACACTTCATAAACCTAACTTTTTTCATTTTATTACTTAGTATTTCTTTGCATATTGCATGGGTACAACATATTCATCCACCATTCTTTTAAATCTTGGGGAAAAATTCAGGACAAGAAAGAGGTAAAGCTATAAAAATAGCAACAAACAGCAACTACCATAACAGAATACAATTAAAAAGTCACATTCAAAAGCAGAGTAGTTTTAATGTTGTGGAGAAAACACAGCAGAGATACTAAAATCAGATTTAGTGTTTTAGTTCCCAGGAGACATCAAGCTTTAGCTATTCACTTCAATGTGTTGAATAATGAAGACAGTTTAATAGATAAGTGATATATGATGACACATTACCATTTAAGACTTGATTAAATAAATAAAAATGCCTGGTAGGGTTGGTTAAAGCTGTCCATCCAACCTGTTCATATAAAATTCAATGATGAGTGGAATAATTGTCACCAGTAACTAATGAAGTGTGGAGTGATAAACAGAGTCTGAAGAGTGGAGGCAGAGACATTTCTATCAACAACACCGTAATCCAAGACATAAAAAGACAACCTCAGGGTTTCCTCTGTTTCCCATTGAACACAGAGGATGTAGTTGTGATTCTGTATAAGGATCTGACTTTTATCTTAGTTTATGAGCTCCAACTTTCTCAAAAGAAGATTAAAAATTGTCCTGAATAGATCGCAGTGTGTGATATTGTTTAGCTACTCAATGTCAGATCTTTACTCATATAGATGTACATGAAGTATATACACTAAACGTTATAGTTACCAATATTTAGTAGAAAGATGAAGTCCCACCCCCTCTGGTTGTGCATTCAATGCTAAGTGATGTTGATGGAATTTTTTGGATTCTGGTGGAATAGTACCATCATTCACCCATATAATAATAAAAGAGAATTTTCTAAGTTAATAAAGCTGCAGTTTGTTATAAAACTGTTGAAGACTGTGGGAAGACGTAATTATAAAAATCCTTTCATACCTGAAAGTTGAGGAGGTGACATCATTGTAACTGTATCTGTCCATGATCTGCTCGAAGTCACCCAAGCCTCAACATGAGAAGACGTCACTTTTTGACAAAATGTAAAAAAAAAATAAATTTGCAGCAGAATACAACTTTCTTGACTAAAATGTTGTTAAACATCATATACACTTGGCCAAATCACTTTAACCAGTGGTATTTAATGAGCGACAACTACAGACTGAATCATGTTCGCCGTATTCCAAAGTCAACACAGTAAATGATGGTTATAACCCAGTCTTCTGACATGATAATATGAAATTGCATAAACATACATGTCACTTTTAATTAGCGTGTTATCTGTGCGCATTGTAACCTTTTTGTCACGTCAAATACCACGCACTGAGGTCTAGGGTTATGTGAAACAGAGATCTTGCATAAATTCACACGAGATCAAATGGCGTTGAATAACACACGAAAGATCAAAAATGCATATGTATAGCACAGCAAATGCCTTAAGGACTGGCGTGACATACATATGATTTCATCAGATCAGTCTCCAGTCTTCCACACATAGATGATTAATATTATTCTCAAAAAGGAAAAAAAACCCTACTTTTCATATGGCAGCATCAACATAAATCAAGCTTTTTTAAAATTTTGCTTTACAACAATCCCATACTGTTACAGTTCCAAAAGCATAAAACGATAAACAAAACTAAGTAGAAAAAATGTTATTTGCTTGGACAGAATTAATTTACTCTGTGTAATGATTTTGTGATTTCAGGTAATTTGAATAATGTCACCCAAAGCTGTCAATGTGATCATGAATGGTTGTCCATCTGTATATATCAGCCTTATGATGAACTGGTGACATGTCCAAGGTTCATCCCACCTTTGCCCATTAATAACACTGGTCTACATGTAAAATGCTTCCAGAATAAGAATAGAATAGAATAGAACTTTATTGTCATTGCACATATTTCAGAGCAACGAAATTACATTCCAGATTACAACCAA
>JAQQZY010000006.1:22871109-22903840 GCA_030068375.1 Ostorhinchus rueppellii | reverse complement strand
CCGTCTGGGCTTCGCTGCTGAAGCTACTGCCCCCGCGACCCGGATCCGGATAAGCGGAAGACGACGAGTACGAGTACGAGTACGAGTCCTTCTTATGGCATGAGAGGTCAAAGAGTTGTGGTCCAATTTAGCATCTTGACTGTGAACCAAAACAAAAACAAAACATTTTATATACTTACACTGACTTTATCTAATAAGTGTGATCATAATTTTATTTGACGTGCAAATCTATTTTTTGTAGACTAAAAACCTGGAGGCTGGCAAGCAATCATTTTTGCTAAACAACCGTCAGGAATGAAATGTGGATTTTTTTTTTCCAAAGCCATAATTGGAGTTGTTCTAAAGGAAGATGCATAAGATACAACAGATAATATAATTTACCAAAAGGAGATGATTCTGTCCTACTCTTCACTAAACCCAAAACCTGGTTGTTTGGTAAAAAGAAATGCATAACATGATAGATGGGCACGTGTTGCAGCATAGTTTAAGTAGTCAATAGTTGTTTCCTCACTTTGAGCACCATTTTTAGGAATATTATATTATTACTAAGGAGGGAATGTGACAGTGATTGGTTGTTTGTTTGTCTCTATTTGTCAGCCCTGCGATGAACTGGTGACATCTCTAGGGTGTACCCCGCCTTCGCTCGTATGTAACTGGGATAGGCTCCAGCGACCCCTGTGACCCTAGTGAGGATAAAGCGGGTTCAGAAAATGAATAAATGAATATTATTACTATATCACATCATATGGCACTCCAGCCATAGATTCCTTAAAAAGGGATAAAGGGATGTTCCAAAAATTTTGCAGAATGACATGATTCATTCAATGAGTAAACTTCAAAATTATATGTGGACATTATTCTTAACATAACTTCATAGTGACTAATATGAGTGAGTAGGCTGTATTGTTGTATTCCTTGGTAATGAGGTCTTATTTTTTACTGGGTGTCCATGTTTATAGGCTGAAATCAAAAGGCGAAGTATGCAAGACACACTTTTCGCTGCACATCTTCAGAACATTTGCTCCTTTACACCTTTCCTTGAGCTACTATGAGAAGGACCCCCCAAATTGTTAATTATATTGAATGTTGTTTCATTGATTAATGCAGGCTGTGTGAGAAACTTGAAGCCATAAAAAATGATTTGTAGATGAATGATTAAATATTCATAAATACTTGTATAACCAGGACAGTGGAGTTGTATGTGACACATAGTTACAAAAGCCTATAAAAAAATACTGTAAGAGGAAAATGATATTAATTGTAAATATAAGTCATTGTACAAATATAAATGAGTTCTAGTCTGTAACTTTATTCCATAATTTAGCAAAACGTGTCTTGTACTCAGTCTGAACAAACTTTAAACAGCTGATGTCTGACCTAAGAAAGCAGCATGAGTCAATACGAGCACTAATAATGGACGCCACTGTTATGAAGGATACTGTATGTCTTGGAAAGCAGAGCCCATTAGCATGCATGCAACAACCCGGCGTGTCAGGTTTGTGTCTGAGAGAGTAATGACTTTGGCTGCAACTCTTTAGTAGAAAGTACTTCTGCTCAACCTCTCTTACATGAAATCCAAAAAATGTGTCCCAGGACAAAGCAAAAAGATGGACATTGACAGCCTTGTCAGCAACGAGGTGTTTGTTAAGTAATGACTACACATGTGAACCCAAGACAGTCTGCACACAGGTGTCAGTCAGGAGTTCACAAAAAGTTTTAAAGTGATGTGCTGTGATTAAATTTGCTAAATGAAGATGCTTTAACACATGCTTTGGAATACACAGCGAGGCATTTTTTTGTAATTGCTTCCTCGGGGTGTGTCTGCTTCGCGTAAAAGCAAATCTCAGGGATTCAATTTGGCTCCTTAATATTACGAATGGTCTGGGGTTGGTCTGAGCTCAACACCTGATTCCTGTTATAAAAATGACACACTTTTGTGATAGCTGGTCTGTAGAGTCTAGCAGCCTGATGTTTCTTGGGCTCTCTGCTCTTTATTCTCTGTGTGATGCAGAAGTTTGTCTCATTTCTACATGAGACCTGCTGTGACTGGCTTCCACACATAAACTGCCAGGCACACTGCAGTGCTATTTCCATCCTTCATGCAGCCAGTGACTTTGTAATGTCTTGTTCTGATATTTTGTGGCAACACGCTGATAGTTGCTGTGTTCTTTTTCCTTCACTTCAAAGTTCTTTGGACCACTTGTTTAAGAAAAATAACAAGCACTAATGTTACTGCTTGTGCTCAGAGCCAACCAGCTGAAAATTAGAATCATAGAGAACAGGTAATTATCTGGGTATGTAGTGTGCGCTTCCTCAGTCTCTTTCTTGAGTCATATAGATAAGTGCACTTCGTATCCATGCAAATGCTTGGCAGACAGTTCAATTCCTTCTGGATGAGAGGGGGGTGTCTCTCTCGTCCTATGTGTATGTGTGTGTGTCTCTTTCCCCTCTCTCTCTTTTCTTGCTGGCAGCTGCGTCTGTGCTGTTGGCAGGAGTGACCAGAATAAAAACAGCAACACCAGACATAGAGGAGGGGGAAAAAAGCAACGTGATCCATTGAACCAGAGTCTTTGCCCTCTTTTAATTACATCTAGTTCCACATCTTGTCCCTTTTTCACCCTTTTTTTTCTCATCTTTAAGACTACGGGTTAGTGCTAATTAGCTACAAGAGAATAAAACCAGCTGATCGAGAGAGGGGTGGTGCATTTTGGAGCGAGATGGCTAACAGAAACATTCTGTTGCTCTTCTGTGGACTCTTCCTCTTAGCACTGATTCAGCCCTCTCTTCAAGGAGGTAAGTGTGTGCCACAGGTGAATCGAGCCATGTTCTCTGCTGCATCAATCACAGACTTAGAACAGGTGCAATTTTTTTTTTTTTAGCTTTTTGTCACTGTCAGAGGTATAAAGCAGAAAATCTTAAGTCATTATTAAATGATGTTTTACTAATGTTTATCAGCTACGGTACAAGGTATCTAACAATAATGTCATTTTTAAAAATATATATTTAGCTTTGCTTGTCTAATGTCAGGTCATAAAACTAGAAGTTTTATTGCTTCCTTTGGCTTAATCCAATACAACTTTTTGAAACTGTAATATCGCAACAACTTTACAATGATTAAAGAGTTTTTCCTCTTGCTGATCTGCACATTTATTCTATCCTTTCTTACTGGTTTTCTCTCTCATGAGAAAAAAACATGAGCAATTGATATTTTTTTGCTACTTACAGTACATATTAATTTCTGCCAGGCTATGTCAGAGTTATGTTATCTTGATTTTGTCTGCATATATGTGCTCTGCATGACACTTTGCAACATATGCGTTTTTATAGACATATTTATTTATGTAATTAAGTAGTTGTAGTCTTTATGCATTTCAGATGGACTGGGGCCACAAAATCAACCATTAGACAATTGCACTGCATTATAGACCTGTGTACATATCATATGTTTACATGGTTGCAGACATTGTATATAGGTGCTGTACAGTGCCCAGGACCTATTCTATAACATGTCACAGGAGCATGCAGCAGCTGGTTTCTCTTTTCTCTTGACAAGACCACATAGTATAATATCCCCCTGATGAACTTCCAGGGGGACACAGGTTAAGTGTTTGTATTCAAGTGTCACTATGACAGTTTTCATTTCTTTTCTCGATATAGAATCCACTATCCACCGGCATGTACATTTGTGTGGTTTCTTTTGAAGTGCAGTTTAAGTTATAGTTTATCTGTTTTAGATGGAGAGAAAAAGAGGTTGCAAACTTGCCTTTTTCCTCACAATTTCATTCAGCTTGTGACTTTCCTTTTTTTCTCCTTTTCTGCATTGCTTTGATTTGTTTCTTGGTCTGAATTTTGGCTGAGATTTTCTGAGTTATTCAGCCCCCAACTGGAAAACATGTTTAGCATCTGGGGTTGGGTATACTGCAGTCAAGCCCATATTTTGTTGTATTTATTTGCTAAAACACAGCTGCTGATGTTCCTTATCTCACTATGTCCAAGTGTCCTTTCAGAAGCATTATGGTTAGATCAAGTTAGATTACTAACATGAATGCTTTTGTCCATATAAAGCCCTTCTTTTCTCTTTCTTTTTTTGTTTGCTTCCTCTAATTTGATTATGTTGAAAAGTCTATCTTTGTCAGGTCATAGATTGTATCATCTAAAATATGTTGCCCTTCTGCTTTCCCCTCACACTGATCCTTTCTTCTCAATGCCAGGCAGATTTCAGCTGAGACTTCTGGGTGCATGCTGGTTAAAAAAAAAAAAAATCAAAAAAACCTTATATATAGCAGGTAAACGAGCCAGAGAATATCAATACTGGCTTAGGATCACAACTTTGATCTCAAGTGAGTGGTGAACCTATCTGAATCTAAATTCTCTGTAGTGCTCAAAACAGCTCCATCTGTCTTTGCTCTCTGACATAGAAATAAAGCCAGCCTCAGTAAGGATCCAACTATCTATGAGTAACATGAGCCTTATTAACACCCACTTTGCTCATTTAGTGTCTTTGTACAGAAAACTCCTTTAATACTTGCAAAATCAACCCTATGAATTATGACTGAGCACAAGCCCTGTCTGAATGTTTTCCATAGACAAGTGCAAATGAATTATAGTCCTGGAGGAAACATCTGGGAAGGAGTTTGTTAATAAATATGCCCCCTGTCATCTAACCCTTTGACCATGCATAGACCCTGTAGTGTCTTTGTTGCTGTAGTCTGTCTCTGTCATCTTTTTCTGTTAAGATTACAGAGACAGACTTTTTTGGACCTGCAAACAAACAACATCTGTCACATGGATTCAGTAAGTTGGAAGTTCTGCATCTATAGATAAATTTGTGTTGACATGGCTTGGGCCTTGAGGTCCTATTTTTTATTGCTACATTAGATAACAGAATCAGACCTAGACAGCTGATAACATTCTTTGAATACATTCCTCAAGTGAGGAATTTAATCGAACACAGTCCTCTGCTTTCGGTTTGGAGTAAATGCAAGATACTTATAAAATGATTTTAATAATGCATAATTAAATAAATATTTTTCTTTTATATTTTCTTTTATTATTACTATTATTATTATTATTATTGGTTTTTGGTTTTTTTTTTTTACAGTTCTTTGCTTTTATTCTGTTACTTGCTAGACATATTCCTTTAACTTATCCCTGCTATTGTTAATTTGATCTCTGTTGTTCCCACGAAAACCCTGACAACCAAAATGTCATTACATTTTTTTCAATCTTTTTTGCTAGATGCAATTAATGGCGCAGTTTCAATGAGTGTAGGTTAGTATGAAATGAAAATGAGTAATAGCTACTTAGTTCCTTCACAGTCTCAGAAGAAACTGTATGATATTTTCTTTATTACTGGTGGAAGCCAGGTTGTCTCATTTGGCATTTGCCAGTCTCTCAGCTCTGAGACTTCAGAGGAATGTAATACATTAATCAGTGACACTAGCCTGGATTTAGGGTGAAGTAAAATAAAATTATTGCAGACTGGATGGCATGCATTAGCTCTCACAAAACACTAGTGATGAATTGCACTGTTACCAAAGCATTGCTGGTAGATAACCAACCCGATTGTCTTGAAGTCGAGGCTGTGGTAACTCATGCTTTATTGGTAGCATCTGTTATGAACACCTCTCTGGCTTTAATTCCTCCTTTGGCAGAACTGAGTGCCAGCCACAGTACACTGATATAATGTGACACATCCACGTCCCAGCTCCATAAACCTTACAATGGAATCCACTGTATGAAACTTTGTTTCAGGAAGACACAGTGGTTTTGTCTTCCATTAAACTTTTACAGTCTCTTCAGCTTCTTTAATGTTGGACCCACCAAAGCATTTTAATTTGTTGATGTTGAATGGTTTGGTGTAATTCACAGTGAGGTGACCTCATTCAGTACTCATTTGGGTAGCACCCTTTAGGTTACAGGCACTGAGCGACTAGAGTTTGCTATTGTGAAAGAACTCATTCCACTGTACTCATGTCTTACCTTGGCACACTTCTTGGGAAAGTGTTAGGAGATTGTTTTATCCACAGTTGCAATTTCACATCAAAGCTTGTTGCCTGGCTGGGGAGCTGCACACTGCATCAAAGCCCATAGCCAGAGGTGATTACGAAGATTTCTGCCAAAAGATTTTCCTATCACCATTTTTACTATAACTACTGTTAAGAGTGTGAGATAGTAAAAAGCAGAGGTTTGGGATGGCTGGGTTTCTTTCATAAAATGTCTGGGGTACATCTTGTTCAGACGAGACAAACATCCTTTCATTGTTTATACTCTATCCATAACACTGATGACCAATTGAATGTCATCCAATTCCATTATTAGTCTCGCAACATGCATGTGACACAAACGCGGGTTGTCAGAAGGATACGACGTTTGCATTGTATCCACTTTTCACCATAGCTAAAAATACATACACATCAGTTATTAATTAGTCTACACTCATTCTTTGGTTGAAAATAAATGTCAGTCTTAGCATCTCCCAGTCAGATGTTTGGTCTGTGATCATCTGGTGCCAAGTGTTCAACAAAGAAGCACATTAACTCAGATGATTCATTCCAGCCACTCTGCAGGCAGACCTCACCAGGCTGTTAGGAGCAGTCTCCCTGGGCTAGCAATCTGAAATGGCTTCTGTTTTCTTGACCTACCACTGCCTACTGGTGTCCAAGCTTATTTCACAAACAACATGACAATACGAGCACAACATTTACGTAAAAATATTCGAATAAAAAGCCATATAAATGAAGTGATGAGTGAAAACTGCAATAAAATGAATGATTAAACACATTACGTCAATTTATTCAAAAACGTTTGGCATGAAACACATTGTTTGCCGTTTTTCAAGCAGTGTGGGTAAACATAGCATCATTAGGTATTTGGCATCACTGATTGGGTCTACACCAAACAAAACAGCATGTGCATTGTTGTGTTTTAGCAGCGCAACTACTGTGATGCATTTCCATTTTCAATACACACTTTCTAAAACGTCTGTGCACCAGACTTATTGGGAGGAATTTTTCTCTAAACATAAATCATGAATTTTATGCTTTCCCTCTTCAACTATGTAAACTTTGCTTGTCCTTGGCAGAATAAAACTTAAGTGGAAATGTCAATATAATGTCCATAAAGATGACTGATAATTCTTTACTAGTGCTATATCTACCTACTTAAAGCCACAGAAAGAAAAAAAACCCGCAATTTTTCTCAAGGGTTATCAGTTTATCTGTTTCCCAAATAGAGTCATAATAGGAACTGTTTATTCCAATAACTTGAGCTTATTACACAAGTTTGATGGTAATCGAGTGTAAAATACAACAGCAGAAGTCATCAGGGCTGGGAAAAATGTTCTTTTCTAGTCTCAAAGGCTTGTCTTTCCTAATTCTGTAACAATCTCCTGCCAGGTTTGTGTGAGCCTCACACAAAACACAAAAAGACTGAAGTCTTCTAAGTTGTTAAAATGCTGCCATCTGTGTGTTTGTTTGCCACTGAATACCTCACACTGGTGCTGTGCTTCACAAAAATTGCAGATGAGGTTGAATGAGTGTCGAAAGCTAGGGCTGAGGTGGGCTTAATATTTGAGAATAGTGTCTGGAATGATAATGTATGCTTCAATGTTAAATTGAAATGCATTTTAAGTGTGACTTTGTTAAATGCCTCTCAAACTTTCCTCACCCCCTTCATATATACGGTGGAAAACAGACAGTGCAGTGGGTGACTGATTGGAGTCCAGCTGTCACATGTCTGATAACGGGAGATGTGAAGGGGCCAGAAACCGCACTGTTTGCTTCACTGCACTGTTGCTTTGGATTGCACTATGAGAGCTTTCCATAAAGAGAGACCCAAACCTCGCCTTCTGGGACAGCGGTTTTGGATACCTCTGAACATAGCAAACAGTTGTTAGTTTGCCAAAAGAATTTTTTCATTTTATCACGAGTGATGGAAATACTTGTGCAGAATTGTGTAAATGTCAGGTGGTTGAATGGTGTAAACACATAACAGAGTCGTTTTCCTTTGCACTTACCATGCCATGTGGAGTGTTATACCCCTGTATGTTTAATGAAGGAGGGCGGTTGAAATAATTAACTTTTGTGAGGTTGCATGTGTGAGTGGTGTGTGTGTGTGTACTAATATGAGTTTATTTTACACGCCTAAGTGCCATGCAAATTGTTCCATCAACTCAGAGGAATTTAATTATTTAGTAAAGAACCTGCTATTAAACAGCCACAGCGCAGGGTCGTGGAAATGTCACATTACTCACTAGCTTGTTGTAAATGAAGTAAACCTAAACTCTTTCAAGTCACAAAGAGCATTTGTAAAAACTGTCATTAACGTGGGAGGTACTATGGAAAAACCCGTCATTGGCTTAAATTACATAGAATAACAAGACGTCCCAACTTAAAATTTCCCAAATTGTTTTTGGTGGGCCCAATAACCCATATCCCATAAAAGTATTTTCAGCCAGAACCTTTTTAACCAGAAACTTATCCACAAACGACATGATTTACAGATAAAACTTTGGCATAGTCTACAATCTCACCTGATATAAATATAACTTGACAGGATGAAAAACTCAGGATTTTGAGAAACCAAAACACTCTCAGTTATGTTTGGAAATGATATAATCAGTGCATTAAAGATGCCGACCATTTTGTGTTGTATAAATACAAAGTGTAATCACAATGATACTTCAACATTGCAATAACACTAGCATACACTACAAACTGTTGACTCTGTTTCAGCAGCTGATTGTCCTCATGTTGCATTAAATCTAAAAATCAACAAAACGATTTCTTCCTACTTCATTTGACTATGATGAAGTCTGTTAACGTGAGCTATATGACCTCCTTGGTGCTTTAACGTTTCAGTTTTTTGTGTATAGTGGCAGCACTTGAATCATGCCCTTGTTAAAGTCTGTGTTTATTCCAAGATTTTTAGTTAAGTGGATATTCTGATCCACATGCAAACACGGTAAGTGACTGAAGTAAGATGACTGAGTGACTGAATGTTGGATGCAGTGACCTGGGCTTGATTCTCTGCCTGGTTCTGTCACTAAAAAAGACAAAATGTTTTTAAAAAAGAAAAAGTTCGAAACCAAAGGATCGACTCTGTGCAGGGTAACTTGCTCTCTCAGTAAATACAGCTCATTCAATGATTTGTATTCCTATGTGATTTTAAACTGATGAAAACATCTTGAATATATTCCACTTTTGCAGTGTGCTCATCATGCACCAGCAGTGTTTCAAAGCCATGCATTCTCTTATTTTTTTGTTTTACTTAGGAATATGTTAATTTGTCTACATAGTTATGGGATTTCCTTAAGCCAACCATGTGAGACCCAGGTGGACATTTTGGCCAAAAAATCTATTCAAAACACCTCTGTACACACAATGAGACTGGCTGTATTCCGAGCTCTAGAATCTGTGTCTGCCGTGAGTCTTACAGCTGGACCACATTCAGGTCCAGAGTGGGGTGACGATAAATTCAGAGTCGGCTGATGATACATTTAAATCACAAGCGGGGCTTCTGGTGTTATATCACCTTCAACTTCAATCACAGTCAATTCCGTGTTGCACTTTTCTAACTCTGAAATATCTGAGTTGATAGAGCATGGAATATTGAGGTGCACTGGTACAGATACAATACATGGAAACCATAACAGTAGTAATGTCTGCTTTAGTCCATCCATAGCTTCTGTGTTTGAAATCTGTAACATCCCTATATACTCTCTGACATCTCAGGCTCTAGGTCAGCATCCAGTATGCAGATCTGTTCCTGGAATGAACATGTCCTAGGGTTAATAACACAGCTCTATGATGCAACCTCAATAAGCTTTGCTTCCTTGGTTTTAGATTCAACAAAATTAATCATATCACTAACAATCAGGTCAAAAAATCTTGACCAGAGTCAATATGAAACAAATTCCGCCTTGGCTGATCCCTTGAGCTCTACGAGTCTCTCTTGCCCTTCACACATATTCCAGTGTATTCCCATGACCTAGTTGGGTTCACTAGGAATGTTTGTGCATGATGATGATGACGATAATTAGGACAATCATAAAGAATCCTGAAATCTACTGAGGCAGGTCAGGTCACTTGGCAGAGGTCAGTCTATTCCTTATTTGGGTGCCTGGTTTCAGTGAACCTGATGCACTTTGTTAGAGTTATACAGTAGCATGATGGGATTCTGAGCAGAGGAAAACTAAAGCAGACACACACTCCCCTTTTCCTCGCTTGCATTGCCGAGACAGGAAATCCTCCTTTTGATTGCAAAATGATGGAGCAAGATTGGAACAATCACTCCACCTTTGCCTCTGTCTGAAATCTGCCATAGCATGGGCAGACTGACAGACGGACATACACAAGCATTCACACAGTCACACCTCCAAACAGGAGAGTTCCAGAATCAA
Organism: Ostorhinchus rueppellii; assembly: GCA_030068375.1. Taxonomy (NCBI): domain Eukaryota; kingdom Metazoa; phylum Chordata; class Actinopteri; order Kurtiformes; family Apogonidae; genus Ostorhinchus; species Ostorhinchus rueppellii. Next base: position 22,893,438 of record JAQQZY010000006.1, on the reverse strand, counting down.
GAGCAGAACTTTGGATGTTATAATTCATTTCACATTTTTATTTAGGCCTGCAGGTTTTCAAGTTTCCTTTAATCACTTTACAAAAGCCCATGAAATTTGATTAGTTCTGACATCGTCCAACCCTCTGATCAGTCAGGATGAACCAAGAGGCATTAAGGCAGTCTCCATGTCATCTGCATTAGTTCAAGAAAGTGATCTGTATCTGCAGCTGCTCCAAATGTCATTCACTGAACAAGTCTAAACCGTCTTATTTCACAATTCAAAAGTTATATATTTATGATTTTACATAATCATAATCAGTTACAACATTGTTTTAGAGCATCTAGTTACATATGACTATTTTCCTTCCAGTGCAGTATCATCATTTCATCTGACAGACGTTTTTTCTAGCTTTCCTGATATTGTGATTGTTCCATATATAATTAAAGATCTTTACAACACAACCAGTTTTACCATCTATTGCATTTATCCCAATGATAATCACCAGCTTCTGATTATTTTTGTCATGTGGTGTTTTCAGAGCTGATGACAAAACCGAGGATTAATAATAAATCAACCAGACAAGTAATCAATATTTAGAACTGACAGTATATTTTAGGGTAAATCCAACACAAAACATACACTAAAGTAAGTTTTCATATAGAGGTTACTTATAGATACTAATTTTAGTAAACAAATTGACGTATTTTTCTACTTTCATCGGTTTTAAATTATTATTTGCATTGTGTAACCAATGAGAGTAATCGATGTGCTCAAGAAGTGCAATAGTTTATTTTAACAATATATGAAAGTGCTGAATATCAGGTCCCGTAATCTGTCAACCCTTAGTTCAGTAGTATGAATATTTCTGTTAGATTAGTATAAAACTATTAAATTTACAGTGTCAGGGCTTGTTAGTGGAAAGATTAAACCCTCCTTCAGTGCCAGACGCATTACGATATATAAGCATGTCTGATACCTATGCATAACTTAATGTGTTGTGATTTTTAGTGATGTGTTTCATGAATTTCTATTAAACTAGATGAGACAGTAATACCTTGTAATACTGTATTCTTCCCCTAATGGCCACCCTCAGTGGACAGAACTCAAAGTGAAGTGTTCACACAGTATTCGCTAATAAACACATGAACGCCTTTGACATATGGTTTGAATTAATTGGCCTCCCTGCACATGTAAGAACCATTAAATATAATCATTGTAGTCCTGCAGCCTCTTTCCCTCTATTGTGATGTGTTGTTAGTGATATAAACCAGGTTTTCCCCCCAAAAAATATAACTTTGTAATTTTGGCCTTAGCTCACTCGTCCCGTTGGATTTAGCTGTTAGTCGTCCCAGAACAACTGGAGTCATTTTTTTCTTTCCCTCTTTTCTTTATTTCTGTTGTTCCTTGCACACATGAGGCCATCATGTCTGGGATCCAGAACGACCATCTCAGGAGTTGCTCTGGGTTTCAGCCAGAAATCATGCGAGGAAAAGGAGACTAGGGGATGTAGGTGGGGGGGTTAAGGGTGTCCGCAGAGCTGCAGCTTTCTGAAAGAAGGTTTCCAAGTGCAATACCTCATCAGAATGAAAACAATTGGAATTTTCTCCTAATCAAGCCTTTTTTTTCACTCATGCTCTGGTGCTGGCTGGAGCTGTTGTGTTCACGTTTTATTCAGTGTCCCTTCACTGCTTTGACCTGGGGCAGATGTTTACGCCAAGGACAAACTTCAGTTTTTCTGTCTGGGTCACAGATGATGAATGTGTTTGATTATGTTTGTCTAAGACATGGGGTCACTGTCTAGCATTAGAATTAAAAACTAACTGTTGTCACAAGTGTCCATGAATTGACAGTGGTGTCTTGCATTTCTTTATGTGTTTCAGGTGTGTACGTACCACCTGGGGCTGGGATCGTGCCAGGAACTGGAGTATTTCCAGGTAAGACACAGTCCAATATTTGTCTGAGCAATTTAAACTAAAATAATGCAGAACACCACAACACACAAAGCCTGTTCATAATTAGCAGATGTATTACAGTTAAATGATCCCATTAGAGGCCTGAAGTCTTAATAAAAAGAAAACAAACAAAAAAAATCAGCATATGAACATGAACAAAAACAGAATATGATTGGAAAAACATAACTTTGTCCTTAATCAACCTGGAAAAATGTGTTGTAGCAGTGTGATTAGTTCATGTGCACCTAAGGTACATGATATCAGTGCACCAAATAATATGAAACATGTTACTCATTGACAAAGTGAAAGGAGAATGTTTTGTTGTTTTTCTTTCATGCACATGATAGTAAGTCACATTAAATCCTAATGTTCCAAAAAAAAAAAAAACATAAAAATTTTGACTTGACATTAGGATAAAATGTTGCAGATGTATTGTATCTATTGGATCAAACTGCCTGGGCCATCTCTTATATTCGACCATTTTAACATTATTTTTATGTATTTATGTTGGACTCAGTCTTGACAGTGTTGGTTCAATCGTTTACCATCTGGCAAATGTAATATAATATAATGTGTCCTGTCAGGAATGACAAAGGGGGTTCATGTTCGTGGTTTTATCCTGTGTAGTGTGTCATAATAAATTATAATCAATGCAACAACTCAGATGTCTCACAATATCCCATCATAAAGATTAACATATGGGCACAGGGCTGTACTTTGCTACTATACAAGTTTAAACATGACTAAACAAACACTAGACACTTTGAAATGTTCAATCTGACCTCCTCCTTTTCAGTCATTTAATGATAACTTTTTTTGGCTTCTATTGACACTACATCGCCAGTGTCACACACATCATTGGATGCCATTGCGTGTCTTCATTCTTGTTCTAAAACTTGGGTGCTACACTTTCCCAGTGATCACGCAAACTATGAAAGATGGCAAGTGATAATTGGTCAGGGAGCAACGTTTGGCTTTAATAACGCCTCAGCCACAACACGGCAAGAATTGTCGATTTTCTCCTAATCTAATACAGTGACCATTTTAACAAAACAAAAGTTTTATGCAGGCTGAAGATGACTGGTGTGTACAAAGGTTCACTTAAAAACAACTGACATTCATCTGTCTACTTTAGTTTGAATGAACCTTTAAACACTTAATGCATATATTTATCCACTTTGCAATTTTTCAGCAACAACTTGTGTTACATTTAAGTCTACCATTTAATGTCTAAATAGGTACAATTAAAATATACACATGAACATACAGTATTTTATGTACTATCTACTACCTACCTACAACACCACATGTTGTATGATGATGTATAGCTGGGACAAAAACCAGTCCATTACATCAATAAATGCAACCATAACTCAGTCCTCTGATTTATTTTATTTATTTATTTTTTTACAAGGGTCTTCTGGAGGCGTCCCTGGAGGCTATAAACCAGCTAAACCTGCAGGTGAGCAGCATCAGACTTTAAATTTATGATTGTTCACTTATAGAAAATACATATTAACTTTATCTCCCATTTTCTGTTCTCATGCACTGGTGCATGCATTGCTCTTTCAATGATTTATATGGAAATAACCAAAGTGTCTGTTATCAAATGAGTAATTTTGAGTCACTAATCTTTTGTTTGGCAGATTGTAAAAGAGCTAGGCCTTTTACATTCACACACACCAATAGAGTAAGGAGAGAGGGTTATCAATAATGTGTCAGATATTGGGTTTATCTTATTTTTTAAGAGTTAACTGAACTGGATTTGAAGTTAATCTCAGAACTGCTGCAGTTACGTCTTACCTTCCGCCAGTATATAAAAACAGTGGCGCTTTCCCTGAGTTCTGATTATCATTTCCAGATGATTAACACTGTAAGCTGTTCATTGGATGTCTGTGCCACACACTATGTGTAAGCCGCATTCATATGTCTGTTAACAAAAACAAGAAGAAAATAGATCGCTGTAGTAAAGACAAATTCCCTGTCAATGTTCAGCTTTGGTTTAGAAGATCTGAGGGAAACACATGGTGAGATTTTCTTGTCATACAACCACAAGCTAAAATAATTAAATCAGAGTGATACTGCTGTGGCAATAAGCTATTTTTCTGAGCCAAACCACTGTTGTTAAGCCAGTTTATTAGAAGATGTTATGAGGTTTGGAAACATGAGGTCTGTTAAACATTTGTCATGCAGTGCAGTGGTCAGCCTTCATTCTCACGATCCTAACAGTGTTGAGTATGGATGGCAATGACAACATGACATAGATGTTAATGAACCAATCTGCCCCTGATAGTCGGAGGTTATGGAGGAACTGGTTTGGTGCCCGGAGGCGTTGGGCCTGGTGGCTTGGGATATGGAGGACTTGGAGCAGGTATGCAAGTACAAAAAAATAATAATCTGAATATCATCAACTGATAACAGGAATGAATGATTTGATGTGAAAAATATTAAACCAATCACTGCTTCAGATTTTACAGACTTAATGCTGTTTCTGTAACATATGCTGTATGTAAACACAAGTAGATAGAAGATCCATGTGTGTTTTGGGCTGGAACCATACTGAAACAAAAACCTGTGTTTTTCCTTTTTCACCCAACAGGACTAGGTGCAAAAGCTCCTAAACCAGGTAAGCATTTGTGTACTGTGTAGATCAGTGTAACACTGCCAGGGATTTGTCGTAAATCACCTTCTAAAAAACATTCAAACAACTTTGACTCATGTGCATTGTGGTATCAGAACATAGAAAATCCATCTTCTTTACTCCAGCAAACAATGCTGAAGTCCTGTTTGAGGAAGAAAAAAAGAATATATTTTAATGGGCTGGTTGAAAAAGATTGAGGTTTAGTGAAGTTCCTGCACCAGCAGTGAAGGGCATCTGCACAGATTCAGTTTTTGGATTGGTTGTCACCAGGTTTTCTTATCACCTCTGTGTTTTCATCAGAGCTGGTTTACACAAGCTTGGCAGCTGTTTGGGACGTCCTGATTGGGTGGGACCATGCAGAGATTCCACTACTACATCTCTGCTGTATTAGGTAGTGATGATTGGCAGAGTGCAAACTGCCATCAACGCCTGCCAAACAATGGTGCCAGAGTACTGATTAATGTTATTGTAATGCTAGACGCTTACAATATCTGGAAACCTCCTTGTTGAAATTTACCAAGGCCCTTCTCTCTGATATCGTTCAGTAAATATTTTTCTTTGCTCTAATTCAGTCAGTGCATCGCAGCTATAGCATGTTTAGCCATCGTTTAATTTCCGTAAGCACTGCTGATGCTATCACAGCCCACCTCTATGTGTGAGGAAAGATAAGGCACTGAGCAATCGTCTCATAATCCTGATAACGCATGAAGCAGGTTACAGAAGGGTCCCCTTGAGAACCCCAACACCCACCCTCTAACAAGAGCAATTTTGTGAAAATGATCTAATATCCAGTATTTGGTGGAAGTTGATTTTGGCTGGGATCAGCAGAGCATTACTGAGGACTTATTGCTTGTATACGCATAGGAGCTCTCCATGTTTCACACCAGGTCTACATGATAAGAATGTGATTACAGACACTGAGAAACCTGGGAGCAAACTATGATTAAAGTAGCTCCTTTTGAAACTGGATCCAGTTGGGTTTGGGTCCATTTAATACTCCACATTCATCTTTGTTGTCTGGAAAAATGAAAACCTTGAACACTGAGTGAACAGTTAGGGTCAGCTACAGTTTGAGAGGAGAGATATATTCTCAAAGGGGTTTTAATATATTCCCCTTCATTGTTTTAATTATATTCCGCAATCTCTAAATGTTGGTTTCCATCAGGGGTGACTTTTCATATCTTTCCATTATTGCCTTTAGTCCAAGTCAAGTCCAAATTTGGGAACTATATCTTACGATGATGAAGTTTCCATTACTGTATAAATGCACACCCATAGTTCACCAGCAGGTAAGCCTCACAAATTGGCAGGTTAAATCTAATTGCATCACTTATTTTGGCTTGTGCTTTGTAGAACATGACAGTAGAAATGATACAGTGTGCTACCAGGCAATAAAACTGTTGACCCCTTTTTTTAAAAAAAAAAAATGTACTTAATGTGTACAGGAGTATTATTTTGCCAAAAAGACAGATTTGCCAACACTAATAAACAACCAATCCATGATCATGCGCATATCCATAAAGCTGCCATACATTCCTTTGTTGAAGCAAAGCATTGACATTGCATTCCACAGATACGCACCTTGCCTGGTCAGTAATGGAGAACAGCAGCTGGCGTTGTGAGTAGCGTGACTGCAATGAATTGTAGCGTAGCTCATGCAAGACCTTGTAAATGTTACACTAATTGTGAAGCCTGTCAGCATCTCACTTTGACAATACACTGAAAGCTGGAAAGGGGAATGCTGTCTTTACGAACAGCTGTTGGACAACGTCTGCCTTCCTGTGTTCCCTCAAGCAAAGGTGGATTCAATCCGCATGGTTTTTGTGCCAGAACTTGGCTTATGTAGGCTAGCCTCTTGTCACTTTCAGGCAGTGTGAAGTCAGTTTACAAAAAACACGGAGGTTACTGTTTTATTTGCTGGTGAAATTTTATTTTACCATTATAACGTTACTATTTTAGGTTGAGAGAGGATGCTTCTGGGTGGGATATCTACATTATCTCTGTAAACGTAAGATGACATTGACCTTCTTAGATAAAAGAAGATTGAAAGACAATACGCTGCCATTTGTCTGTTATCTGATGGTAGAAATATCACACAAACCAATACACAACACCATTCAACAAGACAAATGAAAAATAACTACTTCCACTATTGCACTGTCAAAAATTGTATGTCCTTAAGTATCGTAGATATACATAAATGCAATTATCACTTGTGTTTGTAATATTTTTGTGTACCCCATGTATTAAACAATTCCTATATAATCCAATACAGTACAGACGCCTCTAAATTTGAGCAATAATTGAATTAACACCTCTTCAAAATTATTTTAACATTATGACCTCAGGGAAGGAAAGTTTAATCTATCCGACTCTGAAGCAGGGTGTTTATAAGTGCTCAGTACCGCCATACTTAAATATGAAGTGAGAAGGCTGTCGTCATGGAGAGGAACAGGCGGCGATAATTGTTTAAATGTGGGGATAGCGCTACACATTTCAAGCGGTCTTTTCTGGAAAGCATTCACAGTGTTACGCTGTATTGTGCGCAAAGAAAAAAAAAATACAAGAGCTGTGCACATAGTTTTCACGTGCCTGGTGGGCAGTTGTGTGACAGGGGTGTAATTGTGCAGTTCAGCGCACTTTATGTCCAACATTGAAAACGTATGGGATGAAAGGGATTTTAGATTCAGTTTAACCGTCTAATAAGCACTTAGTGCCTTGTACAGTATCCCTCTTCACTGCCAGTAACTACACAAAATGATGCACATTCATAGAATAAATGTGAATGCACTCTCAACAATTAGGCACAAGATAAATCTGTGTTTGGAAAGATGCTTGCACTGCAATACCCATGCAATTAAAGATGATAGATTGCATTGGTCAACTCAGCAACATCTCTCATCAAGCTGTTTCAGACAGAGTTTGGAATCTGGGACCTTTTGTCTTCTGTAAAGGAAGACCTACAGATGAACAGACGGTGGGAGGTTGTGATCCTTGATTGTGATAAATGCTTCCACTAGGCAGCTTTGAAGTTTCTTTTGCTGGCCATTCCAATGTTTTACTCTATTTGGAAAAGGGTACTTAACAGCTGTTGTGACCAATTTTGCAGTTACCAAGAAAATGCTTGCTATTTCACCACCCAACTGCTGGTTTTAAATTACAAAAACTGAATTCTGCCAAATCCTTCAGTATCTAAATCCTTCAGTGTATAAAAGACACATGGCAACAACGCACCTGATTCTTTTGGTTCATCATCTGATCTTCTGGTTCATACAGGGTAATTGTTTGAATAGGCAGAGAGAAATGTGTTTGTATGCTCTGCAACAAGTCTGAGAAATAAAAAGATAAAGTGCAATAGGGAGGATATAGGAAGGCCAGGATGATGTGAGGAGGATGGAAAGGACTGATAGCTATTGCGAAAATACTATATGTTATTCGCATGTGCCATCACTCATCGACAAACAACCGTATTTGCACACTCATTCACCCAACACACTTGCCTAAAGAGCTTGCTGAGAGAGAGGAGACTGATAGATTGAGCTGAGGATGAAAGTGTTTAGTCAAAAGAAGATGAGCTTGGAAGAAGTCTCGTCTCCAGGAGCACATATGTTTTTCATTACTGGAGCTCAGACCTGTCCTCTGGGCTGTCAGAGACTGGAAGCATCTGCATATGAATGTGCATGAGTGCTAGTCACTGTACTGTATGTAAATATGCGTATGATCTTCACATGTGTGTAATTAAAAGTGCGAGTACAAGTGCACACAGATGCACATAAATACTGCACATGCGTCATCGATTTGGGGTCGTAGCAGACACAGACTAAGGCAACATCAATGAAATGCTGCTTATTCAGACACATGAAAGATGGCATTTTCCTTTTCCTTACACCAAATCTCTATGTCAACCTTTCAACGTCTTGGAACCCAAACTGTCTGCAGAGTAAACCTTTTTGTGTCAGAGCCTCATCGCCCCCACGTTGAACTCAATCCACCCAAAATACAGACATTTAACTAACACAGTGTTTGTTGACAGTAGATGTGCCTGTTGTTTCCGAAACAATTTTTCTTGGGTGATGTCATCAGATGTGTTTGTTAGCATCTTGAATAATCTCACTAATTCATCTGAAGAAATAAAGTGATTGCAGAGAAATTCAAGATAAGATAAGGGCTTTTATTAGTTTTTATTGGTGTCTAATCAGTCACGCATGCCACACATTATGACCTGTATCTGTGACTGTGCCGTTTTGCCTCATGATAAATAGATACTTTCACTGAATCAACAACAGCTCCCCTGGCTGCTCGGTGTCCTGTTTCTACTGTGTTTTCCAGTGAGTACGTTACCAGTTCTGTGTTGTTTTTCCATTGTTTTCCACTGTCTGAGTTGATGAGCATCCCATAGTGAGCTCTTACAGCCTCTCCTATGCTTCATTTGCCAGTAGGTCTCAAACATCGACCTCTGTGCTTGGACATTTGGCAATAGCGCCTTAGTGTAGTTTAGACACTGATGGACAAAGTTCTTATTCTTATTTTTTGTAGTTTCCACCCAGACAGATTACCAGATGAACAACTTTGTGATTGTCACCAGAAGAATTGGGCTGAAGTGGTTGAATAAACAATTGCTCTGTGATTTCCTTTTTTCTTTTCTAGAAAAGGTATGGCTTCTTTTTACAGTAATAATTATACAAGTATATACATTATACATTAACCATTTTTATTCACGATACATTTTTAAGGGTTTGACATCAACATAGTGGCAAAATTGTACTTACAGTTAATACATGTCACCTTCGAACCTTTTAAAGAGTTACACCTCGACACGTTCGTCTAGCATCAATATTGTTCTAAAAGAATTCTAGTTATATGTTTAACCATTTTTCCAGACAGTACTGGCAGGTTTTGGTTCCAGTACACATATTTGTTATAGATTAGAGGCCATTCCAAGTGTTTCATGTTGGGTGGCTTCATCCATTTCACAACCAGCTCTGATGTGTGTTTGGTCTCATTGTCCTGTTAGAGCACCCCGTTATGTCCAAGTTTCATTTGTCTAGCCAATGGTTTGAGGTTATGCAGAGGAATTCTGAGGTAGTCCTCCTTTTTCATTATTCCATTCACTGTGTGCACTGCTCCAGTTCAACTGGCAGCGAAACAGCCTCGTTGCATGATCCTCCCACAACCATGCTTAACTTTTAGTACAGACTTCTTGGGGTTGCATCCATCACCCTTATAGAAGTATTCAGTCTTTTATCTGACTATAAAACCTTCTTCCAGAATGCTTTTTCTTTGCCTGTGTAGTCAGCATAAGTTGAAGGTGTCATTTTTGGAGCACAGACTTCTTTGTTGAACCACAGCCTCTTAGTCCATTGCGATGAAAATCTTGCTTGACTGTGATACTGGTGTTCGAGAAGCTTCTAGTTCATGGTAGACCAGTGATCAATGGTTTCTGGGAATTTTCCTGATCATCGAGCCCATGTTCTTCAGCTGATGGTAAAAATTAGGTCTTCTGTCGTCCATTAGCCTACCAATTTAAAGTAACATATAATTGCCTGAGGTTGTTAAAATGTGCTCAGAGATAGATATTATTTAAAACTCTATAAACTTCTTTCTCAAATCTGCTCGGATCATCTTGTACTCTCATTGTACTAGTGTTGGTCAATCCGATGTGTGCTGTCAAACAAATGCTGTCTGTGTTGGCACGCAGAAGCTACCAGCTGTAGTCAATCGTGATCTCAGACAGAAAGATAAGAAACCACAATAATAAGTGGGTGGGATGTGTGTATGCTTTTAATTCTGTATATGCATTTTCATAATTTCTTTGATTTCCGAAAACCCCAAATAAATGAAAGCAAACCTTTACACTCAAGATGAATCTTGTCCATACAACACACTCTGTTCCAGAAAAAGAATTGTTCAAGGAAATCAGTTGATATCCATGATAAGTGTCGTAAACTCTCAAACACAATTACATAAAGCTGTAGCTGTTGAAAATGTGCAGGACCAACGGGAAAAAACTTGAAAAGCTTTCTGTGATGATAGATTTATAGAGAGCTTATGTGTAGGCGTACCTGTAATGCAGACTATTACAAAAGCATTAGTTGCGTCACTTATAGCAATATCTCTGAAACAGATCATCCTATTCAACACTGAAGACTGGTGTCTTAAGTCATTAATTCTGGTATTAACTTCTAGTAAACGATATGTATCTAAATCACATTTGTTCACTCTAAAATGCTTGTATTTTGAAATAATGTGACTCACTAAAATTATCTCACCTCATTGAAATGCTTTCTCCAGATTTCTCAAGACTTATCACAACTTAATGACTTGTGAAGATTAATGGTGTTTAAATGACTTCAGCTTTAGACCTAGAGGCCATTAAGGCATCCTAGTGATATGTCCACAGAATGTGCAATGTGTTGCTAAACAGAATTTCCACTGTTGGTGACACAGTTTATCACTCATGCGTTTCACTTTGCAGAGCCTCCCATGTGTTTGTCATAGTGAAATGCCACAGATGGTTGCACTAGAATGATAGCGTTTATGATGACAGAGGCTGCATTTGGGGCTTACCCAAATTAATATAATGTCAATGTTTTGGTGTGCATGTTCTGAGTCGAGCTGACCTGTCGAACACTAGTCTCTTTGCTCAACCCTGAGTTGTCAGAAAAGTATTCAGTGGAATGGCAGTTAGATGCATATGTGGACCATCTGGGAGAGGAAATACACTTGGCCAACTTTACATACCACGGCCACAGGCTGCATTTGTTGACTGGTTTTCTTGCTTTATACGTGATTTGGACAATTAATCTTCTTTATAGTGCATACGGGTCAGAATTGAGTAGTTTTTCATTCTCAGAGTGCACATGTACTCAGTATCCTCTTAATCTCTACAGTGTGCTTCTGCCTTCATTTTACATTCATTTTACTTTTTGATTTCTTTTAGTTTAAAAAATGTTATTATTTTTTTGAGAGCCAGTTAAGTAGGTAAACATTATATGCTCATAATGCTTATTCTTTTTTGAGTATAATTCATTTTGTGATGTTAGATAATTGTCAAAGTTAGATTCAGAAAGATCAGAGAAAGTATACTGTGATTTAAAAATAAAAAAAATACAAGTTTAACCCATAAAGACCCAAACAACCAAAATCATCTACCAGCATTAAATCTTTAATAACTTCTGATGCATTAAACCTATCAGTACATGTAAATAATTGGGGTAAAATGCAGTTTTTCATCTTTCCATGGTCATCATATAACCCATTTGGATATTCAGAGGCTCGGTAGTGAACATAGAAACACTGTGATATTCTACAACATTGATTCACCACTGAAACCCATGGAGTTGGATTGATGACAGTGGATGAAGACACTTGGTTTATGTTCCATTAATGATAAATGTTGTTGAAAAGTCCCATTTTTAAAAGATTTTTTTCTGATATTATGACAATTAACTTTAATCTGAGCTTTTATGAACATGCACATGATCACAAAATTAAATATGGAAAGATGATTTCTACTTTAAAAAAAAAAAAAAAAAGCAAAATACAGAGGATACTATTATAAATGGTGATAAAACACTTAAGAAAGGTTAGAGAGACAATTTTATTTTTGTTACTACCACAAAAGTAGCACTGGGTCTTTATGGGTTAAAGAATATATTCCCTTTGGACAGATGAACAACCATCCACAAAAAAACATTGATAAAAGATGTCAGTCTGTGTTTGGGCGTTCTCCCTTATCATTTATCTTGTCAAGATAAGCCAGACTAGCTCTGTTGTGCAAGGTTGTCAAATGAAGTTTAAGATTTGTGAGATTTTTCATATATTTTATCACCTTACACTACAAGGTACTTGTTCTTATCTAAAGCAGTCAAATGCAAAGTTCTATCAAATGCACTTTCTCATTACTTTCACCACTGTGATACCAGGCTTGGATAGATAAGCAACACAGATATGTAATGTGCTGCCATCTGCCTTTTGTAAAACCGGCACAGTAAAAAAAATTGAAACATGTATCCATTGGTGAAGGTGAATGCATCAGAATCTTTAGGGGGAAAAGAAAGAGCAAATATATGAAATCAGGAGGCATACGGCTCAACACAGAACCACTGTACAGCCTGCATGGAGGGAAAACATTCTGGAGAAACCAGACCAAACCAGACCATAAAGCAAGAATTAAGATGAAAAACTCAACACAGGTTCAAAAGCTAGAACATTCATATGGAGATAAGGCATGGTTGGAGAAGGTCCGGAAAAGAGGTTTGAGTGTGAATAGAAGAGATGAAGCTGAAGTGTTGAAAAACTACTGGCAGAAACACCTTTAAGAGAAGATTATAGCCAAGATTGTGCAACTTCATGTAGGCAATAAGATCTGATGGACCAGGCGAATAGGTAAAGACAAAAAAAAATCCCATAAAAATAAGAAAATTAGAATAAGAGATAGAAATGACTGGAACATAGGGGTGTTAAATGACCTGGCAGAGTACAACAGGATGGTGAGTGGTATATGTACTGGAATGGTAACAGGTGGATGTGGGGTGGACAACAGGTCGACAGACAAAGGCGAAAACTGAAGCAGAGTAAAAATAAAAATAAAAAGATATGGAGAAAAACTGAAACCTGGGTGTAGAGGGGGATTCTGATCCTCACCAGAAAGTGTTTTTTCACACCTAGTTTTCATTAGCAGTAATCACTTCAAACAATGCATGCTGGAAATGTGTGAGTGTAAATGAGATTGTGTGAGCGCTAAACCAGGGATACTCTGCAGACATGCTCAGGGGCTTAATTTTGCCAGAGCAACTGTGACATTCCAGTAAAAATCAATAACAAGCACAAGAACAGGGATTCTCATTGTCACAGAAACAAGGATAGGAAATGTTTGCTCGGCTTGAAAGCTTATTTTATGGCCTGTTCTGCTTGTACAAGTTGTAGCATAAACAATGATATCACAAACCTTGTGGATGTAGTGTAACACATGGTGTAGAAATTAGCACGGTTTGGATTAAGGAATACTGGTAATGATCTCGTTACAGACGTGGTTGAAGAAAGGCGTGTGTTTCTGGAGGTGAGTACCTCACAAGGCTGCTGAGGTCAGAAACCCACAGACGTCACTGGGCAAGGCATTGTTTGGCACACCAGCACTGCTTGTAATCCACATACGTGTAATGGTGACTTTTACAGTTGCTGTTGATTTGGACCCATTTGTACGAATTACTTGTGACTCAGAGATGATGTGTATGTTCTCATGCCCAAGTGTTGTGGTTGCTGAGACCCTCCAGAGTTTGCCTAAGCAGCCCCATCAATGTATTGTAAACCATTACCACATAATGAAACAGAACAATTCTCCTTTCTAGTATGATGCAAGATATCACTATAAAAAATAAAATGAAAAAAAAATGCACCCAAACTGACAATGACTACAGCAGTGGAGTAGTTTGATGGTCCAGTTTTATTACACTTTTGACCTGGACACTGTTCAAAAGCAAAGATGTAAAGAGAATGAGGCAACCTTAGACCCTTTTCCTGTTTGTCTGCAGCAGGTTTGACAGGTTTGCTCACAGGGTCATCTGGCTCTGGGGGAGGCTTTGGGACCTCACATTGATAGTGTCAATGACTCCATGGAAAAGGAAAGCGAAAACAATAAAAGGCTTGCCGCCAAAGTTGGCTGGCTCACACCAGCCAGCAAGGGAGAAGGTTTGTGTGTAGTGGTGTGACTGTGTGAATACATAATTAGTCCAACGTGTGACTAGTCTTGCTTCTCACAGCTCAATGCCCGTGACTGACAGCACAGAGAACCTGGAAGTGACAAGGAGCAGAGGGGGTCACAGGAGAGGGAGGGGGAAAGGAAGCAAGGGGAGTTACAGTTGTCCACTTGTGTCACGCGATCTGGAATCACTACAATACTTTTCATCATTCAACTTTCATCCAGCTTGTCCTGCGTCACCTCACAAGAATGCATTCAGTCCACCAACTTGGAAGGAAAACTGTGTGATAATTTGATACTGATAAAAATCTGGTGTCATGACTGTAAAGGACATAATGATGGGCTTAACTTTCAAAGCGAAGATTTAGTGGGACCACAGCCGAAGACCTGAACATACTTGTCAATCACAGAAAAAGCTGATTTTCTGTAGACCTCTGAATTACCTTTGAAGATTAAGTTATCATGACGATTTTCCATCATATTAGAAAAATTTGTAGCATTTGCATTAAATTTACTGAGGTTTTACATGAATAATTCAATTTAGCAACTTCACATCACTCACTGCAAATGTGCAGAATGTGAGTATATCTGAACACATATTTCTATTGAGACTACAAAAAAGCCCTGTCATTTTGGCAGTAACAGTGGTTTCCAAATCAAAGGGTAATAGAGACATTAATTATTTCTAACATGGACTTCATGTAAGCAAAAGTTTTGCCTATAGATCACTTGTGTTGTTAATTACAAAGATGACACTGAAAAACAAGGCCGAAAAATTCCCTGGACATTCCAGAGCTTCAGCTCCGAAGTCTACTCTGCGCGTCTGCCGTCAGTTACAGTGGATCCCTGCCATGGAATTCTTTGCTCTCTTAAATTAAGCCCTTCACCAGGCCCAGCTGGTTCACAAAGTCGAGAGGGGGAGGAAAAGGGAGGAGATGGAAAGGAGCAAGAAAATCTATCTTTTACCCCTCACGTTTGGCTTCCTCTAGCTGCTGCCATTAACACCTCTTGTCTGGTCAAGCGCAACCTCATACACACCAATTGGAGAGGGAAAAAAATAGCCAAAACAAGGTGAAACTAATAGTACAAGAACAAAAGAAAGAAACTTAGAGCTGAAGAAAATGTTTTGATTAATGTCTGTTGTATTCCTCTGGTCCTAAAAAAGAGGGTTACCTTACCTAACCTCTCTGGAAAACGAGCAAGACATTTCAGTCATGAGATTGAAACCAGATATTTTTGTTCGTACTGGCTCATATCCATCACCTGAGTTTTAGACTGGTGACTGAAAAAATTAGCCATTCTGTCTGTCTACTCTTATTTCAGTGCCTTTGGTTTGAATTCCAACACGCATGACATGACACAGCAGGAGACTATGAATACGACAAGCTATACAAGTCTGTCCCTTTTCACATTTTCATTTAATTTTAAACAAGACTGCTTCTTTTGTCTTGGTCTCGACTTGCATTTAGTTTTGTACCATAACTGAGATCATCTAAACCAGTGACCACAAATGAATCACTGCTGCCGAGTGATCCTCAGTTATTCCCTGCTACACAATCCTGAATTTCACCTCGACAACCTGCTGGTGCACTTGTCACTGCACAGCTGTGAAAGCACATAGTCTTTTCTGAATGGAAATGTAAGCCATGTTTCTGTCAAAGAATTGTTTGAAATCTAAATGGAGGGAAAACATGATGCATTGGGGTCCTGCATCATTTACCTTCTAGTTTACTTGGCCCCCAATTCTCTCTCCTGTGTAGTATTGGGTTTCAGTTCCTTCCATCTTGTATTTGGAGGTTTGACCTTTTGCAGGGTTATTTTGTCCATGGTCCAAAGGCAGTTTGGGTTTTGAGTGTCTCTCAGGCGTCCTATTATGCCTTCGTCACCAAGAGAATTAGCCACTACATTGGTATACAGAAATTGTTCAGTTCGTCAGCAATCAACAAAATACTGGGAGCAGGACCAAGGAAAAGTGCTGATTTGATATCAGGGTCACAGTGAAGCCTTTCCATGTGTGTGGTTCATGACAACAAACAACATTGGTGTAGACTTCCAATATTGTGTGAGCTAAGACAGGTCTATTTGTGTAAGCTGACATGCTGTAATAATTGTAGTCCAACAATAGCATGCTTGTTTGAGTTGACAAGATTGTGTAAATATGACTAAACAGAGAGCTTTTGTACAGAAATTCTACCCTCCATCTCTTTAAAAATATATATATACAATCAGTGGATGGAAGCCAAATGAAAAAGGTCTGATTTCCAGATCTTGGTCCAGATCCAGATTTTGTTGGCTTGTTCTTTCACTTTGACCCTGAAAATACACAACCTCCAGGGTACTATCCTTTACTTGTGAGCGTTTTGTTTTCTCTGTGTCTGATGATGTCAGAGGTACAGAAAGTGAAGTCCTAGAAAGTGTCTGTTCTTTTCTTTATTGTCCAAACCTGGTGTCCACCCAAGGACTACAGTCATGGTCACACACAAACACTCTCTGTCTGACTTCTGCATGTCTGCGTCTTGTCTCTTGATCTTAAAACACTGAGAGTTGAGCTCAACGTGGCAGGTGCTGGTCGACCCTGAGCAGGACTGCCAGAGTCTGGTTGGGTCATGCACATGTGAACACAGGTGGGATGGATGATGGATGCGTAAGCTAAAACTCTCCTCAGTACTGCCTGTCTTCGCTCTCCCTCTGTGTTTCTCTTCCATTGACATGCATATTTTCTTTGTTGAACATACAGTGCTGTGTATTTCCAACAAGCCCACTGACAAACACACACACACCTCAGACATCCTGCGATCTGGATGAAAGACCAGATGTGTACAGTCTGAGAAAAACTAGACTTGGTTATTTTAAGAGCTTTAGGAATCAGCCATGTATTATATGTCAGCTGCATTTTTATGTGTCAATTTACTGTCAGTTCCTTTTTATTTAGTATTTTGGCATGTGCAGTTCAGTGATAAATATTAGAAAAATTGATGAGACAGATTCCTCGTGTCAGTCTGGTGATAAAAATTGATTATTGTTGTTATTGCTTCGGTCGGTGCTTGGGGAAGGTTGAGCAATTGAGAGGACTCAAACTGCAAGCTTTGAAGGAGATGGATTATCACAAGGTCTCTGAGCTTAGTGTCTGGGCTCACATTGCATGCACAGAGTGTTTGCCAAGCCCTTGGCAAGTCCACTGCCCACATTTGTTTTGACTAGGTCATGAAACTCCACACTTCCATCTTTCTGTCTGTCTCTCCCAGTACATTCCTCCTGTTTGCCAGTATCATTACCTGCACCCTGCAGACTGCTGGACACACTCCAAGCTCTCACCCTCCGGTCTGAGCTGATCCCCACCCCCTCCTCGTTCAGCTTGTTTCACATGCTTAGTTGTTCTCACCCCAGATTTCCTGGCTTACAAATATTGATGAAAACAAGTTCCTTGGTGGACTAGGCTCTTGGCAGGATCTGAATTTTTTCTTGTTTAAAAACATTCATTATTCCAATATGTTTGTCTCTGATTGGAATTTTTTTTTCCAGCTCACAGCTTTTTCTAATGCAACTACATCTCTCTGAGAATTGTGCTTTGAACCTTCAAGTCCAATACGTTAACCTTTGAAAATAGGCTACCATTATTCTGGCAGTGAATGGACAAAACTTAACTTCAACTTAGTCTTTCAACAGCATCCCTTTTTTGTTCACATTGCAGCTTAGACTTTTCATACGTATCCCAGAGCTCCTAATTACCGATTTCCAAATATATAACCTTCAATATATTTTTACCTTTAACAGTCTTAATGTGTTACTCCTATGGAACGACAGCTGTTGGTTTTCAGTCCTTACCGGCTTTGTATATTATGCTTGGGACCGTGTTTAAACTATCTGCTAAGCCAAAATCTTTTATGCTCTGATTTTAAGTCAACAGTGAGTGCAAATTAGAATATTTTGGGGTTAAGTTAATACATTTGATATTCTTTGAATGGCATTCCTAGTCTGTGGTGTCCAAATGACTCGTGTGTGCATTTTACAACACTAATTTGTAAGGATCTTTGTGTCTCTTTCAATCTTTGAAAAAGTGTTTAATAGTTTAGTCCACATCTTTTTAGAATTTTGCCATTTTTTGTTCTTGTCAGCAAGCAGTAACCCATGCTGCGAAATGACTTTATTCTTGCAGCAAGCTGAGCCAAAGGCTTTTGCCATGCATGGATTAGTTTAGGACTTTCAGAAAGTATACACTGCTCCCTCCAGTGTTTGAAACACTGCATAGATGGACAAGTCTTTTTGGTGTTGTGTCTATCATGTCTATCACGTTTCCCTGTTGGTTGGGGTCAGCTTTTCCCTTTGTGCCCAAGGTACAGTCCTTGGCTCATAAAGCACAACATAAACACAAATGTGACTGTTTTCAATCTAACCTAATCAAGCGCACATGATATTATGTCATATTTTGCATGCTTTGTATTTCTAAATGTATTCTGTGCATTACATGTAGGTCCTGGATAATGTTTTGATGAAAGATTGAGTGAGTAGCCATATTTACTGAAAGGTATTTAGTGTTGAGTAAATGACCAGTAACTTATCACAGCCTGCTTTCATTGACTTTCTTTGACCCCTTTACAATTTGGTCTATGTTACTTTTCTTTCCCTTTGTTCACTTCATGTATAATTTTCCATCTCATCAAGGTTATGGCAATCTAGGAGTTGGTGGAGTTGGTGGTGGTGGTCTCGGAGGTGGCGGTCTTGGGGTTGGAGGCCATGGGGGAGGTGGGAACAGCTACTTTTCCAGTACAATATAAAATACAGTATGAGAACAGGCTCTGAAGATATCCAAGATGTCACATGCACTTTGATGCACTCTCACAAGTGTCCCTTTGTTGTATTTAGGTGGTTATGGTGGTGGCGCTGGGGGATTTTTCCCAGGAGTTGGACAGAAGGCTGCTAAAAGAGGTACATCACTTCTGAAATTAATGCTTTGATTTCCTTCCATTTCATGAAAATTTAGGTTGTGTTGTTGGCTTTTTAGTGGTAAAAACTAGACTTGCACCAATTAATTGGCCGCGCTCAGAAATTGGCCGGTTTTCATGTGATTGGCTATGACCTGTGACTGGTTTTGAGCACAGGTCAAATTTTTGCCATGCCATATAGCCAGACCCATGCGCTGGTTCCAGGTAGTCATATATGAGGCAGCAATCAAGAATGTGAAGGGGGCACATGTCGCTGATGGAAGGGGCAATGGGGGAGGTACGTACCTCACACTGTTTACGCACATACCATTCAAGTGTACAAAATGAAAATGAAACTTAAGACGCTTCACTAATTCATCAAAGTCTCCCACTGTTATGCAGCTTATTTTCCTTTTCCCTACCTTCAGAAACTCACATTTGAGGGTCAGGACATTTGTTTAAAGGGACATTGCCCACTCTTGCCCCCCACAGAACCAGGCCCAGCTAGACCTACGATAATTACCGTATTTGTACAATAATTTTACCATCTGTACAATGTATGATCAATAATTCCAAAAATCCCATAATGTATGATCATTTGAGCCCTTCATTACACAACTACATTACTAATTACCAAACACAAATAGGATACCGATCCTTCACATAGTGATGTGCTTGTTTTTAGTCATCCTCTCACGTGCCTCTCTACCCCTGAGGCAAGACCTTGATTCAGCCCAAAGCATGAAGAAGTTGGGAATGTATAAATGGTTTTGTGGTCCAGTCAGTGCAGGGGTTCATCCTGTGTTCCACATATGTAGAGACACTGGCTTTTTTCCATGGTTCTGTTAGATTTTTTAAATGTAAAACTTTGTTGTAGCATGTTATATGTACAGTCTATGATAATGTGTTCCTAAAGCAGATGGTCTGAGCTACATCAGAGTAAAAATTGGGCGTGTATGATAATTTTTCTTTAAATATGGTAATTTTCAGGTGCTGGTACAGTACGGGCCTCACTAAAAACCAGGCGTTTCAATCAATGCACCTGTTTTCATACAGAAAACCTGGCACATTTTTGCACACTTTCCTTCTGTTTTGAAAATAAATGTTCTAATGGGAAAGTTGCAATATCTTTTGTGTTGTGTATGGAAAAAATTAGATCAGAATTGGCCAGAATTGGTATCAGCCATCCAAGCACCCTGCAAATGGGATTGGCCCAAAAAATTTTAATCGGTGCAAGTCTACTAAAAGCCGATACTGTTCTCTGTGACTGAATTGTCCCTTTCGTGGGGTGGGCCCATACCTCAAGTGTGTGTTTTTAGTTATTGGCACATGGTACCTGTAATAAATTCTCAAATCATTCATTCATCCATTCATTTATTCTGAACCATGTAGTCCTTGGGAGGGTAGTAGGAATGCTGGAACTTATCCCAGTTACCAATTGGTGAAGGCCCACATGTTTCCAGTTCATCGAATGGCAGTTCTTAAGTCATTCTGTATCAATCTCTTTAACAGTCTGTTTGTAGAGACAGAAGATAACATTGATAGTTCTGTTTTTATTAGTGTTTTTGTTTCCTTAGAATGAGCCATTTTAATCGTTAAAGGGAGTAGGTTAAACCTACTAGGTTTCCTCCTTCACCAAGCTGTAGTATTTTTCTCCTGTACCATTCAGAAAGGACTAACCAACCTGGTACCGGAGAGGGCATTCTGTATTTTTGAATTTTTAAAATATTTTTTTACATTTTTATTCACCAGTGTAGCTGTTACAGAACTGAGGAATATTCACTTGTGAATACCAACCTCATCATTAGTTGCCACGGATTCTAACACATGCTTTAAATAAGAGTTTTGCAGTGGTTTATTACACACTAAAAAGATCTGCTGCCAAAATATAGGAACACTCTTTATCAGAAAGGTCTGTGTTATTTCCGAAATCTTGTTGAAGGAAATTTCCTAGTCTCATTAATACCTCCTGTATTGTGATTGTCCTAATTACAGGCGCAGGGGGGCCTCTACTACCAGGAGGTAAGCTGATATTTAGCCTGGTGACAGACTACTGTACAAACTCAAACTGTGTATCAAACTGAAAATATGCTTTTTAACACTTTGACAGGTTTGAAGAACAAGTTTGCATGTTACAAGGAAGCCAAAATTAAAGTTTAGAATTCATGTTAAATGAGCATGATAAAACAGTGCTTGGTAGTGATTATACTTGTTTATCATGCACCTGCAAGTCCTGGACAGTTGGAATTTAGACCAGCATGACCTCAGGTCTGTGCTATGTATGTACACATGATTTCCTTAAAATTAGGCTGGCTGATTAAACATGGACTCGGGAGGGCCCAATCATGCATAGGACTGCACTATGGAAACAGGCCTATGCTTAAGTAGTGGTTGGCAATGACAAAATCTCAGTCCCCAGAATCAGTCTGTGCTCTTTTCATGACACTCAAAATAACAACTTGTTCTTCTGAAACAGCACAGATAAAACATAACATTGTCTTGCCAAACTTTTCCTCACCAAATCTCTCAGGCCACATACTTACAGGCAGTGCGCAATGTCTGTCTGGAACAGTATGGGGAATTTAAGATTAAAAAATGAAAAAAAAAAAAAAAAACTTTAAACAAATACACAAATGCGTTTTATTCTACTGCCAAGCTCCCCTACAAGTGAAGCTGACAGCTCATTTCCTGCATGAGGGGATAGCCAAAGAAATGAGGCATTTGATGAGGCAAGGCGAATGCCATGCATACTGACTATCTGTCCTGATTAGATTAAACATCATCCATGTTACTTTTGATCATGGGGTGATGACAGACCAGCAGAGCCAGATTAGCTACTCTCAAAAGCAGTGGTCAAGCGAAGGCTCCCTGCTGAGCAGTTCAAGTTGGGCACGTAGTCCTTTTCAGTAAAACAGGGCCCTCTGGTGGGGATAGATGGTACTCTTGGGTATGAAACTGCTTCACAACATTCATGTACCTGTAAGACAGACATTGGTGGAATGTAACTGCACTCAAATTCAACTTTGTCCTGTGTTTTAGGATTTGTGTTTTATGCGTGTTTTGTGTGTGTGTGTGTGTGTGTGTGTGTGTGTGTGTGTGTGTGTGTGTGTGTGTGTGTGTGTGTGTGTGTGT
>JAQQZY010000006.1:22831250-22850508 GCA_030068375.1 Ostorhinchus rueppellii | reverse complement strand
AAATGCCTGCATTTTAAAGTTTAAATGAAGTCTGTAGGTGAAAGTATGGCGAAGCAGTCGAGGTCAGAAAAAAGCCTTTTTTTTGTCGCTCCCATTAAGAACGAATAGGTTTTTTTTTTTTATCACATTTTTGTGCAAAAACCGTAAGAGTTATCGTTATTTCATGAGACAGATAATCTTTGGGCCAATTTGAACATTTTTCGTGCTTAAGGTATAGTTTTAGGATGAGTCGTTTGGGAATGGTAGCTACTTGAAAATGGCCTAATTCATTTCAGATGGGAAAAATGTGAGTGGTTTTTCACAATTTTAATGAAATCCGTGCATCGGAGTGTCAAGCCAAGTCATAGCACATCTTTCGAGACCAGGCGGCACATTTTTGTAATAACATGTTTTTGTGTATTTCCAACGGTCTGGGTCGCATTTTTGTCCAAAGTTTTTGTATAAATATGACGAACAACAGTCCCCTGTGCCTTGCATTGCATGCAAGTACATTGGGAACTATTACATGATCAAAAAAATTAGTTGTTGCAAAAAAAAAAAAAAAAAGTCTCTGTTTTGAATGTCCGTGGTTGCCAGAAATTTATGATGGGGTCACAAACCAAAAAAGGTTGGAAACCACTGCACTAAGGGCCACACATCTGTAGGAACTGTTGGGAAAGGATGTTCACTTTCACAGATAACTTTCATTACTGCAGTCCCTGTACTTGATCAATGAAAAAAGCCTGTTTTGTAACTCTGAAATTATATCACTTAACAGTTTTTGGTAACCTTAGCTTTTTTAACCTCTAGTACTTTACACATGTTCCTGTTCAGGCCATTGTCTGGGTTTGAACTACTCATGTTTCAATAAAAAATGCTGGTGTTTTGAATCTTTTGACTTGTACAACAGATAATAAGAGAAGTACAATAAATATATCAGTATAATATATGTAAGTATGTCAGTTATTATAGTTTATACATAAAACAGTTACACAATTCAGCTCCACCCAAGATCTCTACAGTAACGGTGCCACAAGGACTTTAAAATTAGAACAACATTTCCTGTGGGAGACTAATTACTGTTACAATTGCAGTAATAGTACACGAAATCAAAGTGTCATAGTGTTTGACATACCACAAACCCCAGGAGAGACTCTGCCAGGGGAAACCGATATGAGGTTATTAGAGTAACTTAAGCTATGTATCACTTTAGAGCAGTGACAAAAGCAAAAGAAACACCAGTAATAACTCGTGAACTGTACAGTAGATCAGAAAATGTGGAATTTTCATCTGTGGTTCCTTTGCTTTGTGTTTCTTCAGGTTATGGTAACCTTGGAGGTGGTGGTGGTGGTGGTTATCCAGCAGGTGAGGACCGACCCATAATCTTTTCATTGTTTTCTGTCTTCCATATCCACCTGTACGTATTATCTTCTAGTTATCATCCTCATATTGAAGGTTGTGTCATGTATTTGTGCTGATTAGTGCAGCTTCCTCTCTTTTTCTTGTGTATTCTCACAGCTGCAGCTCTAGATGTTTATCTGCGTGAAATGCCTCCAGTTTTTTTTTTTTGTTTTTTTTTCAACAAAAGAATTTGCCAAATGGGCGATTAAAATTAATTATTAATAATCCAGCTCACATCATTGTTTGATGAGTCTCTGAGATAACTGTGTTTTGTTTTACAGTTCCTGTTAATGGTTATGGAGGAGGTTACCCCTCACAGTATTATCCAGGTAATACTACACATTTCCACAAACATACTGATAGGAATTTAAACCTGATTAGGCTGTGACGTTATGTAGATAACAGCAGCATATATATATCCCACAGTATGTGTATTGGTTTTAGGTCATACACATGTGGAGTGGAGTTTGTGGCTGCTCATAAATCATAGAAAAAGGTCAAACAGCCAAGAGAATTGAACCATTTATCTTAGGACAGTAATAGCAAGAAAAGAAGACAGTAGGAGGATGGTGAGGGTGAGTTTTGAAAAAAATACACAGTGTCTATATTTATTCACTTTCAAAACTTATGAGATTCGACTCATATGTCTGTTCACCAAATGTAAAAATACACTCAAGGGAAAAAAAAACGCACCATATGAACCTTGCATCCATTTCTAATCTTCAGGTCAACTTTTTCGGTGTTTACACATTTTCGAGTCCAATAACACAACCAAACAATAGAGCACCCCCCAAACCAAAAGTGACAGGAATTGGATCATACTGTGATTACGGATGGTCCTGGCCAACACTGGCCTGTGGTGTGTCCCAATGGTCTTGGCTGTGGACCTGGAGGCGGGCCAGAACCTGTCACGGAGATATGCCAGCCGGTTGGCGCAGTCTTGTGCAGCGGTCGTTACACGGGGGAGACCAGTATGAGGGTGGTCGTTAGAGGAACTGGTGGCGTGGTATCGCTCGGCAAGACGAGTAATGGTAGAGAAGTGGACTCTAAACACCCTGGAGACAGCAAGACAACCCTGTCCAGCTTGGATCAGCCAATAGCTCGATCCCTCTCTGGTTGCGACAGTCATGGCATCGTGAAAAAGTGTGTTTTTGGCTTCATTCTGGTGCCCTTTTATAGAGCAGGCTTGAGCACAGTTAACCAGTGTTAAAACTCAACTCATGAGTTTGTGCATAAACAATCCTGAAATGCACTCTTTATTGTCCTCATAATCAGTCAAGTGGAACCAAGAAATCTGTTCACCTGTGTTACAGATGTGAATAATTGATGTAAAATGCAGTTTTTAATCTTTTAATGTCATCAGATATGACCCACTTGGACGTTCAGAGGCTCCATAGTTACCATGGAAACACAGTCATCTTCTATAACATTGATTCACCAGTAAAACCCATGGAGTTAGATCAATGACAGTGGATGGAGACACTTGGTTTATGTTTAGTTAATTAATGTTATATTTTACTGAAAAGTCACTTTTTCTTCAGTTTTGTCAGATTTTTTTTATATAATTACCCTCATCTTAAAGCTGAGTTTTAATGAGCATGTATATGATTACTGAATTAAATACTGGTAAATATCTGATTGATACTGATAAAATACAGAGGATAATATTTTAAGTAAATGGTGATGAATTACTTAGGAAAGGTTAGATATAAAGAATTTTTCATTTGGGAACTGACACAAAAGTACTGTTGGGTCTTTATTGGTTAAAAGCATCAGAAAAAAGAAACACTTAAAAAAAAAAAACTTAAAGTTCTCTCATATACGTAGTAAGACTCACTTCCTCTTTGACACAGCTCAAGACAAACAGTGGCATCAACAGAAATTTTTGTTTTTTTTCTTTCTGTTTCATGTTCACATCCAGCAAAGCAAACAAATATTACTTTTAGTTTAATACAACTGAGTGAATATTGTAGCTTCAAAGTGTAAATCTAAATATTTAGCTGCGTCCAGCTAGACAAGGATGAGGGCACACACAAACCTTTAACTTTTCATCCTTGTTTCCGGATCAGGAGGATTAATGCCCAACTGCCGACAGCAAGGTAACCCAGCAGGACGATTGAAAGGACAGACAAACTGACCCATCACTGAACCTCCAGAGCTGAGCATAAAGAGAAGGAGAGAAAAAAAACTGCTCAAATCCTCAAGTTGAAGCCCACATACAATAAAGCTAATGACATGACAAAGTGAAATCTAATGAAGTGGTGTATTGGTCCTGTATTTTAGAACGATATCATTCATTTTCTTACTCTCCTCCTCTTTACGCCACAGACTTTGACCTAAACACAACTTCGGCTTCTGCACTGTAGAAACCCAACCATGAAATCTCACAAAGCCTGTACAGTTATCATTTTACCAGTTTTATAACCACAATTAATCTGTGATTACATTTGAAAAGTCCTAAAGTAATTCCAATTTGACCCTTAACATTCTCTTTACAGGAAAGTTTTGGATTCGTGTTTTTTCTTTATCAAAAACTTAAATGCACTTAAGGACTTTTCAATGTCAACAGAAAATCATTTAGATGAAACCTCTCACCTTCAGCTTGTGAGCACACATGGGAGGAAATAAAATTATGTTTTGATAAAGACGGTCTTTATTTTTCTTCTATTAAGCACCAAATTACAGATAAATTAATTCAATTCGATAAGACAGTGCGCATAATTAAAACTGATATGTAATGAAATTATTTTTCCCAGGTGGAAAGATAATAAGCCTGTGTTATTGGTGTCACAGTTCATCTTATTCAGACAAAACCAGCTCTCTATTTGCACTCATTCATGTTTGGATCAGACCACTAAGTGCCTCCCATGTGATCTACATGTGTTAGTCTGTCTATTCATGACAGATCAAGAGCGCTTTCATCTTAACATTATTGTTGCTGCTGTTATAATTAAACCTACCTTTTGTCCTTTGTCTGTTTCTTCTCTCTATAGGTGGATACGTACCAGCTCCACTGACTCCTCAACAAGGTACCGAGCACACACTTCCTCCTGCCCTCACATATCACAATAAGAAGAGTTAATGTTTAATTTCTGTGGCGGAGGATGGCAGCCCGTCATTTGAATGTGATCGGAGAAGGGTGCAGTATGGTTTGGGGCTGCGTATGCCTGTCAGCGCAGATGGCTTAGCATCTGCAATGTTAATCTGCATTTTCCTGAACATTTGAGATTAATGCACGAGGGATTAGATCAAGGAAAGCACATCTGGTTTCTTAGATTCAGCTACTGTAACTGGTTTGATTCCTTAAACCGTCAGATTTTAGAATACCTGTAAATATGAAATAAAATAGACGTTGACAGATAAACTTGAATTTGCAAAGTGGGCCTCAGTGGAGAATTCTTTGTGATATAAATGATATCCTGGAGGTATTGTGGCTGACAGCATTTCAGTTAGTGCTGGCTCAGTTTTTTTCAGATGTTAAAAAATGAGGGACAAAACCTTCTTTGTGCTTTAAAAATGTCACATAAATTCTGCTCTTGCTCCTTCAGCAGTACACTACATAACATCACTTTGTTCGTTTGTGAAGATGACCCACTCCAGGCTCAGTTACATAGGTTCCATATTCATTCCATTTCTTAAAGATGGATTTAACTCTTTAAAACCTCATGTGTCATCACTGACACGCTCCGTCTATATGCAGGTTGGATGACTGTAAGTCTTTCACTATTTGTGCAATTGGAAAAATTCCAACGGTTTCTGAAACCTGAGATGTCACACTTTACAGATTTTATTGGCTCATTACGGTAATTTCACTCACGCCTGTACTAGAAGCTAAAGAAGTTTTAGTAGAATTGTAACATGCAGTAAATTGCTAGATTTGGAAAGATCTGGGCAAAAAAATATCTGGAAAAATGGGCAAACTAACTCTCAGCATATTTTCTTACCTTTTTATTGTCAAAATAAGGAAAAAAAAAAAAAAGTCCAGGCAGACCGTTTTAAGCTCAGGGTTTAACTAAACTCCAAGATATGTTCAGTACCATTTTTATCCATTCCCTGGTGTACATGCCAATAACCTTTTCTCTGAGTTCACTGGAGAGTTCCTTTGTCTTCATGGTGTAACTGTAGCCAGAGACACTGAGGAGCCAGTGACTGGA
Source organism: Ostorhinchus rueppellii (assembly GCA_030068375.1). Taxonomy (NCBI): domain Eukaryota; kingdom Metazoa; phylum Chordata; class Actinopteri; order Kurtiformes; family Apogonidae; genus Ostorhinchus; species Ostorhinchus rueppellii. The sequence goes on along the minus strand of JAQQZY010000006.1, from coordinate 22,844,974 downwards.
CCTTCTGTACACAGGTGTCTTTAACCTACAATGACTTGAGACACATTCACTGCATTCAGGTCATCTCCACTTCAATATTAGCAGCCACTGGCCAGAGCTCTGTTGAATTGAGCCTCACAATTTTAAGGGGGTGAATATTTATGCCATTTAACATTGAATAATTCTTTCCTCTGTAAACTCTTGTGAAAGAGGACAAATAATATTAACCATGACTCCAATTATAAAATCAATAAAAAGGGAAAACATCCAACACTTGTATATATTCTGTATATAATTGAACTAAATACTGTACTTCATTATGGTCATTTCTTTTTGTAGCCAAAGCAGCTAAGTACGGTGTACTGCAGGGCTTCCTTGGTGGAGCAGGAGGAGGGGTCTACAGAGGTAAGAGCTCCACATTTGAGCTTCGAACAGTTTCATGAGTGTTGGAGTAAATGCATACTTACAAAAAACTGCGGTGTATATGTTTAAACTTTTGCTGATTGTTTGTTTTAATAAAGATAGCCCTTTGGTCTTTGCTGCAGGCGGCGTTGGAGGTGGTGTCGGAGGATGCCTCGGCAAATACTGTGGGAGGAGGAAGTAGAGGATCACTTGAGATCCCGTGACCTCAAGAAACCATGGTGCTACTGCATGATAGAGAATGTACATTTTAGAAACAAGAAACAACAAGCCCACATTAGAAACCTTGTAAAAATGTTGTTTTTTTTAACTGACTTGACTTTAATGTCTGTTTTGATGCAAACCCACCGACCCAGAATTTTGTACACGTTCTGATGTGACGTATGTTACTGATAGTGCCTTAAATCATTAATGTGCTCAAGTTAATCAGCTTTAAAGCACCAGCCTACTTTAAATATAAAGTATGTGTTAGTCTGTCACCGTGTGTTGCTTATTCTTGATCGTGTGTGTGTGTGTGTGTGTGTGTGTGTATGTGTGTGTGTGTGTGTGTGTGTGTATATGTGTGATTCAGGCATGTGGTTGCCTTCATGTGACCTATGAATGATCTCCCCTCCAGCTTTAATCCTAGCCTGAGGTGATGTGTCCTTAATGTTAGAGCGCACGTCGCTGTGTAGATCTCGTCACCTCTCTGACATGTCGTCGTGTTTGGGTTGGTCCCGAATCGTTCCAAAACTGGTGAAATCTGGCCAATCTGTGCCTCGTCTCTGGCTCCCTGTCTTCTGTGCTGCTATTTTTAGGCCTGCTGGGTATAAAGCAGCGGGAAGCGGGGCTCTGTCCAACCCATCTGCTCTCTGTAACTTTGCTGATTCGGGTTGCTATGCAGTACAGTTCCCTCAGCATTTTTTATCTTGCCAACTTGTGATGTATGAAGAGCAGCTTGTGCTCTGAGGCATTTGATGCTGGAGGGAATTAAACAGTTTGATCTAGTACAGGATGTTTTCAACTCCTGGAGAAGCAGTGTTTCCATTTTTTTTTTTTTTTTTTTTTTTTTTAATTTTCAGATTAAAGTATCATTCAGCTTCTACTCTGCTCTGGCATGTACAGTGTGTATGTTTGAATGTTTAATTATGTGTCAAGTCCGCTTCAAGTGTTTAGTCTCATTTCAGCAGTTATTCACATTTATGTAACTTGTCATTACATGGTTATTCAACATTTTTTGCACCATGCTTTGACTCATAGTTTTACCGTTATCAGGAATGTGTGAACATAAACAGTCCTTTGCTTTTGCATATATTAACTGTTAAAAATTGTTATACAGAATAAGACTTTGTGTGATGGTGAGCTTATGTTTTATAAGAGGCACATGCTCCCATTGTTCTTTATTTGCTTGAGCTGCTTTCAAAAAGGCTTTATAGACCAAAGGTTCATGAGCGCTGTTGCCAAGTGACCCCATCTCTTTCTGTAACTATGTACTGTATTTTGTACTAATTTGATGTTAGCCGGCTTCAGTCCATCACTCTGCGCTCGGAGCCTCGCTGGGTCAGACTGTGTCTTATGTGGCGTGGGATTCTCTTCATCTTTATTTAAAACTGTTTTTATACGGAGGAACAGTGTGGTTTTGCACTTTTTATATTTCCACGACACACATGTGACTTGTTCCTGGATATCTGCATTTTATTTGCTTCATTAAATAACAAAATAAAATGTGTTAAAAGAATGTGTCTTGTCCCTGATTGTTTTTTTTTTCCTGTTTAACGCTGCATTCCACAGCAGCAGTTCATCCTGAGAGGGAATCAAAACCACCTGGTCTGGACAGTCTCTGTGGACCGGTTCAGTGAGGCCCATATTGTTCCACATAGCGATAAATTCTATTACCTTTCAGTCCTGACATATACAGGCATCAAGGAACATTTTGTTGGAATTCTTGTTAAAATGACAAAAAAAAAAAAAAAAAACAACATATTGTTAAAGTAGTGAATATAAACCCTGTTCTTGTTGTGCCAGCTGGAAGTAATGAACTCTGCTGCTGTTCACTGGAGATCTCCAGAGAGCATCACCGAACCATGATGCTTTAAAAGTACATTACACTGTTGTTCCATCAGCAAAAAAAAAAGTCCTATAATGTTCAGGATGAAACTGCAGCAGCTGAAAATGCCTGATACCATCACTTTAAAGCAGGGGTGTCAAACTCATTTTAGTTCTGGGGCCACATTCAACTAAATTTGCTCTGAAGTGGGCCGGACCAATGAAATGATAACGTAATAATATATAAATAGTGTCAACTCCAAACTGTTCTCTATGTTTTAGAACAAAAAAAGTAAAATTAAACAATAAAAATGTTTACATCTACAAAAAATCTTTTCAAACAATGTGAATAACATCTACAAACTGAAAAATAAGTGCAATTTTAACAATATTATACTTCAGTTTATCATTCCCCACATGTTCATTATAACTTACAGACACAGTGGATCTACAAAACATCTAGTAACAGGAAGAATCTTGTTAAATTGCGTACTTTTCTGAAGACATTTCAGGTTCTTCATATTTGTCCAGATTATTTACATTTTTGTGAAATTGTACTTTGTTTCATTGTAAATACGTGAAAATGTTTACTTTTAAAAGACAAAAATTTGGAGTTGTGAGTATTTATGGGTTATTATTGTGATAGTATTTTACTGATCTGACCCACTGGAGATTGAATTGGTCTGACTGTGGAACCTGAACTAAAATGATTGTTAGTATCTTCAGATCTATTTTTGCATTTCACAAATTCATCCCAAGGGCCGGACTGGACTCTTTAGTGGGCTGGATTTGGCCCCCGGGCCACATGTTTGACTCCTGTGCTTTAAAGGGTCCCGAAACTTCATAATGTGTCACTTTCTCAATGGGAAAACTCCATAAAAGCGATAATAAAACCATTCATTTTATAATATAGACACAGTAGATCAGGGGAGTCAAACTCATTTTAGTTCAGAGGCCATATTCAGCTAAATCTGATCTGAAGTGGGCCAAACCAGTAAAATAACATAATATATAAAAATAATGTCAACCCCAAACTTTTCTCTATGCTTTAGAGCGAATGAAAATGTTTACATCTACAGACTATCCTTTCAAACAATGTGAATAATGTGAACAAACAAAAAATAAGTGTAATTTTAACAATATTGTGTCTCAGTTTATCATTTCCACATGTACAATATATCGTACAGATCACAGTGGATCTACAAATACACAAAACATTTAGTAAGAGGCAGAATCTTGTTAAAATTGTACCCACTTCTCTTAAGCCATTTCAGGTTCCAAATATTTTTTGAGGTTATTCACATTTTTTGTGAAATTATACTTTGTTTTAGTGTAAACACATGAACATTTTTACATTTACAAAGAGAAAAAATATGGAGTTGTCATTATTTATATGTTATTATGATTGGATTTTACTGGTCCTGCCCACTTGAGATTGAATTGGTGTGAATGTGAAACCTGAACTTGAAGGATTGGTCATATCTTAGTTTAATTTTTGCATTTCACAAATTCATCCAAAGGCCCAAACTGGACCCTTTGGTGGGCCAGATTTGGCTCCCGGGTTGTTTTATCGAGCCGTTTACAGTGTTCTCTGTATTTTCACGACTCCTTATTAATGTCACATTTTCAAAGGTTCTGCAGGTATTTCGCTTTCTCGTGAGTTTTTTATTGTTCTTTGTATTTTGACTAATGTAAACCTTTGTCATGAAAAAATGGCACTTTAGCTGTATTTAGCTGAGTTTAGTTTTACATAAATGGACTTAAAGGCTGGTTTCAATGCTTGCTAATGCGTATTGACCTGCATGGAGCAAAAAGAAACAGCATAAGCTCAACTGTTTTTGAAGCTCCGTCTTATAAGTTGATACTGGGTCTTTATATATATAGAGTGTCCTTCTTATTTCACTTTCCTTACTTTATTTTTTCCTTATATCTTGTTTTTATAATTTACTAGAATGACAACATCTACCTGCCAAAACTTCTTGTATGCACTAATGAACTTGGTGAAGAAAGAAATTCTGATTCTGCTGAAACAAATAATGCATATATTTACATTTTCTACATGTTTTGGGCAGTTTCAGAATATACAGTTCAGAATGTAATGTATACATTTGTGATTTTGCTTAGATTTATATTTGTCTTACTTATATTATTGTTGTTTTGTTTCAACTACTTTCTTTTTTGTAAATATGGTAGGCAAAAATAAGCTGCTGTTTCTGCCTACAGCTTTTCAACCATATTTAATATAGAAATCCATATTATACATATGTATATATTATGTTCTGTTACTGTAAATGGACAGATAATTTACTACTACGTAATGGTGAGCGATGGCAGACACGCGGCATCACCACTCCTCTTGTTTCAGTCTGTACACTCCACATTTGTAAAAGCAGTTTTAACGCTGAGACCTCTGGATTTGTTGTGTAGTTGTGGTGTCTCATATGACATGAAACTTGTGACATTTGCTCCATTTTAACTCTATTTGCTCATGACATGGTTTGTGTTTTCTAACGGGTCTTTTCAGATGCCACATTGTTGTATTTCTGCTTTAAGGGTGCAGATACATGCCTCCATAGCTACAGGGTTAAATGAATGATTACACTCTTATCTTATCCTCCTGTAACCCTGGAAAGTCAAAGTTTCAGCTTTTCTTTCTTTCTTTCTTTCTTTCTTTCTTTCTTTCTTTCTTTCTTTCTTTCTTTCTTTCTTTCTTTCTTTCTTTTTTACACTAAATACTTGTCGTAACTGGTAATAGCATGATGCAACAATTTCTGAGAAACAGTTTTATTTGTTTATTGAGTGTTTCAGTTTTACTTTCTTTTTCTTAAGCTGTCTTTTTTTTTTTTACTTTTGTTGAGAAGACCTGTGACATCTCCTCCATTTTACCTCATAATACAGTGTTTCTGACACCAGTGTAAACCCTTAAATTTCAGCTCTTTTCAGATGCTACATTGTTGTATTTCTGCTTTAGAATAAAGAAACATTCCTGCATAGCCACAGGGTTAAATGAGTGGTTAAATAAATGATTGCACTCTTGAATACTGCAGGAGTGTCAAAACAACACCCAAAGCAACACTCAGTGATTGTTTTGTGTTTGCTCTTGGATGATTAGCAGTCTAGTCTGACCACCTCTAAGTGTAAAGTGTCATGAGATAACTTTGTTAGGATCTGGCGCTGTATAAATAAAATGTGATCAGTTCAGTTCTGGATAATTAAAACCATTAAATCATTGACGGAAAATTCATTTTCTTAGAAACTGGAACCTTTATTGATCCTTCTAAACAACCAAAATATTTTTTTTTCAAATATCAATTTCTGTGTATGAGTTTAAATTTTGATACACTGGGCCTCAATGCTCAAATATTACTATTTTTGAACAAACAAAATCAGAATATAACACAAACCTGTCAGATAAGTTGTTAATTCCTTTTCAAAATTGGCAAAGTTCTGCCTCCTTCCCTTTCATGCATGAATTATGGACTTTAATTGAGGTTTTTTTCTTGAGTGTTTTAATTCCTACTTAGGTAAAAAAAAAAAAAAAAAATGTTTTTATAAAATTTTTTTTTGTTTTTTTTTTTTTTTTTTTTTAGATTTACAAAAATGTCCACCCAGCTACACCATGTATTTTATTTTTAAAGCAAATAAAACATGTATTTAAAACACAATATCAGAAATTTAGATGAAGACAATGAAATAAAAACATGTTTAATGCTGATTATCTGATGTTTTCTCACATTTGAACATATTCTAATACTAGTTATTACTCACTTTGTTTAGATAATATGCAAAAATAAAAAAACAAACAAAAAACCCTGTTTTGTTTAAAAAAAAAAACACCCTGTTAATTACAAGCTAACAATTAACACATGATTTACACTCAAACATGTCACTGCAGATCAGGTTTATCAAGATCAGCAAAGTTACAGTAATGGTATGAATGACAGTGTATTATGGGATGGTGCATAAGTCTCCACTGTGTTGGCAGTTATGGAACTAGAACAACAAAACTCATGAATATAGAAGAAAACAGCTGCAGAATAACGGTCCACTGTAGTGACCAGTATCCATGAAAGGGTTAATGACAATCTTGTAGTGTCACTGGAAAGGCCTCTGGTAAATTGATTCCTCCCCCCTGGTGGATTATCTGTGTATTGCATGTATCTAAATGTATACATCAGGTATTTCAAGAAAAAAACAAAACAAAACACCACGCTGATCAGGTAGAGGGTTTCAAAACTCATGTATCAAATATGATACATTTGGTGTTGAAGGGTTAACACGTTTTCTGTGTATTTGTGTTGTTTCATATGATGTTGCAACTTGTGTCATTTGATCTCTTTTAACTGTATTTGCTCATGACAGTGTTTCCTCCTCCTCTTCTTCTTCTTCTTCTTCTTGTCAGATGCTCCACTGTTGTGTTCAACATTCATCCATAGCTCCAGGGTTGAATGACTCCATAACCGTTCTTGTTTGGTTCTTATCAGTGCGGGTCCCTGCTGCACCACCGGGCCTGTGTGCGCCCTCCTTCCCTCCTCCAAACGCATTCCTCTTCCTGGTTGGTCATCTCCTGTTTCCTCTCCATTGGCCCTTCGCTCACTTGAATGAAGCGCCGCAGAAACGTGCACCACCACCAGCAGCAGCAGCAGCAGCGGGAGGCGGAGGAGGAAGGCGCACACCGACGGACGCACAGCAACACGACCGCCGGTGGCCGGACACCGGTTATCTGTCGACCAGAGGCGGCTGGCTCTCTCCCGGAGCTCGGTGTCGGACAGTGAATGAGGTTGATGCTGCTGTGCTGCACCTGGAAGGACGAACGCATGGGAGAGGAGGAAGGTAAGGAGAGCCGCGGGGTGTTTGGAGCTGATGCATGGGCGGGAGATGCAGAAACGCAAGCAGGAGCATCCTCCAAGCACACAGGAGGCTCCGGCGTACATACATTTCTGCAGTGTTTTCCTCCTGCGTGTGGATTCTTGTCAGTGTTAAGGGAGCGTCTGTGTCCATATGGAACCGGACTGAAGCCATGTTTTCTGTGGATGCACCCATCATGACTGCATGCACTGCTCATCTGCTTTCATGCACACTGACATTTGCAGCAAAACTTAAAAGATACTCAAATATACCCACACATTACATAGAAGTATGAGCTCATTGAACAGTAGTGTTATGTTATAGCACAAACCTAAAGAGCATGTATTACATTAGTAGATGTACTTTGGCACTCCCTTCTCATACAAATATAACAGTGGTGTACAGTTTTATATTTATAGGAAGGTTTTTTGGGGGGAAATTATCTGCCCTAGAGATAAAATGTGCTTCCGTCCTATTATAGGATGAACAGGAAACAAGTGACAATAGTGCTGGTTGGTTAATGTTTTCAAGATATATGATAAAGTATGCATGTTTATATACCATACAGTAGCTCTATAGACCTTATTCTAGGAGGAAAATGATAATGAAAGGTTTTCTAATGTGCAGACAGTGTCATTCAGTTAATTGTACTATTGTTGTCTTTTTAAACTACTCTTGTATTTAATTGTTTTTATTATAATTTTTTTTATTCTTCCGTACAGCAATCTATTCTTTTTTTTATTATTCTGTACAGCTCTTTGGTCCACTAGTTTTAAAAAAAAAACACACACAATTGATGTGAGTTGCACATTAATTCATAAATGTGATCAAACAAAGGCAAAGGGCAAATATGAACCGTGTTTGCTGTTCATATGACTTGTAATTGGGATGAAGTAAACATCTGTTGAGTAAAATTGTTTTGATTGTATTGTTTTGAAAACACAAAACTCTAGCGGGTCCAACAGACCCATGAACACTGGCTTAGTAACAAAAATACTAACAACATACAAGGGTTAAAGTGTTTTACAAATAAAGTAGAGACAGCTTAATGGCTAATATTCCCCTTGTAAGTCTCTTTGGAAAAACATGTCTGCTAAATGCATACATGTAAATGTAAACCTTGTACGTATTCTCTCATTAACTCATTGAAAATCACATTTTGACCCAACGTTGTATCTTGATAACTATAGCCAACTAGCACTTTTGATTTCATTTTTCTTTATTCGTGACCCAGATTTGGTAAAGTTGCAGTGCTTATTATTCTGGAAGTGTAGATCACTGTTTGTGTTCCACTTAAAAATTCTTTCTGTACTTTGTGATTCACCAGAAGTTCAATAAATTCAGCAAATGAGATTTCAGACATTAAAACCCATAACAACCCAGTGGGTGCCAGTTTTGCCTCAGTTCCCAAATGAATTTTTCTCTCTTTAACCTTTCTCAAGTGATTTAGCACCATTTATTGTAATATTATCCTCTTTACTTTGTGTTTTTTCAGTGAAAATCATGTATTTTCCTATATTGAATTCACTGATCATATAGATGTTCACAAAAGCTCAGATTAAGGTTAAGGGTTAGTATATCAGAAACGGAGAAAACTGAAGAAAAAAGTGGCATTTTCAACAAAATCTTTTATGACCTGAACATAAACTAAGTATCTCCATCCACTGCCATTGATCCAACTCCATGGGTTTTACTGGTGAATCAATGTTTTAGAAGATGACGGTGTTTCCATGGTAACTACGGAGCCTCTGAACGTCCAAACGGGTCATATCTGATGACCATGAAAAGATGACAAACTGTATTTTACACCAATTATTATTTACATGTATTGATAGGATCAGTGCATCAGCAGGTATTAAACAGTTTAGATCAGTAGATGACTGTGGACGCTAGATGTTTGGGTCTTTATGGGTTAAAGATAATGAAGGTACACTTGCTTTCATGTAAATTGTTAAACTATTTACTTTCTCTGGACTTGACAAGCAAAGGTTGATTTGAGAAGTCTTCGGAGTTCTGCATGTGTGATGTTAAGTATGGACTGTGCTGTACTGGCTACTGTTCCCTCTGATGGTGTGATCTTATCTTATCAGCGGCAGTGCTCGTGTGCTGTCGCTGTCAGTCAGATTCAGTAAACGTAACAATAGACCTTTTATTCAGAAGATGACTCAGTTTGCATCGAGGCAGTCCTGGGTCATCTGGAGGTGGAACTACTGCACTTTAACATGAGAAAGAAACGGCAGGCATGGGTGTGGGACGTCTGTTTGATTAACTACACCGGTTATAAACAGAGGTTTTGGGTGTTATTGTTTGCTTCTAATGAGGCAAGATCCACACAGACAGAAGAGGTCAGGAGGACAAAACTATCAGGAAGAAACGCTCTGTAATAAAGACATGAGGAGAAATTATTAATTATCAAGTCATGAATTGAAAGAAGTGGGGGAGGAGATGCATTAGCACAAACCAGACCTACCTCTTAGCCAATACGATCAATGAAACTACTACTGCAGGCCTGCTCACTCAGGCATTAAAGAAATGAGCCGACAACACAAAACCTCTGCCAAAACATTATTTTATGTTGTATTGGTGCTGATGAATAATTAAAGCTGCAACAGTATTTTATCTAGGGATATTGATATCTGAGAGAGTGATTGACAGTTCACTTTAAGCTGTATGTGTTTGTACTTTCCAGACAAATGGTGCTCTGATTGTTCTACTAACTTAATATTATGCTAATTAATAATACATAAGGTGTGTTGTACAGTCTGGGCTTTTATTTTGGTCTGTTTACATTTTTATTACAGATAATTATCCTGCTTATACGTTTTTCTACCACACACTCTGCTTTATTGCATTATGAACTAATGTACTTTTTTCCACAAATACATATTGTATTTTCAATGTAATGCATAAACAACACAACATATACTTAAAGGAATAACACACCCAAACATGAAATTAAGTCAGTTTCGATCATCCCCAGAGTTAGAGCAGTAAAAAAAAAAAAAAAAAGGTTAACATCCGTTCAGGTATTGTCTTGCTTTGGGAGCAGCGCTTTTAGCTTTAGCTTAGCGCAGTTGCTGTAAAGCAATGGTGTCAGTTAGCATGTCCTCCAAGAAAAGTGACCAAGACATCTACATTTTTTTCTAAATATATCTTGGGAGCCGTGTGTTCAGAACGAGTACAAATCATAATGCAAAATCGAACGTGGCTATTACCTGGACAGATATTTACTTGGAACTATATTTAGCCTCATCACAGGCAAAGCACCGCTAGATAGGAGTAAAGTTCCACATTCGACCGGAACTTCACTCATGGGGATTCTGGTGCTGCCATAGACAGTAAAAGGTGCTGTGTGAGAACTTTCTATCTTTCTATCTAGCGGTACTTTGCCTGTGATGAGGGCGAATATAGTTCCAAGTAAATATCTGCCCAGGTAATAGCCGTGTTTGATTTTGCATTATGTTTTGTACTCATTCTGAACACACGGCTCCCAAGATAGATTTAGAAAAAAAGTAGATGTCTTGGTCACTTCTTTTGGAGGACATGCTAACTGACACCACTGGTTTACAGCAACTGCGCTAAGCTAAAGCTAAAACTGCTGCTCCCAAAGCAGGACAATGCCTGGACAGATTTTAACCTTTTTTTTTTCCACTCTTCTAACTCTGGGGGTGACCAAGACTGACTTAATTTCACGTTTGGGTGTCTTATTCCTTTAAACATGAAAACAATTCCCTATAAACCCCTCCCGCACCCCAACAGCATCATTGTGCCAGTGCACCAAAATATATTTGACACTTACTTCTAATTGTCTTGACAGAAAAGTCTGTTATAAAGTGTATTAAAGCAACACCACAGAACTTTTGCTCACAGGGTCCCCCTAAAGTCAGGAAGTGGTATTGTCTGTAACAACTGTTGTAAAATCTGTATCTGAGTAATACTCCCACATTTTTTTTTTAACCTTTATTTTACCAAGAAAAAAAATCCCTTTGAAATGAAGAACCTCTTTTGCAAGAGAGTTCTGGCCAAGAGGCAGCATGAAATAATACACACAATAATTTACAGGACGAGTCAAACTTTGAAAAGCAAGTGCAAGTCATTGAGTTAGTCTCTACCACTTTGAGTTTGTATTTAAAAGCGTTCGAGGAGATCACGTCAGTCAGTTTCCAGTCTTTAAGCAAGATATTCCATGTGCAAGGAGGAGAGTAGACAAATGCCCTTTGACCCATGTCTGTACGGTCGAATGGTACAAAGAGGAACAAATGCTCATTTAATCCCAGACAATAAGAATCAACACTTCTTGTTATTAAACTACAGATATTCAGTAGGAATAGTCCAAGTATGACCTTGTAAATAAAAGCATACCAGTGTCCCAGCCTCCTAGTGGACAGGGCAGGCCATCCCACTCTGGAATACAACTCATAATAAAGTGTCTTGGCTTTAGAATGAATAATAAACCTCAGAGAAGCATGATAAACTGTGTCAACCACTTGAAGACATTTTGATGATGCATTCATATAAAGTAGATCTTCATTTGTTGACAAGACATTGATGCCGGTAAATATCCAGAGACAAAACAGGAGATGCAGTGATAGAAATTTACTAGGGTCTTCCTCTGTGAGACATGATTAACATCACCCAATGTATCGGAGCCTCCGGTGAGATAGTCTGTCATCTCTGTCCAACATCAAATACAGTGTGGGAGGCAGAATCTGTGTGAACGTTAGAGCGAAACTTAAGATGCATTACTAATTAGTAAATGAACAAACAGATTAATCTTAATCATTGAAGATTAAACTCAACTGAACACCATGAGTTCTGGTTGATTCCAGGTGTGATTTGTGTTTTTCTAACTGCTGAATAGTCTTTTTGTACAGTTGAGAAGCCTGATATTAGCTGGTAGTTTATGAAAAATCCTAATGGAGCCAGTAAACCAGCAAAACTGATCAGTCAATCCATTTCTAATAACTCAGGATTTATTTGTCAAATCTTAGGTTCACAGTTTCATATATAAGTTGAAGTAGTGCTGTTCCTATTGTATAATTATTGATCGATATGTTGATCATTTCAGTTGTTGTGAATCAAATGTCAGATAGTGGTAAAAGATGGAGATTACTGTTTTCCAAAGTTTATCATAATGTCTTCAAATGAACTGTTAGTTCCACAAACCAAACATGCTCAGTTTACTTTAATAGAAGAGGAAAGAAACCAGAAAATATTCACATTTAAGATGCATGGCTGAGTTATAAAAAATAGTTCATGATTTATTTAAAGCTGCAGGATGTGGTTGTTTTCAGCATCACTGGGCAAAAGTTTAACATTGTATTTATAATTAAAGTGGTCTGAGAAGAGACCATCAAAATCTAGTCTGTGGGAGATTTCATCGGATCACAGGCATTTCCAGACATGTAGGAGGGTTAAGCACATGATTGACAGCTGTTAATACCAATCGGTGAGCAGATTCACTCATTCACAGCCTGATTATCATTCTACTGTCCTGTTACACGCCTCAACATGGAGGCTCGGAAAAGTGCCTTCACTTTTTCAAAACAGCACAAAATTACATTAGATCATCTATGATTATTTTGTGGATTTTGACTCAGAGGAGAGAGCTTCTGGGTTTTTTACCCCTAGATTTTTAGCTCATCCTCCTTAATAGCTGTAATAGTTTATAGATTAATCAAGTAATTGTTGCAGCTGTAATTGAAGTGATCTTCCTGATATCAGAGAATGGCTGATGATGTATTGTTAGACAAAACTGGAAAAGAAAACCAACAAAAGTTGGATTGAGGTGAAATTATGGGATGGAATGGAAACCTGCATTTTAGGAATGAAATATGATGAATCTGCTTTTATAGGAGACAGAATTAAATTTATGAAATTGAAATAAATATGGGAGTTTTTAACTATTGTAATTATGAGCTAAGGTTAGTTTTGTATTGCATGTAAAGTAAATGTTCTATATTGTGTGAGCACCTGCCCAGCGACAGCAGATGAAGAGTAGATAACTGTGGTGCAAAGCATTTCTTCTCTTTGAGATTAATGTTTTTGTACATTGTCCTTGGCAAAAAAAACCATAAACTAAACTGAACTAAACTAATCAGACAGTAGGTGAAATGATCTTTCCAAGTTTTTTATTCCTGTCACTGATTAGAATAAAAAAGGTCAGTTTTGTCGTTGGTTGCCATCTTTCAAATATTGTTTGTTGTTACTTTGCATCTCAGAGATGCCATGCCTCATTAGTGGCTGCTGAAGATGGGAAACAGTGTGTGATGTGTTTTTATTCAAATTAAATTGAGCTCCAGTATCTGCTGTATGTAAACTCATGGCTGCTACTGCTGCCTCATCCTTTCCAGTGAACAGAACCCATTTATACTATTAACCACACACACACACACACACACACACACACACACACACACACACACACACACACACACACACACACACACACA
>JAQQZY010000006.1:22815924-22831150 GCA_030068375.1 Ostorhinchus rueppellii | reverse complement strand
AAAAACAATGAGCTGAGGCCATTTAATATATATATATATATATATATATATATATATATATATATATTTTTTTTTTAAGTCAGTGATAAAATCATGCCTTGATTGTGACATTTCATTAGTGATTAGTATTGACTCCTTTTAAAAGGGTTATATAGTAGTATTATTATTATTCCAAAACTGCAACAGTGCTTCTATCTTTTATCACTTTCTCTGACTCTAAAAGCTGTTTCTTAATGGTTCTCATCCCATCTGGCCACTTTCCGATGCTTTGCTCAAAGGCCCCTTGTCAGTAATTTTCCTCACCAGACTCACTCCTCCCTCTAGTGGTCACATAATTCTGCTGGACAGTGGGTATGAATAGATTCAGTGCATATTTTTATAATCTAATACATTGGCGTCTTTGTCATAACTTCAGACCTCCTCATTCTCACCACTAATGATATTTTTGGATAATTTCTTAATGTGTGACATTATCTCATAATTTCCCAGAGCTATAGGTACTGTCATCAGAATGCATATTTGTCTATTTAATGCCAAATTCCAAAGATATACAGTATAATACAATTTTTTGCCATTTATTTTTGCCAAATATTTAAAATGGTTGCTTTTATTTTTATTTTTTTAATTAAATCTGATGACCTTTAAGTCTTGTCTATTAAATCAAGCATAGCAGAAGTGAATGTGAAATAGTATGCGTTGTGTTTGTATTGTTTCACTGAATTTAATGATTAGACACCAAACTGTAAGGATTTGAGGCTGTTGGAACAGATCACTGGTTTCACCCTGCTGTGTAATATTCTCATTAAAAACTTGGCCATCTGTGGCCACAGCGAAAAAGAGTTTACACATACTTAGACTCAGTCACGGTCTGTGCAGTCTCCATATAATGATGAAGGCTTTCAGAGGAGGATATTTTATAACTTTAGATTTATTAACGGGGAGGTGATTTGCATTAAAGTTGAGATGAGGATAGAGCCATCGGTCACATCATGCAAACACACATCATTAATTATCAAAACAACTGTTGTCATAAACCACATGGATGCAGGACACAGTGTAAATACAGAATGCCCTTTGACCTCTGTGGGTTTATTACTGTTGTGTTTTTTCTGCAGCTGGGGGAAGTTTGCCCGTCTGTGCGGGATGCAAACAGAGGATCTATGATGAACAGTACCTCCAGGCCCTCAACACCGACTGGCACACCGTCTGCTTCAGGTACCGCTCACACCAGCAGGGTTCAGACGTAAACCACACACTGAACCCTGTTTTGTTGATGAAGCTGGCTTTTCTGTTGCTTTGCCTTCCATATTTATGATATTCTGACCTCAGGCAAATCACATTTATTTCTCACATCAGATCTTTCGAGACAGAAAGTCTGCACTGTTGCAGGCATCAGATTGGATTTGTGTGTCCATACATTGCCAGCCCATTTCCATGTGTTGCTATGGTAATGATGTAGGCATCAGTATCTGCGTTCCTGTGGTGGAAACATGGGCTCATGGTTTCACGTTCTTTCCAGCTTTGCCTGTACAGAGGCCTCTCCTAAAACGCCAAGACAGTTTATTTTATCCTCTATGTACGGTTTGTCTCATACTGTTTTCATACTGTTGGGGAGACTTAAACTCCATGTAGTTGAACTACAGTTTGCTGTAACTTGCTGTAGTTAAACTACATTCATATTTTGTGCTGTGTCAATTAGTTTTTGGGTAATTTTTTGTAGTTTTACAATTTTTGGCAACAACATAAAATGAAAGGGTTTTTTTTTAGATACATTTTTTTTTATAATAGAAATGTATGTCACCATTTAACATAAGACAGTCCCTTTTTCTTTCATCCGGATTTGCTTTGATCAAATGAAGATCTTCTGAGGTAGAATCATGATCCATTATCTAAATTACAATATTCTCGCCCCTAAAAAGTATCAACAACTTATCTGTGGTTAAAATGTTTGCTGACTAAAGACTTAACCATTTTGGACTGACATTATTGTCATACTTTTACAATATGTAGAAGAATATGACTTTATATTTTCCTCTACCTAAGTATATGGCAGCTGCAGTGTTTACTTTAATTACTTTGACTGTAGTGGTGCAACGTTTCCTGTAAGAGAATTAGTCAGTAATGTTTTTACATAGCATTACTCTTAAACATCTGTGTAAATTAGACTCACAGAAGACAGACCTGCTGCTCACAGACTTATGGTAAACCCTCAGCAGTATTTCTTCTGCAGCAGCAAATCAGTACGTTAACAAATTCAGCAAATTAATCTGGACTAAACCCAGCTCTATATTTTGAATCCATGCCTAAACAAACTTACTAACAATTACATACACACGCCTGAGGAGAACCTAAATTAATAATTGTTCAAATATTAATAATTTTGAACATTGAAACATTTTGTCAGGTTTATGATGGTGTCAGGTCACATAAGGTTTAAAGTCTGTTAAGATTTTTCTGGTTTCTATGACATGATACATAAATATGCGCAGATTAAACTTGTAAATCCACTCAGGTACAGAGTGATTAAGTATGAAGAAACATTCCTGAATACTTGTAACTTGCCTCTAACACTCAGATTAAACATTCTGTGTTTATTCATAACACTAATGGAACTTACAACTCACAGTTCCCTCTCACTGGCTGCAGTGTGTCACATTAATAATACACATTGAGACACACCGCTGTAGTCTGTTCTGCTCTGCCATGGTTGTTAAATGAACTGAAAATATTCTGAGTCTTGGTTAACCTTCAATTCACCAAACACACAACAACCAGACCCAGAACCAGCAGCCTCTGAAACTATGGGGGCTGCAGCTACTACAGACAAGTGAACAAACCTAATGAGATGAGCTGAATATTAATGTTACCGTCATTTGCTGTTGATTTGTTTAGTAGTATTTGTAAGTACGTGATATTTAGTTTTGCAGTAGACTGAGCTGCTATTCAACAGCAGCAAACAAAGCCAGTACCAATCATAAAGTTTGTCTTCTGCAAAATGTAAATATTATTTCCATAGCCAAATCTGATATCAGATAATAAGAAGCCAACAGGTATCCATGTGAACCTTTTTGATTATTAAAATGATAGAAAATGGTCCATTCTTACTTTCATTCTGCTCAGATTCTCTGTCAGCACTTTCATAAATGTCTGTTTGGACATGGGTTGAAAAATAACTTCATGACTGACAACTTAGTGAAGCGAAAAGTCAACATTAACATACCATAATACACCCATGTGATTAAGCAGAGCTTCAGAACAGTACAGGCAGAAGTTCAACTTCATTTCTATGGTAACAGAGACACTGTATGGCTGTCTGTTACTGTGGCTGTGCAGGATTATGTGGACCTCTACAGAAGTGGCTTTTCCATTGGACATCTGCACAAAACTTTACTGATATTTACTAAATATTGGTAAAACAGAAGTGTGTAATCTTGTTTTTTCCCTTTAAATCATAAATGTGATGATTTGTTTATGGGTCAAAACATGGTATTCCAAATCTCTCTGACGGGACATTTTAGAGACAATTGGACAGATAAGTGTTTCTAAATGACCCACATTTTTACTTTTTAATTTATTTTTGCTTTAGTTGGACCATATGGGATTATCCAAAACAAGGAGCTACTTTATATTGAAATAAAAGTTGGAATGTCCATCAATTATAGTTCGCTCTCTGACGGGACATTACTGTGTTATGACCCTTATTCATTATCATGAGATGACATGAGAAGTCATTCCATAAACATGCCGATGAATCTAAATATTGTGTTGATTTACAGATATATTTATTATTATTATATATTGCCCCTCTATGCCATACTAAATTATAAAATTATTCAGTTTCCTGGTGTTTTCTACACCATGTTTCTTTTAAAATGCTTCTTCTTTGCTTGTAACATCTGTCAACATCTGTTTGTTTTTTTTTTCTTTTTTATTCACATGATTCTAGTTGCAGAAAAGGGTCTTTCCATTGCAGTTTTGCATTAAATGCCTGTGGCTACCTGATTTATACCCAGAAACCGGATCAGTACCCACATCTGCGAAATAACGTCACATCCGTTATTCACTGTTGTCATTTACAGCTGATTCTGCATACATAGGTGTTAATATAATAAATAAAGATTTAAGGGGGAAAAAAAAGACAAAACTGTTCATTTAATAATAAGATATAAAAATAACATGCCGCCATTGCATGAAATTCACGTCCGTTTCTGTAGGTTCTGTAGGAAAAGCTCAGGCTACAGTCTTCTCCTCCTCTTGGTGGTGGGCCAGACAACAATATCTGATTTTTGATCAATAATGAGAAGCTGTGTGTGATTTCTTTACATGATGATATAGACGCAATAGACGCAACTCTGCGAGATTTCAAAGGAAAAACAACATGACGCTGGAAAATGGAGCGTGTCCCTGCAAACCCGACAGATTTCGGTAGATTTTAGCAAAATTATTGGGGGGAAAATAGAAGTGAGTGTAGTGGCGCTGAGCTAGCAGTACCCTGGCACAGCGCTGTTGTTCCATTGTCTGGGGAGAACCTTGCCACATGTTATACAGTATGCGCAATTTGAGGGTCAATGGAAAAGCGACTTGTGACATGTAATAATAACTTAACATTCTAAAATAGTTACGGTCATAGTTACTGTTGGAAACACTGACCTACACGCATGTTCACTACAGTCTGTTCTGTTTTAGTGCAGCTTTACTGCAGTTGCTCTGAATCTCTAAATTAACTGCACTGCTGCTGCTTCGACCGCGTGTCAAACCTTTACACGTGCGTTTGGTTTTACTTTCCAAAGGTATTGTTTGTGGAGAAGAATAGGCAGGTTTGTGTTTCAGTCTCAGGCAACAAAAGGATTAAGTATAAAAGGGCTTTAGTGTCTTTATCTGTGAGATTCTCATAAAATTTGCCACAGCATGTTGTGTGTGTGGGCAGTGAGATTACACGTGCCATTACGTGCAAAAATGGGTTAATTATTTATGAATTTCAACCAGGACCAGTTGGTTTTAATGATAAACTTGAGTCTTGTTTGTTGAACTGGTCTGGTCTCAGGCAGAATGTTGAATCCAAGGGGGTTAAATTCAGAATTTGGCTTCATGTTTTCATCATTTTATGGAACAAAGAAGTAGGTACCAGATTACAATACAGCGAAACTACTCACAACATTTAACTCGCAGTGAAAATTACAGCCTGTTCCTTCCCAAGTCCCTCATTTCTCTTCACTCAATAGAGATGCATCTGTCTTTTTCATCCTTTCTGACTCGATTTTTAAGAGGTGTTGAATTTCCCTGGAGATCAATACAGTCACCTCACGCCTATAACATGAAAAAAGGGAAACGATGGCACAGATGATTGAGACGCACTAATGGCCATCGATCCCTTCAGCTTTCAGACTGTAATTCTAGACTTCCGCCACAGATGCTGTCGAGAAGCAAGTGCAAGTTCTTTGTGTGAAGTGTATAGTAGGGCTGCAACTCATCATTATTTTCATTACAGATTACACAATTAATTCTTCAGTCAATCAAACAAAAAGAACCGTCAATAATTTCTCTGATTCTAAGTCTGTTTTTACTACTTAACAGACCCAAAACTACAGCTATTCGTTCATTTATGCGACAAACACACCTTGGAGAAACTGAAGCAAATGTTAATATTACAGCTTTTTGTGTAGCATCCTGTGAATGATTTGATTCGAGACATAACATTATTCAGGGTTCTCCCCAGAAATGTATAGTGTCCTTGTGCGCTCTCCTCCCCGGACGGACCGTCGATCGCAGCGCCCGGAACACGAAGTTGTTTTTCTGGCCGCTCCCCCTCGGCTACACGGGCCGTGGTCACCGCTAAGGACACAACAAAAAATGCAGACATCGTTCTCTGATCATCAGGCTTCGTATAACGCTTGCGTTTTGTCATAGTTTGTGTCGTCTGGATGTAAACAGGAAGTGAGCAGGAACTGTTTATGAAATTTCCCCATGAAAATGACCCTTTAAAGCGTTTAACGTGCAGTCAGATCCCGACCAGTAAGAGTGCTTGATTTAATGCACTACATCATATCCAACCAATGGGAAGAAAGTTTCACGCTAAAACCTCACTATAGACATAACTCCATGAGACGGTTCATATTTGTTGAGGTTATTCTTTTTTTTTTGTAAAAGGCTAGTCTGTAAATGTAAACATTTTTGTATAATTTAACCGTTTTACAGTTAAACAAAGAGAAAAATTAGCAGTTTTTATTATTTATAGGTTATTATAACAGCATTTTACTGGTTTGACCCATTTTAGATTGAACTAACTAGGGGTGCACCGATACCACTTTTTTGAAATGAGTACGAGTACAGTCATTTCAGTACTTGCCGATACCCGAGTACTTCCAATACCGATACTCCATATTTAGGCTATTCAGGGCTGTTTTGGGCTTTGATTGAAAATTAGATAGTAACAAGGTGAATATTTGTTGAAATAGGCCATCGAATGAATAATTTGTGAAATAACAATATCAGGAGGCCTAGTAATTTTTTTTATCACATCATACGCAACTGTCATTCAATGTGCTTGAGAAAGAAGAAAAATATTATAGAAAGTACGACTGTAGATAACTAACCCTAAGAATAAATACTACTGGCAGTAAAACTGGCATTTCTGATTATTTATTTGGTTGGGGGCCGATAGAAACCACTCACTGGTACATATGGGGCTGTGAATTCTGCGGTGTCTCTTGTTTGTGCATTCTCGGAGGGACTTTTTTTTTCGGGACGGACGTTGGTGGTATCGGTGGTGTCTGCAACTGTTTGACGAGTACGAGTATATTAGTGAAGTATTGGAGCCTGGTATCGGTATCGGTGCATCCCTAAAACTAACCTAAAATTATTTTCATATCCTTGATTGTTAATATCTTCAGTATAATTGTTGCATTTCACAAATTCATCCCACGGGTCAGATTGGACGCTTTGTCGGGCCAGTTTTGGCCTGTTGTACTGTTATTTTTTTGTGAATTTAAGGTCTGAAATTTAATCATTGACACGAAAAATGTCTTAAAAAGTCATAAATCATGCCTCAGCAAAGATACCTTGTAATCATTAAAAAGCTTGTTTGTATCTTTTATGTTATTGCATGTAGCCTGCCATAAATAACTGTTTAAACAGAACTGGGTGCCATGTGCTTGTGTGTTTTCCCTCATATTGGGGCATAAACATCTCTTCATCTCCAGTATCATCTCAGGGATTTTCTGAGTTTGCCTGTTCATGTCGACGTTGTGAAACGAGGACATATTTTGTGTTCTTTGCAGAAGCTGTATTATTAATAGAACACAGTTGCTCCAGCTGCTTTTGTCTTTCATGATATTATGTAATTTGTCTCCTCATCTCTGTTGTCTTTCACATCTTCATCGAGCTGATCTTGTTTCCGAAATGAGCATCAAACATCGACCAGTTGAAACATTCAGTTTGTCACAGTTAATGTGTTGTTCATTCAGAATCCTTTTGGGAATTCCAACCCTCTGATTGCTTTGTGTCTGTTCAGATCAGAATTACCACACAAACCACAGTGAGTGTACGCTGCACTAATTCACCAAACAGAACTGATATTAACATGGTTTGACAGATTCACAACCTATGATTTAGCTGACATTGTGCAAATTACTTTTGTCAAGCAGAAATTAAATTATGGGTTGAATTTTAGACAGTCTACCTAGATTTAAATAAAGTTAAGTATCTTTTTTTGTTAAATCAACCTGCTCTCCACACTTCTGTTTTGTCTAAACACGGGAACATCTTTTCCGTTATCGTGTCAGTACCCTAGACCTCCTGGAACATGATGAACTAGAAAAGCACTCGGAGAGCGCAGACCTCCGCCAAGGTAGTGTTTGTACTTTTTTTAAAGGTAGTGTTTGTACTTTTTTAAGGTAGTGTTTGTACTTTTTTTTAAGGTAGTGTTTGTACTTTCCTCCACTAGATGGCACTGAATGACCTCATATGCAACTCTGTGCTGTCATGCCCTATCTCGCAATGATAAAGAATATTTTTTAAAAATTCCTGGATCCATACAGTGATCCGGATCGCCTCCAAAATGTAATCATCTCTTCCTTGACCCAGAGCAGACATATGCTAAAAATTTCGTCAAAATCCGTCCATAACTTTTTGAGTTACGTTGCTAACGAACAAACAAATCCTGGCAAAAACATAACCTCCTTGGTGGAGGTAATAATTCCAGAAATCAATTGAACAATGTGACAGACTTTACAGTGCTAAGCTAACCTTAGCAGATCCAACAGTACAAGTATTATTTCTCTACCTGTAAATATCACTGAATGAGCCAAAGCAGAGCAAAAATAAAAACTGCAATATGATGTGATATTATTTTACATTATTTGATTGTTTTCTGATCATAGCTTGGTTTTAAATGAAGCTCTACTATTGGCTAATCTGTAGTGTTGTGTTACATTGAAGTGATTCTGACTGTAAATAAATACTAGGTGGTTCAACAGGTTCATGACCATGAGTTTATACATTACTGTTTGCAGCATCTGCTGTGATCACAGCTTCATTGTCATCATTTCTGGTGCCTCTCCTATTGTTATGCTTCCAAGATGGCGATTGTTGAGGGTGAAAGCTGTCCACCTTTCACATATTCAACTAAAAAACATCTTGGTGCTTACAACCAACTACGTTTTACTTTAACTGACAGTGTGAATGCACTCACGTACGCAAAATATTAGATGTCAGTACTAAGGCTGCATGATATTGGCCAAACTTGCAATATCTGATATGGATGTATAGCATTGTAATAACAATAAAATTTCAATCACCTAAAGAAATACTAATTTCATCTCAGAAGAGTCTTCCTTAATGTTAAAATGAGCCTATTGTTTATGCTGACTCAATTATTTAGAATTTAAGACAAAATACTGAACTATTATAATCAGTTCCACAGTTCTGTCGAAAAACCTGCTGATGCTGCTACCACAGACCTTCAGACACAAACACAGTCACATATTTAGTCATCTTATTCATATATAATAATGTGTAAATGACATGGATGGATTTGATAAGAACAAAAGTACCACCATGGAAGAGCTTGAACTAAACTATATTCCATTGGCTGTCTGGTTTGGTAAATACTGCAGAGATAAATAAAATCTGTAAATACAAGTGTTCAGGCCTTGGACAAAGTTGTGCTCTGAAAATATTCACATCTTTTCAACATTAATAACATGTAAACTTACATTCAGCCAGCAGCAGTAGCATTATTTCAGGTTTTTGTTTTTTTTGCTAGAAAAACTATCATGTTGGAGTGATAGCGAAAACCCCTCTGGTACCCCATGGAGTGGAAAACAGAAAGTTCATATAAATAAAATAAGATCAATTATTGCACGTCTTTATGATGTAAATATTGTTATTGCGATTACAATATTTTTGCGAAGTCTTGTGCAGCCCTAGTCAGTACAGAAGGTACAGTCCAGTATAGATGTATCTTTTAGATGTTGAAAACATTAGACTGTGCAACACAACAGTGGATTTTCCAATTCCTCTCCACTCTGTTCTGTTGTAAATATGTATATAATCTGTATAGTTTTATTATTTTTTTTATTATTATTATTTTATAGTTTTTTGCACTACCTTTTTGCATGCACATTTTTTCTTGCACTTCATTCTGTTGCTGCCTTGACCATTGAATTTCTCCGTTGTGGGATCAATAGTCTCATCTAATCTAATCTCAGCTAATTGGCAGCAAATTTGACAAAGTAAACCAAAGGCTATATTACATTTGTGTGCTTGAAGTGACTCTTAAAGTAACTTCTTCATAAAATATATTCTGTTCTTGTTTAATCTGGTCTTTTATATTATATTGAATAGATGATGTTTTTTCTGCTGCTGCATTTTCTTCTTTCTCTTACTTTCTTTGACACGTTTCTCTTTGTTCATCTGAGCCGGTTGGCAGGTCGCTCTGTGGAAACTCACCACACAGAGTTTCATTAATGATTTCCCCCGGCCGAGTGTTTGAATGGGAAATCTGAGGAGGCTGAGTCCTCAATGGTTTTGTGGTGTATGTGTGTCTCTGACAGTATCATCAATATATGTAATTTCATATCAGAAGGACTCAATCCTGAGCTCTCCCCACTTCCCTCACACTGCTTTAAATCCTGTCATCCTGCAGCTTTTCGGCTCTGTGTCCACCGCGCAGTGACATAAAACAGCAGAGAGCTTGAATTGCAAGGGTTCGACTCAGCGGCATTCTCGAAGAAATCCTCGAAATGTTTCCCCGCGGAGCTCTACACGTTTGAAATTTAGAGGGAATCGTGTTGTTTTGACCCAGATCCAAATCCTCAGGAGAACAGGATTGTCATGGAAAAGCAGGATTTAAGATGGCTTTGCTTGTCAGACTAGTGCTGTGTGGAAACTAGACTGGTGGGACTGGGAATGGAGCTTAAACCCAAACAAAGTGTGTTGGTTGAGACGGTCCAGCTGCAAAGCCTGGAGCTGAAATGGTGCATTAGTCCGGTGAAAAGGAAGTGGAGATGAGAAGAGCAGAGAGGGATGAAACTGGAGACTGTAGGAGTCCCTGGGGTGGAGAAAAATACTCCAAATAGCTATAGCAGAGGCTTCATGGGAAGAGTGCACCAGTGCTCTAAATGTGAACTGTCTTTTTCTTGGCTTCTGTTTGTACACAACCTCATATCAGCTGTTTTTTCTGCATCTACACAGCTCTTTCACAGCTAATACAGACCAATAAAACACTCATTTATTGACTTATGTACAGTCAGATAAGAGGACAGGTTCACTTACTTAATTACTTTTTGGCTGAATCATTCCTAAGAATGGAAGAAAATATCAATACATCTGAGTAGAGGGCGCCAACAGGACATTTTATAAACTAATGTTATTGGTGCTGGTAGCAGCCCATAGATAATAGTAGGATTAAAGCTGCACTGCAATTAACCAATATCAGAATGTGCAATTATAAAATTTCTTAATCTGGGATGAAAAGGTTGATGATTTTGGAGGATTTAGGGCTAAACAATAACATTACAATCCATGATCTGGGTCACAGTTTTCCTTGAAAAATGTAAGTTTCCCTTTCATTTTCTGTGCTTTCCAGTGGCTTATGCTGCATTTCATGTTTGTTTGGTTTTTTTTTGGGGGGGGGGGTAGTTTATTTATTTAGGGGTGAGGAGTTTGGGATAGTGATCTCTCACATAAAACTCCATATAATTAATTTGATGCATATTAAGTAATAAAAAAAATAATTCAAATTATATTTTGGGTAAATAATTTTTTTATTTTTTATTTTGAACATAGATAGAATTTAGATTTACATGTAATGTTGACAGCTGGTATCAAGTCAAGGTACAAATAATTCAGCAGTACAATAGAAATGCTTTTTGTTGTTGGTATCTGACTAGAAAATGCATTCCTTAGTCTGCATCTTTTTGGACCAACATTATTGAAATATTTTAATAATATGTAAATGAAGTAAACACCTGTTGTCATTCAGCGGAACATCCAGCTGATGTGTTTTCATGAATTACCCAGATTGTGGCGTCCTCTAGAGTTTTATAATGAATGAATAATGTTTTCAGGCTGGCATAACTCTTAAGTATCTGTGTAAATCAGACTCCCTGTAGCCCCATATAATTGACTTGAGTCATTATTTCCTCAGTAGCAACAAAATAACTTGCTACACAAACTCAGGTTAAAATGGACTATTCTATCACTATGAATGGACTGGAATAAACTTAGTGTAAGCAAAATTAAAGCTATAAATCCATATCTAATGCAATAAGTACATGTAAAATAACACAATTACACTAATAAACCGTGGAGAATTGTGGAGTTAAACTGTGGAACAGACTGGATTCACATCACAAGCAGTGTCAAAGTATCCATAGCTTTAAAAGATTTTATAAACATATGGTCTGGTCACAATACAGGGGGGCGGGGCTTAGTGTAACTGATGGGTCATTATATCTTTGACCGTTTCTTACTGTTGTTGGTATGTAATCATTGTTTGGATGTGACTATTGTTAAATATATAGTATTATAAGGTATACAGACGGTTGTTTTGATAGTTGTTATGTGCAATTTACATCAGTTTTACTAATCTCTTGGTTTTTTTCTTTAGTATGACTCGGAATAGATGTAACTTTATCGTTAAGGAAGCTAAGTTAATGCCTTAAGTTGTATAAATGGGAGAGAGGGTGGGATTTAATACGTTTTCTTCTTCCCATTCCTTTTCGAGCAGTACTTATTGAATTTTTGTTTTTGCTGATGCACTTGACAAGTGTTTTTTGTTTTTGTTTTTTTCCCTTAAATTTACAAAATACTTGTGTATCTGCTCTGCCATTGGCTTTTTGTGTTCATGAACTGTTTCAATTCTTTCGTTTTGCTCGAAACAAAATAAACAAACTAGAAAAGCACTCGGAGAGCACAGACCTCCGCCAAGATAGTGTTTGTATTTTTTTTAAGATAGTGTTTGTATTTTTTTTTAAGGTAGTGTTTGTATTTTTTTTAAGGTAGTGTTTGTACTTTTTTTTTTTAAGGTAGTGTTAGTACTTTCCTCCACTAGATGGCGATGAATGACCTCATATGCAACTCTGTGCCACAATGCCCTATTTCACAATGATAAAGAATCCTTTAACAAGTTCCTGGATCCAGACGGTGATTGAAAACACCTCCAAAATTGAATCATCTCTTCCTTGACCCAGAGTGGACATACCCTGAAAAGTTAATCAAAATCCGTCCATAATGTTTTTTTGAGTTATTTTGCTAACCAACAAAGTCAGATCGTAACAAACAAACAAACAAACGCATGGTAAAACATAACCTCCTTGGCGGAGGTAATAAATTGGCCAATGACACATTCTGCACAATGTCTCTGAAAAATAGATCATATGCCATCATATGGGAGTTAAGAAAAACAGATGTAATCTCTGTTTTGTGGTGAAGTTTTGGACTTTGTTACATGGAGTATTGAAAGGTACTGTCTAAAACATGGCACTTTTTCATATTATTTAAGCTTTTTATTTTTTTTAACACTGGTTTAAGTTTGATTGACAGTATTTTGTAATATATATTTGTTAAACATACTGACCAGTAAATACAGTAGGTTATGTTTTTCCAGCACCAGACTCTTATTATGTTAACCTTTGAAAATGAACCATCCATGCATCTGTTGACTTTGACATTTGATATCATGTTTAAGTCATGAATATATTGAGTTGTAAACCCTGAATGTGGTACATATGGTATTGAAACAACTGACATTATCACAAGTTCCATAATTTGTTACAATTTATTGAGCCATTATATTTATATCTTAAGAGTTAGTTAGTGAAGGCTTGGACTAAAAGCTCTCCAGACACTTCCCATGCGAGCTCCCCATCATGGAGTTTTATTGCCCTCAGTGTGGATTTCAGAGGATTAAGTTAAAGTGGCTCTTGACATTTGAGGAAAGATGAGATGCAGGAAGGTGTGCAGCATCTGTGTGATGGGACTTTGGAGTCAGTCCCAGACCCCAAGAGGCATAAGAGGATTTCTAGGCTTATTTTGTGGTTTATCCTGTTGGTTTCATCTGTTTGGTATTTATTGTGATGATTTTACATTTCACACTTATCTTCAGTTTGTGTTGAAATCATGAAATTGATTTCTTCATGTTCTTATAGACTGTCTTAACTCCTTGACGCCTATTGAGGAAAATTTGCATCAAACCCACCCTCCTGCTCCTAAATGCAACCAAAATACTATCTACTTGAAAGAAAAAACACAACTCAAATTTTTTTTCCCACAATTGGAAATCGATTCAGGCTTTCAGAGGTTAAAGCATTGAAAGTCACTGAATTTATTAAACTAAAAAATGTTTTCATTGGTATTCATTGGTTTCAAAAGTATTAAAATGTCATAATTATTATTAACATCAAATTGTGTCTCTGCATAAGATGGTTTGTCTGCTGGTGTCCCATGACTTTTAAAATAATTTTTCTCAGCTCTTTAATGTCAGACTCAGTAAATAGGTTATTACATGGTGAACTTGCTGCTGTTCAGTTTGCAAGGGAATGATCAAGCATTAAAACTGACAAAAGGACATTCGTGTTGAGCCCTAACATATCAGCTTAACTTGAAAGTGAAGTCATAGGTCATATCTAACACATACATTGCAAACTTTGTCATCACAGATACTAACATAACGCTGGTAAGTTATCTGTGAGACAAATATACACTATATTAAGTTATAATCTTGAAAATGTATGCATTATTTTCTTTGGCAACCCCTGTTGGTGTTAAATGGCAATTACAGATGTATTCTTCAATTTCAAACTGACCAAACCCATCACCTGTAAAAGAATAACAGAATAACAGCATCTTCTGATGATACAGTTAAATACAGACTGTATTCATGTAAAAGCATACGTACAAACACAGTACTAAAGCTTTACATTTTTCATCCCAGTTAGGACAGAATTATGGGAACGTATTTTTGGAGCATTTTACAGTGAATGCAGTTGGGTATAACACATAGTTCTGACATGAATGTTCTGCAGTCCTGAACAAATAATGATCCATTAGTTGAGCTCTGCAGAGGAAGTCTGTTATTCTTGAGCTCTCCTAAGACACCTGCATTACAGTTTTACAGATAACACCTAAACGCCTCACTCAAACTCCTCACTTGTCACTGGATCAGGTGGATGTGGACTTTAGAGTCAGTGAGACTTAACACAGGTCTCACCTCCATCCTGGTGAGAGAATGAGAGTAAAAATGGAATACTTTCCATGCAAACGTAACTGTTACATGGAAACACATGCAAATTCTGTGCTTATTTCTGTTTCCACACTATTTTCAGATTATTATGTGTCTATGGCCAGTGATATGAGACAATATTAGGCTGCTCTGTATAAGATTAGAGGTCTAAACTAAATCTACTTTGAGGCATCGCAGGTCTTTCCTTCCTGCAGCTGTCAGGCTCCACAACAGAAACTGCTCCAAAGAATTCAACGCAATAAACTATATCCACATCCAACCTGTGACATGCCCAGCATGTGCACAGCTGTAAATAGTATATATAGCTTTCTTGATTTGTCTTTATTTTCATTTTCAGTTTCTTTTGCTCTTATGTGCTTTTGTGCTTTGCTTCTGTAAACCCAGAATTCCCCCTTGTGGGATTAACAAAGGCTTATCTTATCTTATCTTATCTTATCTTATCTTATCTTATCTTATCTTATCTTATCTTATCTTATCTTATCT
>JAQQZY010000006.1:22784066-22796919 GCA_030068375.1 Ostorhinchus rueppellii | reverse complement strand
TTCTTTATTTATGACTCAAATTTGGTAAAGTTGAACTACTTTTATTCTGGAAGCATTTTACTTGTAGACCAGTGTAAATGCCACCTAGCCGTTCAGACTCAGGTCACATTGCAAAATATCGATATATACATATCAGATTTAGGACTACATATAAAAGTGGCCTGGGTCAGATTTGAAAAAAATCAAATTTGTGCTGTTCACACTGTCTTTAACAGATTGGATACAGGTCACATATGGGCAAAAAAATTGGATTTGGGCCACATACACAAGACATTATGACAACTAGTGACATGCTTTGGGAATAGCTGCTCTAAATGCGTTGGTTTCTAATGTTTGTGATGAGCTGAAAAATTAAGGTCTACATCAGTGGTTCTCAACTCCAGTCCTCATGACCCAGTGTCTTGCATGTTTTAGATCCTGTCCCTCTTCCAGCACACCTGAATCACTTAATGATCAGCTGCTCACCAAACTCTGCAGAAGCCTGATAGTGATGTAATGGCTTCCAGGTGTGGTGGAAGAGGGAAATATCTAAAACATGCAGGACACTGGGTCACTAGGACTAGAGTAGAGAACCACAGGTCTACATAAACTGTAAATGCTCTGCTTGGGTCTGAATTCTTCATTAATTCAACTCCACAGGTCCATCTTCAACCCTATTTCTGAGCAATGACACCAGAAAGGTGGTTTGAGCGCTGGCCCTTTAAATCCAAATGAGCCCCTTACACCCCACCCCCTGCAGGCTGTTGACATGCTCCTCTGTCCTGTTCAGCCACTTCTGTTCCTTAATACAAGCAACAAATAAACATTTTACGTAATCGTCTCAAAGTTTGGACATATTTTCAGTTTGGACTACAACCGCTGCTGCTGATAAACAATTATGTCGTACTCAGAGAAATATCCATCAGAAGTCTTGTCCTTATATGTGCAAATGTCATGACATAACTAGTTATAGATGCAACAAATTAAGCAGGTTGTAGAAATCCACTTGATTTTTGCCAAAAATGAATATAAAGATAGTTTTGCAGCATCTGGAGGGTTCAAATTCAAACTGTATGAACTATTAGGGTCCAAATACACAAATAAATGAACCAAAGACTAATAACAGTGGGTTTAGATAAATATGACCCCTTTAACCCTTTCATGCATACTGGTCACTACAGTGGACAGCTATTCTACAACTGTTCTCTTGTATATTCATGGATTTTGTTGTTTTAGTTTTATATCAGCCAAATCACTTGCTTGTCACTGTTTAACTGTAATTAAAACAAAAACTTGTTTTGTGTTTTTTTTTGCTTGTTTTTTGTGTGTGCATATTATCTCCATGAAGTGAGTAATGACTAGTATTACAATATGTTAAAATGTGAGAAAACATCAGATTAAATGTTTTTATTTCATAGTTTTCATACAGTATATCAGTAAACACATGTCTGTGCTTGGTGGACATTTTTGCAACTCCCTGAAAAATAGCTTCATAAAAAAAAATGTTCAGTTGCATAGTTTTGTAATGCCTAAAGAGGAATAAAAACACTTTGGAAAAAAAAAATCTTGATTAAGGTTCTCATAATTCATGCATGAAAGGGTTAAACTGTATAGACTCTGTAAAAAAAAAAAAAAGTCAGTGAAGAATCCACCGACAGAAGTGCTTTTCTCACAGAACAGAGCAGCTGCAAACATAACAGTCTTATAGAATAGTATAGATTCAACAGTAAAAGCGGTGATACAGTAAATGTACTTTTCATACATACATTCTTCATACTTTTAAACACAGCAGAACATTTACTTTTGGTTTAGTATTTTCACTTTTGGTTTGTCTGCCTTAAGTGGTTCTTTGTGTTTGTTATTAATGTAAATCTCATCATTCCTTAGGTGTTGTGAGTGCAGTGCCTCACTGTCCCACTGGTACTATGAAAAAGATGGACTGCTCTTCTGTAAGAAGGACTACTGGGCCAAATTCGGGGAGCTGTGCCATGGCTGCAACGACCCGATCACCACCGGCCTCATCATGGTAAGAGGATCCGACTCTCTTCTCTCCTCACCTCCCTCTCCTGGATCTTTGTTTGCAGATAAACCTCGAGTTACAGCTCGGCCACTAAGTACGCACACATCCGCGCGTTTACAGCCTCGCTGCTGTGTACAAACATCCGTACAAGCTCACAGGATTTGTGCCAGACCTGTAACTGACCGTGATGCCTTTGGCTGCTCAGACAGATTGTCTTACAGACCACCAGTGAAAGTCGGAGCTGCTGTCGTGAGAGCAGAGAGGTACCTGTGCAGAACAGACGGTGGTCACAGCACCGGAAAGCAGATCAACAATAGGCCGTGCTTCTGCTGATAAGTGCTGCTGCATTATGGAAAAGACAAGATAACGGCGTCGAAGGAGACCTGTGTCTATTTGTTGATTAGTGATCGAATCTCACACGTTGGAAGCTTGAACAAACTGATTAATTCTGAATGTTAGTGTAAGAATATATGTTGTTATTTCCCTCCTGACACAAAGGCAGCTGTTATTTGGTAGTATTTCTTTGTGTTTGCTCTGCACTCGTTTCAGCTCAATATTCCTCTTGAATTTCACCTGCTCTGAATACACAGTTTCAGTTTCCAAAGGCACAGACACACTGCTCCAGATAATAATAAAAAAATGATTTCATGTGGATTCACTGACACTCCATGTGTTTAAAACAAGTGTCATCTATATATCATCTTTCATTTTTAGACTGTTACATAATTCAGACTCATGAAAATACATCTCTTAATGCATTTTCTCTGAGTGTTGTTAATGAGGATTTCATGTATTTTGATGTTCAGATGCATATTTTAATGTTTGCTGTCTGAATAGACCCAAACTGGTGGCAGAAGGTGGTTGGTGTATTTATAACACAGTGTGTATATTCATTTTCCGAAACAGCAGTGGGATTTATGAAGGTTTTAGTATGTACCTTTGGTGATATGTAATCGAACTAAAATATCGTATATATTTCTTATCTAAATATCAATATGCATCATAAAATAGCTAAATTAGCACATCCTCTGTAAATTTAATGAATGTTTTATGTAAAATGAGCAGATGGAAAGAACTATTTCTTATTTTAGTGAATTATATAGCAGATAAAAGGTACATACTACTGTGCTTCCTCTTTTTCGTCACCTTATGATTATTATTATTATCATCATTGTGTTATTTGTACTTTATTTTTCACATTTTTTCCCAAACACAATATACAAAACAGCTCTGTTTCACAAGTAAATACACCAGATTAAACAGACCAATAAACAAACAGGGACAAAGAGAGATGTGTCAAATATTAAATTAAATTAAATTAAATTAAATTAAATTAAATTAAATATGGCAGATGCTATTTGCACCCAGGTGTAAATAGTGAACACTGTAATTTACACCCGGGTGTAAATAGGATATATTCACAAAATTCTTCTATTTACACCCAGATTGACTAGCATAACCACGACTAATACAACAAATAATCAGCTAGATATACTAGATACAAATAGTAAGTCTGACTGTCATTGCAGGCATATATTGCACATACAACGACATTGATTTACCTTTGTGTTGCATCCGTTAAAACTTGAAAATGAAGTTCAGTAGTTCACTCCAGATGTTTGTTTTTTGTTTTTCTTAAAAAGAAAATGAAACAAAATTGCTGGACAGAAATGTGGGTAATCATGCCTCACACGAGATTCGAACCGGCAATTAAAAAGCCCATTGTAGTCAGTGCACGCAACCACTAGGCCACTGTAGAGATACTATGGCTGTTGCCTTTTTAACCCTAACTCCAGTCAAAATGAAAACTTATTCGGGAAGGATTTTGCGTGGTAGAAGATATCTTACGTGTCATATCTACCCGTAGAAGTGACCACTTTGGCCATCCATACAGTTGAATACAACTCCTAGAGTTCATGTAGCCTTCGTGTAGAAAACAATTTGCGCTCTTTTCACAGGAAATGCCACCAGACAGGAAATTACGCAAACATTAACCTTTCGCCCAGATGGGTGTAAATAGAAGAATTGTGTGAATATATCCTATTTGCACCCGGATGCAAATAGACACTCTGTTAAAATATATATACATACATACACACATGCTTATACATACTTACATGCATACACATACATACGTTTGATCTTGATATATTGAGGTGAAATCCGCACTTGCAGTTTAACTGAGAAAACACAGAAATCAGTGACAATCAAAATAATTGACTCTTTAATCAAACTCTATAAAACATTACAAACATTGTAGTCAGACTGTGGGTAATGAGTGGTGATAGAACCAAAAATAACAGAAGTCTAAAAAGCACAAAATATTTGAGTTAAAACATACTATTCTGATGGTGGTGCAGTGGGTGGCACTTGTACCTCACAGCAAGAAGGTTCTGGGTTCCAATACCACTCGATGTGTGGAGTTTGCATGTTCTCCTTGTGTCTGCGTGGGTTCTCTGCGGGTACTCTGGCTTCCTCCCACAATCCAAAGACATGCACTGATAGGCTAATCTAAATTGCCCACAGGTGTGAATGTGAGAGTGATTGTTTGTCTCTATATGTCAGCCCTGTGATGAACTGGTGACTTGTCCAGGGTGTACCCCGCCTTCACCTTAAGTAGCTGGGATAGGCTCCATGCGACCCTAGTGAGTATAAAATGGGTACAGAAGATGAATGAATGAATACTGTTCTGTAGTCCTTTATACATAATACTATTAACTCTGTCAGTGGGACTGATTGAGTGATTTCTGCTCTGTGACATTTCATTTCCAAACCAGGACAGAAGTAGCTTCTTTTTTAGGTACAACTCTCCATTGTCAAGTGTTTTTTTTATCCAGAATGACCCTGTCCTGCGTTGCACTCACTATCACTAACTCCCCGTCTAAACTAAACACAAAGCATCGATCACATGATGGAGCATAAATATGGCACACTAGGCTTTTTCTCCTTAATATCATGTTTATTACCAGAAACCACATGTATACGGCATGGAGATTCTCCATAAAAATACCATCTGGAGTGGCCTGTAGTCAAGTGATGAAAGATTTTGACCACGATGATGTCACCATAATGTCCTCGATGTGTTTCCTGGTTCAGTCGACACTTGTAGCAGAGGTCGACCCATGAAGTTTTACTCTGAGATGATGCAGTTTGTCATGTTACTGTTTATGGATCATAAGTGAACTGAACATGCAAGTGTAACATTAAACTAAACTTAAAAAAACTATTATTTCCCTCTTAAAGACAGTACTTCCATTTTAGAATCCTTTTCTTTGTTTTCCACCACTATAGGCACCATCCTTTGCAGATACCAGTAGGATCTAAAATATCCTATTGGTGCTGGTTCGTCTGCCTATCTCCATTCTGTTCTTGTTTTCTGCCTCCTGCCTTCTATCTGCTTGAAATAAGCACCTGAAAAACTATTATTTTTAATATATATATATATATATATATATATATATATTTCTAACTGATATAGTCAAATGTATTTTCAGTTCGTTTAAATTCCTCCGATTAATTTAATAAAGTGAAATAGTGGCTTGTTTGTTTTAGTGAAATAAAAAAATCCTAATCTCTACTGTAGGTAATGAATTACTCTTGCAGTGACTAAAATTCAGAGCTTTTACCAAATCAATAAACTAGAGACTGGGTGGGTTCCTTGAATACTTGAGGTGATTTACTGCTCATAAAGTGTTGCCTCCTGGTCATATTCTGCAGCTTCTGCCAGGTCATATGTCATGGACACAAGGAGCAGGAATCATTTATGCCTCTGCTTTTCTGAGCATCTTGCAGAGTGTGTCTTGTCATTTACAGTGCCGTCAGAGCGCCTGTCCTTTGCAGTTCAATCTCCATAATGAAACATACATGACTCAAAGTAAAGTGAATGAGGCAAAGACATCGCTGCAGAGCCTCTCCTCCTCGTTCTCCTTGTCTGCCTTATTGCTTCTCTTACTTTGCAAAGACACTGATGGACTGTCTCTGCAGTCACGCTTCAGTGAATTCGAGATGGGTCAACCAATCAGGTGTTATTGCTAAAATGCCCCGACCAATTGTATTATCACGCAGACAGTCAGAGCAAGGTCAGCTCTGTGTCTGAGCCACACCCAGACAAAAGGAGAGTCTGCACCGTCACCCTGACACCTGTGCAGATTAGACAGAAACACAATCCTATTTTTAACATCCACTGATGCCACTGCATGTGAATTGCCTTCTGTTACTGCAACAGTCAGTGAAAATATGTCAGGCTGTGTGATGCAGTGATGAGTCAGACTCCACAGACAGACATGTGGAGCTGATGGTCAGCCCGAGAGTAAGGATAGAAAGTAAGAGCTGTCCTGGTTATGGTTTTACACTGATGTCATTTCAGAGAGTTTCATCATTTCTGCTGCAGCTTTCTGCAAGTTTTCCCTCTCCACTTATTTTTTTTAATCAACCTGTGAGTCCCCACTAAAGCGGTTGTGTTATTCATAAACTTTTTGTCATGTTTAGCTGATATTATCAATTATCTGTATTTTAAGGTCTTGTAATCTACTTTATAACCGTGTTCACGTAGGACTAAAGCTCTATTTGCATGGGACCAGCATCACCTGTGGACTTGGGGTAATTTGTGAAAGTTCTGGAGGTTGTCTGTGATTTTAATCCCATGTGAATGTTTCCATGTCTGCTGTTTGTAAAGTAAAAATACCTACCCTGTTTCAGCAAACACAGAGAGATAGTAATATTAGACTTGTTTGAATCTGCATCTTTGTAATTTGGTGGAATGTGCAGCAAGAAAAGCCCTCTTTGTCAGCATGGTTGGACATTTACAAAATGGAGAAAATACATACCTGCATTGGTTCATCATCGACTAGACGTTTTTGCTTCATATTGGGAAAAATCGGTTCAATTTATGATAATCCAGAGGCCTGATTTTAATTTATGCAAATTAATATTCATTGCTATATGATCACTCCCAAATCTTCACCGTTCCAGATGTGGTTTTTTTCCTTCTATGTCAATGGAAAACTGTAAAATGCAATAAATAAATAACTATTTTTTTAAAAAAAAAGGCAGGTTAAATAGAAAAAAGTCATTTGGGAACTGCCACAAAAGTAGCACAGGGTCTTTATAGGTTAAATTTTTTCAGTTGTTGCTGAAGTTTGATGTCTATTATTTTTCTAAGCATCCACTTTGGTTCAACTGCACTGCAGAAAGCTCCAGAAGTGAGTGCACTGAGTAGAGATTGGCTTCTTTGCTATTCTTTCCAAAGACAAGAATGACCTGTCAAGCGCAAAATAAAGCTCCATTTGTCAAAAACAGCTCAGAAAACATAAAACTGACTTTTATAACTATAGCAGCTGTATGAGCGTGATGCTTTCTTTCACTTCTTTCGCTCTTATCTGCATCTTCACCCTTTACTCGTAACTCACCCAGAGGACCTCAGTCGGTTATTTACGACCCCGCCTGTGTGAATTATGCAGTAAACACAGAGTAACTTCTTTGATTGACTTTTCTTTCCTCCCATTTCTCTTAGTGTGTGTCTCCATCACTCCTCCTACTGACAGGAGTAATCCCAGCCTTCTACACATTCATTCTACAGTCAGTCAGCTTTTTTTCATCCGACCTCAGGCTCGGAGCCAGTTAGCTGATTGGACCGGCCCCAGACATCGACCTGGACCGGTGCTTCTGGTTTCACTTTCTCACCCTCGCCGTTATCTTGCCCTCAGCTGTGCTGTGTCGCCACTCGGTTCTCAACACTTTACAACTAACAGATCAGAGTAGGAAAGACCCTCAGGAGGCCTCAGACATTTAGAGCTGATGTAGTTGAGTTTTTGGTCATTGACGTAGTTGAAGATAAACCCTGATTCTGAGGAAAGTAGGGAGGATGTGTGAAATGTAAATAAAAGGGGAATGAAATGATCTGTATATCACATAAAACCCGGAATGTAAACACAGTAGAACAGCACTACATTTCCAAAAAGTTGGGACAGGCACAACAAAAAACTAGAAAAATAAGTAACTAGTAAAAAGAAACTGTTATAAAAATTAACCCAGCCCAACTTTTAATTAACTTTTGTCATCATCTTATATAAATTGCTTATGACAGATTCACTGGACAGACAAAATATCACTGCATTTAACCCTGTCTTCACTGCACAATAAATGAAGCTCACATGAACCAGCCAAAGAAAGAAATTTCATCAACAAATTTCAGAATAAAGTTCATCAGGACTTGGAATTACCCATCATCTACAGAATCTAATATAAGCCAAAGAATCCCAAGAATGGATGTCACCAGTTAATTAAAAACAGCAAAAATGTAACAATAAAAGTGATAAAAACAATAAAAAGCCCTTTATTTTTACTTCCATAAAGTGAAATCCTATCTGACGATACATAGTTGAAAGATCAGCAGTTTGATATTCACTTTAATGTCAAACCAAAAAACATTTACTTTCATTTTCCAAGATTTGCAGCTTCTCTGTGTTCCAACAAACTTCAATATCTATGAGTTTTTTTGTCAGTCCAGCAATATTGTATTACTTTTTTGCCTTTCAGTTATTTCTTTGCAAACATTATGAGCTAATATGCATGAATTTGTAGCACCAGCTCATGCAAAATATTTCACTTGTTAATTAAAAAGAGTAGAAATATAAGAAGGGACATGAAGATAAAACACAGTACATTGCATAAAAACAATAATAACAATAATTTTAAAAAATTAAGTATTAAAAAATGAAACACATAAAAGAAGCAAAAAGACAAAAAAAAAGTTAGATTGATCAATAAATCTGACTAAGAGGATATTTTAGTAGATCGTCACTATCTGTAAAACATAGGTCTTTGTCAACAAACTACAGAACAATTTAAGTATAAAGTTC
Source organism: Ostorhinchus rueppellii (assembly GCA_030068375.1). Lineage (NCBI taxonomy): Eukaryota > Metazoa > Chordata > Actinopteri > Kurtiformes > Apogonidae > Ostorhinchus > Ostorhinchus rueppellii. The sequence goes on along the minus strand of JAQQZY010000006.1, from coordinate 22,788,060 downwards.
AAGTTCAGGACTTTAAATATATCATCCACAGAAACTAATATAATCTAGAGATCTGGAGAATCACAAAAAAATCTCTGTATATATGAAACAAGGTTGAAAATCAATACTGGATGCTTGCGATCCGCAGACCCTCAGGCAACACTGCATTAAAAGTAAGATTCTGTAAAGGACATCACAGCACGGGCTTAGGAACACTTCCAGAAACCAATGTGAACATCAGCGTGTCATCAATAAATACAGATGAAACCTCTATCATGCAAAGAAACAGACTCTGTAAATTCTCAGTCTAATGAATCATGAATTGCTGGTTGTTTTTCTTTCTTTTTCTTCTTTCTTATGGTTGAGGTTATTGTGTTATTGAGCAGATTCGGTACAAAGCTGCGGGGACATTTCTAATACATGTGAGAAGTGACTTTTAACTGAACATTTGAATGAAATACAAATATTAAAAATACATAAAAAATAGAATTGAAAACTTTTTTTTTTTTAACTGAAGGCTTATTTTCATGTTTTATCCATCTACCCTGATACAAATCTATTCTATTAGGTTCAATTATGACATTTGACATACCAGATCACTTATATATACATTTTATTTTATTTTAATTTTTTTGCATGCTGGCCCTGTAGCACCCTATAATGTAATAATGTACTGAAAATGTAATAAAATTTGCACTTAACTCAATCAAAAATATAATAAAACCCAATAATGTAATAACTTCACCATTAATGTAATAAAATATCCTGACTGATATTGTAATGTCTGCACTTTAACCCAGTCTTAGATTCTCAAAAGACAAAATGTAGAACTTTGGACTGAAAATGAACATATATATTACATTAACTATCATTACATTAAGTTTTATGTTATCAGTTTTGAAAAAAAAAAAGATCCACCTGAAAATGTAAAAAAAAAAAAAAAGAAGCAATAATATAATAAATTATTACATTATCGGTAAAAATGTTATTACAATATCAGTCAGGATACTTTATTTTATTACATTATTGGTGAAGTTATTACATTATTGTGTTTTATTACATTTTTGCTCGAGTTAAGTGCAAATTTTATGACATTTCCAGGCGTTATTAAGCTGAAGGTGCTACAGGCCTTCTTGTAAAAATCTCCAGTCATATGGTTTTGGTTTGACATCATTGACCTTTCATAGATTTCCAGGGACTTTCTCATGTTTTCTTGTTTTGTTCAACATTAAGAAACAAAACATCTGAAGGTGATATGAGACCATTTCCCCAAAATCACAAGTACTTATGATTGTTTGGAATTTTTTGGCATTTTACTACCCTTTTTTCATCACTACTGAAATCCGTATGAGCTGAGTGTTGCATCATAGTGTACTTCTTCCCTCACCCCAGCTTTGTACATGTCTGTTTTGTATTTCACTTTCATAGTCCCCGTGTGGTCAGCAGTGTTTTTGTCCTCATTCATTTTGATGCTTTTAGTGACACTTAAGATTAAAATATGTTTTGTGAGCTATAAACCGAATGATATGACTCAGTTGTAATGAAAAGCATCGATTCGATTTGATAATGCACAAAAATATATTATTTTAAGAAATACACTGTTGACTATAAAGTTGGAATAAAACATTTTGACTCAATTGAAATGATTATCACAATGTGATTTAGTGTGGATTAAGATGATTACTGATGTGTATAAATAGGAATAAAAAGAGGAAGGTGTCTGAAAACAAAATTCTTTCAACGTTATGGGCAACAGTGTACGTAAAAATTGTGAGTCCTTCCCATTTTGATGATGTAGAGTCATACATTTAGTTTGTTTATTTATTTTTGATTGATTTTAGTACTTTTAACTCGTTGATTTTATTGTTTTATTTAGAGTATTGTTGTAGTTTTGCATGCTTATTTATTGTTTTGTTGTTTTATTGTTTTTATGACGTGCAGCACTGTGGAAACATTCTTGTTTAAATGTGCTATAGAAATAAGAGTGGATTGGATTGTTTTTAGGGTGAGTTAATGTCATGAAATTGTCTTTAAACAGCGTTAATGTGTATTTAGTGGTGTTCAATCCATCTGTACCTCGGGAAGATTCTGCCAGATCTTATTCCTTTTCTTGTCCTGAACCTGAAGCCTTTTTATAGCTCTATTTTGAAACAGTGGACTCACAGTAAGTAGTGATTTTGGCTTGTAGAATGGCTTCCTCATTCGGTTGATTTGTTGAAATAACATATTAAAACACCACAGTGACACAACAACACAGGCCACTGTGTTGACACCATATGTCTGTGAACTCTGGTAGGTTTAAGAGGCTTTAGGACTGTATGATGACAAGTTAAAGAAGAGAAAATGTACTTAATATATCTGTAAATGGATGTTGATTTTTATTCAGGACTTTGTAAGGTGGTAAAAATAAGTACAAAAACTCAGAGCCTCATATAGTTTAAGTAACAGACATTTAAGTACCTTGTGCCTCCCTGTCATATGTCATAATCTCCATGAAAATCTCCTGAAAATAGTAAAATATTTGTTAGAATAGCCTTGAGGTTTCGAAAGATGCTTTCAAGTGGCTGTTTTTATTTAACAAAATGATCCAAACCACAAAGACATTATATTTGTTATCACATAAAACTTTATTTTCTGTAAATGAGTGGTCTTCAAATACCGTCCTACACTTTGTGGTGATTAAATGAGAAGTAAATGTTGCGGGTTGGCCATGGAACCAGCGGAAAGTCCCAGACAATCATCATCATCAACAGCACGTACATGTGTCAACTCCCACTGGTGTTTGTGTGTGTCACTGAGAATGTACTGGCTGTTTTTCTATGCAACAGGCAAAAGATTAGCAAGTGTTGTGAAATAGCATTTGCTCAGATGATACTGCTGTGTAGAGTGTGATGTTATTTTCTGTGCAACACGATGGGATCAGTGACGTTGGACTCAGTGATCAGTCTAGTCTGAACACAGCACCCTGCCAATAACTATGACCGTACTTTATGCAATGTTTATGGTGAAGAGGAAAGTCGCAGTATTATTATTATTATTATTATTATTATTATTATTATTATTATTATTATTATGGCAGAAATGCACCAGTTACCGGTAACTTTTTAACCTACCTAACCTAAATGCACTTTCTCATCTTCTCAGTGGCATTAGATTTGTCTTATTTGGATGTTCAGAGAGGATAATTAAAGTGGAAAAACCTTTATGATCTGTAACAGATTCATCCAGAAACCTGTTTAGTTTGACAAGTGAAAATGAAAGATGTTATGTTTTGCTGACATAGTCTTTTTTGCTTCAGTTTTCTCTGCTCTGATATAACCTTTGAACATTCTCTGTCTTTTCATGGTCAGCAGATTAAATACAGGAAAACACCTGATTTTCACTGTGAAATCCAAAAGGGAATATTCTCCTGAATCACATGATACTTAATGCCTGTTTTGGACTAAATGAACAAGAAACACAAAAGAATCAGGCACCATAAAAATAGTTCTTTGTCTTAAAGGCAAAATAAAATTATTTATAGCTAGGTATTTCATAACCAGTGACCAAACTCAAACCATTTCCTCTTTCCAGTGTGGAAACACTGATGCAGGTGCTAGGTGTCTAAACTCCCCCATCTCACGTCTGTGGTCTCCTTCTGGTTTCACTTCTGACCCAGGTATGAGTGGGCACTGTGACATCCACTTATCTAACATAAAGTTTAGGGTAGATATATTAGATTACTATTATTTCAAGTAAAAATCCTGCTTTAACCCACATAGACCCAGCGTTACTTTTCGAATTAAAATCTCTCTCTATTTAACCTTTAAGTACTTATCACCATTTATCATAATAGAATTCCATGTATTTTGCATTTTTTTCAGTGAAAATCATGTATTTTCCTATATTTAATATACTGATGGGGTGACACGGTGGTGCAGTGGTTAGCAAGAAGGTCCTGGGTTCGATTCCCAGGTGGGACCTTGGGACCTTTCTGTGTGGAGTTTGCATGTTCTCCCCGTGTCTGCGTGGGTTT
>JAQQZY010000006.1:22759768-22783966 GCA_030068375.1 Ostorhinchus rueppellii | reverse complement strand
GCCCTTAAGTAGCTGGGATAGGCTCCATGTGACCCCCGTGACCCTAGTGAGGATAAAGCGGGTATAGAAAATAAATGGATAATTTACTGATGATGTAGATATTCATAAAAGCTGAGATTGAAGTTGAGGGTTGTTCTATCAGAAACAGAGAAAAGCGCCTTTTTTTTGTAAATCTATCATTAACTGAACATAAAACAAGTGTTTCCATCCACTGTCATTGATCCAACTCTATGAGTTTTACTGGTGAATCATTGTTGTAGAAGATGACATTGTTTCCATGGTAACTACAGAGCCTCTGAAAGTCCAAATGGGTCATATCTGATGACCACGAAAAGATGACAAACTGCATTTTACACCATGGATTAATAGGATTAGTGGATCAACAGGTGTTCATCATTTTATATCGGTAAATGATTTTGGTCGCCAGTGTATGTTTGGGTCTTTGTGGGTTAAAATAGACAAAGCTCTGTGTCTGTGTCTTATAAAGTGTATTAAAACTAGTTCTGAACATGATTTACTGTTGACCTCTAGCCCAGATCTTCCCTGAAGTCTTATTTATTTTCTCTGTTGTTCAGTTGCTAATGCAGCTCCTAGAACTCCCACAGTAACTTAATCAAGTTGTATCTGCCTCCCGTCTTCCTCTGTACTCTGTCTCCACTGCTCTAACATAAAAGCTGAAGGCTAATGTCTATTAATATCTGCCCACTCAGACGGTCACTCACCCTGGACTTCAGCGATGGGTGGGGGATCAACAGTTGGTATGTGGGACATTTTAGAGACATGAACACAAAGGACGACAAGGACAGACATATAAAAAAAAAAAAAAACAGAAATTAATCGAGGAAAAAAAGACAGAGCTGGTTTGATTACGACATTACACTGGAGATATGATGTATTTAGTACATGTAAAGACAGAACAATGTAGAGAGTAGAAACTTCTAGTACTTTAATTTCACTTTCAGAAAATTAAATCCTATATGACGAGACACAGTAGACACAGCTGAGAGATGAGCAGTTTAATATTAACTTCAATATCAGACAAAAACACACAAATTTACAGTGTCTGGCCTTATATGTCAAGATTTACAGCTTCTCCATGTTCCAACAAACTTTTAATATCTGGATTTTTTTGTCAGCCCAGCAACATTTCATTACTATTTTACATTTCAATTATTTCATTCCAAATATTATGAAATAATTCAGATTCACCATGAAGAACAGAACAACAATAAAACCATAAAGTAACACAAACAAGATGAAAAAGACAAAAAAAATGGGAGATTGATTAAGGAATCTGGCTAACTGAATATTTTAGTGAAATGTCAGTATCTGCACAATATTGGTCTGATAGTGGCTGATTAGTAAGAATAGGCTTTTTGTACTTACAATTAAAATTAAAACTGAACATAAAAATCACCCACAGAATCACTTTCTGAATGACATTTATTTGTTTAAGCAGGTATTACTTTGACCTACATGTCCACTTCATATATTCAGTTTCTAACAGACATAACAGTTCATTTTCATTATTTATTAGCTTTTTTTTCTGCTCAAAACAAACGTTATTCATTTGGCATTTACAAATCCTTCCATAGCTTGACCTGTTATGAGCACAAACATAAATACATATAAATAAAATAGACTAATCCTCATGAAGATTAGGGGGGGTTTATATTTAATGTGCCGGGAATTTGTATAAATAATGAAGGATATTTTCACCTCACATAATATCCTTTAGGTCTACATCTCTGGATTTGCCTTGAAATGTGATGGAGAAAAGGAGGAGTAAGGAATGTATTAAAGAGTCCAGGGGGTGGGTGAGTGGGCGGGCTGACAAAAAAAGCCGGCTGGCGCGTGTGCAGTAGTAGGCGGAGCCAAACAGGAAACGATGAGGTCATAGCAAAAGTGAGAGAGAGGAGGAAGGCAGGGTGGAAAGGAGGAAGGGGGGGTGTGGGGGGCGTGGAGAGGAGTGACATTGATTCAGAGATGAGCTCAGCTGCAAAGGCGTGGGCTGCTCTCCCTCCCCCTGCAGCTCTGTCTCTGCCCGGCTTGGCTGCTGTTAGTGTTTTGTTGTGACAGTGGGAAATCGCCTGCCTCAGTAGAATGAACTAGAAGAGCGCAGAGAGAGGCCGGCTCTCGCTGACATGGTGGGAGACTTGTTTTTCTGGAGCTTCTGCTGTCTCAGGCTGTGGAAAAAGGAAAAGAAGGTGAGGCTGCTCAGTGCTGCTGGAGGTTACCGGGGGGTCTTATGGAGGTGGTAGTGATCCTCAGAGTGGGCTGGTGAGGCAGACAGTCTCAAGTGGTTTGTGGTTTGTTGAGTTGCTTTGCTGATGTACGGGCTTATGTTCATCTCTTTAAATTGAATGATTATAGATGCACGTTGCTGTGTTTTGTGTGTTATTTTAATCTGGGTCAGTATCGTGCCTTTTCACCGCAAGGCAATTCTTCTGCCATTTCATGTCATGAAAAACTGATGAGCCATGGCACGCAGGCTATTTTTAGAGAGTATTCTTCCTCTGATAAAAGTAGGATTCAAAGTATGTCCATGCATATGTGTCACATTCAGAGATGGATGGTCTACAGTTGTTGAGTCTGATACATATGTCAGTGCATGGTGTTATTTTTATTTCCCACTAAATTGCAGGCTGTATTGTAAACTGTTTCCTCATTTTACCACAGTGGATGTGAGACTTAAAGAGGAGGAAAGAGGCTGAATACATTAAGAGGATTTCTGAAGCTGAGGTCTGTGCATGTATACTGTGCTACTGTACTGTCGGTGGCAGAAGGGGGGTTTCCATTCAGCGAGCTTCAATGTGATCTAGTGTCCTCTGTCTGAGGCTTTCAGTGTGACAGCTTAAATGATATCTACTGTAAAAGGCTGTGGCTGCATCATGCCTCCCTTTGACTTATTTCTATTCAAGCAGCTTAATGTTTCTGCTTATTATTGTGTTTTCATTTCCCGGCGCTCTAGGATTCCCCTCTGCCATATTTTTTTTTATACCTGACCCACATGGATCTCTGTCTTCTGGGAGTATCAGATACCTAATGCACGTGTTGTTGTTGCCTTCTCCTCGAAACATCTGCATGAGGTCACTTTTTGGTGCCTGGATCTTTAACTTGATGCTGATCCTCATTGCTGAGCCACATATGGACTTTGTTTAAGCGATGAATGAGGCTTTTGGAGTAAAGTTCATGAGGCTGAGTAAAGCCAGAGCTCATATAATTTGACGAGGGTATTCAGAAGCACCTTCTGCACTGTTGATATGAGGTCACTGTGCCACATTTACCCAAAGCAGAGTGAAGTCAGAAGGTTCAGCTAGTGTTTACGTGAGACTAGAAGATGTAAAGAATTCCTCTTGTGCAACTTGCATGTTATCTGTGTGACTTTTAGAGAATAAACAGAGGAACACTCAACAGTTTATTTACCTCCTCTTCTGCACCGCTTTTGGCTGCAGCTGATGGAGTAAATGTGAGCACATCCAGGCCAAAGTATCCTGGGGCAAGACAAAAAAAAAATGTCACAAAAGGTCACAAAACAGGGAAAGTCTGCACAGTATTACACTCAGAAGATAAAGACAATTAAATTACCTACTTCTAGGCTAACAATGTGCAGACTTCTGGTTTTTCATGCCCTCTATAACTGAAAACACACACGGATATGAAATTAGCTTAAACTAAACACCTACAGCATTTCCGTTTTTCCTCACATTTATCATTTTACATGTCGCTTTATGACACATGCGGTGCAAATTTTTATGTCTGATTTGGGCTGTTTGATTATGGAAAAAATTAATATCACAGTTATATTGGTCAATATTGAACTCATGATTATTCAAACGATTAATTTTGAGTTTCACAATGCATTTATTCAGCATTTCTCTCTCTCAAAAACACTGTTATCGGTTCTTTATGCAAAACATTCAAATTGAAAGTAAATTTTGGCTGCAAATATGTATTTTACAGTTGTTTTGCAATGGAATGTAATGTATTGCACATGCACGTCTCAGAAATTGTGTAAAGAAAAACAGAAAATAAATAGTTTCCACTCGATTATATGGGTTTTGAGAGAGTTTGACAACAAAATCGAAATGATGATCAAAATTCGATTAATTGCACAGCCCTACCTGTGACCAGTACTGCTTGTCAAGAGTTTAATGTTCTCTTCCTTCAAGCATCTTCTGCTTCACATGTTCAGTTCAGTATTTGATTATGATGCTTGACAGATGCACAATGATGTAAGGAAATTAAAAAATGTGAGAAAAATGGAGAATGTGAAGGAAACGATAAGCACTGAGGGGAAAAACTCGGAGCGAAATGATTAGATTAAAAACATGACAAGTAACTCCATATTCCTGACACTGTGTGCAAACTAATTATTGTGGCTAGTGATCTGATTATTTAGACCTCAGCTTAGGAACAGTCATGACTTAAGGCCTGATGGATACGTGGGGTATTTCCGACTTATTACCAACACGGTTCTGATCTGTTAATTGTGACCAAAAGCATCAGAGCTCCATAAATTCCTCCAATTGGCTTAAAAGGGTCCGTTCGCACACACATAAATCACTAAACAAATAAAGCTGAAAGGCCTTGACACACCTATCAGACAAACAAACTGTGGACAAACACCCTCCAGCATCACTGACTTATTGGATTCAACATATTCAAAAACTCCAAATAGTTAGATTCAGTGTGACCATGGCACATATCTGTCTCAGTTTATCCAAATGTTCATTTTGTAAAATAACTCTAGAGCTATTTCTGTACCATCTGCAATTAGTTAATCAGTGTGAGCAGCTTTCTACTTTGAGCATTACCTTGAGTTACCTTATTTTGTCACTTTGTCATTTCAGGAAATTGCATGAATTTGGGACAAGCTGTGACAAATTAGTGTGAAACCCAGAAAAACCCTTCAAAAATATTAATACAGAAATACTTCCTTTCCAAGCTTTGAATGTATTGTAGCGAAAGAACCATTAAAGACCTTGAACTATTTTTGTTGTCACTTCTAAATTAATTTATCTCTACATCTAGTTGTTCCTAAATCCTAAGTATTTATCATTTTATCCTCTGTTTTTGTCAGTGATGAGCAGGTATTTCCTGTATTTAATGCACTGATCATGTAGATGTTCATAAAAGCTCAGAGTAAAAGCAAAGGTTCATATCAGAAGAGACAAAACTGAAGCAGAAGTGATTTTTTTTTTTTTTTTTTTTAGCAAAATGTATCATTAACTTAACATAAAAACAAGCGTCTACAACCAGTGACATTAATGAAACTCCATGTGTTTCTGTGTTTACTACAGAGGCTCTGAGCTTCCAAATAGATCATATCTGATGCCACTGAAAAGCTGAGAAACTGCATTTTACCAGAATTATTTGACTCTGTTTAGAAGATTAGTGGTTGAAAAGTTCTTAAACATTTTAGATCAATATATGCTCTTGGTCACTGGCAGCTCTTTACATGTTTGAATGAAATGAAATGATCTAAGAAAGGAAAAAATGCTACAAATGCTAGATAGAAGTGTGGAAATGACAATCACAAGTCTTTCTAGTTGATTCAGAGATCTCTTTTGTCCCTGTGCTCTATTATTAAGTCTGTATGTGTGCATGTATGACGTAAAGGCACATACGTTACCCCGCTGAAACCTGACCTGGTTACTCCTGGATCCTGTCGACCCCCTCACCCACCCACCCCCGGTCAGACCTGCACATGGGTCAGTTTGTTGTCACCCAAAGGGGCCACGAGGCTACACAACCACCCAACACACAGTCATGAACAGGATGAGCTAATTCACAAATTGCGACTGGTGTGTTCATACATGTGACATTGGTTGAAACTGCTCTCTTTCACTTTGGTTGAACAGTCACATGGTTTGTGCTGAAGCTCCACCACTATTTCCTTTTGTTTCTTTAGGCTGTCATTGTCCAGACCTCAGAGTATAAGCATGTCCTCGGTGTGAGGACAGCAGCTGTCGCCTGTCAAATGTGGTTTTGGCTCAGAGAGGGTGTGGTGTTGTGTGTGTGCGTGTGCGTGTGTGTGTGTGTGTGTGTGTCCTGCCTGGTAACCAAATGGCAGCTCCAGTGTCAGGTTGTGTAGAACCACACATCCTTTTCATCTTTGTCCAGCTGTCCTCTTTTCCTGTCTTGCCCATTCTTAAGGCAACACACACTGCCAAAAATCACAGCTATCCAAAACACAACAGCAATAAAGAAGATTAAGTAAATGTTGTTTTTACCCCTAAAACCATGTCTTATTCCCATGCCAAATCTTGGCTTTCAGTAGATTCTCTTCCCTCATTTCCTTTTTTCTGTAAGTTTTGCAAACTGCTGTTATTCTATTGTCTAAGTGTTTTGGCAAAATCAGTCAGTCATTGTTTATGGCTGCTTTTATGAGGCTACTTGGACGACAGATAAAGAAATAAAGTCCTTGTAAGAGCCCAACAGCTACCTCATTCCTTTTCCTATTACACAGCCATTACATGTCTTGTTCCCTCTGGACTCTCTACGCTACAGTGATAAAACTCTGTGATGTACAGCCAGAAGGATAAAACTGTTTTTAATCTATGACAGGGTACACCTTTTGTTGAGAGAAGCATGAACACAGAGGGTAAAAAATATTTTTCCTCACAATATACAACCACAGAAAGTCAGCCTATTAACATAGTTCTGGATGAAAGCCGAGTGGTGGCATGTTTTTTGGTTCTTTGCTGGAAGGCGCTGCTCAGATGGGTTAGTTAAAAAGCTGTTAATTAATATGCTTGTACGGTGACGTCCTTTGTGCAGCCTGGGGCCCTTGGCATGTGTTTATCTGTTTGTGTACGCTTGAGGTTCAGTGTTGCTCTCCCAGGAGGGTTGGGCTGACATATGGCTATAGACAATGACTGTATTGATCTTCACTTTAACATCCTTTTTTACTCATTTTGTCTTTTTTTTTTTAAACATTTCAGTCACCATTTAAGTTGATGTCAGTTTATCTGGTCAAAAGATTTGATGTCAAATCTGCATTTATGGGTCAGAGGATGATGGATGTGCATTATCTCATTTTTTTACGCTATATTAAGCAGGTTTTTTTTTTTTTTTTTTGCAACTAAGCATTTTCATTAAGAATATGGTCAGAAAAGTATTGCATTATCTTTTAAATTTGCAGGAAGTGAAGTGTATGCAAATATCTGTGGTGTGTTTTTTTGTGGAATGTGCAAAATTCTTGATTTCACTGTTTCTGCTTAGCCTTTAATTGATTACCTTTTGTTCGCCTCTCCTCCATGCCATACCCCTCCTCAGTCTCGCTTTGGTGAATTAGCATTGCAGATCCTTGCATTTGAGAAGTGCCGTCGAGGGGCCCACTCCTTCCAAAATTTTCTGCCACTCAAAGCAGAAAATGAAACCACAAGCACAGCCTCAAGGGAGTGAGCGGCGCCCGTGGACCCAACCTTTAGTGTTTAGCATCGTAGCTCATGTTTAATCATGACCATCTTTAGCTGGCTGAGTGGGCGGTCGTTTGCATCGATGGGTGCAGAATTACCTGAAGGAGTTAAAAAGGGTCAGGGTCGATACATGTTTATGTGAAGGTGCGGCCTCTCAATCGATTTGTCGGTCGATTGTAGTAAAGGACACATGGATTTTACAAGCAGCAATAAAAGTTGGAGTTTATGTTATCCAAAGTAGGTGATGCACAGAGGATCTTTTCTGATAATCTGTGTGTGTTTTTTTTTTAATCAGTTCACATTATCTCCTGTCAGACTGATGAACAGACTGAACTCTCCACAGCATCATCCTCAGATCTGCCAGTGTGATTAATCTACTCTTTGCCTGCTTTGGTTTTTGGCCATAACTCAATTCCCTCTCTTGTTTGCAAAACTGGCCTGAGCCCTGGGAGCGATCTGGCAGCAACAAACTCAATCTCGCAGCTTGTAGCCTAACTCTGCATTGCCCTAAATGTCCAGACCTCGCCCTACTTCTCCACTCATTTATTAAAGGCTCATGTTGTTCCGGTCATAACAAAACACAGTTGTGAATTTTTGCCCTCAGATATTTCCTTTGTAGGTCACCAAACAATCCGTTTGACTTTCCTGCGTTCATGTAGTTGTAATGTTGTGTGCATGGATGTTTTTAACAAAGAAAGACTGAGATTATATTTTTTAAAACAATGTCTATATTTTTGTTTGTCTCTGGCAGGTTGCAGGAGAACAGAAATATCACCCAGAATGCTTCACCTGTCTGAACTGCAGGTCATTCATTGGTGATGGAGATACATACGCTCTGGTGGAGAGATCCAAACTCTACTGGTGAGTGTCTCTGTGTCTTATGAAGTCTGCTTATGCAGTTTGTGGTATGGTTTTGTCCCTGGCATTTACACACTACTTTTCTTTTTTTTTTTTTCTAATTAATTCTTTCTACTGCTGCAGTCTAATCCACTGAAATCCCTTTGAAGTGACACCAAATCCACAAAAAAAGAGAAACCAAAGTTGCCATGATTGACAATATCTAAAATTATGCAGCTTATTTTGGCCTTCAAAGACTGTCTATTACAGACAACTGTGCTGACAGTTTAGCTTATGGTGAGAAGTTTGGAGAATTATTCTGTTTTAGTGCAGTTATTCTCCTGTCAGATTTTCAAGTGATGTCGCACTTGCTCAAGGGACATTAGATTAATTAACTTTGTTCACTTAAATTAAAATTTATTTCTCAGTCACTGTCTTGTTTTCTTTTAGTTGAGAATATCATAAGTGTCGGGGCTCTCAGGACTAGTTACGTGTGTTTCATGTACAGGTTGTGGATCTGTGAGGCTGAATGCCTGTGTGGCTGCCATCAGGCTCAGCCTTTAACAGAGAGTACAATGTGGAGCCAGTTGCACTATATTCATTCATCCAGACAAAAAAAGGATTGTTCCATCTGGGAGGAAGTTGATCATGACTGTGTGATTGAGTCAGATCATTATGTTTATGGAGAGGTTTACATTACAGGCCCAGCTCCTTTCTGTGATTAAAAATAAATTAGAACAGAACCTGCTCATCTCCATGAGTTGATTAAACAAGTTAAACAAAGTAATGTGTTTCTAGTAAAAAAAAAACAAAAAAAACGGGTCATTTAAACAAGCTTTTCCCAGAACTCTTCTTGTTTTGAAGAAAAATAATCTTGTCCTCGCAGGTTTTGACTGATAAGAGGTAACTCTGACCATAAAATCAGAACAATGACTGCACAGTGTTTTCCAAAAATGAGATAAAGCAACATCTTGTCAACAACATGTGATGCTGTGAAATCTGTTGTAATAAGAACTGGAAGTTCTCCTCATGATTGCATGCATAGCAGAGCCAGAAACCTCACGAGGATTTCCATTTTCTGCAGATGAGTAACTATTTTTTATAACCTTCTACTCTACTTCTTCCTCTTGTCATGTGTCTGGCTCCAGTGGTCACTGTTACTACCAGACCATCGTCACCCCGGTCTCGCTGCCGGACTCACCATGTTCACGGATCCCCCACACGGTCACACTCGTGTCCATCCCAGCGTCTGCCGAGGGCAACAATGGACGCAGGGGGCGTGGTTTCTCTGTGGCCATCGATCAGCCACTCAGTCCCACCAACGGGTACAGTCCTGAACATGGACACACTGTCAGAGTGTCTCAGTGAGTACATCCACCCACGGCTGTGTTTGTCTTGTGGATGAGGTGTCATTGTCTGTTTGTGTGTGAACATTCTTATTTCCAGCAGCAAAAGTCAAAAAGGAACAAAAAAGGGAGTTTAAGAGAAAAGCTGGGGAAAGTTTGTTTAACAGAGAGCAGAGGTGTCAGATGAGATTCATTTAAAAGAAATAATATTGCGGAAGGAAAGAAAAGCAGGAAAGTGGAAGTGATGGCTGTTGAGATGAGCTGAGACAGATCCAAAGTCTGTATCTGTTAAAGGATTTTTGAGTCTTTTTACAGATATTATTGTTTTCTTTTCAGGGTGGATGTTGACTGCATCAGCCCAGATGTAAAAAACTCCATTCATGTTGGGGATCGGATCCTGGAAATCAATGGAACGCCCATTCACAACGTCCCTCTGGATGAGGTATTTAACATCTGCTCCTGCTCACATTGTTAGTCATACACTATAAAAAGACACACCTAGCTTACTGATTTTGACTTTCTTTAGATTTAGTTACTTATTGTATTTTATTTAATGAACTATATGTTTTTTTTTCAAATTGAATGTATTGCCAACTTTATTTACCCTTCCTTCATGCCAATAAAGCGCAGTAAATGAACTGAACTGAAATGTATTTGTGAACAAAAATCTTGATCTGCTAAATTTTGCACTGATTGAGAATTTTTGTTTTTGTTAATAAACAGTAGAACAATTATTGTGAAGATTAAACATTAAAAGACCTATTAAGCATAATAATCAATGTTTTTTCCTTTTCATCACCGTATTAGATATATCATTGCTGTTCTAATGTTGGACTGACCCATTGCCCTGCAGATTGACTTGCTGATCCAGGAGACGAGCCGGCTGCTTCAGCTCACCATCGAACACGACCCTCACAGTCAGCAGCGAGACGGGGGTTCTCCAGAGGCCGAGGAGCGTGTGGACGGGCCCCTGTCAAGCCCTCTGTCAGAGGGCCCCAGCCCCCTCCTGCCCATTACTCAGCCCCCAAACCCCAACATCAGCAACCTCAGGTCCCGCATCATCTCGTAAGAAATCTCTAAAAGCTGCCACTTTTTTTTTTTTCTTTATCAGATTTTCAGTTGTACATTTTCACCATTGCAGTACTAGCAGATGTTTCAACACACAGCTTACTAATCTTTAACTCCCTGCTTATTGCTCCTCTCCCCCTCCAGGCGGAGCTATAGCATCGACAAGTCACCAGGCTCCAGCAATGCAGCTTCTCCCATCTCACAGAGGAAGGACATCAATCGTTCAGAGTCACTTCGCGTTGTCTCAAATCGTACACATCGTATCTTCCGCCCATCTGACCTCATTCACGGAGAGGTGCTGGGGAAGGGCTGTTTCGGACAGGCTATCAAGGTAGAAATGTCAAGTCATATTCATCATGTCCACAAGATGGCAGCATTGAGTTACATTTGAGGGAGACAACATATGCACGTTTTAATATTGCATTTGTTTAACCTCCTGAGACCCTGCAATGCATTTTTGTCCTCTGTAGGGGACAAGAGTTGCATAGCTTTATTGAAAGAAAAAAAAAAGATATCCACTGCAAAGGACATTCCATAAAATTTTTTAAAAATACATCTGAAAAGACTGTTGATGTTGCCGTTTCCAGTAAAGGCAATTATTTAATGTAAAAAGAGGCAAAACCTGTACTTTCCTGGGTCTCAGGAGGATAAAGTAAATTTCACACCACAGTATGATGCTACTCTGACTGATTTTCACCGCCGTTTTAGGTGACACACAGGGAGACGGGGGAGGTGATGGTCATGAAGGAGTTGATCCGATTTGACGATGAAACACAGAGAACATTCCTGAAAGAGGTGAGTAGGAGTGAACTATCATAGATTTCTTCATCGAGGTTTGGAAAATGTAGTTTACTGAGAGGCTGAATCAGTTTTCTCCTAATGGACTGAGGAAATCTCACATTGTATGCACATACTCTATTTCCTTTTATAAAAACTCGGTGTTATCCAGTGTTATTCACAACTGGAACAAGTCTGTAAATAAAGTTCAATCATCAAGTCCTAAGTGTGAAGTTGCAGGTTTGACTTCCTGGACCAGCTGCATGAATCTGGGCTGGAAGAAGAAAGTAATAATGCAAGGAGGATTGTAGTTAAAATTAGCCGCTCCACTCTGTGAATGTAGGGCATGACTGAATAAAAAATAGAAGAGTTCTCTCGTCTGAATAGTTAAAATACACTGAATTTAGATGAAATGGATTGTTCTCTGTCTTAACAATCACGAAAGAGCACAGTGTATTTTACCTCCCACACAAAACCTAATTTTCTGTTTTTGTAAGATTATTTAAAAAGTGACTTAACTCAAAGGCCCCTTTTTTATTTTTAGGTCAAATTACCCTGTAAGTGGGTGGAGAGCTTGCTTTATTTGAGGTGATCTCTGTTTGATGTTTAGTATCTCCAACTCATTCATCCAGTTAACAACCCTTTAATTGAAACGTTAGAAGTTCAGGAAAATTATTCCAGCATGGGACTGTTTACGTAGGGTCTGCGTTGTATTAATGGGTTAAAGAGAACGGGGTCTTCACTTTGTAATTGGTGCAGAAGAGTTAAAAGTTCAGCTATAAAACAACCTCCAACCACAATGGGCTTGGTTATTACTTCTGCAGGCTGTTGTGTTTGTAGGTGGCCACAAGTCAAACAGTATCCGCGTTGTGTGTTTTTAGCTGCCAAAGTCTCTGGTAAAGATTGAGATAAAACAACATTTTGGTAAGAGATATCATGAGACTTGAAGGTTAAATATTTCAGATACTTTTATGGGTGTGATGTGAGTCTGTCTCCTCCTCCACAGTGGAAGCTCAAGGGTGGAAAATGTTTTATGAGGTGCCAGAGCTTTAAAGCGCATTTACTGAGTAGCTTTTACCACAGGAGAGGGGAAAAACTGCACCATTTTAGCATGCTGAATCCATTTAATATTTAATGATGAAAGAAGTAGAAATCAAGAGTAGGCTGGATAATAATAACTGAAGGAAACAAACACAAAATTTACAATATTAGAAAAAGGCTGTATGATGAATTTAGATACATGGTGCTAAAAATTGCCAAAAAATCATCAGATGCATTTAGAGAAATTGGTAAGATTCCTCGCAAAAGTCAAACACATTAAGATATTTTTTATTGTTTTCACACTGAAAAGACGATAAACAATACAGACACATACATATATACAGTTACATATGTATGAAAGCAGGTAGGAAAACTATAAAATACTCTATTAGGAGCTGTTTTTACCTTGTCATTTATTGAGTACGGTATATGAAGTGAAAGAAGAGATAAGAAGTGTTGAGTTTATAAATGTTGACCCCAACAAAGCCAAATGAAATGTAAAGGAGTCAGGTCAGTAGTAAAGACAAAAATGATGTAAATAATGAAAATATTGGTAGAAATGACATAAAAGTTTTAACAAGACAAAAATGTTATGGACAAAAGTCATTGGAAAGACATGAAAATTTACCTAAAAGTAAAAAAATTAAACAGGAAAAAAAAACAAATTTAAAAGGTGCAAGATTTAAATGATGTACAATGACTCAAGGCAATTTGTGGCTTTTTTTATTTTTATTTTTTTTCATGGTAACATTAGAAAACACAAAACTCCTTGATGTGAAAGTTTGGGAATCACAGTAACAGAATGATGAAGTGAGTGATTTTCTTAGATTTTAAGTAGATCATGATGTAACAGTGTCTCTAAACATAAGCACATAAGTTCATTATTTCTCCATAATAATACATTTTCCTCCTGTGCATTACCAAACAGAGCAACCAGAGGATTTGGTTCCATTCTGACATTTACTATCTGGAATAAAGTGTGAGAGGGGTGTTTGCCATGGTAACAGTTTCTGGCAACGTGCTTGTTAGATACTTTAGCTTTGGAGGCATGAGGCATGTGACCTGTTTTTACTGCCCTGTGTTTACACCAAAAACAATGCTGTTTCACCAGGTGAAGGTCATGAGATGCCTGGATCACCCCAACGTGCTCAGGTTCATTGGCGTCCTCTATAAGGACAAGAGGCTCAACTTCATTGCAGAGTACATAAAGGGAGGCACACTGAGGGACATCATCAAAAAAATGGTACGAAGGAACTGCGTCTGTAGAGATATGTTTGTATCAATAAGGAAACTGGAGTCTATTTAAGGGTAAAGTTTTTGACATTGCATCAATTATTGTGTTTTTGTTTACAGGACAACAACTATCCCTGGAACCAACGGGTCAGTTTTGCCAAAGACATAGCTGCCGGCATGGTGAGTTCACGGACAAGTCAGATATCTGGTTAGCTGTAAAATTTTGTCAAGAAAAAAGCTTCACCTAGTTTTGATATGTGTTGGTAAACAGAGGTGCATTATTTACATGTTAGCTTCACTGCTGTCTCCCCCTAGTGTTCATATTTGTGATCTACAACAGTTTTGCTTATACATTACACAGTATGTTCCTCCCTCTCTATGGAAATCAGAGCATGAATTCCTACAGGATTAGACCATGGATTGATAAATGTTCCCTTGATATGAGTACAATAATGAATGCCATGCATGGCCGGATTAGTCCACTACGCTACTTGAGAAGAAACAAGGCAGGATTGTTCTTCCAGCTCTGAGCTTTAGATTACCACTCAAGCTCTCTGTTTTTTTCCTCTTCCTGTTTTTCTTTTCTCTCTCTCTTTTCCTTTGTGTCCATCTGTCTGTCATTCAGACATACCTGCATTCCATGAACATAATTCATCGGGACCTAAACTCACACAACTGCCTCGTCCGTGAGGTAAGAACTGGTCTGTATACATACACCTGTGAAGTATGTTTTCTTTGAGAAGTTGATCCTGTCAATTGCCAAGACACTAAAGAGACAAAGAGCTTTGTTAACAGTGGGCTGAGGCTTCTTCAAACACAATCGATGTGTAACACACAGTTCAAACTGCCATGTTAACCCCATCAAACAGAGAAGGCATTGTACAAGTGTCATGAAAACAAAAGATCTGTGTTGAGCTCACATGTGAAGTGTTTGGAAAATCCACACTAAAGGATTGAAGTTCAACACTTTAACCTCCTGAGGCCCAGGAAAGTACAAGTTTTGGCTTTTTTTTTTTTTATTAAATAATTGGCTATATTGGAAACATTGTGATGCAACAGCTTTTTCAGACTTTTTTTTCTTTGTTTTTTTTTTTTTTTAATGTCCTTTGCACTGAAACTTAGGAGGTTAAAGTAGTAGAAACAAATACAGTTGTTCAGTTGCTGTTTTTACTTCTTTTGCACCTCATTTTTGTAATTTAGACATGTATTTTTGTTGATTGATTGATTCTTTTATATTTTCGTGTCATGCACACACTGTGCACAACCCTCATGGTTTTATAAGACACCAAAAGTACAGATGCAGCGGTCAAACATTTCATTCCTTTCATTATAAAATTACTGGTTCTTTTACAGCTTGGTCATAAACAAAATATACTGCCTCTCTCCCAAGCTTGGCAAATAAAATCTGCCACAAAAATGGTTCCCTCCTGAAGCACAAGTCGAGTTTTTTTGTTATAATCACCCATCCAAAAGAAATCAACAGAAAATGAAAGCATTATATTATTAATTATTCTTTATGTCTCAGTCGACACAACAGTAAAAGAACCTGGTTTTCAGTTTTACACATTGTTAGCCCTGTAGCAAAATTGCCAAAGTATGATTTTTGTCAAATTGTGATGTCTGCATAAAATGAAGCAGCAGTTTTAGGAGATTAAAGTTGCACAGATATCACAATTTGACCAAAAATATAACTTTGGCAGTTATGCTCTGAGGCTAATGATATCTGTGGCTTTAAACCTGCTGGTCTCGAGGACCAATTGTAAAGCAGTTATTCTGTGCAGTGAGTGTGGTTTTGGTTTTTGACCAGCTCTATATGTAAAGTGTCATGAAATAACTTTTGTTGTAATTTGGCACTATATAAATAAAATTTGATTAAGTGATTGATTGATTGATTGATTGATTGATTGATTGATTGATTGATTGACAAAATGAAACATTCATGATTTCTGTTTAAAATCCATTAACAGACCATTCTTCTCTATTATGCAAAAATATTCTTGGTTATAGCCATGTCCAGAGTGTACCCCCACCTTCACTGATTCTGGTTCTATGTCTGTATTGAATGTGTCATTTAATAGTTTTGGTTTTTTTATTTGTCTGTGTGTAGAACAACACGGTTGTTGTAGCAGACTTCGGGCTGGCACGACTCATGGTGGATGACAAGCACGAGGAGAAGCTGTCACAGGGTAAACTGCCCGGCCTGAAGAAGCCCGACCGCAGGAAGAGGTACACTGTGGTTGGAAACCCGTACTGGATGGCTCCGGAGATGATTCATGGTATGATCAGCTCACTAATACCAGTACTCTTATCTTACTCACAGTAAACAACATATTAAATGTGCCTTCATTTCTTATCAGGGAAGAGCTACGATGAAAGAGTAGACATCTTTTCCTTCGGTATCATGCTGTGTGAGGTGAGTAACTCTCCTCCCCCTGTACAAAAAATAACCAGACAGTCATCTAGAATTTCAGATGTTGTTTGATAAGCAAAACACAAACTGCTTCGTGGGTTTTCATGGAAGTTGATATTTTGCACCGTTTTGCACATTTTGCATAAGTTGCTTTCCTTGCAGTTCAACAATAAATGCTTTAAAACCTTTGAAAATCCCCTGAAGGATGAGGTGATTTAGTACTTGTTGTAATGTTGTCTGCCATCAGAAAATATTTCCCTGCTGATTAAAGATAGCTTCAGCTTTTTAAAACGTCATCTTCACTTGACTCCACTTTTGCATCTGTGTCAACATTTTCCAGTAAAACCTGTCAGAAATGCAAAGTTTTGTCAAATGTTTCGACTCTCAATTTATTTTACGAGGGAAAAACTGTTTCTCAAATTTCCATCCTCCCGGTAAAGCTTTCCAGGACCCAGAAAAGCAGAGGATAGACTTTCCGAATAAATGTCCAATGTGTGTTGAGCTATGAGGCTGTTTTCATACCATCCACATAATTTGGGCTTAACAGTTTAGTTCAGTCACTCAGAAGCCCCAAAATATGACTTCCCCAGATGGGCACCATTAGTCTGAGAATAGGGTAGGGATTAGAGAGAGCAGAGAAGCAAAGTTGTCTTCATGTGGCTACTAACAGGCAGGCAAACAGTAGTTGTGGTCTGTTTGGAATAATCAGCCTGGGACTGGAGGGTTTATTGGTTTTCAGCAGATTCTTCCAACACTTTAACTCTTCTTTGTCTTTCTGTGTTTGTCTCTTGTGCTCCTGCAGATCATTGGCCGGGTGAACGCAGATCCAGACTACCTGCCACGGGCGGTGGACTTTGGGCTGAATGTGTCTGGGTTCCTCGAGCATTACTGGCCCCCCAATTGTCCCCCGGCTTTCTTTCCCATGGCTGCTGTTTGCTGTGATCTCGACGCAGACAAACGGTCAGACATCTACATTAGATTAACACTGATTATGTTAACAAATGAGGAAGTTAAACATACACCCTCTCTCATTTAAGGTTTACTGAAGTTTATATCTGTCCCACCATAGTCACTGCATTCTGGGTTCAAATATGGAGACAAAGACAGTGAAAAACAGTCACAAGTAATGCAAAGTCATTTATCCATTCATCTATTTTCTGAACTGCTTAGTCTTTGTGGAGCTGGAGTAGCAGAGCCTGACTCAGCTACAAAGGAATTCTAATCATTTACGTTTACAGTTTTTGTACACAAGTTAAAAAAAAAACCAAAACATAAAATATTCTGTGTAGCAAGAAACAAGAAATTATAATGCTACACAAAAAATAGTGTAAAAAAAAAAAAAAATCTATTCTCTTGACTTTTAAATGTGCTGTATATATAACCTCAAACTATCTGAATGGATACAGTAGTTTCTCAGAGTTTTCTTAGTTTCCCAGTAAGTTTTAGTGTGTTTTGAAATGAAATATCTGTTGAAATAAACATTTAATTATAAAATCTCTTGTGAGAAATAAAACTGACTGAACTTGCTCGCGATACAGTATAAGTGTCAGGCAAGTGTATTTGTACAGTGCATTTGATACATAATTCAGTGCGCTTTACATGAATAAATGGAACATCCACAATAAAATAAAACAAAGTGCTTAAATAATACATGATAGCAATATTAAAAAAATACCTTTAAATACAATTACAATAAAGTACAGAGTACATAAAATCATAAGAGCATAATATAGAGAAAGTTCAAAAGATACAGTACTCCAGAATTACGTGATTAAAAATTTGGGACAAATCTATGCTCTCCTGACAGTTTTTAGTGAGCGTTTTGAGATTAAATATGATTTGTTTTTTTAAGTCTAATACATTAATCGTCAAATCTGTATTTAGTTAAAATGACTTGAATGATTGAGATCCCTATCTGATCTGCTCTGTCCGTCCCCAGCCCTGCTTTTTCTAAACTGGAAGAGTGGCTGGAGAACCTGAAGATGCACTTGGACATCGGTCTGCCCCTGGTGTCTGAAGTGGACCAGATGCACAAGGCCTTTTGGGAGAACCACAATGTCACACGGTCTGAAAACGGCCTGCACACCCACCCTGAGCAGCCGGAGTAGGACGGCACAGAAGGGATGTGAAGCTAGAGTTAACCCCACATCGGTGGAACGCAAAAGCATTGTCTGTGGTCATCTGTGGCGGCTACCTGTGTAGCTGCCGCTGCAGTGGGGGAGCTGAGGCTCCTCCATGATTGAAGCAGATGCTGTTGGTGTAGGCTGGCTCAGGCTTAATGATTAGACTCAGGGGGAAAAACACGGATCTTAAAAGCCACCTGTGCGAGATGCACACACATTCTAAGTCAAATCCAGAGACATTCACTTTGATAGCTTGATTCTGCTGCATCTGAAGCGGAAGTGGAACGTGTCATATGCAATCAGACCCAAGTTTCAAATCATGACCCAGCTCTTGAATCATGTAGAGTTAGTATTTTTCCATCACTCAATCCATTCAAGAATCTTTACTGTAATACTGTAATGTAGATATTCATGTGGATACAGCAGTCCAGAAAACAAAACATAGAGCAAGTGTACAGTCTTGTCACTTAAGGCTTCTTCGAGGTACATTGTGCAGTATGTGTTCCTGTGTGTGAGTTTGCTTTGGGTTGATTTTGCGTTTGGTTTGGTTATCAAATCTGAACTGATGAAAAATGAAAAGCAGAGGGGCTCCTTTGACACCGAAGACACAAAGGTTTACATAAACAGTCACTTGTACGAGTCATACAGATCTTAGTCATACAGAACTAGCTTTAAATAGCTCATTGAAGAGTGCACGGCTGTAGATAACGCTGTCAGGTCCAATCCTGGTCCAACATGTACTTGTGACCTCTTCTGGTCTTCATCTGTTAGACTGACGTGTCGGAGAGCTGCCTCTCGCTTTCTGTTCTTCTGTAGCACTGACTTAACTTTGAGGCACAAATCTTTGGCCATAATTTGGTACATTATCTCCAAATTTAAAGAGCTGTTAGTGCGTCTCATTCATACTGGTGGAGCATCTCATCCGTTCAGTCTCAATGTACATAGTCAGACACATTGTAAATGTTTTAAATATTGTAAATGTACAGACATATTTTATATACGTATGCTACATTGCCATATTTTTATTGGCTGACCACTTCAAATTAAGGAGAGTAAAAATTCAGTTAAAAGGGCAGAGATGAAGGTGTTATCCTTTTTTTTTTTTTTTTTTTTTTAGTCACGGCACACGCGACATCTCTTACCCTCATTTCATGTTACATTACATAATTTCCTGCATTTATAAGTATTTTGTCTGATCCTCTTGGCATTTACATGTAGCCATAGATCTGTGCTGGAAAAAATAAATCCTATTACTGATCACATGAAATAGTTGGACGACGCTGCTGCCCTCTCCAACACCAGTCCAAACTTTAATGTACTTTAAGTGATGAGAGTTTTGAGGGCAATCAACCTTTAATTATTCAGTCGTCTCATGTATGTACTGTAGTTCAGGTTTCAGGTACTGCCTCATTTAGTCCACATTTCCGTCTCTCCTCCTGTGGATGACCCGCTGTTTGTTTACATGTAAATGCTAGCTGTAAATATCCCTGTAAATATGTGTCTGTCCTAACACCTGTTCGTGTGCATCGCAAAAATCTCGCGCTCCTCAGAAATAACCCCTTACACTGTCAGATTTCTCTCTTGCACCTTCTAACATAATTTTTCCGTCTCTAACCTTGAAAAAAGAAACTGCTTTTTAAAATTTCCAGCTGTTGTTTTCACGAGCTGCATGACGTTCTAGCTAGGTCTGTTCAGCTTCTACACCGAGCTATTTTTGTCTCTAAATATTGTGACTTTAAATACAAAGAAACGTCGACAGGCGGAAAAAGGAAAAAGGAGGAAAAAAACACACAGCATTTCGTTTTTATATGTAACCACTGAAATCTTTTTGTATAGATTTGAGTACTTTAATTTGCACTATATTACCAAACGGCTGGTTGAAGCCATGTTTGTTGAGTTCTTCTCTTGGGCTACTTGTGATAAGGAAATAAATATATTGGTTCAGGTTGTTATATGAATGCAAGACACTGATAGAGCCTTTCAACTGTAAAAATGGGTTCTGGGAAATGTATCCTCTTGGTAGAAAACTGGACTGCTCATTAGTATTTAGAAGGATGGATCACATTATAAAAACACTAAAAATGTATTACTTTTAAGACTTCCACAAGACTTCTTCATGTCATGTTCAGTAGCTCCAGACAGGGATGGTTTGTCAGTGTTTGCTACCAAGAGGATGTGATGTCCCAGCTCTGCCTGCTGCCTACAGATTGGTCCTTTGTGAATGATGTTCTGTGTTGTTCCATGTATGATGCCCACAGAGGCTGCAACCACTGATGGTCTTTTCAACAGTCACAGCACTAAACCGGCCTGTCTCACCTCTCACCTCCTCATCGTACTCCTTTGGCTCAGGGCCGTAACTTTCTGGAACTGTGTCACAATTCCGCTACTTCAGCAGCTTAATAGAAAAACTGTATTCAATAGTAACAGTGAGACTCCAAACAGCATGCAACCTTCTGTCGATATATAGGCTGATAACACAAAAATACGCTTCTGTAAAGTGTACCCCTCCTGGTTGATGTGTTGTCCGTGGGCATGTGCTGTACATATTTCTGTCTCCATTCCTGTCTGAGCCATGTCGAGCATGTTAGATGTGTCTGTGAGGATGTGTTGATGATCTATGAGAATGTTACCACAGTACTTCTTTGCAAAGGATCGTTACCTCTGAACAATGCTGTGCCTTTGTTGTAAGCTAGCCTTGCCAACGACTCGAAAACGTGAACTGATTTCCTTTTTTATGTATCATAAGTGCAAGCCTGATTCAAGTGGATTGAATTTGCTGATACTTTGTTGTATGAGATTTCATCTTGTTCTGTATCATATTTATATTTTCCAGATCTCCATTGTCAGTTTTGATATTTTAAAATTATATTTCTTTTTTTGTCTTATTTAATTTTTTACACAAGCTGTGAAAACAATACTGCACTTTAATCCTGAACATTTAGAATCTGAGGAGGCGACTGTTTTTTTCTTTTTTTTTTCTTTAGTCACAGCTAAAAATAAAACTGTTGCTCCTTAAACAAACCAGAGACTCTAAAGTGTGTTTATTACTGCTAATATCTCTTCTCTTTCAGTCTTTGTGCATCAAAGACTGATATTGATAAGTAGCAGACCATATGATGATGATGATGATGATTATTATTATTATTATTATTATTAGTAGTAGTAGTAGTAGTAGTCGTAGTAGTAGTCGTAGTAGTAGTCGTAGTAGGAGTAGGAGTAGTATTAACATTTCTTTATGTTTGTGGCACTGAAGCAGGAAGAGATCTAATTTAGACAACTCCAATAATGGACAAATTTATCTTTACTCCAACTGTAAACCTGCATTATCCTCCTGAGACCTAGTAAGTCAATATTTTCACAATTTTACATTAAATAATTGCTTTAATTGGAAACCCCATAATGCAACTGTTTTTTGGGGGGGTTTTTTTGTTTTGTTTTCTGATTTTTAATATAACGTCCTTTTCAGTGGATTTTTTTTTAAGTAAAGCTGTGAAACTTATCCACTACACAGGACAAAAATACATTGCTGGGTCTCAGGAAGATATACCCAAAATAAAGGGGATTATATTATATTATTATTATTATTTAAATGTTGGAATAGTGTTTCCTTACACTGATTAACAGCCACCAGATGTCACTGTCTTTCTCTGCTGTCAATGTTACAGTCAAAACATGGAAAAATGCTTAACTCAATGGCTGTTGGAAATGATTGTTGCCTGTATTAATGATATTTAAGGTAGTAGAAAGGTGTTTGTTGGTTATAATCTAGAGCACAGAGAAGATAAAATAACAGACTCATAAGGGTAACGTCATTTTTTCATTTTGTTATAGGGGAGAAGGGGGTATAGATGCAACACTTTGCTTCGGCACTAGTAAGTCACTTACTGTTTAATGTTGAGTCTTAAATTTTCACTCACATTTGTACACGGCAAACTTTTACAAGAAGATCACAGACCTTGTGAGTTAATGTCAAACATATGGGGTTGCTTTGTTACAACCAACCCAATTACTGGAGTAGGTAACAGTTCAGTAACAGATGCTAAGAGCCCACGCTGTGTGATATACCTCAAAAAGAAAAAAAGTTGAGTGGAAATCTATTAACACACCATAAGCATCTGTTTGGCTTAGCGATCTGATGGTATCCCTAAAATTAGAAAAAATTAAGTATTTCACCAGAGGATCAATTAGAAAGTTCCATTAGTTAATTACCCTGTAAACTAGAAACAACGTGTTAAAATGTTCCTTATTTACCCACATCAAGGGGATTTGGTTGGTTAAACTAAGAAAAATAATTCAAGATATTGTATCTAAATTGTAATCTAATTACATCATATATTATTTTTCCTTTCTTAAATAATAAAAAAGTTGAGGTGAAAGAACATGTGTCTGCTTGAAAAACCTTCCTTAACAGTAGTAATGCAAAATTAAAATTTGCACACACACACAAATGCAAACTCTGTGTGAAAACAACCATTGAAATGATATTGATAGTGAATGTGATTGTGACACAAGCCATAATTTTTGTGAGAATGGAAATTTTAACATTTATTTTTTATTGACAGAATATGTGCTGTTAGTTGCTCATGGAAGAAGTTTTTCCTGTCTTTAAACCCATGTTTCAACTCAACCATCGGCATTTCATTATGCTGTATTTAAAAAAGGTCAACTGTGAAATATACATATTTAACTTAGGAACTATAGTTTTATCTCATATGATTTTATCTGCAGATGTTAAAGTGTTCAGTATCTTTATATCTATTTTTATTGTATCCACATGTGACTTTTTATAGCCTTGAAATTCACCAATTGAGATAAGGGAGGAGAGGACTCATATTACTGTATATCTATGTTATCCTATACAGGTTGGAACTGTGGTGTTCTAGTTTTGGTCTTGCAAAACCAGATCTATCCCCATGGTTCATTAACACTATGCCAGTTCTGTAGATAGGTCTGGAACAAACCACTCTTGTTCTGAAACAGGGGTATCTGAGTTGTTTGGTTAGTTCCTCAGTGGCTCTGAGGGCAGGATGCAAAGACAATGTACTGGCCAAATAGTGTCAAGAGATTTTTTTTTTTAATAAAAACCCTTATTTATTGAGGAAAGACTCATCATTAAAATGCTCTTTCATACATATCACAGCCAAGGTAAACAGAAGCACATACATATTTACAACATATTAAACACTAGGCAGAGAGAGAGGCATATAACCCTTGATGATTTCCTGTACATTTAATGTCTCCCAAGTGATTTATCACCACTTAATGCATTGTTATGCTCTGCATTTAGCATTTTTCAGTGGAGAGCAGGTATTATCTTATATTTCAGTCACTTATCGCGTATATATTCATAAAAACTCAGAGTAAATTCAAAGGGTATTATACCAGAACAGATTAAACTGAACAAAATGTGACATTTTCAGTAAAATAATTAACTGAATGTATAAAGATGTGTCTATATTGAAATACATGTGTTTTACTGTTAAATAAGTGTTGCATAAAATTTCCATGTTCACTATGGACTATGGACAATATGAGACTAAAACTGTACATATCATGTGTCTTTATCAAAATGTGTATTTTCAGGGTATAGCTGCAGACTGTAGATAGAATGGGACTTACAGTGACAGGTGGAGGGAGGAGAATGACAATCCTGCTGCTGCATAAAATATTCATCCCCCATGTTACAGCCATCAGGGACAAAAGTGACGACGATTCTAAGGCCCATAAGATGTTCCCTGGAAAATTATAGACTATTAATTGTTTTTTCTTTCTTTCTTTTTTTATCTTTCTTTTAAAAAAATAAAAACTATTAACCTATCACATAACCTATCACTTGTTTTTTTTTTGTTTTTTTTTGCTTTACGTGGCATGAATAATCATTGGTTTGGTTTGGTTTTTGGCAAAAAAAAAAAAAAAAAAAAAAAAAAATAAAATATGGT
>JAQQZY010000006.1:22738303-22759668 GCA_030068375.1 Ostorhinchus rueppellii | reverse complement strand
CTCTCTCTCTCTCTCTCTCTCTCTCTCTCTCTCTCTCTCTCTCTCTCTCTCTCTCTCTCTCTCTCTCGCTCTCTCTCATATTTGGTGTGTGTGTGTGTGTGTAAATGCCAAATCTGTTATTTATAATTTAACAATATTTTAAAACTGCTCAGTTCATTCGGTTTGAGATGTTGGCTTTTTTCTTTCTTTTTTTAAAATTATTGATTTGCTTTAATTATAAATTTCTATTTGAATTCATTTGTTTCTAGGTCTTTCATGATAGTGCTTTATAAATAAAGTTTGACTGGATGGGATTGGGAACTGTTAAATATGGCTACCAGAGTTGCAGGAAATCATAAAATCCATTGTAAGCAGAATATTGATCCATCCCTGCACACTGTTATATTTTTGCTGTTTGTATTTAAGTGTTGGTACCTAAAGTTATATTTTTTTTTCCATCGGTCCCCTACCCAATGGTTTCCGTACAGTGGAGCAAATTCGATGTAGCTTATAAGCATTTTTCTATGAGGTTGCGTGTATTCGCAGGTTATGGTTGCATGACGCAGCTGTGGATCACTTGGCGGTATGTCGACCTGCCTTTTCCGAACGCAGGTGCACGTGACCCATCTCCCATCACATCCACGTGCGATTGTTTTCATTCCGCGCGCTGCTGCAGCCGCTGGTGTCTGGTGACGTCAGGCCCTGGCTGGAGGCTCGAGAGGCTGGCTCTGTCAGTTTGAGCGGCTCGAGCGGAGTGTCTGTGTGCGTGTGCGCTCCGCTGCCAAACGCACACTCACACCCACGGGGGACGGGTTTGTCCGGTCACACACGACACCGACTACCACTTCACCGCAGTTGAGCTCGGACCGTGAGAGGAAATTAAAGGAAAAACCGAGAGGAAGAGGAGGAGGACGCGTGAGTGAAAGTTTGAAGATGGAAAATTCGTCCAGCAACAACCGGTTTCGGTCCGCAATGTTCAATCACGGTGAGTGTTCTTGTGTCCTCTGGGTCACTATGTGTTGTGTGTTTATATGTATTCAGGTGGCCTCTCTCCTCAGTTGACCCACAACCAAACCTTCCTCTAAACCGGGCTTTTATTCATTGAGGACGCACGGAGCCGTAGCCAGCAGACGCCGTTAAAACACAGCTGTCTCTGTCCTCTTATCTTACCCAGGGGTCACATTTAATTCATGTTTGTCCTCTGATGGATGCGGATGATACGCATACAGAAAATTCACAGGGTACATTTAGTTCTGCAGGACGAAAATCCCTGAAAAGCCTGGCAGTTTGAGCCCCATACGGGACGCAGCAGCAGGCTGTAATTCTGCAGTTATGCAAGAGTGGTACCAAGACTCGCCACACTAAACTATTTCTGGACCATGAAGATAGAGCTGCGCCGATAAACTAAGGCTGCAGCCGGATGGAGAATTCACATGAAATGCCACAATGACTCGCCCCATCACAATGTTTGTGTTTAACCTAAAGCAGCGCTTCAACAAGCAGTTTTTTTGTTTTTTTTTTGTCAGGCATTCTTGCTCTTTAAAGTGGCATGGCTATAATGGAGAACTCAAACCACTTGAAAGGATCTCAGTATCTTTTTTCTCTACAATTACATGGACTTGAATTGCTTTTTCAGTTGCTGCCTTAAGTGTTAACACCATGATCAGCTCATTTGACACTTTTCCTGTATGTGAAAACTTGTCTTTTACAGCCCCCTTACCTTTTCTGACTGTAATCCTTGTCTGGCATGTGTGCACCTTTTCACATCTCATGAGCTCCCATCTGTGTAAATAACATTCTCTAGTCTCATGACAGACTAGAGGCTATAGTCCCACTGAAACTGACTTAACTGCTGATTGAGAGAGGAGATAGTGGGAGAATGGAAAGTTCAAATTAATGGGAGATATTAGTGCTCTGTCAGATTTCAGATATCACATGTCTTTTTCTGTGCAGATTTTACTTTAGAATGTATGCACAAATTCATGCAAAGTTTGCCTGACCTCTGAATCACTGCAAGTCAGTGCTTCAGACTAATGAATGAAGTAAAAAGAAATGGCATTGCAGTCCAAAACATGATGCTAAAGATGTAATTAGTCCATTTCATGTGGTAAAGATAAATTTAGATAAATCAAAAGTACCCCTCAAACAGACCTGACAGTTATTTCTTAACAGCTCAATCAGAAAATGAACCTGTGGGACCCTCCTCTCACCTTTTAATATCTTGACTTTTCATGGAGCTGTTCCAGATTTCACATCTCAGTGATATTTCTAAATGTTGGTTTTTCCCTTTCTGGCCTTTTGATGTGTGTTAGTAATATTTGGACTCACTGGAAAACCTGTTTGAGCACATGTCAATCAGGTCATTTTTAACTTTTGCGTTATCGCTGTCAAGGGGAACCCATTTTCCAAAAGAGGAGC
Organism: Ostorhinchus rueppellii; assembly: GCA_030068375.1. NCBI lineage: Eukaryota > Metazoa > Chordata > Actinopteri > Kurtiformes > Apogonidae > Ostorhinchus > Ostorhinchus rueppellii. The sequence goes on along the minus strand of JAQQZY010000006.1, from coordinate 22,757,271 downwards.
TTGTATATAGAAAAGCAGCATTAGGTCAGACACATAGACGATGGAATAGGTACCCAGAAGGGAAATGAGTGGTGTGGATGGGTGGCACAGTCAGCAGCGGCTAACATTCCTCAGGGAAAGCCTTGTGGGGAGATGCTCCCATCCTCGCTGCTGTCTGTGGCTGTGCCGACAGCATCACTGGTGGAGGACCTCAGCATGTAGGTCAAGAGAGGAACCACAGGAAAAATTAACAAGTCAAGCGAGTAGCCATTATAGTACGGCAGCAGAATTTAATGTCCTGTGTCACTGTAATAAGATGTTTCTGCTCTAATTTTGCAGATGTTTTTTGAGGGCTGTGGTTGTGGATATTTAATTTATCTCTTCATTGCTCGGTCAGTCAACAGTACACAGCAGCCATGTCATCCTACAACAGTCGTTTCAATCAAAGTGCATTTTGAGAGCTGTTTAAAGAGCTCCATCAACATGCTGCTCATACATTATACATTGTCCATGTGCAGGCGCAGCTAAAGCCCCGACTGTCAGCTGTAACATTTCTGCTATTCTTGAAGGGGTTTTAAACGGTGGCCGAGGCTATAATGATATTTCAGCCCCTGACCTAAGCCTGTACACAATCTCCTCTGTGAGTTTACAGGCAGTGATGGTCCGAGTTTAAAGCAGTGAATCAATATTTGTAACGTCGCCAGACATTTTCCCAGGACAGGCAGTCTAGAGTAAAGAAATTTGTTTGCCTTTTAAGAACTAAAAGAATCAGTAAATGGGAACCACCATGAATAATTTGAGCCGGTGTCTACTCTTGACTAATTACTCTGAAGTCCATCTGGAATGAAAATACGACTGTCAGACTTGGACCAGAGTACCAGTTTCATAACTGATCCTACCACATTTGTGACTTTTATGGGTTTTTATTGTGTGGAAATTATAACTTTTCAAATATATACTTCAAGATAGACCTATTCTATATTGTTTCAAGCTATTCTCCTTGTTTTTATTAAGACCAAATTTCCTGACAATGGATTTGTGCTCTACGTGCACACTGTAAATCAGAAAAGCTACCTTAAGCCCCTGCACTGGTTGATGTGGGATATGTAAGCATGCTCTCTTTGAACAGTAAAGCTCATGCAGCCTTTGAAGCATGAATGCTTACATACACTGTGCAACATCAGCACTCAAGACTTATTCTGTGTGAACATAGCATTGTTCCATTGCCTTAACTTTTGGCAAGTTTTAATTAAAAATGAGTTGTGTGTGCCTTTGTTCAGAGATAAACATTGTTTTGTTAAAGGGGGTCCAAACTCTCAACACCTGGAGGAAGGCGTGTAAGCACAACACACTTTGGATTACAAAAAACACCAGTGAATTAATGCTATGTATCCTCTGACTGTATCATGTACTGAATAAAGTGTGAAACTCATTGTTTAACCCTATGCAGATCTGTACAGTGGTATTATCACATTTTCTCCTTGAAATAAACTCACAGCTGGTGTCTTATAATCCTAATTTTACATTAGAGCTCTATTTGCTTAGCTCTGTTTTTAGACTGAAAACAGTTGTAGTAAAACCACAAATCGCCTGTATTTTCCATACAGTTAATGTATCAGTCGCTGCACTTACAGGTAAGATCTATTTGAAATCGCTCATACTATCAATTTAGCCTGAATCGTGGATCAACAACTTTAACAAAGATAATAACATCATCTAATACATTTATATCTTCATAAGCCAGATAATCAAACTCAAACATGTAGAAGAAATGCTGTGCTTCTTGCTTTATCACTTTCTTTGACTGACTCTAAAACAGTTTTTAAGCAGTTTTCATTTTTTTCTGATACTTTAGTTAAAGGGCCTTTGGTATTAGTTTTCTTCAACATGGGAGAAAAGGTCAAATACTGCGTACAGCTCCTTTAAATCACTCTTATGACAGGATCTTATGATCTGGTATTAATCTTCACCATAGTCTAAACATTGCCACTATCAACAGTTGAAGGTGTATAGGTACATTTTGTTAGATTGTTGGTTTTGGTTGGTCATCTAATTTTTTTGCTCTATTAATTTTTGTAAAGAGTTTCTCGGTTGCCTTATTAAAGCATAAGAGAGAACATTTCTTTTGCAAACCACAGATATGTATGATCTCAGCTGTTCTTAACATTTATTGCTATGTATATTTGTCAAGTCACATCAGTTTTTAAGCATGTCATACAGAAATTACATTCTTATGTAACTACTTAATGAGTTTTATGGTTAGGCGTAGGCATTGACATTTAATGAGGTCTAGGTTTAATACTCAAAAAGATTTCAGAGTATTTATAGTTTAATCAAACTACTATCATTTCCCAACCATAATGAAAACACATTTATTGTGTGCAGTTTCTTATTTCTAATTTTGACTTTGTGTTTCCATTCCTTGGTGCCCGGATTCTGCTGGATGGGGATTTTAAACACATTTATCCTGCTGATCAATCCTTCTGCCCTGACCAGATGATGAGGTAAGACATCTGAGTTTTCCTCAATCCTGCTGCTGAATCTGAAGTAGGTCAATGTGAAGGGCGATTTGGCTGTGATTATCTCACCATATGGGAACATTGTGGTTTGTTGATGTCAGTCCTTTTGCCGCCGCTTTTCAAGCAAGTGCAATTTGTACTTGTACTGACTGAGAGTTTATGCATGAGTATTGAATAAGTGGAAAATTCTGAATGTGAATATTTTTATCTCGCAGAACAAGGCTAAAAGTGTTCCATCTGAGGTTATTATACGTGATGTGAATGCTCCAGCCTGTGTGTCGTTGTGCTTCAGGGTTTTACTCGACACCAGAAAGGAATAGTTCTTTGGTGATAGGTGTGTTCAGGAGGCCCAGATTTTCTTGTTTCTTGTCTTTCAAAGTGACAGCTGAGAATTTGCACAGGCGTGTCATCTTTCTTTGTTTGTCTGCTACTTGTTTACATTTAACTTTTCACTGGTTATAGTTGCCTTCTGCAGAAGTAAAGAATTTAACCTTGTTTTAGCAGAGGCAGCAGCTCTCGTGAAGCGTATCGTAGTTCATTTACTATCTCCATTGCAGTAGCCAGCGGCCTGTCACCTCAGTGTCAAAACCAACCTCCTCCCTTCTCCTCCCCCAGTTCATGTCATTGCCTATATTCCAGTCATAAGCCCTACAGCTGTGTTTGGCCTGGCTCAGTGTGGATGAAAGGGGGCGTGTTTGTTTTTGAGCCCTAACAGTTCACAGACGGGTGGAGAGGAGTGGATCTGAGTGGGTGTGACAAACTCTGGTTCCTTCCTCAGCAGCATTCCAAGCCTATGTGACAAAGCTGCAGAATATGTAGGCTGAACACCTTGTGAGGTGACTTTCAATGGGCCAACATCTGTCCTAAGCCCACAGGCTGATGCTGCTGGCTCCTGGCTTTGTGATGACATTTGCTTGTTACTCTCGCTGGCTTCACATGTCTCTTGGTGTGTACATATATCATTAAATAAGTAGATGCCCAGTTCTGTGTACATGACACCCCCCACCCTCTCTGATATTCTCATTTTAAAAAAAAATCACCAAAAAATAAAATAAAATCTAAAAATGACTGTTATAGATGTTGAGAGAAAATTACAATTTCATCAAATTAAAAGCCAACGTATCAATGGTATCATATCTACTTTATTAATATCAATGTTTAACAGATATTTCCTTAAAATAGACCAGAGCCTTTTGTTGAGTTTTTCTTTGCATCCCATAGGTTTCTCCCAGGTCCTCCAGTTTCCCCTCAACATTAAAAATAGGTACATGTGGTTGGTTCCCCTGAACACAGTACTGATGAAGATCTGGAGTTGGTTCGTGAACGCCTTAAATGGCAGTTTACTGCTCCTAATGTGTGTAATAATGTGCTTATGCTAGCGGTAGGTATAATGTGTGTATTAAGATGGGTAAAATGTTGAGACTGAATTTCCATACATATTTCCCAGCTAAACTGAGTTACCTCAACCTTAATAATGGCAATAAAACTTCATATGTTATCCCATCTGTAAACATGATTTTAAGGTGAGCCACACTAGACCACTATACTGTGAGCCCACTTTAGTTTAGGAGATCATCAAACCTGTTTTTGTGCTATTGTTTAAACTGGGAGACCATGAGAAATGACATGCTGCACATCGAAAACGTTTAATATCGCTGCATTCGCATGGCTGGTATCAATTTGACCCAGTTCAACTTGGCATAGCCTGTCTTGGTTTAGCCTGTTTGTTACATTTCTACTGCCGGCATAGTACTACTTTTGCATGGCTGGTTGTCAAAGCAGCACAGTGTAAATTATTGTGATGTCAGCTTCATTGCAACTGCAGCCATGAACACTGCAACAATGGAGGAGGGTAAAATATAAACATCTAACTTGCAACTTCCAAAATAAAGTTTTTAGTTGTTTAAACTTCACATCTGTGGTCAATCAAGGTAAAAGCAACTTCAATATTTGCTGCAATGTATTTGGACATCTCCTGCTTGTTAGGCATGGTGTTTCTTGTCGTAGTATGATGGCACATATGCATATTGATGATGATTTTAGATCCATCAGTCTGTGAGCTACATGATTTTACATCATGTTTAGTATCACTCAGTGATGGTGATACTGGAAATAACATCTGTCCTGTGTGTGTCCTGGTTCACACAACACAAAACCTGTTGATGTGAGCAGTGTTAATGCAGTAACTTTTATTTGCATTCTTTAGAGCCTGGAAACAACAGGTTCATACTATTCAAGCACATCTATAAATATTAGAACCATACTTGTCTTTTATTTCTCAAAGAGCTGTATTTTTCCTCTTGAAGTCTCTCAGTTGACATAAGTTAAGTGTCCATTCCCTGTGCCCACACCCCGTGGCTTAAAAACCACACAGGACTCGGGTGTGGTGGAGTAAGAGGGTGGCTGTGGCTTCCTTTTGTTAGCCTCAGTATGCCTTACAACCTCACATACAAACATACAGAAACAGAATGACGTCACTTTGCATGGGCAACGCCAGCTGTGGACAGAGAGGAGGGGACGGTTGTCTCTCTCTCTCTTAAGCCACCCTCTCCACACACATATACACACATTTACCGTAGTGCATTCCACTGTGGCTTTTACTCAACTACCCATTACCTTCCTCTGCCTTCTGTTACTGTTTGCCACTGCAGCCAAAGTCTAGGCATCTATACTTGGACTTTATTAGCCCATTAGCATGACTCGGATAGCTACTGCAGTAGATGCCGGTTTTCCCCTTTTCACTGGTTCCCTTGCAGCCGCATCTGCTTTTCTCATTGCTGTCACAGCTAGTGAGGGTGCGCACTGCATTCATTTGTAAACTGGAATGGCAGACTGTGCAGATATGCAGCTGCACCACACCCTTCTGTCCACTGATTGACATTTCATTGTTCAAGAAACACATACAGAGCATTATTATTATTGGGAACAAAACATCTTAAGTAATTATGCCAAGGGAATGTCAAAATGATGGGTGTGAACCATGATCTGATTCTATTTACTTTAACACTATGTTTTCAGTCGAGAGGAAATGACACAGACACACACCATCCTGATACAGTTGTACGTCATTCAAATTTTTCTGTCAGGCTGAGGAGTGGAGCAGGTGATTAAGACAGACAGTTAACATAACTCAAGCCAAACAAATACATATACAGACGTATTAAGTCTTTTGCTGACTGACTGGATTCCATCATGTGTGCACTCCCCACACATTTTATAAGTGCTGAGCACCAGTTAAATTACAATATTTTTCAGAGGGTATTGCATCATGGGTTGTTTGTTGCAATCATGTTGCTAAGCTAGTGGGTGTGTTCAAGTCAGCCATCCATCCATCCATCCATCCATTGATCGACTGTCTGAACTGTTTAGAACTTGGTTGGATTTTCAAGTCAGTTCATAGTAATTCTTCAGAGCATATATGTAATATTTCATAGTGTCCACATTCACCTGGAGTAGTTCTTTTAATTTGGTTTGGTGCAGCTGTAAAGTTATGACAAATGAAGCTGAATTGAGGCTGTGTTCAGTTACTGGTGACTACACATTACAAAGACATATACAGGGCTTTCAATCCTGTTTCAAGGGCTGTTTGAGTCCTGTAAGAATGACAACCTTCCTATATTGTGTTCCATTGTGCTTTATTTATGTTTTTGGAAAGGGGTAGTCTTTAGTCAATGCAATGACTTTTTCTGGTGCCTCTGACAAAAAAGAGGTGATTTTTGGCAGAATTTTGTTACATACTACCTGCTTTACAGTGTCCACATTGGGCTGCTCGATTATGGAAAAAATCAATATCACGATTATTTTGATCAATATTGAAATCATGATTATTCAAACGATTAATTTCAAGTTTCACAGTGCATTTATTCAGCATTTCTCTCTCTCTCAAAAAACAATAAATTTAGGCTACAAATATGTACTTTACAACTGTTTTGCAATGAAATGGAATGTATTGCACATGTGCGTCTCTCAGAAATTGTGTACAGAACAATGGAAAATAAATCATTTCAACTCTATTATGAGTTTTGAGATTGTTTGACAACAAAATCGTGATCAAAATTCAATTAATTGCACAGCCGTATGTCCACATATTACGAATAGTCTAAAATTGAGTTGTAATTCACACCCATCACACTGGTAGCTGGTTGCAAATTAAAATTGTATGTTAGTTTATAAATGACTTGTTTGTATAAGTTGTAGTCTGCTTCACTCCTGTTGACTTTTTCCTGTCCTGTCCCAGTCATGTTATGAATAGCAAAGCTGACTCCCATCCCATGGGAATCTCAAGACCCGCAGGATTCACAAAATGTTGTTAGTCTCTACAGCAGACAGTTTTACACTGACACTATGCTTCTAAAACACGATGTTGGAGGTGTTCTATGTTGTTATGAGAAGTATAATGATATGGAGACCAATTAGACTGGGTAATTAATGGGAAACACTGATATAAAGTTACAGTCATTTATTCTACATTTAACAAAGTTATTGTTGACTGTTGAATTTCATCCATCAAACAACAGTATCAGATGTTACATTGTACATTGTCATATGCTGTAATTCTATCATCCACTACAATAATATGTTACTGAATCCATGCACCAACAATAGCACCACTCTACCTTGAGTCCTTTAGTGTTGGTGGGTGCCATATCAGTCATTACTGAAACCTGACCCATAACTCTCCACTGAGTAAAATGTGTGGGCTCAGTTCTCTGAGCATGTAGTGAGATTCACAGTGTGATGACACAGTTGTGATGCAGACACTGAGGCTGTAGTGGTGGGGTTGTAGCCTGTGGGTTTGCCTTTGACAGGCAGCCCACTAGGCTTTTACAGTTTTGATGCAAGGGCAAACAATCGGGTTAAAGAGCAGGCACGCAACCCTTCACTGAATATGAGGCTGCTGTAAAACAACAACAAAAGACAGCAAAGACATGGTGAAAGATGACTGCTTAAAGTGGGATTTACACAGCATCATGTGTTAGGTATTCATTCAGAATAGTTAGTTTTTCCACAGGAAGAGAAGCTGCATCGTAAGAGCATTTCAGTCAGTATGAATAACATAAGGTATAATCATCTAACCACCACCACAAACGGTGTTGATGAAAAGTCAACCTTTTCTGGCATATTCCTCTACAATTTGTGTATTCTTTGTGTGTTTTGGATGGTACAGCTTGCCCAATATAAAATAATCTAATCCATTAAATTATAGTTAAGTTAATAGTTAGATATGAAGCTGCAGAGAATTATTACCTGATGCTAAGTGTTTTCAAGGCATCGGCTAAAAATGTATTTATCATTTTATTTTTTATTATTTATCTACACATATAGATGGATATTAACTGTAGAAGGTGTTAAGAGATGGGATGTGATTTTTGGCTTCCTAAACTACCTCCCTCTTCTGGTCACTGGCCATCGCCTTCAAACCCCATATCTGATTGAAGTCTTCTGCCTAACGTAAAAATATTTGGCTCATTTTCATCATCGTTAAAATGGCTTGCTGAATTGCCCTATTTGGTCCTCCTCTGACATCCATACTTCCTCTGCTCGCTGCTTCCTTCCTGTCCCTGCTGGGCCTGTTCACCAGACCTTTTAGCTAATTGGCTCGTGTCTTCATCTCTGCAGATGTCCCACGTCAGCCTGAGCTAGCCTTACAACCCCCAGCCTCAGCATTCTGCAGAAGTTTTGGTCAGAGGGTGACCTTACACATTCCTCAAAAGCCGAATTGAAGTGGCCCATGTAAAGTCCACCACCCGCTATAAATAATCTCAGCCCAGTTCCCATGGCCCCCACCATCGTCTCAGTACTCGGTGACCAATTCTCAAAATGCAGGCGCTGTAGCAGAGAGCGCCGCCCTGTTCCCTCAGACAAAACATGAATAGCTTCTATAAGGAAATGAGGTAGGTGTTGAGGTCATTATCAAAGTGGTCTGACTGATGTGATCAAAACTCTGAAGACTCCAGTCTGAATACTTGCTTGAGAGACCTAAAATTGTCCATCTAAGGACTTAATCTCTCTCTGAAATACCGCTGTCTGTTTTTATGCTGTTTTCATACTTACTGGAGCTGCCTGCATAGCTAAGGATGGGAATTGATAAAATTTTATTGATGCTAATTGGTCCTGATCAGTACGTTGTTGGTTTTTTTTTATAGTTTCACTGCTACATGAAAATACTCAATAAGCACAACATAACAAACTGGTTGAGTTGAGCTGAATTAAATGTTTTTACAGGCACCATTCATTCACAGTTACATTAAACAATTAGCCTGTCAGATGAAGCCTCGTCTAACCAGCTGACTTCAGATAAATTGGTGACAGTTTGGTTTTGATTTCATTGTTTTTAATCTTTTAATCTTCAATGTTTTGGGTCTGTTAAACTCAGGATTAGTATAACCTCTGTATCTCCAGTAATTTGGAATTTAACCCTCATATCTGTGTTTCATGCTGCACATTTACATGGAATAAGCAAAGTCTATTTTTATTTGAATATACTGAAATTATTCCTTACTTCTAATGTCAAGAGCAGGTTCTCCACTCACAGATAACTGTTGAAAGAGATCAAACTTTCTTTTTTTTTTTTGTAGCTGCCATGCATCTCATCTCATCCATCTGATCATCTTCTGAGATGCTGCTTTTCTGAGGGATCTTGGTTTGCTCTTTCAGTGAATATCCTTACTCTCCTTCAATTTCCACTCAAAACATTTTTAAAACTTTAATTCATCATCATCAGGGATCACTAGCACAGGCTCCATTGTCCTCAACCTGTAAATTAGGCTGTATAAATCCACGGAGGAAACAAGAAATGTTTCATATCACCCAAACTTACAGAGATGTCGACTTGTATGGGACTAATATTATGACTGGACATCTGTTTGTTGAAATAGGGTAGGTCATTTGCAGTGGAATATGTATGTTACAAATTACAGACATGGCAAATTCACATGGGTTTAATATCACCGACTCTGCAATTATTACAAATGAACAGGTGTAATATTCAGATTGCACCAGTAGACTGGTTTGTCATGAACTCGCACATACTGTTTACATCATTACGTTGCTATAGAGGCCAGTCACATGTTTTGTATACGTAAAGTGGAAAGGCCAGTTGCAATGAGTTTTCCAGTAATAAAGCAATGCTTGCGAAGCTCCGTCTCATCTTTATGCAAAGTAAATGATATACATAAATTTCCCACTGGTGACGAGGATGGGACACTGGCCCCAAAACGGGGGCCACCAATCCTGGTCCTCGAGGGCCAGTATCCTGCATTTTTTTTTTTTAGACATTTCCCTCTTCCAGCACACCTGATGATCGTTATCAGGCTTCTGCAGAACTTGATGATAGGCTCGTCATTTGAATCAGGTGTGTTGGAAGAGGGATGCATCTAAAACCTGCAGGATACTGGTCCTCGAGGACCAGGATTGGTGACCCCTGCTCTAAAAAGTGAAAGATCGCATACAGAAGACAGTTCGGATTAAAAGAGATTAGCTGTAAAGTGAGTGACATAAATATCACAACAGGTAATAGTGGTCCCATACAAATAGGACTTTAGGAGACTATGTATCTTCATAGAGCAGAATGACAGTTGATATGCACAGTTTTTATTTGGTGACGCAATTACAAGTCTTATTACAATTTTGAATAGTTTTATTGAACAGTACAAAATTTCTTCATATTGTGTAGGTCTAATGTCAGTCGTGTCTCAAGTGGGACTGGTTCTCGATTCCCTTCCCTCTGCTTAGCTTGTCATCACACTTAAATTTACATCTGCATTGTGGTTGAGTTTTGTTTTTTTTTTTGGCATACTTGGAATCATGTCCACATTGCACAATTTTTCAGCAAACATTCCTTACCTCGATCCCCTCGCCCCTGTGGGACAACCCTCAAATTGTTCCAGTGTTCACTCTGTGGTTTAGAGTTTGGTCATGCTGAATCCTCCTGCTATCATCCTATTCACAATATGTTTATGTCCTGGGATTTTTTTAGCTTATGTATGTCCAGTTTTTGCATTTCGTCTCAAAATGTGATATGTGTTGTGTAAGGGACTCGCGCTCATTTTCATCTGGCTCTCTATATTGCTGTAATTTTGATATTGCTTTTGATACATAAAATCAAGAGTTAAATTAACCATATTTAGGCCAATTTCTATGATATGTTTCCATGGGATCTGGTCATTCTCCTTTACTTGCCAAACTGAACAGAACTGCAGAGTCATGCTGTTGTTGATAGGAGGGCTGACCTTGTCCAGCTCATAGTGGTTACTACTATCTTTGTAAAATCAGGTCAGTTTTCAATGTTGCAGGGAGTAATAATACTAGCAAAACCAGTTGCAGTGAGATGTCAGATTAAGAGCTGCAGGTGGGTCAGTGTGTAAAGAAAAAAAAATGCATAATTTTCTCTCAAATCTCATCGTTTGCACAGAAGCCATATCAGTCAGACTGATGTTTGTTAAAATGGACAGTGGCCTGGGCTGAGATCCTGAATGCTTTGATGTAATCTGTATTCTTCTGGGAGCAAACTCAGAGTTTATTCTAACTGAGGGCACAGCTAGATGTCAGACAGATAACAAATGAAGACAGATGTTGGTGTCCAAAATGTGTCCTGCATAGTGATCTGTAGACTATTCATTTTCTGTCCAGGTGGGTGATAACTGAATAAACAGCAAATAAGAACATGGTGAAAGTGAGTAAAAAAAAAAAAAAAAAGATGGTGTTTTGTGCGTGAAGACTTAATTTTTTCTATTATTTTGTAAGGATCCAGCTATAATCTTCTGATCCCTAAGTAGCAGCCAACCACTGACATTTCCTTCAGCCTTTTAGCTGTTTTTCTTATTTAACATTAAACTTGCATGATCCTCTGATGTAGCCCTGAGTGAGGCCTGTGTGTGAACATTCTTTTGTGTGTGTCGGTGTGTACTGTATGTGCGTGTCAATACATAGTGACAGTTGTGTGTTTTGAGGACCGGCATGGTCCTCAGCTTCAGCTCTGTCCACTCCCCCTAAGAAAACAGCTCCAGATGCTCCTACCATGCTGCAGGACAGTGAGAGGAAATGCCAGGCAAGCCAAGAGGAAGAGAAAGAGAGATGGTGGAGATCAGGAAGATCTTCTGTAGGGCAGGGATCTAGTAAAAGATGGTTAAAATCCCCCAGAGAATGTAAAAGTTGCGTGTTGCATTTTTTTCTCTTTTTCTTGTTGGATACAATTAAAAGGGGAAGATAGTATGGTGTAGACAAAGTATGAAGATGTGCAGAAATGCCTGACAAGAAACATAGAAAGCCTGAGCACTGTGGAAATAAAGTTTGGTTGACTTACTTTGAGAGACATTCATGCCAGAAATGATCTTGCTTAAGAAGCAGCTTTGCAAAACCACTGGCATTCAGTGTGCTTATATCTTGAATACAAAAGCCCCAGCAAATGAAAAACAGTTTGAATGTTCAACCCTGGATACTCATTCATCCACACCGTGGGCATCACGCACCAAAACTACAGACAAAACAGATATTCATTCAGATGGTGGTATCAGATTTAAGCACTAGAGAGCAAGTAAAGCATGGAATGTATTAGCATGCTGTGACACGATGATAGATAGAGGAGAGTAAAGAGGGTGGCAGTTTAAGACAACCACAATATTTAGAGAATGTTACTGTAACTGGGAATAAGGAAGTGGTTTAGAGAGAAAGGATGGTGGAAATTTGTGTGAGTGCATCAGTTATTGAGTTTTTTAATCATTTGAGGTCATGACTTTAAGTCACTTATTGAATCTGCTGCTCATTGAACATCAGACAGACATTCAGACCTCATGTCCAACAGAAGTAGGAGGTCTCTTCTGTCACAGACTGAAAAATGCTAACACACAGAGAGTCAGCTCACACCATGTGAGTAAACGCTGTCTGAAATTGATCCAGAGATAGGCTGCATCTTTATTGACTCTCGCTTTTACTGTGAATTTTCTTTCTTTTCTTGTGTGTGTGAGTTTTGATCTGTATCTGGCCCTTTTGAAACTGAACACCAGAGCAGGAACCACACCAATATTCAATAATATTTACTTCTCAGTTGACTTTACACAAGTTCCACAAGTCAGAAAGTATTGTTATATGTTGCTTTATAAAGAAGCCATACACTTTTCACCATTATGAAGCTTTGACACACCACTGTGAGCAATTCATCTAATTTGTCTTTGAATTGTTATTGTGTGAATCCAGGGGCACATACCATCAGAATTAAACTATCAGTGATCTGATCTGTTCATTCAACCTAGTAATGTCACTACACTGGATAAAATCTTTCATCCTTATTTCCTTGTCAGGGTGTTTTTTTTTTTTTTTTAAGGGATTGACACGACTACCTTTGAAATCTGACAGCTTTGTCTACACACGTTTGACTGAAACCTTTTTCCTCTTATGAAACTGGCCTGCTGGCAATAATTATGAGCCTGTTTCTTATTGCACACAGATCAGTCACACATCATCAGTTATGGCTGCTACCAAAACTGCAGCACATATGCTCAGTAGCACTTTGATTAAAAAAATTTGTCATTTAATTTAATGCTCTGTTGTTTATGTCATTTTATCTTGTCACAATTTGTTTTTTTCAGCTATATTTTTATTATTTGTGCGGTTCTGTGATCTTCCACATGGCATAAATTCATGCAGGAAATTTGCAGGCATGGATGCTAGTATCTCATGACCTCTTTGTGTTTTCTATTGTATTGACTGGTGTTGCTCTGTGACATTACAGAGATGAGGCAAGATACCGTGTTTGTTGGTGTTTGACACTATAAATGTTTTGAGACGTTGTTTTTAGGGAATTAGCACCTGAAAATGTGTTGTGTTGTGAGTTTTGGGATTTGAGAGATGTGAAAATCCGGATCATGCGAAATGGTTGAACACCACAACATGTGTGTCTCATTGAAGGATCAAAGAGGAGACACGTGGCTTATGTCTCCCTCTGTCCCCAGAGCCTGCTCCCCCTTTTCCCTTTCACTCCTCTGTCTTTAATGTGCTCCCTTCTTTCAACCTTGTTTTTCCTCCTCTTTCTTCCGTTGTATGAAGGAACTCCCTTGTCTGTCTCACTTACAGAGCAATCTCCCTCAGGTTTCAGGTTTACACTCTTTAACCTCTGAGGAAACACACTTGCATACCTGTGGCATGCTGACCTCCCTATTATCCAGGAGCTGTCCCATCTTTCTCTGTGGTCCTCCATGTGCCCTCACTGCCAGGGGTATGTTTCTAAACCCAAAATACACCAGAAGGACACTCTGAATGTACATACTTCCCCCAAGACTCTATGGTCTGTTAATTCAACCTAAACCCATAAAAAAAACTTAGGGTTCCACCCATTTTTCTGGATCTCTTCCAAAATCAATGGTTTGTACTTTTTCCCTGGTCCTGCATCTCCACTAAGTTAATGCTGCTGACACAATAAGCATAAATAGTACAGAAAAATATAACCATGCCCGAATTGGTTCACTCTCTTCTGAACCTCCTGTAATGATTGTGATTACTTGTATTTATTAGGAATTAAAAAACATCATGATGCAAACAGATATACATTACCAGAAAAATACATACCATGTTCTTTTGTGTTTTTTACAGCAGTCTTTGAAGAAAAAGAAATAAAAGGCAATTTCATATCAAATCTAAATCACTACATCGCATCAATGCTCAAAGATATTTCTGTCATTCTCCATACCTATACTGTACTTCTATTTATGTTTCCTCAAGGTATTCACAATGAACTTACACTGATATTATTGAGATTTAACCGAAATTGCTAAAATACAGACTGCTCAAAAACCTCTGAGTGGCAGCCTAGCCTAGCAGGAAAACCACATACTCATTTACCATTTCGCTGTGTGAGGTACTTTTAATTACAGGTGTGTATCTTATCATACGTGTGTGTGTGTGTGTGTCTGTGTACACATGATCCTCACATGTTGTTGAGGACACAGTGCATGGATGCCCATTACCAACTGTTTTATGGAGGTGGCCTCTGTGTTTAAGCACTCTAAGCAGCTAATGACTTCCTTATTTTTACTGTTTAAAAACGTCTTCTAGTCTCTTTTAAACTTCTGGTCATTGAAAGGAAACAAGAAAAACATCCGGTAGTTTTAGCAGATTAACAGGTTGCCACAGGCAACTCTTTTATGGGCTGAAATACTGGCACTGCCTATTCAGGCCTTTCCTTGAGTACCAGAAGAATTTTTCTAAACTGTTTTTAATGAAACATTTGGACAAAGACACAGGATGATGCTAGTAATAAACAGCATCTACCACAGTTCCTGTTGTGTTGTATGAAATGCATTTAGAGAACAATTGAGCTCTTAAGGTAATTTTAACCATAATTAATTTAAAACCAAACTACAGTATTAACTAATGGAAACTAAAGAGACTGAATTGTGAAGAACCGCAATAAATTGGCAGTAAAATAACATTACATAGAAATGTCTGTTCTTACAGTGGCTAATTTACTTCCATAATTCAATGAAAGCTATTTTCTTCAATTTCAAGCACTTTCCAAGGTCAAGGTTGTTTTCCTTTGGCAATGAACTCTATTTTGTGGATGCAAGTCTCCTCATATAAGAGTAGTTTCATACAAAGAGGCTGTGCTATTGTTGTATTTTATTATTATTTCCAGCCTGCAGATACAACTTTAAAAACAATTTTAAATTGAATTTTAATGCTCTGCGTGTGAACATATTGTTCTATTTACGCCTTAAGACAGTGTTTGATATTTCTAAACCCACCCGCTGTGTCTTAGCTGCTCTTCAGTTCCTCTGGGGTCCAAAAAAATCCATCTCTATAAATATTTATCTGATCACCTAAAGCATGTAATTAATAATCCAAAAAGCTAAATGTCTAACTGTCCACTTGCATTAAAAAGTTCTTTCTATTTCTAGTCATCTCCAGTGTCTTCCTTTGAGATAGTGGAGTTAGCATTCTTCTGTGTGTCTGTGTACTTACACAAAAGTCTGTGGAACTATTTCTTTAGAAGAGTTTATTCAACCAGAAGATGGGCTGACCTGAAAATGTCTGTTGTCTGAAATACCAGAGAAAAACACGGTGCTCAAACCTGCTTCTTGCAGGCAGAAAAGTTGGAGAAAACTGGAAAGCAGTTTCTGATTAACTGCTTTGTTGTGATGTGATATATTGTTTGTTAATTTTAAGACAGACTCCCTGCTGTCACTGTTAACCTCCAGTTCATGTTTGTGATGGCGCAATTCCCTACTGTGTTGTTTCCACTTTCATCCATAGTGATATTTAACTGAATGCCCTCTTTTTTTCAAGAATGTCATGAAGTTTGGAAGTTTGAAACACCCCCTCCAGGTCCCCTAGTCTCCACCACAGAGTAGTAAATAAATGCCCTCTGCGTCCTTGGCCTTCAACTCCACCTGCTGCCACAGCAGACTACCAGCCGCCCTCTTGTGCCGCCTGTCTGCCTAAATATGTTTCTGAGGAATGTGATGTATTTTAGGAGCACATTAAAGAGGTGGAGACTGTTAACCTGTGATGAAGTATTGGGTCAAATTACAAAACACACAAGCAAAATGTGTAACAGATGACTGCTGTGATGAATCTTTTCAATATGTGTTCATTGTGATTAGATTAGTTTAGATTAGATTAGATTAGATTAGATTAGCTTGTGTGTTTGGTTTTGAAGCAGTGGCAAGTGTACAGGCTGTCAAAGTTGAGTTGTACTGTAAGTAGTATAATTTACATCTTATTTTGTTTATAAGACAATGGACAGTAAAATGTAGCTCTGAGACCATGCGTATCTAAAATGACAGTTGTGGGCTTTTCCACACAGCCACTGTGGTTATGACATTGTTTTTTCTGGGAAAATGACAGCACAAGTCAGCCAGGAAAGACAGATTTTGGCATTGCATAACCTCACAAGACAATGCGTATGAATCCCTCACTGCTTTAAAGAAAGCAAACATCACACTAGCAAATCAGTAGGAATTCCTTTGTGAGATGAAAAAGCTAAAATCATTTGCATAAACATGGGGCGTTATATTTAACAGTGGGATGGAAGTCTGGTCTGTCTTGAAAGATATCACTGAAGCCTGTCAGAAGTTGTTAATCTTTTGGAGCATCTGGGCAGATCTTTGGAGTGATTTACAGCTAGATCTTGTTAGCGTTGGATCTGCAGTTCAGCAATATTCCTTAAATACCTTTGTACAGACAAAAGCTCAGCTTTTTTCTCTGTGAATGAGTCGTCTGGGTATGAAATAGCAGTGTCTTTCTCCCGAATAGCTGCCCAGTTTTCCTAGGAAGAATGCCAAATGGGGTGCCCCTTTTATTGTAGCATTACCATTAGATGGAAAAGTTGAAAGCTTGCACTATACTATTTGAGGCATACAGTCCAATTTTACTCATAGTACACAGTTTAATCAGTGGATGTGCAGATGTTATTCAGGAGAATCTGCCAAGTTTTGGACTGTAGTGCATGCCATTAGCTGCATTGTGCTTTTTTTTTTTTTTTTTTTTTTTTTGATGGTGCAAATAATGATTGACTTACGTGAGTTGAGAAGGCTCTTCAGGAGCCGTGTTTTTCTTTCTAATCAGTCTCCTTTTTCAGCTAAAGCCAAACTAAAGTGAGCTCTGCCTGCTGACTTAGGAGTCTTGCGCTTTCTGGTGTCTGGGCTATTAATAGAGCTGGCCTGAGAATTCAGACTTAAGGTCAGCAATCAGATTCCTGCTCCCAACTAGTGAAGGGAACAAGGAGGAAAAGTCCCAGGAATTATGCATTTTTCACATTTCTATTCATATATGTAAAGTTCTATACATGAAGTCTGTATTGCAAACCAGGGCCGGCTGTACAGTGCTTTTAATGCACTTTTGCTGCCCCTTTCCCTCCAGAAGGTTCCAGCTGTTTACTGCTGACATGAATTTACTACTTTGGGCTTTTTTTTAAATGTGAAACGCTATTAAATTTCACCAAATTCTGCAGCAGGAATTTCATAATGGTCAATAGGGGTAAGTTTTGAAAGTAAAATTACCAATAACAATGCAACAAGTAAAAGACAGGAAAGAAAACATATGTATAGTAAATTCAGCTGCATTCAGTGGATGGAAGCACTAGAGGAGATGAAACATAAGCGTAATGGAAGACACTGTACAGAGACCTAAGTGTGACAGGCCTAAACAAATCCACCCCCCATCTTCTGTATTGTAGAAAACACCAGTCTCTTACTAAGAAATGAGTTGGAAACCTTCCAAACACACAACTTTTGCATTAATCTAGAATGTTACAACATTCAGTCGGTTGCCATCAGCCAGTGAGCTCAGTCCTCAATCATGTATTCAGCAGATTCTCATATGTATATCCAGGTGTGTTGATCGACTTATCTTTTTGTCACCTCTGAAAAAACACTGTATTTTGGAAATTCATTTAACACAGGATCATAGTCATGTAACAAAACCCATATATATATTTTTTTTAATGTAATGACTCTTTGAATAGTCAAAATTGTGACCTATATCTTAACAGTCACACACTACTTCACAGACTAATATAATTAGGCAGCTGTGAATTTAGTGGGCAATTGTGTTTCATGTAATTCATTTCTGGAATGGCAGTGCTTTTCTTTACATTACAGTTGTGGCAATCTGGATTATTGTTATTAGCAGAGCACAGCTGTCGGCGAGACTACTGGGAGGTTTGTCAGCAATCTGTCCACTCACTCACATAGATAAATAGACACACGAGTGTCAGTGAACATAAACACAGTGAGTCACACATGGAGTTTACAGCTTAACTCGGCCACACAGATTTGACCATCACACACTAATGTAAACACAGATGGCCTGATGACCCACTATACTGTTAGTTGCACCAGATTAATGTCTCTGACCCAACCAATTTATTGCATCATGGTCAACATGTCTGTATTGTACAAGGGTTAAATACGACATGACTACTGGTTTACATCAGACACTACTTTATTATCTGTTTTTTACCATCCACAGCAGGCTTGGTTTTATGACTGTTTATTTTCAGACTGACAGTAATCTGCTGAATCTGTACTTCTGTCAATTTGTGTGTACCATAAATGTTGTATTTTTGGTTTATAAAGATTATATTATGAACATCTGGTGGATGGAGCTCCATGTGTCACACTAACTGCTTTTGCACCCACTGTAGTAGCAGAATGCAGTGTGGTGCTGGAAGTATTTCACTCTGTTAAAGTCTGATTGAGCAGTGTTGAATGAAAGACAGGAATGTGAACTTACCCTGCTCTTCATAGGGAGGCTGATCATTTTTGTCCTTTTGGGGTCATGCCTGCAAAGGCTAGAGGAGACACTGCCAAAGTCCTTAAAACAACAACCCTTGTGGATAGTTAAGAAATGTCATTTTGTTTCTGGGTCTCTGAGCTGAGATGATCAGCCTCTGTATCGCTCTAAGCTTTCTCTCTCTCTCTCTCTCTCTCTCTCTCTCTCTCTCTCTCTCTCTCTCTCTCTCTCTCTCTCTCTCTC
>JAQQZY010000006.1:22696542-22732962 GCA_030068375.1 Ostorhinchus rueppellii | reverse complement strand
GGGTGTACCCCGCCTTCGCCCTTAAGTAGCTGGGATAGGCTCCATGTGACCCCTGTGAGGATAAAGCGGGTATAGAAGATGAATGAATGAACTTTACATTGCATCACTTTTTTTATGTTGCAATTTTACAACTTTTTAGTGTTTTAAATTCTTTGTTCATTTTTTACAGTGTGATTGTTTTGATGCCTAGCCTTACTGTTTCTTTTAAGATACTGAGTCATCATTTTCAGATTCTTCTAGTGCTCTTCATTATCTATTATTAAGATTATTATACTTTGGTGATCACTGTTCTGTGAATGAAGCAGCTTATTTTTCCTCTCAGCTTTTTCAGTTGTTTAACATCCCACCTGTTTTTTCCTGAGGTCTTTGAATAATCCTGATGTGCACAAAGCTTTTCTTCCCTCCTCTGTCTGACCCTTACACTCGTGCTGTTCTCTCCCTTCTCTCCTTTTCCTCCACCGCTGCTCCTTCTGCAGTAGCACTAGCCACCAGCTCCAGGATGCTGCATGTGTCTGTGTGCAGCATTACGTTATTAATGTTAGGGTAATACATTGTGCTTCTGTGCCGAAGCTGGAGGCACTAAACGCTGCTCTGTTCAGACCTGGAGCAGCTCTCTGTCACTGTCCTCTGCCGGTCGTATGTATGCTGACCATCTGCAGAATGGTAAGTGTAGCATGTCTTCTGCAGGGATGAGAAGTGAGATTACAAGTGAGATAAAACTGCACATGCTTTCAGTCACAGACATGCTCCTATACAGTAGTTTATGATGTGAAGAGACACAGATGTGTAGTATGTGATCAACCTGCCTTCTGATTTTGCTTTAACTATTTGATTAGCTTTGTAGCTCTCACTCTGGCCTTTTAATCGAATCATACCGGGAAAATGTGACTTGAATAATGCAGTATGGGCTGGATTCCATGTTTTATGTAATGTGTAGATCTTGAAAATATTTTCTGATAGCAATGTTGGTCGGACTTGTATAGTGTGTAGTAAAAGAGATGAATAAATTACAGAAAAGGATGAAGCCAGTATAAAAATAATGGTCGTATGTTAAGTAGCACAAGGTGTTTTTGAGATTTTTTTTTGGCTGCATGTTGTGTTTGGGCAACAAGATTAGAGAAGCGGATTACATCCAGAGTGGTGAACAGATGGAAACAGAAAAAGGAAAGGGACAATTGTGTGTAGTTCATATTGGAGCCCAGTCAGACACCACCCCAGAAGTCATGAACACCATCTGTTGAGGGCACAAGTCAAGAACTGGCACATTTCTCGCCTTAATAAATGTTGGCAGAAATTAGGGATTGACTGACTACAATTCTTTTTTTTTTTTTCCTGTGGCCAATGTTGATACAGATTAGCAGGAGTCAAGAACACCAGTATCTGGAATTAATATATATTTGAAGCAAAATGAAATTTAATGAATTGAACATCATGAGTAAATCCTGTGTCTTTCAGGGACATCTCTTTTGCAAATGGCCTGGATCCAGGACTGTGTAGTTATAATTTGCTTTTTCCTTTTTTGTGTTCTTTCCTGCAGATCTGTGAGATGTTTGATTTGAGTATTCTGTAAAAGAAACCCAATATTTTTTTCTTTTTATTTTCAATGTAAAGCACATATTTACACTTTAACACTCTGGAGAACATGAGAAAATCTGTCCATCTTTTGTGGTAACAAGTCAAGAAGCTGCACTTTTCTTTCCTTTTCTAAAGGTGGTTGTTTGCCACTTCTTCAATGGTTCTTTTTTTCTTTCTAATTCCAATACCAATACAGAAAATAAGCAATTGTGGAGATCAGTATAACTGATAAATAGTGTTTTTGCTGGAAAAAGAAAAGCAATAAATCAGTGCTTGGGTGAAGTGCAGATGTAACAGTCATGTCATTTTAGGAGGTTTGGTGAAAAAGCTTTTAGTAGCAGGGTGTTGAGGTCAGACAACCCACCTGCTTATTAAGTTAACAGCTTCATAATCCTGAGCACACAGGGATTCCTCCTGTGGTGTCTGGGGTGTCAATCACAGACTTTTAGGCTCAGTTTGAGGGATGTTACTTGTCCATCAATACAGAATTAACAGTTCTATTGTGACTCTAGACAATCCAGTGGGAATGACTGGAAAACCAGTGGAAGACTTTTTAATACTTGAAAGTCCTGTATTTGTGTTTTTATAAAGTGTTAAAGCTTTCAAAATCTTCTCACTTAACATAGAACGTTGTGTAATGATGTAGTGGATGGATTTTAAAAGACCAGCTTGAAACACTCTAGCAGCCATATTCATTCATTCATTTATTCATTCATCTTCTATACCCGCTTTATCCTCACTAGGGTCACGAGGGTCGCATGGAGCCTACCCCAGCTACTTAAGGGCGAAGGCGGGGTACACCCTGGACAAGTCACCAGTTCAGCCATATTCAGTACTGTGCAAAAGTTGATTACAGTTATGACTACTCAAATGCATCTCTTCAGTCTCTTTATTAAGATACAATCTGGACATGTAGGAAGTGTGTACAGCAGCAAAAACAAACTTTTCAGGGAAAAAACAGCCAAAGTGGTAGTACTTAGTGTGACCTCCCTTTGCACTTAACATGTCATCAACCCTTGTGTTCAGACGAGATTTATTGCATTAATTTTCTGATGTTTATAATTGTTTGTGCTGCTTCTTGTCAAGGGCTCAGGGGTCACAGTAAATAGTGACTATTTTAGTGTGTTTTTAAAGGCTTTCCTGTATTCTGTTTTTCTATCTGAAGAAAAGATATGTATATTAATTTCAACTCTGCAAAAATAACAGCGTTAAAGGTGGCCTCAGACTTTTGCACAGTAGTCTACATTTACTTGTTTTGCTTCGAATTTTATGTTTTATGTGTTACTTTGTAAATTAATTTCACAGAATTTTTCAATCAATGCAAAAAACGCCTAAGTCATAAACTCAAGATCAGTTTAAATATTTTTTCTGTTGATATGTTTTACTAAGTACAAAAGAAAAATACAACCTTTTTTACTGTACACTAGTTTTGATTGGCCATTTTCTCCTAGCAGTGCTTCGTTTCATTATTTTATTTATTTTTTTGTGATCAAATGTGTTCTTTTTATTTATTACAAATTTGAATCAAAGATTATAAACCACTTTGAATAGTAATAAACATGGAAAACAAGACAAAAACAATGTACAATCTGACATTCTTAAGAAATGTCAGATTGTACATGGTAGTTCAGGTTATTCATATTTTCACATTAAAACACAGAGAAAATTTTGGATTATTACGTCAAGGTTATTATGTCTAGTATTTTACTGGTCTCCCCGTGACCCTACTGAGGATAAAAACGGGTTCAGAAAACAAATGAATGAATGAATTTTACTGGTCTGGCCCACTTGAGTGGCCTCACTTTGGGCTGAATGGGGCCCCTGAACTAAAATGAGTTTGACACCTCTGATCTAGAACTTTGTGGTTATAGTTTGCATCGACTTATTGGTTTCTGAACTGTTCTTAATTTTTAACCTTTCAGCACATATTTACACTTCAGTATGACAATTTGTCTAGATTAAATGAAATAGGACTTATTACAGTAAGGCTGCATGTTAAAAAACTGATCCCAGTTTTCTGTAAGCATTGTTTTACCTGTACTGGAGTCTTACACTTTACTCAAACTTTTTAGACAGACTCCATATGATGCAATAAATAATCAACCTCAGCATTGCCTGCCTTGGAGAGTAACATCTGCGGTTTCTTAATCTTCTGTTGCACAAGTAATGAATCTGAGAATCGTTAAGATACTTTGCGTTTGTTTCCACTCCACTGCCACCTTTGGTAAGACAGGAAACCTAGTCCAGACGCTGATGTAATTTCTCTCATTGAATCTGTTCAAGACACAATGCCAACTTTGTTTCAGCTGATCTATGGCTCCAACTTCAGACTTCACCCTCTCCAGTAGCATTGTGATAAGCGGTGGCCCAGCAGGAGCCAAAAATCACACAAGGTGGTTTTGTGTTCATGTAATGTGGGACTTAGACAGGCTGGAATTTGGTGTTGCAGAAGCGAGGCCACACAGAAACCCACTGACTTCCTTTCACCAGGGCAAAACGAGTTCACAGCCCAGCTGATGGCAAGATTGTGTTGTTGCCGCCGCCTTTTGTCTCACAGGTGTCGCTCTCTTTCTGCTCAGTTGTGGTGTAGCACATTAGTCTAAATAAACACTATCAGCTTTGTAGATTGGACAAGGCAGTTTGTTCTCTTTCAGTAATAGTTTATTCAGCAATCTGAGAGTCAGTATAAATAACAATTTATAGTTTTCATTTTGAATAATGGTTGAGAATGAACATTAAAAGTCATTAGGAAGTCCAGGTTGCTGCCAAAAGTGGGAAAATACAGCGCAATTACTGTTGTTGGTACAAACCAAAACCTTCGTTGTGGAGTTTAAAGTGTGACCATAACATGTCGTGTGTGCACGTGTGGTTGATTGTGATCAGCTCCAAATCTGCTTGATGTTTTAAACCCTTTTTTTTTTTTTTTTCCCAGATTTATCTAGCTAATTTAGATGCCGTCTGTGCTTCTGCTAATGATGCACTTCAGACTTCCCAAGCTGCTGGAAAACATTACAAACAGAAGAGTGCAAATGGCATGAAATTGAGGATTTAGTTACACAAGAAGAATCTGGGAAATAAAAAAATAAGAGGTAAAATTAGTCCAAGGCACATTTTAGACTTGGAGACTGTTATGGTGATTGGATATCAATGCTGGTTGAGCTGCAGATAAAAAAGATGACACCAGAGTCCTGAAACTTTTTAGCTAAAGTGTACTGGTGGTACTCCTCATGTTTCGCTGTGTTGTGCAGGATATGACTTTAAACAGACAAGGATGTGACATCTCCCTTGGGACGCCCCCAAAAATACTTAATTAATTGCCATGACATCTGCATTTTTACTCACTTTCCCACCATCAGAACAATACTGAATGCATTTTGTTGTGAAATGCACATTGGATACCAGGCCATGAATCACGGAGGAAATGTTGGAATGTCAATTGAGCATAACAAGATAATGTTTGCAGTGACTTCACACAAGTCATTTTAGCTAGCTTGCAACAAAATACTAACCAAAACAATCAAAATACCAATGTACACAAATGAACACGACTGACGTACATTTACACTGTCAAAACATTGTTTTTGTTTTGCACATAAAAAATTCACCTGATTTGACCAGTACTGAGAATGCTTAGTTTAGAGATGCCTGTTTAATCTGTTTATTTTAAGCTTCATTACTGAAAACCTCCCAACATGAGCTACGAAGCCTCTCCTCTGCATTTCTATTAATGAAAGTGAAGCCAACATTTTATAAACTCTACCTTGTTTTCATTCTTATGCACATTACTATCATACCAAAAAAGAATACTATTCCCTTGGTTGCATTTGGAAAAATGATTAATGAACTGCACTTCTAAGTTTGGGTAAATGGAGTTGTTTGCACTAGAAGTCTTTAACGAATGACATAACCGGATAAAAATGCACCGTGATTAAAAGGTAAAGTGAATTACAAGGAACAATGGGATTCCTAAGTTTTAATCTGGAAAAGCCTCTCCCTTTACACCATTCATCGGGAACCCCCCCCCCCCCACCAAATCCACATGAACCATTGTTACACAATGCTGCTTTTTGAAAGGGAAACAACAAAGTGAGAAAATGCTTTAGCTCCTTTCCAACAGGAATTACTCTCTGTCAGATAAAGAGCCTTGAGTGAATGGAGGAGGAAGTGTAGGAAGTGTAAGTTCAGCAGATCCAGCATCTCCTCGTTCCTTGCTATTGTGGAATAATATTTGCATTCCTTCAGAAGTGGTAGGTATCTACTTCAGAAGGGGTTGTTGACCTCTGACTGTAGCAGTGCTTGGTAGAAGTCTCATTCAATATGTCAGTCAGCTCAGGAGAAAATGTGTATCTAATTCATATTTTCTGCTCATTTCCTCTCTGTCTTTCATGGATTCTTCTCAGAAGTTTTCACAGTTAGACAAAGTCACAAGACTGTTGGGTCAAAAGTTAATTCAGCTGATTATCCCTAAAATTCAGTCTTCACATTTTACCCATCCTAGTATACACAGCACCTAACATTAGCATTAGCATTAGCGGATTAGGAGCAGTGAGCCATTGAAGACACTCAAGGTTCAACTCTAGGTCTTCATCAGCATCTTGGTCAAAGGTACTGACAGGAGAATTAACCTGTTTTAGTTATTATACGTGTGGTGTGTGTGATGGCAAGGGAAACTGGAGGAAACCCACATCTAAACATGTTTCACTAAAAATAATGTGAATTGACTGAGTAGAATTGTATTTGAGGATTTGACTGTTTTGCATGACTGAGCTAGATCTAGGGGGGAAAAAAAGGTTTTTTTCTTCATTTTTCTGTGTTCTGATACAGTAAATGTCTGACCGATTTAATAGCATTGATTATAATTTCTACTTTGCATTTTTCAGTAAAGAGCAGGTCTTTCCTTGTATTTGATTTACTGACCATGTACGTAAAGGATCAAAGTAAAGTAGATTAAATGTAGATAAAAATTAATTTGGAAGTCACCACAAAAGTAGTTTTAGTGCTTCACGAAAAACAAAAATACAGTTGGTTGTTCTTTTTTCAGTGCAATACATACAACTCTAACTTTTTGTTAGAGATGTTATCATGCACTGATGAGCATTAACCCTTTCGAGCCTGCTGCGACCAAATTCAGTTGCTAGCAAAGGGATTTGCTGCACAGCAGGGTGCAGCAGGGGACCAAGGGCTAAAGTGACAAACAAGAAATGAATTATAAATTTAAATCACATTACGTATATTTTAGCTTTTGCTCTGAGCCAAAATTGTTTCCCTAATAAGTAAAATATTAAGCTGTGTGTATACACAATGTTCTCTTTATTTCTAAACTATCCATATTTTATTGTTTAACATTTCTTGTGTATGAGCTGCCAGACATTCAAGACCTTTAAGTTTTGTGTATACAGCATACACGCAGCTACGCAGTTTCCGGTTATGAGCAGCAGGTGGCACTGCCCTCCCTCCCTGTATCCTCCCACAGGACACAAGGCATCCCCTGCAATAAGATGAACATCTGCACGTAGTCATCCTCACATACATTTTACATCATTGTGTTTTTGAATATTCAGATACTGGATCTGTCCCCTCTCCTTTGTGGTTTGTTATCTCTGCCTGTCTCTGGCGTTCTGTAGACCAGCACTCATTGGCAGTGGGTCTGCGAGCAGTGGATTTTTATCAAGGAACTCATTCCAGCCATACTGGACCGGAGCCAGACGGCCTTACAATGTAAACAAGGACAAAGAGACGTTTTAATTAGGCCTGGAAACATGATCCTCAGATCCCACACACCAAACTGTACTGTCATGTCCGTACACACTGCTTGTGGGGTGCCTGTATGTAGTACATATAAATTACTAACTGTAGGTTGTGAGTATGTGTGCAACATGAGATTATATCTAAAGCTGTCCATCCCTTAGGCCCTGTCAGCCCTTTTCAGACAGTCCACGATAATCACCCTCATGATGAGGGCCAGCCACAGAGGATTAAAGCAAACCTGAGGTCGTCTCCTCAGACATCATCTTTCCTCACAGGAAGTAATGTCTCCGGCCTGTCAGTGCACATGTGTTTTCTACCCTGCCTGTAGATTTGTCACCTTAAAGAAGGCTTAAGTCAGATTTGCTACTGTGTGGTTTCTTGAAAAAGCATGTGTGTTGACACTTGTATTTTCTGTGTACTAGTTATGGTAGTGATTACTGTTGTATAAGCTGGCACACTTGCACCAAGCTATTAAGATTGGGATCAACTTGCATTTCACTTGTTCCTCCCATAGGCGGAAAATGAATTCTCAGCTGAATTCTGCCTCTGTTTTTTCTTCTGTCTCATATTAAACTAAAAGCTTAGGAACTAGATCCCAGTCTTTAAAGAACAGGCAGTTGCTGTGGCTGTTATTTTAAACACAGGAACACAGTGTTTTAGTCTCACTTTCTTTTTGTTTTTTAACAAGGAGTCTCAAAATCACTCATACAGTTGGCTATCTTAGACTCATTGAACAGATTTACTTCTGTATGAAATCAAAAGCAACATAATCACAACATCCTAATTCCACAAGAATGAGTGAGTATTGCGAGACTAGTAAAGCACAGATCCGTCAAGATTAATGAAAAGCTTTGTGCTGTGGCCCACTTAAGTGTGTGTATGTGGAGAAGTGACTTGTGGCCTACATGCTACAAATAATCGTTTTATCTTACACACACTTTCTCTCTCCTCCTCTCCCTCTCTCTCTCACACACACATTTCTCTTGTGCCACTCTGGTTCAGGCACTGCCAGCTGGGAGGTCTGTGGAGGATGTGGTGACTATTGTAGCTGAGTACATACAGTTGATTCCCTTTGACACAGACCCCACAGAACTGAATCTATCAGTTCAGAGCTGATTTTTCTAATCAGCTGTTGATATTGCGATCACAGAGTAAATTCTAATAGTTTGAGCCATACAACATCTGCCTCCTTTATTCATGCATAGTGCTGAACAGTGGTCATTGTCCAGTACTGTGCATGTTTGTCTTTCTGCTGCGATGTTATATGTGTGCACGTGCTTAAAAGTGATGCCATGAGATGCTTGTTGCAAGTCAGATGTTGCTGAGGTCTCTTTGGAGGAGTATCTCTTCTGAAGTCTGCCACAACTGCCTCTCATCTACATACGAGGCACACATTGGCCAAAGCTGAAGAGCTGGGTGGAGCTATTGAAATTTTACCGACTGCACAGTGGCAGAAGATCGAAGGTGTACCTGCTTAAAAAAGTTGTTTCCGGGCTAAGTGAAGTGAGATGTGAACAAGAAAACTGGATACCATGTGATTGGTGAAGCAAGGAAATTCGGTGTGCTTATGTAACACGGGGTGCTCTGAAACTGAAGCAGTGACAGTACTTCCCAAGGCCTTTTCAGTGGCTTCTGTTTTTTCCTACTCCAGTCGAGTGAAACCACTGCTTCTGAAAGGATAATATGGCAGCAAATTCAGAAACAAAAAGTGAAACAGCGGTATGGGCTTGTTTGATTTTTTTTTTTTTTTTTTTTTTTTTTTTTTTCTTACTGACCCTGCAATTAAGTGTGTGTATGTGATTTGCTCTTTGTTGTTTCTTCTTTTCAACATAGATGTGCATGGCTGTGGGTTTCTACTGTGCACATTCAGTTTAATTTTAGATTATAATCATGCAGCCACATTCACGTTAGGTTGTTCACATGAATGCATGCGACTGAACTTTGTGCTCATGTATGGATTCGTGCGAGTATTAATTTTCTGCACGTAGGACTGCAGAGAATGGGTATTTTACTTTTTACTGCTGACAAACTGCAAGAAGTTAATGAATGCTGATTAGGAGTGACAGCTTAATATACTGAGAGGAGAGTGTTGGGAGTGTCTTAATCTGACGGTTGAAGACAATGTTGCTCAGTAGTTGACACAAGAATACATTTGCATCAGAGATCAGTCTTAAACTTTTTCCTACCATACATCTGCAAAGCAGAGGAAAAACTGTACATGGTAATTGTCTTTTCTGTAGTATTGAATATGTGGACTTCTGGTCACATGGATATTTGCATGAGCTCTATAGCTGTGGGAGTGTGTGGTGAAGAGGGACTATTTCTGTCACTCTCTCCCTTTCAGCTTGTGTACTGAGCCAGCTTCACACAGAGCTTTGCTATAACTATCCAAACAACCACAGCATTCACACAGAGTGCACATGGCTCACTTCACCACCTGCTACTGGCCTCACCACAAGGGGAAACCTCACTGGTATTCAGCCTGTGCATTCCACAACATTTACATTTTAAAGAAGGGATAAACATGGAGTGTTGTGTCTGGTATGATTGTGTGTTTTCAATAACCACATTTATATTTAATTTTTCTTCAAAATGAGGGGACATTTATTGTTGTTTTAACCGTCAATCCACTGTACACAGAATCTCTTGCACTGTTTTTTGACATGCAGTTATTCTTGCCAGAAACTTGAGGCCTGCCAAGCAAAAATGATTTAACATACATTTAATAGCCGGCCAATTATTGTAGCTGGATTATAAACGACTCTGTCAACTGCATTTCCTTCCATGTTGTATTCTGCTTTCATCATAGAAGGTCAATAACAACATGTTGTATAATTTCTTTATGACTTTTGGCAGCTTCTGATTGCATTTCCCATGTCATAAGGGGTCCATTTGAAGTGGGCTTTCCCCTTGAGAGCTGCATTTCTTACAACAAATCATCATCCATCAGCGCTGTGGCAGCCAAACCCACTTTCATGATCCAACATTAACAAAGCAGTGTATTCAACCACACAATTTATTTATGTTGAATTGGGTTTCATGTTCTTCGATTGTTTCTCAGGGACTGCTTGGGTTAGCCACAAAGGTTTCAGTCCCATTATTAAATATATCTCCCTGATAAATTGAAGACGGTCATTTTCTTGCCTTCATTTGATGCCAGGTACAATGGCGTACTTGATAAGCTTTGATCGAAACACAGCAAAGGGTATAATTTCCGACTGTAGTTCCACAGCAGCCTGCCATTTTTCCTCCAGACTGCTTATTACACTTTTATCAAAATAATTGGATGTATCAGACTGTGCTGTATATGGAATACACTTTAGTTGAAGTTGTTAGCTTAGCCTTGATCATTTTACATAAAATTGCACTCTGTCTCGGGCCAAAATCTTCTGAATGGAGATCTGCAATGCAGAGTATATGCGGAAGTTCAGTGTGGGAGACCTGCTCCATTAACACACAACAAACACATGGCAGGAAATGCCAAAGCAGCAGCCGCTGTCATCACCACAGCCTTAATGTACCTGTCAACATCCCATTGTTAATTTTTCTACTTTCATTCATGTGGCTGTATTATAACTGTGAATGATGTTTTCATTCTAAGAGGAGGAACCAAATGGACTTGTGTTGTGCTACATGAAGGCTTATTTTGTTAGTGCCGCTGTTTCTCGGTTACTTTAGCACAGTTTGTCTGGCTTTTCTAGTCCAGTGTCTCACTCCACCCACACAGAGTTCATCCAGAATGACATTTATTCATTCTGTTTCATTAATGACAAACTCACTATATTATGTCCATGATGTTAAAAGCTCTTTAATCAGTTCTAGTGAACTTCAAGACAAACTGAAAAGACGTTTTGGCCAGTTATGGAAACTGTAACTAGTTCAGGTCTCAGCTGGGACTGGGTCCAGTGGGATACTTTGTGTGTCAGCCTTATAAGAATTGATGCCACAGCCTAGTAGGTTATTTTTTTTTTAGCCATATAAAATTGTTTTCACTTATGGAAGAATGAGGATTTCATTTTATCCTAAAACTTTGAACTTTCTTATTTTTGTGCCTTCTTTTCAGTTTTCTTTACGATACTTTATGGCTAACCTTATAGTTTTTAATCAGATCTGTTCATGCACTGTCTTTAATCACTGAAGAAATACTTCTAATATTACAGACTCTATTTCAGTATCTTGCATACACTGTTATGCACAGTCACCATTTTAATAAGAAAAAAAAAGTCATATTATTGTTGAGTATTGTTCTATGGATTTGTAGTGTCACTGGGGGTCACCAGAGTTTATGTGTCTATTGCCAATCCATCACATGTCAGATAAATTGATTAGTTTTACACACTTGGCCTCCCATTGTCAGACAAGTGCTTTTAGTTCAGGGGTGCTCAATCCTGGTCCTCGTGAGCTACTATCCTGCATGTTTTAGATGTATCCCTCTTCCAACACACCTGATTCAAATGATAAGCCTATCATCAAGCTCTGCAGAAGCCTGATAATGACCGTTAGGTGTGCTGGAAAATGGAAACATCTAAAACATGCAGGATAGTAGCTTTTGAGGACCAGGATTGGGCACCCCTGATTTAGTTTAAACCGTTCAGTTCTGCAGAAAATGTCTATACTCTCTAGTAGTCAGTCATCCTTGATTGGCTCATTTTAGGAAATCATCATGGTTAATATGTTCACCTGGATTATGGTAGATATTTCTAAATCCTAAAAGCTACAAAATAGGGATTAAATTTAACCAAAGAATCAGATGCCAAAGCCTGTATGTGGCAGGATAACTTCAGTGATTTAATAAAAATGGGATTTTGGGTAATGTGTGTGGAAAAAGTGCACAAGTCCGATCAAATCTTTCCTGTGTTGAACTTCTTAGATTACTTAACTGTAATAATCCTCCCATATTGTTTTTCTTGAAGGAGGGAATAGAAACATAAACAGTGTGTTGGCACAGATGGGTCCCTGGAATACAGAGTGGCGCTGATTGGACAGTTTGCCCTGCTGGAAAGGATGATGTCACTGATAAAACTACGCTCCATAACAAACATTTTTTGTTCTAGAGCTGATTGAAGCTCTGTTTGTGCTGTGGGTCTGCTTTCTTCTGTGATCCATTACATCTTTCTTCTCTTTGTCCTTTCTACTATAACATTTAAAAAGAACTCAATAGAAAAATGTGTTTTTGGCCAATAATGCAACCTGGAGCACATGGTTAAAACAAAACATGGCATTTAAAATGATCTTCCCTCCTTTCTTGTGTAGGCTGTTCAATGGTAGAGTAAAGAATATGCTTTCCTTTACAAAGATGCTTTAGAGTGCTTAGAAGAAGGTGAATAAGCTACCTGAATACAGTAATGCCTGCCTCATCACTTAAGGTTTAATGACAGTGTAACCAGATAGTGTGTGGCTTAGAAAAGAAAGCTGTGAGGCACCTAAAGAGGTGGGGTCAGCATTCAGGAATGCTAGTGGGAGAAAGTAGATGGACTTCTAATTTAATGAAAAGTTTAGACTTCTCAAAAAGGTGGCATGTGTGGCCCTGCCCATTTGATGGTTGATGTATGTGCAAAAAATAATAACAAAAGAAGACATTTAGAGTCTGTTGTGTTAGAATTTGTATTTCAGTTTTCTCATCCTGCTGTTTTCTCATCACAGTCTTATCTGTGCTTTGTGTGGAGTCAATACTCAGATTACATTCTGGAGCAAGTTGCTGCATACATTTACATCCCAATGAGAAATCTCTTTAATGCTTAATGTGTTATGTGAAGGAAAGTTTGTTGCCATATTAATAGTTGATAAAATAATTCATTCATTAGATTAATTAGTGAGCTTATAAGCATCACATGATTATTCTGTTACAGCTGATGATGATAGGCCAATAAACACATCATGGGTCTTAATTCAAAGGTTTAAGTCAACTGCAGTTCATTAATTTGTTGTAACTCTAGGGATCCCCTCCAGGAAAACATCCTAAAATGACTCTGTGCGAAATAATAGCTTTAGTCTCATATGTTTTAAGGAAAGAAGTTCAGTGACCTAATTAACAGGGTTAAAACAACATCCCTGGAATCTACTGAATGTGCAAATATAGTTAATTTTCAAAGCTTACCTGTTGAATAGTAGATATTTCCTGCTTTCCCAAAACTCAAGTATCATGTATATGAGCAATGATAAAGTTGGTACAATGTACTTGTCAAAGCTGCATAATAAATCAGTACTGAGTCCATGCTATGTAAGTATATGCCTTAACCTCAGATTTTACTTCAAAAGAGCCTTAAACTCTGCGTGGATGTTAATCTATGTGAATTCACAGTAAAGCTGAAGGATTACATCTTGAGCGGAGGGGGATGTTAATATTTTATAATGGACATGGCAACAACCTGTAAGGATTCATCATAGAGAATTACTGAGTCATTCATGTCGTTCTTGAGCTGCACTACACAGCCTACACTTGTGATAAAATACCACACACCAATAGGAAGCATTGGAGGCTGTGTTTCGTGTGTGGGTTGGTAGGTTCTGGCCTCTGAATAGTGACGTGTGGCTTGTCGATGCTGCTGATCGGTTCGCCTGGCACTAATAGGGCTGAAGGACGCTGTGTCCTCTGAAGTGGAGGCGTATAAATGCTGGGGCCTGTGTGCTTCCTGCTGCTTTGGGCATGAAGAGGAGTGATTACAGAGGCAAAAAGAAAAGGCTTTACGCATTTGTAAAACGTACCACAGGTGAGGCACTGTATGGACATATAGTGTGTGTGTTTGTTCATGTGACTGATTATAGTATTGCAAATTGTATGGTCAACTTTTCTAACGTAAAGTAAGGGGTTTTAAAAGTGCTTTTGTGCGCTATGTTGCTTTTGTCTTAGTAAATAAAATCTGCTTATACAGGAGGTGTAGCCTAAATTTAAATCTAATTTTTTTTTTTTTTTTTTTTTTTAAAGTTTGGCGTTCGTGGTTAATTTGTCTACATTTTTACATTGAAACTGAAACTGTACAACTGGCAAGTTCTCTGTTATGTAGGTCACAGGATCCATCGTGTTAAACATTGATCTCTGTTCATTGCCTATAACAAGGGAAAGCGCGTCATTAGCTTCCTGCACCCTGAAATTATCAATTTCTTTTCCACCCTGAAGCTCAGAATGTCTCTTTAATTAAAACTGTAGACCATGGGTGTTTTTAGACCTGTAGTTTGGGTCTATTTGCTTAATTAACAAGGAAAATGTACATATAACCAATTCTGAATGTGTATTTTTCCAAATTACGTGTATACACTTGGTATAAAACTTGCAAATTGTGGTATCTTGTTGGAGCTGGGTGTTAAAATACAAGTGTAAAGCTTTAGTTGAACTGAGATTATGTTGCATATTATATTCAGTAATTTAGCTGAATCCACAGTTTAGCTGTAGATACTAAAAGGCCTGTGTTTATCAAATTATGTAGTTGAATGCCAAGGCACATAATATTATCTGCTGACTATGGTTGGAATGGCGCATTTGTGGTAGTGTGTGAAACACAGAATATATACTGGAGGATTTACTGGAATAGCGGGAGTCCATCATGGACCAACATCACTTTAACCATTACAAGACTGGAATGACCTCTCCACAGGATGCCTTTATATGTTACTTGGCTAAACCATCATCTTCTCTCCTCATGCCATTTTCTATAATGGATGGTATGTGATTTCATGTGTAGTTATGTTACTTTCTTAATTTAACCATTTTTTTAAACATTTGTTTTTTATTTCATCTTTCTTTTTCCTTTCCTTCAATCATTCCTTTTGCCAAAACTCTCATCTATGTTCCTAACGTCCTCATGGTGGACTCATCCTTTCCTGGTACAATCCTCCCCTTCTTTTGACTTAATGAACTCCTCCACATGCATGCTTCTTCCCGGTTGGAGATTGCAGAGTGCACTGTAGCTCCAGTTGCAATGGAAGACAGTGACCATGAAATTCACTCTTCTTCAGATGAGCACGATTCCTGCCTTCCCTCCCCCAATCACAGCAGGGACCATGACATGGAACAGGTACTGGTAATGCCCCCCCCCAATTAAGTCCCTTTACATACACATTTTTTTGTAATCCTTAGTTAATGTGAAGAGGACAAATACAACATTTGTATAGAGTCAGGGTATGAGTCTACAGATATATTTAAATGGCCTCATTGACTTTTCAGGGTCACTACATTATTTAGTTCTCCGAGCTCAGCTCGCAGAGAGGGTTCAACTGTGGGACTGGGAGAACTGTACTAACTGGAGACCAGAATATGCACAGCAGCCTCCAGCTATGTCATACTGCAGCTTTGCACATATTCCCATGGAAATTAGTATGAAACAGTCCTCAACCTTTAAGTGTAATACTGGCTGAAATCATATCTAGGTTAGAGAAAACAAATAATCTCCTCTTACATTGCTAATCATTTTTTTTAATCTTCTTGCTTTTTACATTTTCAACTCATTTAGGCCCTCTCACGTCCCCAAGCTGAGAAACTGGGGTTTTAATATCTGAAGCTATGTTTAGCATCATATTTGGCAATTGTGTATATACAGAACCAAATTATTATCTATATCTGATATAGAAATATAATAATACTGCATGGAGTAAAAAGTGAAAGTGAAAAAATAACACTGATTTTGTACATGTAAGATCTTTGTATGGGGACAAATGGATATCCTTTATTCATTTGACTTCAGTAACAACAAAAACATGTTAAAACTTATACTTGCAATTTCTTGGATTTTCACTGATTAGAATATACATGTTGATATTAAAGTTGTGCTGAGGAGGACATATTTAAAAAATTCCAATTTCTTGAGATTTTACTATCACATGAAATGGATATAAAATGTAACATCCTGGTGTGTTGACATAGAAAGACCTTTTAAAGCCAGTGCACTAAAACACTGTGAATTTCATCCCTCCTTTCTCACTGGTACATCATCTTTCCTCTTCCTATCTTTGCCCTCTGTTTATTTATTGATATTTACCTGTTCCTTGCCATCCGTCCCTTTCAACCTCGGCGTCTCTAGCATTCAAGCCATTCAGACGATGCAGAGGTGGAGAACATTATGCAAGACCCTCAGCAGCATGGAGGGCACAGCCACCATCACCAGCACCATGAGCACACGCACCACCACCATCATGGCCATGAGTCACATGACGCAGACAGGGAGACTGGGGGCCAAGACTGCCCACATACCCCGTCTTATCTGAGGCCCCCTGTGGCCAGCAGTGCGCTGTCAGATTCAGGGTCAGAGCCCGGTCTGCCGCACAGCAGAAGTGTGGAGTTTGACCTGCCGTCCCCCATCAGTCCCACCAGACCCAGGAGCCCCTGGGCTCGATTTGATCCTTATGAGAATACTGAGGTAATACAAAGTATCCTGGGCAAAAGCTCTGGAGGAGATTGACATCGTGTGTGTGGTTTTGTCCTGCTTTCAAGGCAATGACCTTAGTGTTGAACATTTTAAATTCTGACAGTTTCAAACCGTGTATCATACAAGTCTGAAGGTAATACACTGCTTTATGTTGTGAAAAAAATAAAATGATTGGTGCTTCCTGTTGGGGAATACTCCGTTTCATAGTCTATGATGGCAGTGCTGGTTTTGTCTTTGTTATGTTGCTGATTTTACAAAGGCATCAAGTTCTGTGAAGTGTGAGAAAATCCTGTGAAAATACTATTTCTGCTCCTACCTGAATGGAGTTATTGGTTAATGCCATGTTGAACACTTATTTTTACGTAGCTTTATGCGTGTGGATTGCAGTATGTGCACTGATGTTTCTTCATCTGTCTGTATTTTTAGGACCAGGATAAGGAGTACGTTGGTTTTGCAACTCTGCCAAACCAAGTCCACCGCAAGTCAGTCAAGAAGGGATTTGACTTCACCCTGATGGTGGCAGGTAAGTCTTAGCCTTGCAGAGTTTTGCTTAAACCCAGCTTTGACTTTGAAGTGACAGCCAATCATAAAGTTTTAATCTCACTTTTCTGACCTTTCTTCCATGTTCCTTTTGTTTGAAGGGGAATCTGGCCTGGGAAAGTCCACCCTGGTCAACAGTCTATTTCTCACAGATCTTTACAAAGATAGGAAGCTGCTCAATGCTGAAGGTGAAGAAGCTTTTCAGATTTTTATTTATTTATTGTTCAATAAATATTTGTTCAACAATATGCCATGGCTGGCTGATAATAAAGTGGTGACTTTTTTTTTTTTGTGTGTGTCCTAGAGCGAATTACACAAACAGTAGAAATCACCAAACACACAGTGGATATAGAAGAGAAAGGTGTCAAACTGAAGCTCACCATCGTGGACACTCCTGGGTTTGGGGATGCTGTAAACAACACTGAATGGTACAAAGCATGTTAAATGTAAAAGACTAGGCTTTGTGGAAGGAGCTAAATAACCTCATTTGAGCTCCACTTTGTTCTACTGTGGTTATAAAGTCATGTGTGAGGCTTCAGCTGTTCCCCAGTCTGCATGGCTTCAGACAGTGAATGCCCTGTGTGTTTTCTGCTTTAGCTGGAAGTCGGTGGCCGACTATATCGACCAGCAGTTTGAACAATACTTCAGGGATGAGAGTGGCCTCAACCGCAAGAACATCCAGGACAACAGAGTACACTGCTGCCTCTATTTCATCTCACCATTTGGTCATGGGTACGACAAAGCTTCAAATTTGTTAGCTATCTGACTCCTTAAAATTCCTGCAATGGCCAAACCTAGAACTGTCTGACCTTGCATTTACGTCTAAAGCAGATCAGTGATTGACCACAGAGGAAGCCAAGTTTACAATTATCTATATTGGCTATAAAACATTCATCACAGCAGCTTCACTTCCTTTTTAACAGCCCTCGTAAGGGTCACAAAGCCACCTGATGTAACTGAGATTTATCACAAATGTGCATCGCACCAGTATTTACTTGCTGTGCATTCAGTTCCATAAATTGTTAATGCAGCCCCTGCCTTGGGTTAAAGGAGTTCTCAGCTGCCTTCAGGTGGATTTACATCTGGTGCAGTACTCTCATTCAAATCAATTGTTTGTGCTGAGTGCTGATGTGGTACTTTTCAGTCCATTTGTGCACATGCACTGTTCCACACCGCTGTGCTCATTAAAGAATGGATATACTATAAAGCTCAAGTAACACTACAGTGTATTTTCAATGTGACACCGATGGAGAAACTGTGCCCTCTCTTGACAAGCCGCAGTAATTGCTCATCAGTTCTTGCAAGGGGAGGGGGCAAGAGGAAACCCCTTCATGAGATTTACTTACATACTGTACAGTAATAAGTCAGGCCTGTATCTCCTACTGAGTTGTTTCACAGCTAAAGGTAAAGATGTGTGCAACATATGCTGTCAGGAAAAAATCTAGACTTTGTGTTTTTGTCCTGCTTATTGTATGCGTTGGTTCTCCTTCAGCCTTCGGCCTCTGGATGTGGAGTTTATGAAGGCTCTGCATGAGAAGGTCAACATCGTCCCTATCTTAGCCAAAGCAGACACACTCACCCCCACTGAGGTCAAGAAAAAGAAAATTAAGGTAAGACTGATTTCAAGCCTTAAACTAAATGTGTTCCTACACTTAGATGAAGAACTCATCTAATCATTTATTAATATCTTGAATAGTAGTTTTACTCGTATCTTTATTGGTTGAAAGTATTTATTTTACTCTGCACTCCATATCCTCAGATCAGAGAAGAGATTGAACAGTATGGTATTAAGATATACCAGTTCCCAGACTGTGACTCGGATGAGGATGAAGAATTCAAGCAGCAGGACCTCGAACTGAAGGTGAGGAGGACATGTTTCTGTTTCTTTCCTTTCATTATTTTTTTTTCCTGTTTGGGGTTTGAAGGTTATTGAAATATGCAGACATCAACTTGGTTAAATGCAGTGTATAGGCCACATGACCTTGCTACCACAGCCTCCACAGGCTTGATGAGTCAACCACTCCCTATCCTTCTTGCATCACTGACTATCAGGAGGCTGTCCGTGTGCCAGTTTCTCTCCCTTTGCCACCGACCTTAAATAATCTCTGCTGAGGGAATTGTTTTATCTGCAACAAGACACAGATAACAAAATCACAATTGACAGGAGATGTTTGGCACCAGTAAAACCAGGGACAGAACAAAAGTAGCATGGATTGAAGCTTATTGAGTTAACAGAATTTAGAAGGAAAAGTACAAGTGCAGGGGGAAGGGGCTAAGGTAATGGGAATGATGGGAAAGATAAAAATAAAACAAACCAGACAGATGATCTACATATTTTTCAGTCAAATCTTTTTAAAACATCTTTTAATTTCATGACTTTTCTAATTCTTCCCACAAGGAAAGTATTCCCTTTGCAGTCATTGGCAGCAACACTGTAGTGGAAGCCAAAGGGAAGAGAGTGCGAGGCCGGCTTTACCCCTGGGGCATTGTGGAGGGTAAGGGTCCTTCTCAGAGTCTGATTTTCACTTCAAATCTACAAGCTTCTTACAGAAAACCACTTCAGTCTTTCATCTTTACTGATATAATTCTGCAAGTTACTGAATTGTCTTGAAGGTGAATTTGAAATTCACCTTTGCACTGTGGTTTGCAGTGGAGAACTCGGCACACTGTGATTTTGTGAAGCTGCGAAACATGCTCGTTCGCACGCACATGCAGGATCTCAAGGACGTGACCCGGGAGACCCACTACGAGAACTACAGAGCCCAGTGCATCCAGAGCATGACCCGCATGGTTGTGAAGGAACGCAACCGCAAGTATGTGCACTCACACAAACACAGTAGATGTTTTTGGAAGATTACACTGAATTATAAAAGATTTACAAATATTATAGTTCCATATTAAATGTTCATTAGGTTTTCCTTTCTTTCTTTATCTGTGCCCATACAAGTCGATTCCAGTCATATGTATTGTTTAGTGTAATTTTTATCCCTATCCTGCTGAGACCCAGGAGAGTAAAGGTTTTAGCTTTTTTTACATTAAATGTTTGTCTTGATTGGAAACGGCATAATGCAGCAGTGTTTTCAAATACATTTTACATTTTATGGAATATCCAGTGCTTTGTGAAAGTTCGTGTCCTCTCCACAGAACAAAAATGTATTTCAACGCCTTATTAAAATAATCGCCTAAGTCATTAATTCAGATTTTTCAGGAAACACTAAAAACCGAACCATTTGTTGAATATATAATATTTACTAACAATTTTAATCAAAAGAGTTATAGCAACAGATGCCTATTGACATATGAACAACAAGGTCATTCAAACATAGAACATGAGAGAATTAAATGACTTGGGCAATTATTTTAAGAGGGTGACGATTTCTGGATCCTGAGGATTTATACGGAAAATACTACAAAAGCTTGAGATCCTTTTACACCCTGAGTAAAACTGTAGCGTTGTTAAATGTTGAACATCACTTTACTGTGTCTGTAGCAAACTAACCAGGGAGAGCGGCACAGACTTCCCCATCCCCGTGGTCTCTGGAGTGACGGACAGCGAGACAGAAAAGCTCATCCGAGAGAAGGATGAGGAGGTACGGCAAGTCGACCACGAAACGGAGTCGCATGAGCACCACGATCACGGACACGAGCACCAACCCGAGCACAATTCTGAGCCGCCAGACCACCACGCCAACGCAGAGACACACTTGCATCAGATGGTTGATGAAGCCCTCTGAAGGCGGCTTTGTTGTTTACCTCATGTTTTCTGAAGTTGACAATGAGTAACTTTGTAAAACATGAGTGGTTATATTTACTGATTCCAACCGCCCTCTGCTCTCACCATCATTATCACAGTACCTATGAACTGTGGGTAAAAAAGGAGCTTGTTTAATTAAAGTCTTGCAATTAGAGCATTAAAAATACTGTATATTTTACATTTCCTATAGTCATGGCATCATCTTTAGTGCTATACATATACTGTAAATACAATTCTTTTAACAATAGTATGACAAATATGAACGCTATAACACCCTCAAGTCAACTGTTAGTTCAAGGGCTAATAAAGTGATATAAAATATATTTATCTATTTTATAATTTTATTTCAGCTGGGATAGGCTCCATGCGACCCCCGTGACCCTAGTGAGGATAAAACGGGTTCAGAAGATGAATGAATTAATGAATAATTGTATTTCATGCCAAAGTGAACATTTGTAATTGGAAATATTCAGTCATAGAGGTGATGTTACCAGATGAAAACACCCCTCCCCTCATGAGTCCTTATTTTTCTTAGTAAATGAATGTGGTACATAGAATATGGGTGTGTACAGTATTACAGTATACATCCCAGACCAGCTAGAGAGAGAGAGCAGTGATATATAAATATATTTATTATGCTAATGTCCAGTCTAATTAGCTACAGCAGATCATGAAAATGTTTCCCCTCTCAACACTGACAATTTTATTTACTTCATTAAATAAAGAGACTATTTTTTTCCTCAGTTGTTTTTTTATTTGCTTTGTTAAAAAATTGTACTCATTAAATAGAATAATTATGTATGTATGGGCAACATAATGTAAACGGATGTATTTGAGATGTGGCAAAAATTATATGAGCACATCTCATAAAGGATGAATAAGTAAAGTATATTTTAGTACTCTTGATTTTTACTTATTTTTCATCACATTGGCAGCTGCAATAGTTTCCCTACTTTATCTGAATACAGGTCATGTGACCTATGAAGAACAGACTGATATCCTGACTGATATTGATGAGTTGCCTGTGCAGTCGTGTAAATAATTCAAGTCTGCGCCACCTGTCGACACATTCACACTTCACAGTAACATAATGGAACAAGGCAAATTCATGGGCGCGTTAATGTAAAGTTGTGACATTAATATTTTTGTCTTTTTATCCCCACAGCTACGACGAATGCAGGAGATGCTGCAGAAGATCCAGGATCAAATGCACACTCAGAAAGAAGCCTATTAACGCAGGACAACAGTCAGCTATGTACATGTCTGTCAGTCTGTCATTAACTGGGTGACAAAAACACCCAGGAAACCTTTACCTTTACTCGAACGTTTGACACCCTACATGTCCACTCAACTTCTTGGCCTCATCAGCAGAACATTATACCATACATGGATCAGGGATCTGGTGGTAAGATGTTCTGACATTTTCCATTTAACAACTGTTTTCTCCAGAATCTCATACTTTGCCACCACTGAACAATAAAAACTTTGCTGTTACAGTAAAAGTAGAATCAATTAATATGATGCAGTCTGATTCTCACATACCTGAATTTTATTTAGCCACATGATCACAGGGTTGTTTTTCTTTCTTTTTTTTTTTTTTTTTTTTTTTTAACAAAACATCTGATATGAGGTTTACATCGAAGTACTGTTGACCTGCTCAGATTTTTAAGCACATTTTTCTTGTGCAATTGTTTATTATTTAATCTCTATACATCAACATGCATATATACTGTAATAATTTAATTTTCTATATTACAATACAAACTTTTTTCTACCACATTTTATCTTCTATGTGCTCCCGGTTTTATTTAACTCCACTCTAGTATGCCGCCTGATGTGTTTTCATGTCCGCTGTTTCTATTTGTTTAACCTTTTTATGCAGGGATTATTCGGTTTCATTTAATTGTTGCTTTTACTAATGTCTCTGCTCAGTGATGGCCAGTCTTGACTCGCTTTAGAAACCACTTTCATTTACATGCCATGATTTATCATTTAACACAAATTAACTTTTTACATGACAGAGGAGTTCACATGTATTGTTTTCTGAGTAATTTCCCAAAGCAGTTGTTTGGAATCTGTTAATTGACAGAGCCACCTCAGACACGTTAGTTGTTAGAGATGAGTATCAGGACTTCGACAAGAAAAGATGTTTATTTTTGCATGTAGGTGTGTGTCTATGGGAAGGGTTGCATCAGAGGCCGTGCAGTTTGTTTTTGCATGTATTGTAAAGCTCAGACTGCAGATTGATTATTTGATAGTGAGGTTATTTATGGGCTATGAAAATATATAGCTACAAAAAAAATGGGGAAATGTATGAAGCCAAGTTGTGGGTTTTTTTTGTTTTTTTTTTTTAACTTAATTTAAATGACTGTTATTTCAGGTGGTTATAATGAATATGGATCCTATAACCAAAGCCAATTTCATTTGATATAAATTTGAGATTTTCCTTATCTGAGTTCAAGACCTTTTCTCCAGCTGACTTTGTGATTTGCTCATCATTTATTTTCTGCCATAACAAGTCACAATGTCTGCATTAAAAAAGGTCAAAGTTAATGAAGTGAATTTGTTTATCATTTCCTTTCTGTGACTCTGCCATGTTGTGTGATATTTTGTTAAATTACATTCCTTATGCTTCTATTCCAGAGTCGGGTATAACTTTGTTTCTAATTTCATTTGTTTTATATTAAGTCTCTGTCTTTTGTTATTCCACTGTTTGGAGTATATTTATGTAAAAAATTATATTTGAGATATGGATGGAGAGGACAAAATGTTCAAATTCTAATATTGTAATAAAATATAAATATAATTGTCTCCATTAGATATCGGTGTGTTGTGTATGTTGAGACTCATTAGCTGCCTGTTAATTTTCATCCATGGCTTTTCTCAGTTAAATGGTTTGGGTTTAAGTTTTTGACCATGAGGCAGCTGATTCTTGACTAATTTAACTGCACTAATTGATCTTCAACATAGCTCCTATAGTGTGGCAGGAGACTTGTGGATAAATAGACCTTTCAAGGTCTTGAGGTCATGTTATGGGGAATATGGCCCCTGAACCAAAATGAGTTTGACACCCCTGATATAAAGGGTTAAAAATGCTAAATTGCGTTTTCTCGTCCCAAAGAGTTTACATCACAGGCATGCACCAATACAGCAAAACATGTCAAATTATTTCCCTGTGATGGACCTTCAAGTTGCCCCTGTCGCTCTAATTTACATCCAAGAGCCGTTTCAGCAATTGTCACGAATCTTTGTAGAGAATAGTAGAGAGCAGAGAAGGAAGATGTTCTGTTTAATGTATTTCGTGCTGGAGATAACAGGAAGAGAAGTAGAAACGTTCTATGCAGGTGTTTGGTCTTGGTGATACCACCTGGCGTGCATGGATACTTCATTGATAAATAGGAAATTTCATACACTTTAGCACGTCTGTCTGCATGCAGATGTTCCCCCCAAAACGCATATCTAAACGTGGAATTAAAGGCGATAATCCAGCGCCAAGTTTGGGTTTCGGTTACTGTCTAAGCATAGCCTGAACGTGGGTCTTTTACTAAAATGAGTTTGACAACCCTGCTTTACACCATTGGTAAAACATTAATAGCTACTCAGATTGTTTAAGGTATTTTCAGATGTTCAACAATGGTCTCCAATAATGGACAAATAACTATACTGCCTGCTCTGAAATGGGCATATGTTAAAGTGCTGTTGATAGCTATGAATGCATTAACAAGTGCCTCAAAGTATTACTAGGAGTGTTTCTGGCAGTCACTGACAATGTCCTATCATAGGATAAGGCTACATACTGTGTATAATACATTTCAGAATTGTTGCTTAGGACTTGCTAATGTACATACGTTGATCACATTTTAATGACAAGAAATTTGGTGTCACCTGTGATGTGTAACCAGAGTGGTGGGCCAGATTTCCTGCTACAGAGAATAATCAAAGCCAAAGTTTTACATTTAGAAGCTGTTTAAAAAAGTATACAGACAATGGTAAAATGCTGAATATCAGATGTAACAATCAGGCAGACTGATTATTTATGAACTTTAAGTTTTAATTGTACCCCGCCTTCGCCTTTAAGTAGCTGGGATAGACTCCATGCGACCCCCGTGAGGATAAAGCGGGTATAGAAAATGAATGAATGAATGTACCTATGTACTGTGTAAGGTGAACATTTAAACACCATCACATTCCTTGATACTCCAACAATACAAAGTAAAACTCAAGAAGTGACTTCTGACGTGTAAATGTATACAATTTATTATTTTTTTTACAAATATTTTGTACATTTTATATCGTCTTCCGATCTTTTTACATAATACAGGTAGATCTAAATGCAGTCCAACATTTACAGGCTATATACAACTTAATCTTTCTCCATAGGGAAAACATGTATTGTTGCT
This sequence comes from Ostorhinchus rueppellii, assembly GCA_030068375.1. NCBI lineage: Eukaryota > Metazoa > Chordata > Actinopteri > Kurtiformes > Apogonidae > Ostorhinchus > Ostorhinchus rueppellii. Next base: position 22,707,586 of record JAQQZY010000006.1, on the reverse strand, counting down.
TCTTCAAGTATTTCAGTCCCTCGTTTACCTTTACACATTTTGTTTTGCAACAATATGAAGGTGAGCAATATTGCTTCATCTCTGCACACCATCTTTTCTCATAGATAGAATACTTTAGAGAGAAAAGGTCCATGCTATAATCATATTGCATCAGAACAAAATACTAAAATATGAAGGGTGAATACTTTCCAAAGTGGCCGAATGTGGTATCATTGTGGGAAGAGGTTGGTTTAGGCATCACCCCTGATATACTGTACTGTATATGGTCCCAGAAAAGTCATTATCAAATGTACACAGTTACTTTCCAGATGAAACAAACAGTAATTTTAAAAAATACAAATACATTTTAAATGTTACACTTCACATACAAGTGATACTTTAATAAAGTAATCTGCTTTTTTTTTTTTTTTTAGAAATTTGTTTAAAAAAAAAAAAAAAAAAAAAAAAAAAAAACACACACACTAAAAGGGCTTAATGTCTGATGAGTATGATGCTCTACATCCTTTCACAGATCAGTACATTCAGATTAAATGATTAAAGTAGGAGTACACAGCATGTTGCTGCTTCAGCAAGTCCTATGCTAAACTTCAGATTTGCTGCTCGGTGAGACTAATGGAAATTAATCTTCACAGTGCCAGCACTTGAAAAAGAATAGTCTTGAAAAACATAACTGTTTTTGTGCCAGCTGCTTATTTTGTACCAACCATGTAACACAGAGCTGGGGTTTTGAGAGCCCTGGGCCAAACAGCCTTACATTCCTACTGCAACATGATGAAGTGAGCAGACCAGACAGTTCTGTCATGTGCCCTTCACTTGCAAAATAATCACTGAACAAATAACACAGTAGTGGCATGCATTCACAGCATGCAAACACACATCCTACTACCCTACGTGACCGTACAGAAACACACTTTACTATATTTACGGACATTCAAAATCTCTAAACGCTCAATGCCCTCACCTCGTAGGAGTGACATGATAAAGTTTTCTGACTGTTCTGTCTGTTACCTCAGCTTTGGGGGCTAGGAACCAAGTGACAAACTATTTTGCAAAAAATATGACAATATATTAGCAGCTGTGACAAAAAACACCAACTTCTTCTCAATGAACAGTCACAAGTGTCTAATGAAAATAGTACAGAAATAATTTGATTGTCCTTTTCTCCTAACCTTAGATGCTAAACCCTGACAAAACTGCATTTTTTTTTTTTATAACTGTGAGGCTGTTAAGATGACATCCATCAGTGTTTCTGACAAAAATCCTCAGAGGTATAGCAGAATTATGATACAAATAGACAGCAGGGGGAGCCATTGTTATATGCACCACAAATGAAGACTAACTCCTGTGTAAGAGGTTTGGTCCGTGGTTTTGCTCCAACCCTGCAGCATGTGCCTCTGCTGGAGAGGAGGTACTCCTCCAAATCACATTCTCAGTGTCCTGGTTATGGCGGGTTGAACACTCTGATCCTGCACTGTCAAAGCCTTCAGTACTCACTGCTCCTTTTTGAGTACAATGCTTACTACTGCTTAATACACAACATCTCTAAAAGTTACATTGTCCATAAAGCTTGTTTGACAATACACTAACTACTGCTTCACTTTCAGCTAAATTCATTGGCCAGTGAGGGGCGAAAAGTGCACTTTCCTTCCACTGTACTGTGTACTGCCACATATACTCAACATGATTACATTTCACCAGATGAATATGGCATATCCTGATTTTAGGATCAGGACAAGAGGATGCTGTGGGAGACCAGTAGAGAGGGTTATTGTTTGTTTCAGGAATGCTCTGGGTCATTTTCTAACCACTCTGGTGCTTCTGAAAATGAATCTTATGTCGATTACTGAAGGAGCTGGTGGCTGTCCTGCTCTCACTGGGCTCACCCTATGGCCTAGTCTGAGACCAGTGGTTCTCCCACATTAGGGGACTTTTCCATTTCCTGATGGTGGGGCTCAAGCCAGCTTTAGAGTGCTGATGGGAAAGGAGGGCATTGTCACCATTGTCACAGGGTTGAGCACCGTCTGACCCACTAGCTGTGGGTGATGAGTGACCATTGGTGTGCCCATCGTTGCCTGTTTTCCTACAATGGTGGTAGCTTGTTGGCTTGGTGCAGTGCCATTCACTTGGGGGTGAGCATGGTTCAGGGTGTGGGTGATGTGGCCCATCACTGCAGGTTGTGTGACAGCTACAGGCTGGGAGTAGAGGGCAGGTAGATGCTGGCCCAGGTGGGTCACAGGGTGCACAGTGATGTGACCGATGGGCTGGTGTGGAGCTAACTGAACAGAGCTGGTGGTGGTGGAGGGAGCCAAGTGGGCTAAATGTTTAGGACCCCCAGTCTGAATTACATGGTTGACTGCTTGAATGACTGAGGGATGGGAAACAGAAGCATGAGCAATCACTGTGGGATGTAGGCTCGGTGCTGTCACTATTGGTGTCTGGGCAGGGATCAGGGTTTGACTGAGGGTGGGGGGAGAGAGAGGCATGGTTGTGAGTGTAGGTGAGGCTGCCTGTTTGGACACTGGCTGTGGGGATGACACTGTGGTTCCCTGAGCCTGCTGCAGTGGAGCTTTGTGCTGAATGGAGATGTGCTGAGTAATGAAGGAGGTAGTGGTGGCAGTAGATGTCAGGGTGGGGTTCTCAGCCACTGTTACAGGTTTGTGCAGCTCAGGTTTCAGGAGTTGAGGCACTGTGGGTAAGGCAGTCTGTGCTCTCTCCATCTCATCATCATCAAGGTCATCATCCATGATGTCTCCACCTTCTGCAACATTAACAGATGACAAAGAATTCAGTATTTTTCCTTGTACAATTTGTTTTTCACTTACAAATCATAGGCCAGTCACATTTATTCCAGTTATTTGAGTATCATTGTGATCATTCTGTCTATTCACTCATAAAGCTGGATAAGACTAACCGTTGTCAGAGTGCGTCACCATTTAACATCTAGAGTCTTACACCCAGTGAGAGATGTTAACTTTTAATAATGCCTAAAAAAATTGTTTGTTTCCTATTATGCTCTGAAAAAAAAAAAAAAGGGGTAGGTAGGTAAGTAAAAAAAATTTTGTAAAATAATTGTATTGTCAAATCTTATGAAATGTACAGTGAAAATCCTTGACGTATATCCAAATTTATCAATATCTTGATTTAACATCAATATTTTACTTGTAGATACTGAAGGTTGCATGTATTTTACCATTTTTGCAAATCTCAAACTACTGTTTTCCTCTGTAATCTGCACATCTTTTCTCTTTTTTCCAGAACGAATCCTGCCATGTACAAATCCTGGCTTAACCCCCCCACTGCATGTATATTCACTGCTTTGTAGTAGTTGGAGTGCACTCTTTGTGGTGGTTGTAGCTGTTCACACTAAATATGCTATTAAATTTCTATTTCAAAACTTTAATATTTGTCTTTATAAACTGAACATGTAGTGTCCTGTCACAAGTCGCGGACAAAAACAGAGATATATTTTTATGAAATTACATAAAAATACACTGACGGGGTAAGCCTCACGCTGCCCACTGATATATTTGATAATACAGACACTGTGTCAAAGGCTTACTAAGCTACGGTACCATCTTGTTCTGAGTGTTTTAGGCTGATTTAAGCTACTACTGCACACCATGGACCTGCGGAAGGACTGCCATTGCCAACATGGACAAGTCTCACGAGACGCGAGATAACGCAAGACTCAAGATGGCGGCCGATTTGTAGCTATTTTAACTCATTTCTACTAGAAATTGGCGATTTAAACAAGGGGATTTTTGGCTAAAGCTGAGTAATTTCTGCAGATTTGAGGTGTTTTGAAAAAAACTGGGAATGGTGGTCATTGTAAAAAGATTAGGGTCGGCTGTTTTTTTTCGAGGGTAGCTCGGGTAACTGAAAACATCCTTTTTTTTTTTTTTTTTTTTTTTTTTTTTTTAGGCCTAACTGGTACTGGATCCCTGCTCTGTATTAGTCAAGTTTGGGAGTCAGGAGTGGTTTTGGAACTAAAGTTTGGATTAGTCCATCCTACTGATAAGATTTTTATGCTTGTTGGATATTGATTTTTTGCCAGGGAACCAAGTGCATCTGCCTTACAGCAGATCATTCTAGCATTGCTCCCACTCAGACTGATTTCACAGAACCTTGATTGGGCAGAGTCAATCACCAACATCTATGTGATATGGGTCAGGTCAGATGCGAGTTGATATAATGATGGGCTGTCATCTTGAGTGCTGTCCTATCAGGTATTGGCTTTTGCCCTTGACCGTTGATCTGGGTGTAGGTTGATTCAGTTACAGAGACTTTTGATCTGAGCCTGTTCATAACACCATTTTCATAGAACCATAGTTTTTTTTGTTTTTTTCTCTTTTGCTTGGAAGAACAGCCACCTGAAGCAGTGGAGGTTGAGGCCTGGTCCTCTTCAGGCTGTACTGTCTGTCTGAGGACACGGTCGATCTCGATCACATCCATCCACTGACTCAACTCATTCTTCAGCTCTGCTAATCGCTGCTGCGTGGCAATCTTTTCTCTGGCCAGTCGCTCCATATCATGCTCGTACTCCTTTTCTTTCCGCTTCAGAGTCTGTAAGGAGGAACCAGACAATGATAAACTATATCCTCAAATGTTAACAGTAATAATGTGTGTATGAACTTAGTGACTGCATAACACGATGAGCTGCTGCCAATTGATCTACTTAGTGTTCCCATTTTATTAATTTCACATGCACAGCCATTACTGACTACAATGGCTCTACAATTATTCCTGTTAGGTTTGTTTTTGTTGACAATGTATCAGGAAACGTCAACTCAGTAATTATTTTGAGGCCTTAGATACTTTATACCCCACAAAACATGAGTATCTGCATAGTAAACAGTGTTCTCTTGTTTTGTGTACTGTAAGGGAAAACAACAAATTATTGTTCCTTTTCAACGTCAGCAATGAGGATGAAAATGGTAAAAGTATAGATGGACGAGGTCAGTTTGGTTGATTAATTGGTGTTAATAGGACACTTTTATACAGTATCAGCTCACATAATACCCTGGCTATGTGCCTTCCCAGCTGAAAATGCTGACTTTGATGACAAATGTGTCCAAAACTAAAAATACATGGCACACACGCATAGTGGGTAGGGCTGTGCAATTAATGGAATTTTGATCACGATTTCAAACGATCTCAAAAGTCATATAATCGAGTTGAAACGATTTATTTTCTGTTTATTACGCAATTTCTGAGAGACGCGCATGGGCAATACATTCCATTCCGAAACAGCTTTAAAGTACATATTTGTAGTGAAAATTTATTTTCAATTTGAATGTTTTGCATAAAGAATCAATAACAAAGTGTTTTTAGAGAGAGAGAGAGAGAGAGAGAGAGAGAGAGAGAGAGAGAGAGAGAGAGAGAATGCATTGTGAAACTCAAAATTAATCGTTTGAATAATCGTGATTTCAATATTGACCAAAATAATCGTGAAATTGGTTTTTTCCATAATCGCGCAGCCCAAATAGTGGATGATAAAGCTATTTCCTGCTCAAAACTGTTGGTTGACATCTAGTTACAAAGAAAGTACCAAGAATAGCAAGTAATGTGAGACAGCATTGTGATTTCAAAGAGGGTTTTGCAAAGTCATTGTAAAAGAACAACTCAGACTGCAGACATTTGCCTTGCAAAATTAGAAATAAAGTTCTAATTCTTTTGGCACAACTGATCACTGTAGACAGGTAGTACAAGGTGTTCATTACATAAACATACTGTACTTTTCAACAATATATTGAAACGTCAATGAAAACATCAACACTTATAGCCAGTGCCTTTGTCTAGTGTGCCAACCTGAACACATACGGTCTGCTGTATTATACCGTGTATTGTAACACTTAGTTTGTAGTTTTACATCACACTTCTAGCAAAACTTTAATCATTAGTATTTGCATGGGAGGTGCCCTTTAAGGCAAGATTTAACCCACTCCTGCACTTTGGAGAATCACTATCCACAATCTGAATCACAATCTTCTCATCTCTTGTAACTAAATTACAAAGTTGTCCTCTATTTTTCTGTAGTTTTAGCCTGTGTGTGACTGATTTTTGTTGTTGCTTGAATAGAAACTCTGCATTTTTGTATAATTTTGGATCAATGTTATTAGAATATTGACAATGCATAGATAAAATAAACACATTTTCCTGTACATACAGCTGCTCTGTTTCCATTAATTACTCACACACTGACAGTCTCATTTGTCTCACTAACTCTACACAACAAATAACACTATACACAAACTCTGCAAGTTAACATGGACTAAATACAAACTGCAGAGTGGACAGATGCTGAAAAATATGCAGATGTTATAAATTCAGGGAAATAAACTCAAATGCTGCAATCTATGCAAACAATTTCTCTGGCACAAACCCATTGGTCAGTACAACACCTATGTACGGTGCTCTGTGTAAATTACTGTAATTACACTGAAACAGGCCATTTACAATGAATGTTAGCCAAATGGCTGAGTAAGAGCTGGAAAGTTCTGACAGCACTACCTTTTTTTTTTTCCTTTCAATGGAGGTTATAATCCAAACCATCAGAAAAAAAAATAGATGATATGGCAAATTAAGATGAGTCATGAGCTCAAGTTGTGGGATCACCCAGCCCTAGATTTTATTATACCTGTAGTACACACTGTACATACTGCTGCCCTGCACCCGGAGCAGCAAAAGCCACATTCTTTATTTATAGTTTATTATCACCGTTTTATAAATTGTTTTACCTGTTTGATGTAAAGTTTTGTGGTTGTTTTCTAAAAATAGTTTATTGTTTCAAAGGCCGTGGCTTTCAAAGATCGGAAAAACTAATAATTGCAGTTGTGTCATGACTAAATGCTCCTAAATGTTCCATGGTACAAAATAGCTTCCTCATATGGAAAAGCATTCACAGCCATTTAGCTTTACTCATTCACTAAAGGTCAAGTGATTTTTGTGGTTACAGTCTGTACTGACAAACAGATGATATTCTACAACATGTCTGTGCCTTAAAGATAAACTGCACTACAAAAACCCTACAATATAACTCATTAAAAATGACCAATAGTGACAGCAGAGTACGTCTCAAAGTTATTTTGAAATAAACTTCAACCAGTGTCTGTGTGACAGGAGAGAAGTACAGAAACCCGCGGGAAGGAGGAGGTGGAACAGGGAGGGAGGAGCTGGGTTTGGACAGAGGGAGGTTCTTCCAGTCAGTGGCTTTCAGTGACCTAATTTCCCTTAACCTATCAGCTGACATAGGACAGGACCAAACAAACTGGGGACTTCCCCATGAAGGGCATCACTAAAAACAAACAAACAAACAAAAAAAACACACACTTTGAAAACCAACCAAAAAAAAAAAAAAATCCAGTGAGTTTAACGTTAATCCTCATTTTACTTCCAAACAATTGACCACTGGCTGAAAGCAGAACAAACAGGATTGAGCTTGTCAGGGATTAATGTTTTGAAATCAAACACTAAACACATGTATATGTCAAGTGTAACCATCCAACACAGTCTTGGGATGGAGTGGCTAAACGAAATAATTCTGTGTGAAATATGGTACAAGCAAGCTGATGACTCATAACCATAAAACCATTTCTCCAAAGGGTGGACTTCCTGCGAGTGTTCATACCTCTGTGTGTGTAATTACAAAGAATATGTCCTTCATATTGTGCACCAGAGGCATTACCAAAGTGTAGGTTTGTTCCATGTTGCTCTTGAGAATGTTTGTCAACTTGTATGCATTTACTGTACGGCACACTGTACATAAATAGCCAAAGCAGGACAAAAGGCAGACCTTGTGTAATTCGGCACCTGTCCCTAGTCCTTATCCAGGATTAGTACTGCACAGTCCACCCGGTGTGCACTCACTCTCCAATACAAAGTGCAGGTTTGGCAGTAACATTAGCACCACAGCTAAAACTCAATCTACACTTAATCAAAGACACATAAACAATACAACACTATACAAGAGGGCTGCAACTATTGTCAAAATGTGAACCTTAACTTTGTTCCTTTTCTTTTACTATTTGGACAATTCACAATAAATAAATTTAATAAAAAAAAAAAAAAAAAAAATTCTGTACATGAACTCTATGTGGAACACTCAAATATATGATTTTCAAAATAGTTTTCTTCAAGTACTATCATTTCAGAGTACCTCAGTATTAATTTCTGACAAAAAGTTGTGTTCTTGTTTACAAAATTTACAATAATTAACAAAGACCTTTAAATAAATTAATGCACCACTGATAAGTGATGATTGGAGAAACATCTCAAAAGTTTCTCACAATATACAAATAAAAGTTGTAATAAAAAAAACAAAAAAACTCCAAAGTTACTAGAGGAAGCAAGAGTCTCAGTTTGGCAAATGAGGTATTTTAAACCATTTTGAAAAAGTAAAAATTTGAATAATTCAATACACTACCCAAACTTGATATAATAGTACCTTCTTGAACATGAAGCCACACTACATAAGTCTTGAAGGACCCAAAAACTGCAGTCTCATTATTCATGGTTGACTGTTTATAGAAAACCACAAGTACTTGAACATTGTACCATTTCTCAGACACATCAACATAACATTATGCTTGTACTGTCTTTAGAAACATCAATAAATATGGAAAAACAATTTCTGTGGCTATGCACAGATTCATCAGATTAAAAATTGTACACGTCACTAATAAACAAACATGTGGTTGTCATAAATCTCTTCTGGACACAGACCTTTAACTTGTGACTGCCTGTCAGGAGCTCAGACGGCAGACAGTCTTTTTTCTGTCAGCTATTGGAGCTGGGGTTATCATTTCTCAACAAATAATGTACTGAAATGCCCTATCTTTGGTTGTCATGGAAACAGCAAGAACCCTTCAAAGATTTCCTCAGTAACCTTAGAGACTATGCACACCTTCATGTGCCAAAGGTGAAATCCAATCTCCCCCTCGGGAGTGTTTTTGATTGGAAAAGAAACTGGGAGTGATTATAAAGTGATTATTCACATGCAGAGACAAGATTTTGTACATGCTAAGAACATTTTTGAAAAGAAACGGTCATTAGAGCAGAACAAAATACTCTTAAGCGTGTGCAAAATGTGACACAAGGACACAGTGGGCCGACTGCCTGCTTTTTTACCCTTTTACAGTAGAAGGCAGTCTTATGTGAGCAGCGCCACAACTGTGCATGCCTTAAACTATGACTCATCCAGAGAGAAAGCAGGAGGCAGAAATGTCCCACAAACACCGAGACCCACTGAACACTTCTTACCATGCCGATGGTGGACAACAAGTCAAGAGAAAGACCATGTAAATCTGGTAACCAAGTCAGTAGCAGATGGATCCCATGTGACTACAATTTTAATCACGTCACCAGGTTGGTAGGACAAAAGGTTCCATGTACCATGTGTTTATTTGCACATGACCGCACCTCTAAGCCTTTGAACCACCTCCTTCTAGAGAGCTAAGGCCCTACCTCACCCTTGTTTGTGTGTGAAAATCTAGATCAGCGCAGGAATCAGCTGCATTTATGTGTGTGTGTGCGTGTGGAAGGTAAACACTGCTCAGGCGTTGTCACAAGCAATGCGAGTGCCGAGCACATGGCCCCACAGAGAACAAGAGCGGGAGGGGTGTTAGATAGCGGGGGATTGAAAGAGAGCAATACAAGCTGTACTCACTGACTCACTTTTGCAGCAGCCGGGAACAGATGCACAAGGCTGGGTTTTCTTAAAGGGCCAGGAGCACAGGCGGCCACGTTGCAGACATGCTGCTCAGCCTGGCTGCCTGATCAGGCTTCTGCACACAGGTCTTGTGACAATAATGGTAACCATAAACCCTTGTCTGATTGTGCCTTCAGCTGAAACGGAGAACTTCACGTGGTGGCTGACTGCAACAATAAAAGGCTTGTCTGTGGAAAAAACACCTACTTTTGCAAACTACTCCTTGTGTGCAAAGCTAGTACTAGTCAAAACTGTCCTAATTACCTCTTCTTGGCTTAACCCGTCTGCAGGCCTTGGGGTCAATTTAACCCCATTCCAATGCCTTCATCTGTGGGATGTGGAAGGCTGCAGAAGGGTTAACACAAATTGAAGGCTCTGATCATTCTGGATTTCAACAATCTACCCTCAGACTGCTTCTTTCGCAAATATCCTAGAGACAGTAATGGATTATAGACAGTCGTGGCAGCACAAACTACAGTAAAACATAATGATACATATAGAAAAACAAATGGACTGTAGTCTTTACTCATACCTGGCAATGACAAAATAGAACATCACCACGAGTTTCTTTCTGACATTAAACCTTATGTCAGATATACTTGTTTGAACACACAGCCTTATCCTCAAGACTTAAGTGTAGCACCTATGCTTGTGAAACAGAAAACCAGATTTCTGCATTTCTGAGAATACCAATATTGGTCTTAATAGGTTGTGTCATTTTCTAACAAGAGTGATATATTTATTCACAAATTTGTTAGGATTATCAGTGTCGTTCATTTTGCATTTCTATTACAGGTTTTCTAAATGTTGTAATACAATCCCCTTGTAAAATAACATTTAAAAAAAAAATTAGATTAATCATTTGGCCATGGCTGATATTTTCTGTTTGTTCACTTTGTGTTTGTTATTATTCCCCTTTCTACAACTACAAATTTCTTAATAATATTTGATATAAGACAGAAACTGATGTTAGTAATTAAACCTGCTATCAGTGTTTGCCTGGTACGTCTTTGCATCCCTTGACAAACCACAACAAATCACAAAGGAAAAGTAATAACATCTAATGCTTTCATAAACCTGTGGAAAATTGTCCATGTTCATGGTTAAATTTAAAAAAAAAAAAAAAAAAAGAAAAAAAAGAGATAATGCAAATGGGAGGGCGACACGGTGGTGCAGTGGTTAGCACACGTGCCTCACAGAAGAACCAGAAGGACCCGGGTTTGATTCCCGGGCGATCCTTGGGACCTTTCTGTGTGGAGTTTGCAGGTTTTCTCCGGGTACTCCGGTTTCCTCCCACAATCCAAAGACATGCACTGATAGGTTAATCGGCTAATCTAA
>JAQQZY010000006.1:22673081-22683451 GCA_030068375.1 Ostorhinchus rueppellii | reverse complement strand
GCCTGATTCTACATCATCAATAATCAGAAATTAATACAACTATGGATGAAAAAATATAATGAACCTTATTGTGACACTACATAAGCATCATGTGGCAAAAAATATGTCACAGTGAATGTCTCCTGTAAACAAAACCAAAGGTGGTGCAGTCAAATAGTGCATGTGTGACTTTTTTTTGGCCAGGCAGTGTAGATCCAAATACATTCTCCACCACTGTCCAATCCCAATTAACCATAAATCCCACAGGTTAAGCACAGGTCAAAGGACACGGAGTGGATGAATTGTGTCTACTAGTTCATCTTGGGTGTGTTGCGTCATTGAAGCCTACCCGCAGATCAGTGAGTGTCTTCTCCAGCAGGGTGGTGATGCCGTCCACAGGGCTGCAGCCAGTGCAGCCCAAAGCCGTGGCCTTGGCTTGGAGCTCCTTCAGCCCCGCCTCTGGAAGTGTGAACGACAGCGGTTTGCGTGACCTCTCCAGTTTACGTTTCTTACTGGGAGGAGACTGAAACACAAGAAGAGCAGAGTCAAACAGAAGTCAATATCAGTCTGTCCAAGAGATCAATATGGATGCATTAAAGTTAATTGAACAGCAGTAACTGAGACCGACACATCGGGAGCAGAGGACTGGGCCATCAATGCCTCAAATACCTGTGGTAGTAAAGTAAATATGGTTTTGCAAAGCTTTGATTTATCATTAACTTTTCAGACTGTGTGAATGTGTGCAGATTAGGTGTTGCAGTGTTTCCAAACCCGAAACTATGTCTGTTATGTCATTGTTCTTATCCGACAATATGTTAGGTAGTTATTTTTGCTTATCTTGTATCTTTGGTATGTATTCTGGTTCAATGACTCGAGTCAAAACAACAACAGGTTGGGAAACAGACACCACAGACCAAAGGCAGTGTTTTGTTGAGGTCTGCATTTTCAGACGTCTACGTTAGAGGCTGAAAATGACCACAGTCTTCTGCCTTCTGACCAGCAGGGGGAAGTGAAGAGCAATGTTCATACTCTACACAGACCTAAAGCTTTTATCCAATTTGAGTCTTTGACTAGGTTAGAGATATCAATTTTTTCTTTTCATCTTTTTGCCTTGTATAATTAGTGCTATTCTAAAATGTGTCCACAAGAAGTACATCTTTGTTTTTTTTTCATTGATAAAGAATGTTTTGCACTGCATACAAGGCTGAGGTAGTCAATCATGTAATTACACTGTATCATGGTACTACAGTTAATGCTGATGTACAAGACTGAACAAACCTGTGTCCTTCATCTTTAAACCAGCCTACATACAGCTTTTTATTTATGCAATTTATTTTCAAAATAAAAGACTTCCATGTAAATTAAAAAAAAAAAGAAAGAATTTTGCTTGTAAAAAAGAGTCCACTCAAACCAAAAACTCCCTCTTTTTCCCCCACTCCTATAGCCGATAATAATAATAACAATAATAATAATAATAGGACTGCAATATCATGAAACCATGATATTTTGTGAGACAGTGTGTAAAAATCTGTTTCAACCCCAGCTGCACATGACAGGAATGTATCCACACTGATATTTGAACTGACATCACTGCACACACAGAGCAAAGGGGATAAAAAGGTGGATTTCCCACCACTAGATGGAGCTCACACCACATGAGCTCCACCTGAAGCTGCAGTGAGTTGGACTCTTATTTTTAATCCGCTCTAATGTCCTGCTGTAATGGCGGTAGAGGTCATTATCTATCCAGTTGGGTCTGTATACAACAGAATCTCTGCAGCAAACTCAGCTCATCTGCTGCAGACAATATGTCAAGCTACCATCTGAAGTGAGTGTGAGCTGGCACAAAGTGGGGAGGCAGCGGGGGTCCGCAGCAGCAGCAGCAGCATCACTGTACTGTGACGGCACAGACAGCATGGCCGACTGACCTACAAACAGCAGAGGGAAGGAGCAGACTGTGACCTTCACACTGCTGCAAAGACCTGACACATGATACACACACTTTTATTTATTTGATCTGTTCAACTACATCATGTATCCTTTTGACTGTCATTGATAAAGAATGCTCACTCTAGTCTTTAACAAAAAGTACATGTCATCTACATACTTTTTGTGAAATTAAGTTGATTAAGTACAATATTGAGCGTGTCTAGGTTTTTGTCATTGAATAACAAAGGATGTTCACTCCTTTTGTAGGGGTTTTCAGCCTTAATTATCAAGTATTTTTAGTTAAGGCGATGGTCCTTGTGGAGATGTGTTTAGAAGAGATGGACACGTTTAATTAATGGGTTGGCGATAGACGCTGCCTCGCCCGGCTGCTTGTTAGAGCTTCTTTTAGTTCTTATTGTTTCTCACAGACGTCTCGCCCTCTTTCTCCACACTCCGCAAGCCCTTCAGCTCAATGTACGAAGAAAGACAATCAATAGTAATCTATCAAAGCAAACCTGACTGTGCAGAGGATCCTTGACACAGTTCTTTGCGCTAATACATCTGCAAACAAACATAATCAAAATGTACGAGCATATGTTTGGATTCACAGACAAAGGGAGTTTTACCTTTCAAACCTCTCAGCTCTATCAGCAGAGCTACCTCTACTCTGAAAGGAGACTCTGCTGCACTTTAACTCCATTATTAATTCCACTTTCCCACTTTCACCTCACTGTATGCTCTCATGAACCACATGTCTGCACACACACACACACACACACACACACACTACATATCCTCACGATAAAAACCTGGCCTCATTTTGTAAACCAGGCCCAGTAAAAGCCTGACTCCAACAAGAGCCGCTCTCTCACCAAATAATATCATTCAATTATCCATCTTGACCTTCTGAGTGTACGTGTAAACACGTATTCAGTCACAGACACAATGGAGGAAATATTTCACCTTGAGGCAAATTGGAAAACACATTCTGATCACCCATCACTTCCCAACCCCCCATTTTCTTTCAGCCCCAAATCCTGCATAGACTCCTGAACTCTGGACCTTCCTTGAACCCCCTCCTCCTGTCAGTGGCCAACATGAGCAACAACATGCCTCACGGCTCAGATGGAGACTGACAGTGTTAAGCAGCCAATTCTGGCTGCACTAATCTCACCGTCAACCGTGGCCATCTTCCACTTTTGTCTGGTTCTTTATCTGTATCTATTTTTTCGCTTGTCGTTCCAGATTAAATGTGGTATACGACAAGCAACCACATTTTTTTTTCTTTCACAAAAAAATACACACACACACACACACACACACACACACACACACACTGTCTTGCTGTTTTTTTTTTTGTTTTTTTTTCATTAACCCCATCCGGTCAAGGAGTCCAAGAGTCAGGCTCTGCTCAAGGTTTCTTCCTGTTCAAAGGAAGTTTTTCCTCACCACTGTCGCCAAGTGTTTTGCTCCTGGGGGATTCTGTTGGGCGCCTGTGAATTCACCTAAGAGTCTGGTCTTGGCCTCTAAACATGGTGCATTATGAGTTAACTTTTGCAATGATTTGGCTCTATATATATATATACAAATTTGATTGGCTGAGGTTGAAAAAGACATCATTGAGACAATGAAACATAACACATTGAAATACTGGAACCGGTGGAAAACTACTTGACGTCATTTAGTGATTGACGTCTGAGTAGGTGAATGACTGCTGAGTACTTTTTAGGTCTGTGCTACTTCACACCGACATGAAAAGTGTATATCATCTGGGCTGCAAAGTGAAAGGAGAGTGAAAAATGGATTTACTCAGCAGAAATGAGTTACATTTTTTTTCTTTTTTCAGGGCTGTAAATTGGATATGATCTGTTGTATGATTGTTCAGATCAAAAGTTACCCTATTATTAATAAAGGAAAAGTAGTCAATTTCAGATCCCATGATGCATTTTCAACATCAAAGTTCCATCACTGAGGCAAGATGATCCTGGCAAATCAGTTGATTGCTTTTTTCCTGCTCCAGTGTATTGTTAGTACATGAGGCTATAACAAATCCCTTTATCAGTCGACCTCTAGTAGTCAATGTTTTGCTCTCTACAGGCCATGAGTCAGCAGTCCACTTAAATATAGTTAATTTAACCAGATAAAGGAGAAAAAGACTAGGACAAGGATAGTGCTGTTGGTAATAGTGCTTTCAGGGCTTTGGTTTGACCTGGTGATAAAGGTTAAGTAGGTCACAGCTGCACTGCATGTCACATATGTTATAGGTTATATGTAACATTAATGAGAACCCCCATGCATACGTATACATATAGCAGACAGGAGCACGCGCATACAGGCTGAATTAGGTAGTCAACTATGCAAGGAATTACATGCATGTAACCATGTGTGTGCACACACACTGCAAACACATGTGCTGCAGGGGTCTGGATGGTAATGATGGTGAGCAGCTCCCCAGTGTAAACAATGGTGGATCTGCGTGAAAGCAGAGGAGGAGGGAGGAGAAAATGTAGGCCAATGTTTCTGCTCAACTGCTTTTATGCTGAAAAAGCCAAACAGAAGACAGAGTCAGAGAAAACAGAACGAACAGCTCAAAGATGCCTCCTGCAGACTCACACACCTGCTGACCATCCTTTACCTTGTTCTGTTCAGCTGTCATCCCTGCAGCATCGTCTCTCCCTATGATGCCTTTTTAGTGTTCCTTCAAGCTCATTCAGTGTCCAGATAAGACCGCGATGTACGTGCACTCTCCTGCCCTGGCAACTGTTGCCTGGCTACAGCATGTTAAAATCACATCAGCATCTCCCCAGAGAGTGGGATGAGTGCATGTAACGCTGGAGGAAAAGAGGAAACGGACTAAAGAGGGAGAGGATGGAGCAGGACAGAGGCGGTGCATTATTGAGGAGGCGCTGCCGGCAGCTTTGGAGTTTCAGAAACATCAACATGTGGCCGGTCGACAAAATACTGAACCAAAACTGAGGACTGTTTCATAGCTGGTTTCAGACCAGCTGATGAAAGTGTTTTCTCATTGGTTCAGCTTCTTTTAAATGGGTAAAAATTCAAGTGAATCAAACATATTGTTACAAATCACATGCTAATTCCACTTATTGGTGAAATGTGTCTCAGATGGGGGCAAGAAATACAGTGCAGGCAGATGGCCCAGTGATTGGGACTCGAGCAGATTTCTGTGGATGCAAAGCAAACTGGACTACTGTACTACACTACACACACACACACACCCCTCCATCTGATACTATGTTCACCCTTAACAGAACAGATTACACAAGGGAACTTTGCAGTATGATGGACTAAAGGTTGTACACTGACAGATCTGTTTATGTGTTAGTACTGTAGGTGTTTTCAAGAGTAGTGAACTCCATCTGTGCAGACTTACCGGAACAATCACGTCATCGTAGAAGCTCCAGGCCAGGGCCCATCGCATGGTGCGTCCTTGGCAGAACTCAGTGTGGGTGACTTTAGGCACCTGAGGGGAAATAAACAATACATTTCATGAATCGTATAGTTGGCATATATAATACAGGGAAAATGTGTGATAGCATTGTTAAAGTTGTTCAGTACTGATGTGACAATATGGCTAATAAATAATCAACTAAGCTCAGCAGCTAACTAGGCTTGCATCTGATAAGTGAAATGGTGTGAATGCATGGTTTTATTCAGTATATTTATGAGTATTTATGTGTATCCCCCTCTGAACCTATTTCTAAAGAATCCGGAATATCATTACAAACAAACGGGTTTGATTATTTAGTATTTACAGTGAGTAAGTTTTTTTTTTTTTTTTTAATTTTACATATGCTTATAGCAGCCTGCTTCCAGAAAACAGATGTGAGGATGTAACTAATTGTAAAACAGGTAAACAAAAAAAAATTAAACATTTCAGTGGTTTGTTCTTTAGCATTGTTTGAGTCCATGTGTGAAAACAAAGAGGTTGCTTTGCCGACAGATTATATTCACGCAGACATGTTTGGCCTCCAATTCTCTGATCACGGGTGAGAAAATAAAAACACAGCTCCGCCATGTGAGAATAGCACACATTTGGTGTGAAAGCTCTAGTGCTAACAGAGCAATATGTAGCACTCTGAAAGTCTCTAAGGACTGCCTCGGAAAAGGGGAGGACAGGGGCCACTAAGAGAAAGGTCAAAGGTCAAAGAGCTCTCTATCCAAGACAGGTTTTTATGAGTAACCAATGCTCACATTTACTAAATTAAAAAAAGACACTGGAGTAATGTGTGATAGCAGAATTAGCATATTAACCAGGCCAGGTTTCTTTTTACACATAAAATGAAGTAACAGCCTCTTTGCTGGACACTGGCCAAGTCTGCACTCACACTGATGAGCAACGACAGCATCCTGAAACCTCTGGAGGAGCTGTGAGGGGTGGCAGGTGCAGGGGACGTAGATCTGAACCTGGTTTTGCATTTGTGTGGCACAGGACCAGCAGTGTGAAGCAGTCAGGGGTCATGCATCGGACTGTTACTTAGGATAATGGTACTAATGGATGTTAGCTACACAGTGGCATGGGATTCAGTCAGTCATGCACTGGTAACAGAAATCAGCTCATTCGTGGCTCGTTTGTGACACTGCTTGGCCGACATATCAGAAAGGGCTGATGTGTAAGATTCTCAAAGCGTGTGACCACCTCCTCACATCAATAAAGAAGCTGGATTTGACATCAGACTGCAGATATGAGCATGTTGCTGCATGAACAAAGTGAGATCAAAGTAGGATCCTTGACTGGAGTGAACATAGAGGGATTTGGGTGTTTCCTTTCTTCTGATGGGCCACTCACCCCTTGTTTTCTCAGCTCCTCTTTCAAAGGTGCCAGGCTACATTTCTTCCCCAACATGCAGCTGTACCACCTGCAGAAATAAGAATCCATATTAACCAGCTGTGTGTCGCTGTGTTTTGGCTGACAGGTCGGGCGTGAACTACCAAGCAGAGATCAAATGAATCGAGGTGGGCTTATGGGAGCAACTCCAAGGCAACGTAAAACATGAGACAGAAAAAAAACATCCATGTCTGTTCGGTCCAGAGCGGAGGAAAAGCTGTTTTGAAGTTGTCTCATGGTGGAGGCTGATCAATAATCACTGCTGTGCAATAAAGACAAGAGGGTGGTGATCAATAAGCACAGGAGTTGAGACAGGGGAAACAAAGGAAGGTAAAGACATCAGGGAATCAGTCTGGAGGAAAGCTGGACTAATTTAATAAATGTTTCAATTTCACATGTGTTTAGCTTTCATTAGGGTTTACTTGGAGCTAGTTATCAGGTAGTAGTTAATGGTCAGGGTTTAAAACAGACACTACTGTAAGATGCGATAATGCATATGGTGAGGGTGTGTAGACTTCATTTTAAGGTTTCATCCAATCCAAACATTAAAGATTCTCTAGTATGTAATGCACTACTTTTACAGATTTTAGGTTTAGGCTACTCTTTACTCCTTCACTTCTTTAATTTCAGACAAATTTATTGTAGTTTTAACTCTACAACATTCATCTGACAGTTGTTTTTTTTAACATAATATATTTATTTTGTACAGTGCAGTATTAAACTTATTTACCTGGTTATATATACTCAGCGCCATTAAAAACACATGGGTCAGAATAATATGTATATTTGGAGATGTATTAAATTAATTGGTTTGGGGTTATCTTCATTTTAAAGAGGGAAGCATTGGTCACTAGAGAATGAATTGTGGACAAATTGTGATCAATTAAGACATTTAGTTAGTCACTGAATACAGGTACTCAGAAATTTAAAGTGTCATTCTTCAATATCGGGTGTGTCCACCTCTGGCTTCCAAACAAGCAGTGCAGCGACAACGCATGGAACTGTCCTGAGGGATCTGTTCCAATCTGATCTGGCACACACACGGCTGATTGTACTGCAATGACAGCGCAGAAGGCAAGCGACTTCACCACCGCTCAGACCTGTTCGTAACACGCCAATGGCACATTCTCTCTGTTGTATCATTAGTTGTGGCATTTTGAGCTGGTAAAAACATTTTGGTGTTTTCTTTGCTGCCTTTACATCAGCTATTGACCTCTAAAGTTAATAGTCATGTGTGACTCTGTACAAAAGATTCAACTCAATGTCTGACATTAAGAGAAAAGTTCAAACGCTGACGTCATGCACATCAGGAATGAAAAAAATACAGCTGTTAACTGTGCAACTCATCTCATGAGCAACATATGCAAAAGAGGCACCTGAGCCAATCATTTTCTGGAAGTAAAACCACATGTTTGGACTGTGTGTTTTTAATGAAGTTAAATGTATAAAGTGTCTAAAAAATATCCTAAAAAAGGCTCTTCAGTGTATTTCTGAAAAATCAGGATAATGTAGTATCAAACCTAGAAAGGAGCCATTCTAAATAATGATTCCTTTTACTTTTGAAACTCTTACATTTTGCTGATAATAATTATGAATTCAAGATTGATACTATACAGCATTATTTCTAGTTTTACTTAAGTGAAGGAGTTTTGTGTTTGTACCATCTCCAGTCCTCCAATTTTATAGCTTCAAGGATGTATATTATGGAACATCTGACTTGATCTAAGTGTTATGAATGACATTTGCATTCAAGTCACCTTCAAATGTACATTATTATGTACATTGTCCATGCTTTTCAGGTTATAATCCTTGTAACCGAGTCTCATCTGTCTAGGAACATAATGCACCTTCAGTGGAGGCTGCTGGGAATTTGTTCAGGTACGTCCCAATGACATCCACCCAAACAGTTTAATGACTGGTAGTAATGAAGGGCACTGACTTTTAACCAGGTTTCAGATGCATGCCCATGTGCAGAGGGTATCCAGAGGGGTGGGGCGGCGTGGGAGAGGGGCGTGAGCAACATGTCCGCCTCATCTGGCACAATGAAATATTGAACAGCTCTAATACTCACAGATGTTCTCCACTTTGTGACACAATGGGGGGAAACACCCGATGCCCCAAAGTGTGCAGCTGCATTCAGATCTATGTCACATTCACAGTTCTTTTTTCACTTGTTTTTGAAGCACAAGTGTGTGATTACAAATTTTATTAGAGATTGTAATTTTCAATGACGTGGTAAGTATGGAGTGTCTCTTTACGCTAACGCTGCTTTTTAAATTAGTGTTGCACTGGGAGCTGTGGTGTCTCGCCCCCATCTGACACTAATTACACTACAGTGGAAGTAGGAGCAGGGCGGTGTGATGGGGCGTCTCACAGGACCAGTGGGAGAAGCTGCCACTGTTGCCATGGACACACGGTGGCTGTGGTGTCCCAGCATGCTTTTGGGAGTGACAGCTGGTTTCGGCCCGTTTGGCCTGAACCCCAAATGTGTTATGAGGAAATGAAAAGAGAGACAGGCAGAGTTGTTCTGACTTCCA
Organism: Ostorhinchus rueppellii; assembly: GCA_030068375.1. NCBI lineage: Eukaryota > Metazoa > Chordata > Actinopteri > Kurtiformes > Apogonidae > Ostorhinchus > Ostorhinchus rueppellii. Next base: position 22,674,160 of record JAQQZY010000006.1, on the reverse strand, counting down.
GATCCGACACAAGAGCAGGCAGGTGTTAATGTCAGCTGCTCATATTTCCAGTGAAGCATTATGCAAACACACCGCTGCGTAAAACACACATACACTCTGTTCCCTTTAGGCCGCGCAGGTGTGGCGTGTCTAAACTGTTTTAATAGCACCACCCTGCTGCTCCCTGGATCCCTGTCTCACTCTGCTGCCCCGGTGACAGCCCTGGTAATGGGGGGAGGGTAACATGACGGGCACTGGAGACACCCCACCCATGCACAGCTGGTCTCTGTGGGGCACCGGATACAGCGCAGTGGGCCAAAATCATTAAACTAACTGTGGGTGACAGCTCCATCAATGTACAGCGCCCAATCTGCCCATTTTACTTTGCAGAGTCTCCCCTTCACTAGAGCTCTCAACGGCCATTTAAACCCCTCCAAAGCTCTCCAAAAAAACACTACAGTGCAGCGCTCTTGTGCATCCATCTGCCAATTTAAATATGTGAAATAAGGAGCTGGTTTCTGTTCTGCACTGTAAAGTACATCCAGCTTGATTATGCAGCTGCAGGTCAAGCTCCATCTCTCACCGTAAGCGCTTCTTGAGCTGCAGACTGTCGTGGATGATCCTCTTGACAAACTCCAGCTCCCCGCCCTCCGCCATGATCTCCGTCACTCCACCTGTGTTCACTGAACTAGGAGGGGGTCGCCTTGAGTTCCTGGAGTTTACTCCCTGAAAAGAGCAGCAAGACAGACAGAGATTACGACACAATCCTATTAGCAGCCTATTAACCAGTGTGTAAACAAATACTGTTTCTTGCCCGGGCTTTTCTAAGGAATGGATGAGCACTATATCAACACACTATGAAAAACACCTTTTACAGGCCACAATAATGATGGCAAGTAAGTACCTTGGCTTCCAGCTGGTTGGCAAAAAACGGAGGGTTGCACATGCAGAAGTCGTACACAATCTCTGTCTCCTCTTTCAAAGCATCCATTAGTAAAGTCTTCTGAGGGACTTTGACAACTGAAAAAAAAAAAAAAAACACACACACACACACACACACACACACACACACACACACACACACACACACACACACACAC
>JAQQZY010000006.1:22621057-22633995 GCA_030068375.1 Ostorhinchus rueppellii | reverse complement strand
GCCTTCGCCCTAAGTAGCTGGGATAGGCTCCATGCGACCCCCGTGACCCTAGTGAGGATAAAGCGGGTATAGAAGAATGAATAATGGTTCATTTAAGCACTTCCTCAACATTGTTGCCTGTACTCCATAACCTCAAAAAAACATGACAATTCAACATCTGACTTTTATTATCCAGTTTTTAAATAAGCCAAACTAGAAATAAATATCAGTAGATGCACAGAACAGTAAAGGATGAGCCAAACACTGCAGACCCTCACAGATGACACACTTTATTTACACTTGGTGTAGCTTTTATTTAAAATGTAAAATCTGCAGCACTGACCTTTATTGTGGCATCCTCAGACGCAGACACCATGACACTGAACACTGGGTGGAAGATGACACGGGTGACTGGGCTGCGGTGGCCACTCAGGGCGTACTTTTCTGGTGGGCGTGGGATCCACTCTTTGGGGTCGCGCTTCTGAGTGACGGGTCCGCCCAGGGTGATCTCCTCTTTAGCTTCATTTAGTTTGGATTCAAGTTCCATCACCTGCCGAATCATACAGGTAAGAGTTACCAAGATGGAAGGTGACTATATAGAAACAAACCATGCCTACTGGGGAATTGACAAATATATCACTTGTTAATATCCACATACTGTTGTTAAACATGAGGAAGTACAAGGAACCATAGCACAAGTGGCACAGCAGGGAGCTAGGTCTACAAGAGTCTGTTTGTAGCCAGGTTATTATAGGTTAATTTTCAGTTCTCTGGTAGGTATTACGGTCACAAACCATTCACAAGACGACAATCCCCACAAGCATTCTTTGGAGGAAAAACCCACAAACCTTCTTCTGTAATCTGATGACTGAGGTCCATTTTTTTTCCAAAAGGCCAGCATACTTCTTATCCAACTCTTCATTCTGTGGAGACCGGAAGAAGAAAAGAAAAAAAGGAAATCAGGAAAACGGTCAATGAAAGCAAATCAAACTCATGGGCTAAGGATAATCGCCGAGGCCTGTGGGAGGGGGGGCAGCAGGGGTGGCATGCTTTGGCTATAGTAAGAAAGAACAGAGAATTATTTACACCCCCCTAACAGGCCAAAACTGACTGCCAGACACTGCCAACCTACTGTATGACACAAACATATACACACACACACTATGCACACAAATACACACCCTACTGCTAATCCTTCTCACACAAGCTAATCTGCTGCAGACAAGAAAGACTTAGGCAGCTTACAGCCACACACCCAGTACTGAAGGCAGCGGTGGCAGTTAACTTGTGGCAGTCCGAGTAGACAGCAGCCTGAGTCCACCTGCAGCCTAATATCATGAGCCAGCCACGGCTTTTTACATAAGACCTGCTGTAGCTTTGCACACCATGCATACAGGCAGTATCTTAGAGCAAAAGATATCATATACGGGGCAAAAGAAAACACAAGAAAACCATGTAATGGAGAAGTCTCTCAATAATTATATATGAAGTAAAGCAAAAAAAAAAAAAAAGTCTGAATTTACAAACAGACAAAAAATGCATAATGGCCATACTTTTTACTATGTTTAATGTGTGGAAACTCTCTGGGCAGTTAATATTTTGCCAATTTTGAAGGGACATATTTTCTGGCAACTTGCATATCAGATCAAGAGATTCATCAGTAAATGTATTGATACTCAGTCATCTTGTTAGTTTTTAACCTTTTATTTGGAGTCTGCCACTTTCACCAGCATGACATGAGAATCATTTTAATCTTCAGTATCATTTTCATAACTCTAAATACTGCACAATGTGAAGTTACTTAAATGTAGGATTTTCCATACCATTGCAAGACTTGGGCTCAACACCGAAGCTCAAGACCCAAAAAAACTGTACCGTTCCACTCCACACAACCAAAATTTTACTGCTACTCTAGAAAGAAATCGTAGCAACTAGGGATGCAACGATCCAACTTTCTCAGTTGCGATGTCGATACAAAACATTGTGTATTGGTCGATACTGATCAGATAGTTGATGTAGAGAGGTTCTCATCCACGGGGGCACTGTCCCAGGAGGTGTGAGCACATGGGGGGTCATTAATAACTACTAATGTGCATCACAACAGTATAAATCAGTATTACGCACTTTCACACTGTTTTATCTACAGAGCTATACAACTCACCATGTCCTCCACATACAGGTCTGTTGTGTTACTTTTAGAATTAGGTTTGGCATGCATGACATAGCCCATGCCGCAAAAATTTAAAGAGAAGGGATTAGTCAAACAGCAACGGTTGCTTTTACCGATCCCCAATCAGGCTAAAATGTCGGTATCTCATCCTACTATCGGACCGGTGCAACCTCAGTAGCAACTAGGGCTGCCATAAACGATTATTTTGATCGTCGACTAATCACAGATTATTTTTTTGATTCGTCGACTAATTGGATCATACGTAAATTGAATGTAAAACATACAGCTTATGGCACCAGCATGAAGCTGCTCTCATAGAACCATCATTAGTTTTCAGCTTGAAGTGTTTAATCCTTTCATGCATGAATTTTGAGAACCTTAGTTGAGATTTTTGTCCTGAGTGTATTTATTACTTTTAAGCCATGAGAAAAAAAAAAAAAAAAAAAAAAATCAAAGCAATTGAAATATTTTTAAGGAATCTATTTTTCATGAAGTTACAAAAATGTCCACTCAGCTGGACACCATATGTATATTGTTTAAGCAAAGAAATATGTATTTAAAATCATCATCAGAAAGTGATTAACTGTGTTAAAGTTATGAAATAAAAACATTTTTAATGCAGATAATTTGATGTTTTGTCACATTTTAACATACTTTAATACTAGTTATTACTCACTTTATGGAGATTATATGCAAGAAAACAAAATCTGTTTAAGAAAAGGTTTATGAAGATCAGCAGTTACAGTGATGGAATGAACTGAAACCATGAATATACAACAGAACAGCTGTAGAAGAGTGTCCACTGTAGTGACCACTACACATGAAGCGTTTAAGGTATATGCTAAGGCGTATGCTGAGGCCTACATGGAGCTGGCTTTGTGGCAAAACCGTCCACTGAAGAAGAACGTAGTTTTTTTTTTTTTTTTTTTTAAGCTCTGAAACATAACGTTAGAAAACAGTGGTGTTACCACATTATCTGTTCAAACACGTCACTGTTGTAACGTTACAGAAAACACAAATGTGTGCGCTAAGGGCAGCTAATGAATCAAATCGTCGTCATCGTTGATGTTAACGTTTACAAGTATATGAGTAAATATTAAGTTAGCTCTATTTACGCTAATATAAACCACTAACTTGCCAGCCGCGTTTCCACTACGTGGCTCGACAGAGTTCGGTTTGGCTCGGCTCATCTCGGTATTCCGATGCGGCATGTTTATTTCTGTGTCGTCTGCTCAGATAGTTGCTGAAAACTCGGTCGTTGCGTGTTGTCTGAATTTTTACGTCGGCCACTAAAGACTGAATCTGGTCGACCGACCACGATGTAGTTTTGGGCTGTCATCATGTGGATTCATGCACCGCTGTATTTACAGTGTACTTCTACATCTGTGTTTGTAAAACAGCGGGTCACAACTCATCGATTATTAAATTAGTTGTTGACGATTTCAATAGTCGACATAATCGTGATTAGTCGACTAATCTTGGCAGCCCTAGTAGCAACCAGCTAGTACGTTAGCTAGAACAGGCCACATCTTTCTAGAGATTAGCTTCCTGAATTTGAAGTTTGTGTTGACAAAATTTTTATTGACGTACCAATAACAAATGTCACAACACCTATGTCATCCACCAAATATGATGACCTCTGAAATAAAAGTATTGATAAAAAAAAAATATATATAGCAAGCAGTGCCTGGCCCAACAAACCCTGCCCCTCGCACATATTGTAGTATATTTTGTCATCAAGCCAACTGACATCATGTCTATGCATGTGCTGATTATAACAGACAGACAAATTTCAGCCATTACAAGTAAATGAGGGGGTGGTTCAATATGCATTAAAAAATTTGACCTTTGGCCTATATATCCCAAAATGTAACTCTCTATAAACCAATGTTGGTATGAATTCAGTTAGTAGTTTTGCTGCTAAAGTGTTGAACAAACGAAAAGAAACCAAACTAAACACAATTCCCCTTCGGGGAGTAGGGTAACAAAACAATTTGAGACAACACAAGCTTTTTCTTGTATAATGTACAGTAAATACTCAATACTCTTTGTTTGACTACATACAGCCATGTCCTGAGGCTGTTTTTAACTATCAAAGCATCAAAAAACCCACACTGACAGACAGCCACGAGTGCCAGTGAGGGAGAAAATTACCGTTGCGCTCCAATTTCACAGCTAGCTCCTGAACCCTGTCTGGAAACAAAGGCAGACATCCTAGAGGTGTGGAGCACTGCCGACATGAACACTGTCTGTATAAATAACAGTTGCTTTTAATGGCACGAGGTGATTCTCTTTGACTGATATATGGAGCAAAAAAGAAAGCCATAGAATGAGTGAGAAAAGGAGAAAGACAAAATAAAGGGAGAGCAGGGAACCCAGTTTGGACAAGTCTGCCATCATCTAATCTGCCATCTGTGTGGACATCTCTGCCCATGTTAGCAACACACACAGGCAAAGATTTACACACATACACACTGAAAAGTGCCAGACTTCACTGGAGCCTGCCAGTCATTTGGCAGTGGGTAGGTAAACATGCTCGTGTGTGTATGCGCACATACAGGTAGGTGTGTGCATTTAAATTTACGAAGAAAAAGAAAACAAGCACATAACCTCTATTAGTTATTCCAAAAAATCTGCAAGTTCACACAGCCATGTCAAGCACTAACCTTGTGTGCTACTTGAATGACCACATAGGGGTACAGTAACAGACTATTCACTTACAAAGATCTCTTCCCTTTAATAGTATAACCTGCATAATATCAGTGTAATAATGAGCCCTTGAACAAACAGTAGTAAAAATCAGTCAGTTTTTGGCAGTGTGCTGCCAAGGTGCGTGTAGCTGAATACCCAACAGGGTGTATCTATCCCTCTGTGCCATTCATCTATTATTCAGCCAGCCTCCATTGGGCTGCCACAGAGAAAATGTCTGGAAATAGAATGAATAAAGACACAGATGAACAGGGGGTGGGGTGTCACATGAACACAAGGTGAAAGAAGAGGTGCTGCACAGAGCAGAGGGGGCAGAAAGAGCTGGAGACGAAGAGGGGTCTAAAGAATCAGTCATAACATCACGTTCAAGCCACTAATCTTAGAATATCTCAGCTGCCAATGAAAATGTGTCACCTGTAGACTACCTCATGTTTTCCTGAGTGTTGACCAACATTTCATTAATTTAGGACGGCAGAGGAGAATGTGAGCACTAACAGACCGTAAAAAGATTTAGTAGGCAAAATCAGTCTGGTGCAATTTCTCTTAAAGCAAAAATCCCCAGACTAAACTTAAATGAAAAATGTAGACAGTAAACCACTGTGATACTTGTAACGGCAGTTTTTTCCCAAAATTTGTGCAATCAATATGGAGGCCATCAAAGCTAAATAAGAACTTTGAATTAGTTGTTGTAAATGGGCCCCAGTGGACACTCTTTGCAGTATTTGTCTTAAGCTTTTTGCTGTCATATTTATTGTCTGCACTCACGTTTTCAAATTTGTGTGCACATATGGTAAGAACAGGCGCAATTGTATATTTTATATAGTGAAAAATACTTCATATCGCACACCCCATGCACTTTAGTCGACAACAAATGGAAGAAAACGTAGGAAAATAGAGACAACCAAAGTGCTGTGAAAAGCCATGGGAAACTATTAGAAATTATATTTATTTGTATGTTGTCCTTGCAGAGGATGAGGAGGACAGCTCTCCAACATATACAGAAACAACCCCCCCCCCAAAAAAAGTGAGGTAGAAAAGAAAAACCTCTTTGTGTCATTGTTTGAGGTAAGCATTTAATATTTTCAAGTGGAAAGGTTTCTACAAGATCGTTTGAGCAGCAGCATGTGGCACAGAAACCCTAATCAGACAGACCACCTTAATTGAGTGCAGGTGTTCCCAGTCACACTTGTGAACATGTTGACTAAAAAGAGAAATAAAGAGGAAATCAAGGCATATTGTGTAGATAAATTGGTCTGATTGGCTGTGCGGATGTATGTGTCCAACCTTTATCAACTCACCATATCTAATTCAGCCTCCTTCTTGAAAGTAGAATATGCTTCTTCATATCCATTGGAACGTAGATAATCGGCTATCGCTCGATTTCTGAAACAGACAAAGAGGACCAGTAATTAGTTCTCCTGATTAACAGACAAGATAGTGGTTAAAGTGACACAGGAAAGTACATGAGTAATAGAGTTGTATTCAAAACTATAAAACAAAGAGAAAAAGAGCCTGTTCATTAAACATGGTAGACAGAAAGATGTAAATTGGATGCGTTTTTCACACATTCAGGTCATGTTATCACCCTTCTAGGCATTCAATGAAAGTGCTTGGTATGCATAATGTCAGTCTAAAACACATAACTACCCATGGCCAAAAATATACTCTCTTTTTATATATATAAACATACAAACACACTCAGAGCCCTCTCTGCCCATTTGACACAAATCAGAGCACATCTGTCTGGGTTTTATAATGAGCTCTTGTTGCTGAGGGCAAATAATGGAAAGGGGCCACTCCCCATGGTGTAGATGAGGGTAAATGAGAGTGAGTGTGCAGCCTACCATCACCTACATACAGACACGCAGAGACAGCCAAATCATTTAGAAGCAGGATAATCCCTATGAACTGAATAGAGTTGTATTTCACTCTGTTCATCAAACTTTTGGCCAAGCAGAAGTTTGCAGAAAATCACAAAAACGTTCAGAAACCAAGGTAAATGTACATAAACCAAAAAAGAAAGATGGTGTGGATGGTAGCAGGTGTGAAAATGCCCCATTCCTCTCAATATGTGAGGACGAGAGATGTCCAGATAGGACAAACAATAGACTCAGCAGGCAGAGCTGAAAACAGAAAGAAAAGACGGATCTTGTTTTGTCCTCTGAGTCGACACACTTCAAGCACACAACCAGAAAAGGACAGTATGGCAAACACATGCACATATATCTGGTTGTTTCAGCAGCAGTTTATCTCAAATCAAGACTGATAAAGCACAAGTCACTTAGCCTTGACAGTTTAGATTTTTATTTTCACCTACCACCATAATTGTAAGCTCATGATGGAGTGTCTTTAAAACCATGATTGTACATGTTCTCCATATTCTGTTGTAAGCAGACAAAGGTTACTAGTGAATCCCTCTTATGTATGATGTATGGAATGTTTAGCATATGTTTACATAAATGATTTCATAAAATTGTTATTAATAATGAATTTAAGACACAAAATAAAACATTTAACACCACTGATTTAATTTTAAGTATTGGCCAAACTTGCATGCAAGCAAACTTGCAATTGACCACAAATTATATTAGCATACAAATGGTTGCACCTACGCATTATAGAAAGGCTAAAACAGTAGCAAACTGCTGCGATTTGATTAATTCCTTTATCATGGTCAGGATGATCATAATTATTACATAATCATCATATCATAGCCATTTGAGATATGCATGTTTATTTAACAAAATCAAGATTGTCTCAACTCTATGTGTGAATGTAGTTAAGTGAAACTAACGGGTCACATATTTATCATAATTTTCATATTGTTGAACTTTTTTTCATGATATTGTCTTGTCTCATTTCTTGTGCTATGAATTTAATGGCGATTGAAGGTTTTTTTATTTATTTATTTATTTATTGTTCCTTGTTCCAATTTTCAGGAGTTGCTTTTCTATAAGTTTGTTATACAATTTCTTTTCCTAATGTGACTGTTTTGGTATTTTTTGGCCATTGCACATTTCAATTTTGTAGCCAAGTTGAATATTTCAGTAATGAGTTCATGGTATAACTATTCATGTTGAATTTTTAAAACCAAAAGGCACACAGAAATGTAATTAATATAATTTGTTCCTATATTTCATGAATACTGCATTTGGTACTTGGGAGATCTTGACTTTAGACGATGGAGTTAAGTCTAGTGTGCTCGTTTCTGTAAGTGTTAAACTTGTTTTTTGTATTTCTGCTGCCTTACCTAATGGTCAAAGTCATGTGGGCTACAACAGCTAGTGGGCTTAGCTATAACTTACCAGGCCAAATTTTTTTCCCCAGAGAAGGTTACAAGCCATTTATGACTCTTTGTGTACTCATCTTTCAAAAGCAGATATTACTTTTCTTCGGGAAAGTGATAGCTCAACTGAATATACGTCTGTTAAATTACTGCCTATGTTTGTGTTTCTCATAGCATACATTATTATCAAGGGATATGATTATCCGTTAATGAGCCAGGGAGAGAACATGCTCAACAGTTGTTCATGGAACTTTATGTTTATGATGTCTTTACTGTGGTTTTATCTCCTGGGCCTACGTGAATTTGATTAAAATCATACATAACTATAGCTTTTCCATCTCTGTTTTTCTCCAAGAAATGAACTAAACAAATCATAGCAAAACAGAGTTGAAGAGAAAGTGGCCAAAAGAACCTATAATAAACACAGATTTCATGAATATCTAATGCAAAGACAATTTTCCTCTGATATTAAAATAATATTTACTTAATTCCATTCTTCTTGTGTTTGCACTGTGACAATAAATCCTCACACTGACTCCAGGAGAAGCAGACAAGCTGTCAGGCAGCAAGGCTTTGAGGTGCCAATATGAAGGGGGTGCGGGGCACAATCTGTCAACCCAGACTGTGCCCCCTGCACCCTCACGGTCAGTGCTGAATGCTGAAACTCCCTTTACACTCTGCCCACCTGAATCCTCATGACAACAGGAGTGGACCTTATTACAGCTCAAGGTCAGCAGGAGGTTTTCTCCTCCTCTGACAGCCTGCTTGCCACAAGTCAACAAAACAAGTAGGGGGTCTGGAATGAGTTCACATACACAGTAAGAGTATACAATAGCTAAGGGACGCAGAGGCAGAGGAAGCTTTGGTATGATGTGTGTCATTGTGGCTTCACCAACCCTGACAACATCAATAATTATAGTCAAACAGAAGCTCCAGTATCAGAAGAAACATACAGGCTAGAGGATGTTTAAAACACTGGAACATTACTGCTTACATGATTGCCAAGCACATGCAAAATTAGTTATCCGACTGAATAGCTGATCAAGAGCAATCTATGATCAAAGCTAATCATTTAGGTAGTATAATTCCCATAAAATGTGAGAACTGACAGCATTGTTAGTCACAGGTAAAGGAATTCTCACATAGGATTGGACGATTACATGATGGCACAATTATCTGATTATCTTAAAAGGCAAAATTATAGTCCAGCTGATAATTCTAGTGGAGGCCTCACTTGGGCTGTGGTCGGTTTTTTGTTGTTACTTGATTAAAGACTCAATTAGTTTTGAATCACTGACAACCAAGGTAATTGCAATATTTATTAGAGTTAACGTAATTCGTGGCTGTCTCAAGTCATAATTTTGCAACTCATCATTTCATCAATAACAATAAAATACATTGTACAAATTCCTGTAGGTCAAAGCACACTGATTAAAAACTCTTGGTGCTGACAGATTCCAATGACTAGGTAGTTTAACAAAATGCTGTTTGTAAAATATAGTAACTGTATGAGTAGTCAGAACTATGAGGGTTTGGACAGTGCCCATGACCATGGTTCTTTTTCATCATTCATTTGGTTAGGCGATAACAGTAGTCATGCTCTGGTCACAAAGTCTAAAGCAGTTTGTTTGTGGTGAGAAAGTGGTCATTGCCATCAGTGGCAGGTTTCCCTCTTGTCTAAACTTTAAGCAAGACAAACAACAGACAAAATAAATGTGATCATTACACCTTAGCATTATTGATATTACATGTTAAATTTCACAGTTTTGTGCCACTTCTAAGAACAAATATAATGGAGGTTACAAAACATACAGCCCTACAGAGCAGCAGACAAAAGTACATTGGCTGTAAGGCTGATAACTAACATAGACAGTTGTTATCAACCTTGTAATATGCAAATCACATGGTGCTTGAATAACCTTTGTAACGTAGCTCCAGGGTGAGGTGGTAATGATGAATTCTGCATGGCATAAAAACGCAGAGCATAAAAATTATTTGCAGCACAAATAATAGTGCATAGTACAGAGGCTAGTATTATTACTAAACACTTTGTTGATGCCTGGTATCGTCCATTTCCCTACCACACTCCCCAACACACACAAAAACCTATGAAAAATAAACAACAAGCACAGTTACTATTAAATATGGAGTAAATGTTAAAAACATGGATGAAGAGGTAGATGAGCATTGATGTAGACAGAAAGAGAGCAAACTGGCTGGTTTCCATGGTTACTAGCAGCCTACAGCAAAATGATGTGATAAGGAGATGGTGAGGATGAGGGCAGGGTCAGTACGTGGACAGAGTAAAACAAAAGATGACAAACCTGAAAACCAAATTAAAAGGCTTTTCAGCAGGGATACTGTGACTTAAAGAAATAACTAAAAACAATTCATTTTTAACAATCAAGTCATCTCTTAAAGTGGGTGGTGTGGTCAGTCAATTGTCCAGTACTACTCCTTTGTCTGTCAGATGATACACCAGTGAGTGAGTGAGAATTTAAAAAGCAGCAACATGAACAGAAGCAGAGCTGAGATGGGTGACACATAAATGACCTCATCTTGCCGAGAAGAGGGATGGTGAGTCAGCCATCCAACATGTCCACCGCTGATGTAATTTCCTGCCAATTCCTGCTTCACGATCAGACCATCATATCATTTTAGAGCTGAGCAACATCAAGTAACCATGCCATCATTTCTTACTGGTGGAGTACGGAGAATACAGCTTAAACTAGGGGTGTGTATTGGCAACAATCTGGTGATATGATACAAATTACAATACAAGGATCACGATACGATAAATCACGATATATCATGATACTATTAAAAAGGCAATTTTTTTCTCTAAAAGTTATCATTTCCTTGAATTACACCACAAATATGCACAAATACGAAACACATTTTTATTTGATCACAACAGGATCTATTGCTACATCACAAAATGTTTCTGTGTTAAAAATTAAATTATAATTTACAGATATTACAGTTTAAGATCCTGCTCAAATCTTCATATTCTATTAGTTCATCACATTATTTTTGTTTGATCCCAACAGCGGAACAGTAAAAAGTGCTTTTAGGATGCTTCAAATAACCATTATTTAATAAAACTGTGTTAAATAATAGTAAATAAAATATAAGCAATAAAACAAAAATGAACTTCTGCTATATCTGTCTTTAAATAAATACCTGAAAATATTGATACACTACTTTTTAATATTGATACAGTAATGTGAAATCAAATGTCACGATATATTGCAGACCTGATATTGTCTAACACCCCTAGCTTAAACCTACAAGTATTTTCATGCATCAACACAGCTTATGATGCATTACATTAACACACAACTTGCTCCACCAGTGTCAGTGTTTCAGATATATTTGCCTTCACAGGACCCACTACACACTTTAACTGCTCTAATTAATCTGAGAGGAAGGAAATTTTTGCCTGCTTGGCTAGGGCATTGCCCTATATCATATATCTGTCTGCAGGCACAAATCATACAAAAGAGAACTACTAGACCAGACGATATATGGTCATGTTCAATCTTTCAAAATTGCTGATAAATGTTTAATGGGAAGAAGCTGACGTCTACAGACTGAGAGGTCCCTCTGTACATTTAAAATTCACCATTCTATAGATTATTTCAGAGCCATTTATCAGATTTATTGTCTTTTTCTATGAACAGTCTGCCCACACTCTGCATGGTCAACTCAGTAGGAGTGAAATTTTTGTAGTATCTTAAAAAGGTGACAGATGTTAAACCAGTGGTGGGTCTGCTGGATCATAACCATTACATAAACAACAGTGGACAGCAGCCGGTGGGGTGAGGTAAACAATCTGACTTAAGCACATGCATTTAAGCACGAAGGCCACAAGAAAAGTATGTTACTTTAACTCAATAAAGAAGTGTCTTCACAGAGTCTTGGTCTTATTGTCTTGGTATAAGCATGGAGGCTTTACCAAGAAAACATACTTTAATACAGGGCTAGGCAGATGGGATAAAAGATCATATGATGATCTTTTGAGGCAGAATTGTGATCTAATTCGAATAAAATTTGGCAAGTTAGAACCAAACTCAGACAACATTTTTCACTTATCTCTGGTGTCTGGAGACTGTGATTGTGTGAGATGGCTTTTTGCAGTTAAATGACCAGAAACTCAGGATTTTTACATCATTTTGGGCCAAATACATTATATTCCACAAAACTGTAAGATAAGAATCTACATATGTAAATCATGCTCATTGCACATCCAAGTTCAGCATTAAACTAAAGACTCACAGATTTTTAGTAATTTTTCTCTGCTAGATTGAGAATTTCAGCAGCAAAACATACGACAAAAAAAATCTACATGTTACAGACTAAAACTGAGCAATAACACAACAGATAGTAAAAATCACTACACACGGACCTAAACATGTTTGCCTAGCCATATTAATGCTAAGAGGTCATTGTGCAATGCTCTCTGCAAAATACCATAATACACTGGCACTCATGAAATATAAAATGAATGGCAAGTAGGAAAGTTCTTAATGACAGAATCTTCACAATCCCTATAGACTATATGGTACAATAAAATTGGTCAAGGGTACATACAGAAATATCTGGCCAATATGCATTATGCTTACATTTCCAAAAATATTGCTACTTACTGTAGTGCAGTGACAACTGATCAATGTTTAAAAATCTACTTTATATAGAACTGTCTCAATATAAAGACAACATCACCATATGCATAATATCAAGCCTTTAGGCCTAAAAAAAAAAAAAAAAAAAAAAAAAAAAAAAGTTTTTAAC
>JAQQZY010000006.1:22610016-22620957 GCA_030068375.1 Ostorhinchus rueppellii | reverse complement strand
AAAAAACAGCCGACCCTAATCTTTTTACAATGACCTCCAGTCCAAGTTTTTTCAAAATACCTCAAATCTGCAGAAATTACTCAGCTTTAGCCAAAAATCACTTCATTTAAATCACCTAGTTTAACCGCCAATTTCTACTAGAAATTGCTGATTTAAACGAGTTAAAATAGCTACGAATTGGCCGCCATCTTGAGTCTTGCGTTATCTCGCATCTCGTGAGACTTGGCCATGTTGGCAATGGCAGTCCTTCCACGAGGTCAATGGTGTGCAGTAGTAGCTTAAATCAGCCTAAAACACTCAGAACAAGATGGTACCGTAGCTTAGTAAGCCTTAGACACAGTGTCTGTATTATCAAATATATCAGTGGGCAGCGTGAGTCTTTCCTGTCTTTGTATTTTTATGTAATTTCATAAAAATATATCTCTGTTTTTGTCCCCGACTTGTGACAGGACACTACATGTTCAGTTTTTGAAGACAAATATTAAAGTTTTGACATAGAAATTTAATAGCATATTTAGAGTGTGAACAGCCACAACTGCCACAAAGAGTGCACTACAACTACTACAGTGAATATACATGCAGTGGGGGGGTTAAGCTAGGATTTGTACATGGCAGGATTCGTGCTGGAAAAAAAGAGAAAAGATGTGCAGATTACAGAGGAAAACAGTAGTTTGAGATTTGCGAAAATGGTAAAATACATGCAACCTTCAGTGCCTACAAGTAAAACATTGATGTTAAATCAAGATATTGATAAATTTGGATATACATCAAGGATTTTCACAGTACATTTCATAAGATTTGACAGTAAAATTATTTTACAATTTTTATTTTTTAAAACTTACCTACCTTATTTTTTTCAGCGCGCAATAGGAAAAACATTTTTTAAGGCCTTATTAATCAAATAAAGCAGTGGAACCTACATTTGGATTAATCACAGGACCAAACACACAGTATGACTGAACTCTGCATGCAAACAACAAATGAAACATCTTTTACAAGCCATTAAGTACTCCAAAACATAATATTGTAAGGCAACAATATTTTCTTACAGCCCTTGTGTGTTATTAAAGTCACAATATATCTATAGGTATTCAAACTTCTTCTCTTAGGATAAAGAAAAATTCAGGGAATCTGGTAAGATAAACACAGCAGTTTATAAATAAAAAATTTATTTTTGAGAAGATGAAAACAATGAGATGAAGCTTTATGAGTTTGTGGGAACAAAATATATCTCTGACACTTCTACGAAAACTTCTCAAAGAACTTAATGTAGGACTTCTCAAATAAATATACTCTTACACAGATACAGTCATATCCGGCACACCTCACCCAATCTAGGAAATCGTGTCATGGGTAAACAAATTCATCCATCAGACTTTAAAAAATCAAAAGGAAAGCACCACAAAAGGCCTATAAATGCAAGGAGTAGGGTAGCAGGAAACTAGTGAGCCAGATTTAAGCTTATTCCTCCATCTTAACAGCTAAGTACTGAACAGCTGATAACTTCAGAGGGAGTTGTTAGTGGGAACATTCCACAAAAATCATATGACAGTATTGTATAATTGTCCCGACACAGTTTGATCTCTGAAAACTGCAACAAATTCACTTTTTCTCCTGCTTGACTGATGACAAGATTTTTGAGACATGTAGCGTATCAGCTGCAGTACAATTACTCAGGCATTTAAGAGAAAAACATGGAGGTGAAGGTTAAGTATCCATCACAACTTTCAGTAATCAGTGAGCCTCTCAAGGAGTTCTTTATGTATAATTTAAAAAAAAAAAAAAAAAAAGCCTTTTTTTCAGAATCTACCTGTCATATTGAAATTGTACTTCTTTAGATGTTCAATTACAATATGAGCATCTAAAGAAGTTTTACATAAAACTTTACTGTACTGCCACAGGGATCACCCCTCTAGCCAAGGAGTATTTCAGACGGGATACTCCCTTTCTCTCTGAGACCTACAGACACAAAAGTCCAGTCCATATCCATCTTTTTACAAAACAGACACAAATACAGAAAAGCCTTCAAAACAGAGAATCTCTGTATATACACATCACAACTTTAAAAAGAAAGTGCTATTGTCTCAACACCAGAACACACACAAAAAAGTCCCACTTTATCCAAAATGGATGTATTAAAAACAATATGATGCATACAAAAACTCCACCACAAAGTGAAGATGGACCTTTGTTGACAAGCTGCGGTCATTGCGCTAAGAGGTCAAGTGTACTCCTAAATCTGATGACCTTGTGTATAATTCTTGGAAGGACAAACAAAGGACAACCCAGACATGAGACTTGACATCCGATCATATGCAGATACACAGGTTGTAGTGTAGTATATTTTCACTTACATTTCAAAAGGGGGTAGCTAGTCTTATCATTGCTCTGACATTGGCTGTGCTGCAAACAGAGGAGCCTGCCTAATGACAACACTGGATTTACAGCATGACGAAATGTACAAGATGATTTTACAGTGTGATGCGGACAACTGAAGAGTATAAATTCTTAGTCAGTCATTTTGGAATCCTAAAATAAATAAAATACCAGACATACTATAACCAGCAAACAATTTCAATCAAACCTCAAACATACAGCTGTGCAGATCCTCCTGTTTAAATGAGGTGCTGAATGATCAATAGAGAATGATGAACTCAGAGCACAAAGACCGATATCACACCAATCCATCTGTGTCAGTCCTAGGGCAAAATGGGATCCATACTGTGGAGAGACCCCCTGCAGATGCACACAGGCATATTCAGGACCAAAGCAGAGGGCGAGGAACATAACATGTAAAGTGTAAGTGCATGAATGTCTACTTGCCACCTTTCAGCTCCATACAAACGCTTAAATTTCAGAACAAACATAACAAGCTTGGAGTAATTGAGTAATAGTAATCAATTCTATGGAAACAACTCAAACAAGACAAGTCCAGTCTTTTATATTGAACTGGACTGTACCATGACAAAAAATGCCAACACAGTTATGCATGAGGATGCAAGTGCAAATATCAATACAAAAATTGGTGTTTTGAAAAATCTAAACAATCACAGGAAATCCACAATTTAATCAGAAAAAACAAACTACCTGAAACCTACATGACAACATCACCACATACTTTATGTTCATTTAGCCCTAAGGTAGTTCAACAAATATCCAATTTGCAGACTGGCAACCACTGAGTATTTCCCCCCTTACCCATATTCTGGCTTTGATTACCTTGTGTTTGTTGTTTCAATAATCTGGGTCAGAGTTAATCAAAGGAAGAGAAAGGGAAGGTATTTGCAAGTGTGTTAACCTCTGACACAAACAGAAGAGGACAGAAGTAGTAAATGACAGCAAATGCAGTAAACCAAGCAGAATTTTAATGTGTTTTTAGTGCAAACATTTACATACCAGTATGGGCAGAACACCTTGGAAGACTTTCATGCCAAACAGAAAATCTGCTCACATTTGGTCAGTCACATATGTTCATTTAAAATCCCTTTTTATTCACTCCATGTCTGTTACGGTACTTGGATCCTTTGAGGCTTTTAAGTGTTCATTAACAATAATACATAGTAACAGACACAAACCATGTAATAAGGTTATATCTGTATTTGTAACATGTACAAAAACAATGAATAATCTTCAGTTGAGTTTTACCTCTCAACACTGGGCTTTGAAAATAAGGGGGATTTTCCAAAATCCTGCCCCAGGCTGCACCTACCAGCTCTACCACTGCACAGTGACCCAGGACATTTAGACAAGAAATGCATGCAATAAATTCTAAAATCCTCCTGATGTAAAGACATGCTTAAAATATATCTTGAGGAGTGGATGTAGCATCTCCAACATTAACTAACTACAGTTCTTGCACAGGAAAATGGTTCAGATTGAAATGCTGTATTATATAAATGAAAACAAAGGGGTTGATAAATTCAGCACTTCAGCTCTACTACAAACTGAGAGCAAACAGTTCTTTATGAGACTCATGAACAGCATTTAACAGGCACAGTTGTATTTTATGTCTTAGAAGGTGTAACAGATTAAGATCATTTATTGTTCCATTGCGAGTTATGTTTTTAATAGCCTGTATAGTGTTATGTATAGACTATGGGTTTAATCACATTAATTATTTATTCAAGTGATACTACAAGGTGATAATATGTAAATAGATTATCATACACACCTGTATAGACCAGATGTTAACACATTTCCACAGAATGGCACCTAAAATAAGCACTATGCTGACTGAAACATTTGCTAAATGTAGCATTCCATCAATATTTTATGAAAAAGATGGTTTCGCAGCACTAAAATCTAAGGTTTTCTCACTTCTTAAAATTATTTAGGACAGTCTACCAATGATGAGCATGAGTGGAGGTGATATGCCAAAATCTTCTACTTGCTTTTCATCAGTAAATTATTTATTACTACCCAGTTTCCAAATATAGACCTAAATAAGGGTATTTGTCTTTACAAACACATGCAAACATTAGAAATAGAATTATGGCATTGCTTATGAACGCATAAATGTAATTTTTAATGCAACGAACTAAACCACAGTTACCTAGGTGAATCTCGTTTTACTGGTCGATATAAAAGCTATTTTTCTCCATACGGTTAGCACTGTTATACTACAGTCCTCCAATTATATCTTACTTGAGCTACCTCTGACTGGCAGAGGCCAAGGCATTTAATCTGTTATGTCACAACACTAATAGCCAGGGGCTATAGAAAAGGGACAAAAATCACATGAACCTCCATGTAGCATTAGCAAAGGAGCAGGCTGAGGGGAATTTCTTTGTGTGGAAAGAGTTCAAAAGCAAAGGCCCATCTGAACATGGGTGCCTCCAGGTCTTCCAAGGGAGCAGATAGCTGGTGTTCCATGTCTATTTTTACTACACGCCAGCAGGGATGAGTCCCCTGACCCTGGAAAGAAACACAAATGCACTTTTCATTGGCTCTAATCACAAAAATAAAGTTGTTGTGAGGATGCTGCGCAATCATAGCATCTGACTGCAGTGCTGACAAAATAGCATCAGTTTGGGGGGGTAAAAAAATAAGCCTTTTAGAATACATTGTTCCACACAGGTCTAATAAAATTTGGTTTCATTATGGCCAATATCCAAGCTCAAGTCAAACTTTAAAAAAAACTGCTGTTTTTAAGTTTTTATAAAACCATTTGTACCCATGTTAAACTCACTAAAGTAGTGACATATTGCCCCAAAACCTTATTTGTTTTTGCAAAATTCAGTATTTAAAAAAAACAAAAACAAAAACAAGTGGGAAATGAAAGGCCTAAATACCACCAGGACAAACAAATAGATTTTATTTCTGTTGCAAACAAGCCTGTGACAAATAAATGAAGGGTCCCAATGAAAAATTAGGATGAATAGCAGACAGTCAACTGGTCACTGCTGCCATTACCCCTCTTTTGTCTGACTGACAACAGGCCACAGGATTTCCAAGCAGGCTGATAGGAATGAAACCCCCAGTTAGAAAAGATCCTAGTGGCTCTTAATTTCCACGAAACTCAATGAAAGCACAAACTGAGCCAACCGACATCTCCAATGGCAGGAATGCAACACATGGTTGAATGCGTCTCAAGTGGGGCTGCACTAGTTTCCTGTAAACTATGGACCCACAGACTTGTGCAACAGAGGAAAAAAGTGGGGTGTGGGGGTCCTGGCGGCTTCTTCTGAATAGCAAATAGCATGAAAGATTAGCATTCCAAAAGACCTCTCCATACCAACAGACCCCGCCTACAGTGCTAATCTAAAAACAGAGAAACATTGTTAGGAATGTTGAGAGCCTTGTCATGAGAAGGTTGATGCTGTTCTCGGTGACAGTGCAGGAAAGGGGCAGAAATCATTACAGGCACATCTCATCACAGAGGAAAATACTGCTATAAAAACATACAGATTTACACATTTCTGGAGAGAATGAGTGGACCATAAAGCTCTGTCAAATAACCAATTCAAGGAGGAAAATGTTGCATATTTATTTTGCATCCCTGTTCTGTAGAAAAGTACAAAGTTTGGGGGGCGGGGTGTAAATGTGTTAAATCTATCTCTAATTTCCCCCCACATATTCTCAAAACAAACTGATAATGAAAAATAATGTGAAGAGTAGTAAGGTACTATTAAAACAAAAGTTAAGACAGTCCGAGAATGAGGTCGCGAGTACAAGTGGCCGAAATGAGTTTCCTTCGCAGGGTGGCCGGGCTCAGCCTTAGAGATAGGGTGAGGAGTTCGGACATCCAGGAGGGACTCTGAGTAGAGCCACTGCTCCTCCATGTCGAGAGGAGCCAGTTGAGGTGGTTCGGGCATCTGGTGAGGATGCCTCCTGGATGCCTCCCTGGGGAGGATATCCGGAGAAGTGGAAGACGACGAGTATGAGTACGAAGACAGTCCGTATCTCAGTGGATCTCAATGCATCTCAGCTTTTAGTTTACAAGGAGAGCATCTTTCCTATTTCACTCACTCAGTGACACATGAGCGTAACCACCATGTGCAGTGGCATGTGGGGAATTTGACTTGGGTGGGTAAGGGTGCCTGTTAAACTCGAAACAGCTAATTATAACAGGTGAGCACAAGGTGAGCCAATGTAGATTAAAACCAGGTTGACAAAACTGACCAATGATGAGCCACTGTGCAGCTAAGGGCTTGATGGCACTGGTGCTGCGTGGTACATGTATTTTAATTGTTTACTGGCCAAGATAGTATGCACTATGTGAATGGGAAATGAGGAGATGGTGCTCCATACTGGAGCAGCATTACACTCATTTTGTTTGGTTAATTGCAATCAAAGGTAGCATAACTCTTACCAGCAATATGGTGGGATCTCTGTGTAAAGAGGGGTTCAGTGAGATCCCCTCTCCTTCTCATGACCTTGTATCTTAACTGCCTTAACTTTCCATCTCCTGCCTCAGGGGTTAATTACCGAGTCCACAGACTCAGCAGGCCCAAATTATAGTTCCTCCATTATCACCGCCAGCCTATTTTTCCCCCTTCAGTACAGGCTAAAGAGCACACATGTTGATATTTCTTTGTCTCTGTGCCACTTGAGTGCCAACAGCAGGCAACTACTGGACAGCTTTTAAACATTTTGGTATTTTTAAACAACACACACAAAATTATCTTGTGTAAAGTCTATCACTATTACAAACATGAAATTGTTGACTTGTACGTATTTTTAGCACACAAGGAATCTCATTAGGTCATAATGAGAAAATGGTGGGTTCACACATTTACAAGGGTAGATAGGATTGGTGGGCAGTCAATAGATTTGTGCTGCAGTCCTCAGGAACCAACCAGTAACAGATTCATCCTGAGGGGTAACGGAGACAAAAATATCACCAGTTAACCTAAAATCTAATACTAAACAGATGTCTTACATTGAAAAGAACCATTTTGTCTTCTGTTGTAAAAGGGCGATTGGGAATAGGTTTGCTGCTTTCTTGGTATTTTAGTATATAATGGTTATTACTACTGTGGTAAACTAATAGAACAGCCAAGCCGAAAAAAGCTCATCAAACAGCCCTTCAGCAAAGACTGGTATCGGTGTCACGGTGCAGCTTTGAGGAGCCTCTGATACGACAAAAACAACAGCAGCTCTGCTCTTCTGGCCATCAATAACAATTATTTCACAGAAGAAAAATGACTGCCACAATGAGTGAGCAAGCAGAAGCACCAAGAAAAGATACGCCACTGTTAAGACTCTCAGGTGTTTCCCATATTATTCTTACATCATCTGCCATCATGTAAGCTAAAGGAAGTTAAGAATTTTCAAAAAAACTTTTTATGGCCTATGTTACTGGTAAACACTTTGGTGATGCTTTCAATATCAATGTAAAATGTATTATTGTATTGTTGATTGCAAGTGTTTTGTGGTTCATTTAACCGCAGCTTCATTTTTCTGACTTCCTATATAACACTAGTGTCTTTATCATCAAAGTTTCTGATTTAGGTATGGTATTGTTCCAGCTGTAGAAAGTATAAAAATGAAATTTCGGGTTTTCTAAATATTCAATGGATTTTTCCAGTCTCATAACAGAAAAATACTGAATTTCCCATCTTGGGATCATAAAATGTAACCAACACTAAATTCAAAATCAACCACTCAATTCAAAATGGCAAAACCCACCTCTAGGAAAAGCACCTAAAAAAAGTTCCTTGTTTTGGTTTGGCTCTGTAAAACCATAACGGTGTGGTCATATTGTACAGTTGTCAGTGCAAACTTAAGCTCAGCCTCATAATGCAACAGATGTCCAGCCACATGTAAAAAGTACATTCAGTCTCACATCTTCATATCTTATCTCAAGCTCAATTACTAAAGGCAACTTACAGTTCATCTCTTTGCCGTTGTGACAGCACCATGGTGACAGGGTAGTGTAGGCAGGGCTGGGAGAGATCAGTTGGTAGAAAGTGAATCTTGTGCAGCTGCTGCGCTCTCCTCAGTCAGGAGATGAGCTGTGCTGATCCAAGCAACACGAGCGAGGACGGGCTGTGTACTCCAATGACGAGTAGTTGGTTTAGTCCAGACAAAGACGTAGACTGAGAGGGGAATGCAGGAATCTGCCCCCCAACTGGCTCACTCCAGGGACAAGAGAAGTGGAGAGCCTGCAGACTAGTCACCAGCCAAGTCTACACTGCATCTGGAGGACAGAGAGCAAAGTCAGCATTAGGTATGCATGACAGATAACATGAAAAGTGGGTGGGGATGAAAATGTTTATAGGCTAGAGAGATACTGCATCAAAGCCTGCATCACTTTATACCCAGATAAAATGAAAAGAACCTGACAACAATGGCAAAGAAATCACAAAAATCATAGGGCTGCATTTTTTTTTCTATACAACTCCCAACACAATCTTTTGACTGCACTCAACAACTCGCAAATTAAAAACAGCATAAACTCATCTGTCTTCTAAATCTATTCATTTACTTTTCAAATCCACTGCTATCTACCTTCATAATCTGTGTCATGTCACCGGTCTGGTCTGAGGGCTCTTGTTTGCTCTCGCACCAAATTCCTTTCTCCGTGTACATACAAGAGTTGACCCACATTCTCCAAGCAATGCACTTCTCTTCCCAGGTCGCCAGTAGAACGGAAAAACAGGACACAGACAAGCAGACTCGAGTAACGACTGTGCTATTGTCAAATTCCCCAATCCCTTCCATTAATACCACAGCGATAATTTCATGTGGAGCACTGATGTGAAGAGCAATAACTGTCAACAAAATGGAATGCAGCAAATGTGACTAGGTCTATTTTTACACCACATCATAGTCTTGAATAGCGCTTAACCAAAACAGGTACTCGTTAGAATACAAACAGTGAGGTAAAACAAACATCCTAGTGTCCTGGGCCCCTGCCTGACTCAATCTCTGCCAAACCAGTAGGTACAAATAAAGCCAAAAGAACTCAGTCTGAACACCTGAAGCAAAATGGATTATACTTAAACAGGGCCAGGAAGTCAGACACATGTACAGGAACAAAAGAGTGATATTTAAATTTTGCTGGAGGAATCAGTGGTCTGTCAGCAGTGTGCAGTAGGTATGAGGGATGGAAACACCCCAGGAAGCTGCAAAGAAGAAAAATTCACACATTACCTATTAATGCAAGAGTGACATAACCACTAGGGAAGGTTCCTCATTTTCTCTCTTGCTTTGTCTAAAAAAAAAACAAACCAAAAAAAAAAAAAAACAAAAAACCCAGCAGTAGCTCAGGGACATACCTCATAAGGTAAATTCAAAACATGTCAGTGCAGACTGATCTTGTCCAACCCTCTGAATTAATGAAACTTAAATTTAAAATAAATAAAATTAAATGCAAAATTGCTTGTGTATTTGCTATGTGTCAGAGCAGGCAAAACATTCAACTGAAAGTGACATAGCACAGCCAACAGCTAACCGCTGGACCCTGATGTCACCACCTGACAGCCATCCAAATGTCTGGCAACCTCTGACTGTGTGTGGATTACAGCATGCTAGGGCTTCTGGCCATCACCCAACAACTCTGTAGTGGTTCAGGGTTACAGAGAATAATAATAGAATAAGGCGATAAGACTGAAATGCTAAAATAAAACGTGTGCCCTCCACATTAACCTCTACAACCACTATTGTGTCTGAAATTAGGTCTTCTACTATGTATTGACTCTTTCCTTTATGAAATCGCCAGCTGTCATCCCTGTGAGTAGCCATAATATGTGTTAGACACCCTTTATGCAGACCTCATTTGGGGCTTCGGTATAGAGCAAAAATGTTTTCACAAACACATAATCAGGCTAATTGGCTCAGCACAACATGCAGTTGTGTCCTGATGGAAGCGGAAATAGGCTGCAGCCGTAGTGCATCCATAAATCTGCCCACTGAGGGTTAATAATGGTTATGTGTCTTCCTCCCATTGATTCTCTTGTCTTTGTGTAGCAGCAGGAACTGTACAATAAAAGGACTCCTTTCAGAAATGGTGCTGACTGCATAAAGAGATATCGCTTAATTTCCTGAAGACTGCCAACATGCCATTTGTTGTTAAATGATATTTTTAATGAATAATAGAAAACACTGTCTGTCTCTCTCACTTGAAGAACGTAACAGCAGGCGCCAAGTCAAAAATGCGCTGCACCACACCCTCAAGTTGCTGTATCAGTCTATGAACAAATGTTCTGTTTAGCCTAAAGGGACTGATCTACATATCTTGTACCTGTACCTTATGTACCTTGCATAAAAAATTGAAAATCTAATCATGCAACTACAGCAGGCACACTGTCAAACTGAACACAGCAGTTATGAGGCTCTGCAAATGTTTCAAAGAGGTCAACAACTGAAACAGTTTAACAGTAACTAGCACAAACAACCTCTATAATCATTACACATAGCAACAGTTGTGAAATTCTCAGCCAATACTGATGTTTAACATTTTAACCAATAAAAACACCAATGATTTTTTCCTGCTTA
>JAQQZY010000006.1:22586614-22608309 GCA_030068375.1 Ostorhinchus rueppellii | reverse complement strand
TTGCTGATAGTAATTGGTATTTATGGTTGTTTCTTTTGTTTTTGTTATTTATTTCCCTTATGAGGATGGGAAGAAATATTTTTGATATAAAACAAGGGTTGACTGTTATAAAGTAATTTGTCCCTTCATTATATCATCTTTAATAAGCATAATTATGTATGGAAAAACCTAACACAATAGCTGGATATCAGCAACGGCCACTAGTGAAATGTAATCTTATAAGGCAAAACTGATACTGGCCTAGATCAGTAAACATCAGCCAATACAGATGTTCAGCTTTTATATTAGTGCATCCCTCCCACACACACACACACACACACACGCACACCACAATATCTCTGGATGAGAACAAGCCATTCCATCTTACAAATTTATGAACTAACCATGAATACACCACAACAGATAGCTGTCAGTCACTGGTGTTGGTGAAATGATATCTCATTTACTGATTGGCCATGTCAGTCAACCATGCCACCATCAGAAAATACTACTGATGTTCACTCAATTCATCTGTACATCTCTACTAAACCTTACTAGGCCTGTCAGAAATTCAGCTAGCTGTGATGATTTTGCATAATCATTAAGAATTACTTTCATTCTCCTTTTTAAAACAGCAGGATGAAACCAACACAAATGTCAGCTTTCCATATTTCCACCGTTTGAGGTTTTATGTCACACTTCTAATATTAGACTGACCACATTTCAATAAGCATTCATTGACAATAATTTGTAGACATCTGTTATATGGTGACTTAAGACATTGATTTGAGACATATATCCTAACTAACAGTTCTTTCAATACAGTACAGTACCAACCATTCTTAAATAACCAGCAAAAAGGACACTGTGTGTGCAACATTTGTAAACACTTTAAAGTTTCTGA
Source organism: Ostorhinchus rueppellii (assembly GCA_030068375.1). Lineage (NCBI taxonomy): Eukaryota > Metazoa > Chordata > Actinopteri > Kurtiformes > Apogonidae > Ostorhinchus > Ostorhinchus rueppellii. The sequence goes on along the minus strand of JAQQZY010000006.1, from coordinate 22,607,426 downwards.
AAAAAATGAACGCATCCTAGTGCAACACATCAACTCTAACTGCTGGTATAAAACTGCATCCCAGATGCTGAAAAAAAAAAAAAGACACAAAATGTAACATAACAAAAATGTTGAAAATCCTGACTTATATCACCTCACTGTCACCTCTGATTCATGATCAAGGCAGCTCAAACTTTCCTCCAAGCCTTACAATGTCATCACCCACTTAGGGAAAACAAGCATCTCAAACAGCTGGAATCTGGAATGCCTTCATTTCTGCTGGCGACCTCACCTCAAGTTATTTATATACATGTCCTGTCTTTAGCAAAAAACAAGCAAATTATCAACATAATTAAAGCATACAGTGTATAAACAGCAGGTGCATGAAATACTGGCCAAAAAACTTGAAGTAGCTAACAATGATTTATTCATCTATATGCAAAGTTGTAAACTTTCCAACTCAAACAGTCCATCAAACACTAATAGCACTATGGTTACATGAGAGTGATATATTTACCAAGTTAAATGTATAAGTTTACATGAGCACCCTTTATCACAGTAAAGTATCATCTGTCCAAACACATTAAACAACAGGTACATAAGATGGTGCTAGGGCAGCACAATTTTAGCAAAAAAGAAAATTCCAATTTTTTTCCTCAAAAAACTTGATTTTCAATTTCGGTTTTTGGGTAAAACCACAAAAGACAACAGGAGTCAGAATGTCGTTTTTGTGAGTAGCCCACAATACAAGGCACTGCTCCCTACCTCAAATCCATGATGGTATCATGTGATGGGCACACATGAGTTTTATTTATTTATTTTTTCTCCATGAAATCTTTATTGAATGGAGTATACAAACAATGTAAACGACAAGAAAATAAGGCAAAAGGTTTGCCAGGGAGAATACACTACAATACAATGTCTAAATGAGAGCAAATATTGATGGTTTAATAGCCTTTTTGTTAACAGATTTATCTAACATTTAAATGATACCCCTTTTTGGGTATGCAGAAGTGATACCACTGTAAGACAGGCATTAGTCGTGGACCACATAATATGATGCAAGATGAGTGATCCCTATGCAGCTATATTTGAATTGCAGGATTCATGCGTGAAACCACAGCTTAAACTGGTATCACTAGTGTGGGTTCATGAACAGATTTAAAGTCTGGTCATTACATGTACGTCTGTGAAAGACCACTGTCACAGATAGGAGGAGGAGCCTATGGTAGCCCGCAGGCACGCAGCTGGGAGGCACGAGAGAGATGAAATCGATTTGGCGATTTCCCTTTTTAAAAAACTGTCCAAATTTAAAAATCTGATTTCGATTTAAAATCGATTAGATGGTGCAACTCTGAAAATATTATATTGAGCGTTTTGTTTCTGCAATGGTTGAATCTATTAAAAAGATTATTACAAGGAACCTGAGATGGAAGGACACGCAAAAGAGGCTACCGTAAAACTGCACTGAAAAGCTAAATGTGTGGTAAATCATCTCCAGTTTCTGTGAATGGTTGTTCTTAGTAAAGTACTTCAAAAGAGAACATCCAATAAGATGCTGAGACTGAGCAAACCTCTGGCTTCACTGTCAATCTGCAGCCACTGGGACTTGCAAGGCGCCTGTATCAGCCATGTGGTCAGTAACCTGATTAAATTACACAATTAGTGACACCAAATCTTTCATCAATGGCATGAAAGAGTCTTACTTGACCAAAAAGCAGTACCATGCACTTCACTGATGTCAACATTAAATCTGTATTACCAAAATCTTGCTTTATAATGCATCTAATTTATTTGTCCATTCATTTTCAAAACACTATAGGCACCAAAATAAAACCTGTGATGGAAGAGGGGTAAATCACAGCACAAAAAGGAAACAGACTAAACACAAAGGAGCAAGATGCTGGCTGAAGAGGCAGGAAGCTTACAGGAACAACAGATCAATCTCAGGCTCACATCACTGTCCTCAAACTACACAATCTGATCAACAACAGCTAGCATCTCCTATTCATATATTTACAATTGCACAAAAAAAAAGATGCAAACTGGTACCCACAATGCTTGTTCAACAGTAGTATAATAAATATCCTCAAAATATTTAATAAGTGCTGACAACATTAAAGTTGAAAACATCAGAGCAATTCATTTCTGTTGGATGTATGTGCTGGCACTGATTGTTGACAAACTGGCACAACTAAACCAAACCTTTTCACTCTCAAGCTAATATGGCAAAAAATTTACAATAACTGGTTGCTAAAATTGGCAGGCTCTTGGGCTTATTGACAGAAGAATACATTCCATGTCAACATTCTCAAAAATTTCTTTAATCAAGCTCTGTGCCAAAGCAATTGATTATTACAGATCACATCTACAGTATCTGGTGAGTGGCTTTGTCAGCACATGAAAAAGAGAAACATATTTGTTCTTCAGCATGCCACTGTCAAGTTAACTGTCCTTTCATTGTTTAAAACAAAGAGGAAGCCCGTCTAAAAACTGTACATTTTGCTTAATTTATGGAAATGGACCTAATAATCCTACCTACATATTTTAGAAGACAAACAACCCAACATTACAAAGAAGCACCCACTAATATCTGTGACTGTTCATCGCATTTGTCTCCTAATGTTGAACTCGCAACAAGTGACAACACAGCAGCATTGCAATGGCTGAAGCTTTCTGTTGCAGTACAATTTGTGCCGCTGTGTTCCTATTGCTGACAGCACTGAATGGAGCCTGGCTGCTGGGATACACTGACTAACATCAACCTGTACTACAATTAAGACCAACAGAATGCTTTCAAGCACCACCTGCAACTCAAAGCTTGTTCCTATTCCACAAAATGAGGTGCTGTACTTAAACAACCTTTTTGTACCGACCGATAATTAATTTCAGGCAATACACAACATATTTTGTTGACGATATACTGTGGCCTGTAATTTAAACCTTGAGGCATTTCAAGGTAATGGTCTACATTTGTGAGCTTTATTACGTGAAGCACGACAGGCATGAGATCCATCACCACCTTTATTAAGCTCAACTTGAGTATTTAGCTCTAAAATGGAAAAATGCAAGGCATTGACACAAATAGAGGAACTTGAAATGTGTGTCACTGGATAAAACAAAGGCAAGCTAATGAGTTAACAGATTTGGCAAAGTAAACTAATTAACAAACCACAATTGACAAGAATGTCAGTGCCCATGAATAAAAACAATCTAATTTATTAACAGTAACCGTTTTACTATTAAGATATAAACTCATATTGAATTTAATTTACTACTAGACTGAACAGGCACCCATTTTTCTTTAAAACGACAACATATAAATCAGCTGGGGTCCAGAACGCAACATATTCTTACCTCAGTGACGAGCACCCAGTTCCAGTCAAGCATTAGCTTCTTGATTAAAGTGAACACTGTTTTTACAACAAGCAATTTCATCAATATCCCATAATCCAGTTGATCAGCTGCAGCACAGCTCTCAGGCGTGGCTGGAAAGAGTAAAACCGACCATGGATTCTAGCTTTAACCAGCGCTGTATTATGTCCAAATTTCCTAAACTTATGTAGGAACCAAGGAGATATCACAGCCTCAATTTGGCTTTCATCCTCTCCACATATTCCTGACCCAGTTTACTGTATCCTGCGTCCACGCAGCCAAACAGCGAATACGTGTGCATAAATGAACGCCGTCACTCGAATAGTGAGTAGATGCGTTTCATACAAATTCATCGCATCCTATGTGCTCCACCCTGATTTTCTAACGCCGAGCCAACAAACCGCGTGAAGCAGAACAAGTCAGAGACTCAGCTGAGAGCAGCCATCACCAACATCATCCCCGGTGACAACAACCAGCACCTCAGATAATGTGATTACGAGCATGACATGTAAGAAAATGGCAACAGGACAGCTTAAAACTTAAATATAATTATGTCGACATTAGAAAAATACCACACAAAGCAGATAGTGGAATCACTTTAAGTCCTATTGACGCCGCTAACGGTGCAGGCAGCAGGAATATGAAGCTGCAACGGCTGCGCCGACTTGTCCAAACCCTATCCACACAACGGTGGCACTAAATGTACAAATACTTCACACTTGAATGAGCTAACTCCAGAATCTGATAACAGTGTGATATCGGACTTTATTCTCAAGGTTTTTGAAAGGTTGACAGGGAATATGGGTGCATCAAACTATACTGTTTACTGGTTATTAACTTGGGACGGACACCACTGAACACGGCACTTATTAATTTACACTGGTCTACACACACATTAAACGCTGACACGTTTCACTGACTGTGGTTGTTGAGGACTTTGTCACCTCGACGATATTTCTTAACATTTGTTTTCTTCAGCTATCATTAGCTAAAGTTAACGTTAGCCAAGTTAGCTTCCCGGCGATAGTTGGAAAGTTGGTCAGTTAGCTAGTACACTCCCTCTTCAACACACTACAGGTCCGTGCCGTGCATTCAACTCAAATTATCTACAGCAGCCAAATACGACCACCATGAATTAATTCTTGAGCACATTATTGTTTATCTTAACAGTGGGATAAACTCCGCTGACAAGATACCTGCTGCTCCAGTCCAAGCGGCCTAGCCGCCATTTTGAGACATAAAAAGGAGGTGCAAAAATTACAGCCACATCGTCATTTTCCCCAACTAATGCCAGATTCCTTCGAGCCGCCCGGCTTCGTAATTGCAAAGTATCTAAACTCACCCTATTGTTTCTGCCCGTGAATATCCTCAGCCGTTTCCAACGGTAACACGACCCGACAGGGCGTGAAATTTCTGCTCCAAAATATGATCTTGTGATGTGGAGGTAAACTGTGCCCGTCTTGTCTCTCTGCCTGCTTGTTTTTCGTAGACTACCGCATTCGCCTTCAGCCGGCCGCGCGCTCAGGGTCGCGTTCACGGACTGACGGGGGCGCGCACGTCCTTCATACTAGAAAAAACCCCCAGACAAGACCGATTTACACGTATCTGACGCGCTTCTGCTGTTCAATCGTGCAATAGTAACTTTAAAAAGCTTAAAATGGGTGTCGAACCCCAGTTAATAGAATGCTTCGTGACTTAGCTTATTTGTTCATGCATTTAATGGCCGGGTTTCTCTATGTACATTTAAAAGTGTACTAAAACATCCACAATGCTGATTATCAAATATGACACTTACCAAAGCCGGAAACATTTGCTAGTTTAACTTTATTCACTTTAATATAAAAGCATATTTAGACCAAAAAAATAATCAGATTATTAAGTAAGGAGCAACACACAATACCACACATTATCAATGGAAGCAGACTCAAACACTAGGCCTAGGGAGCCTTTCTGCAGGTTACAATTCATCAGCTAAAAAACACATAACCCTCAGACAATCATTGTTAGGGATCACAATGAGACAGAAGAGCAGTATGACCAGTGAGCAGCAAAGTGCACCATTTCTTTGATGTATTATACGCTTTTCCCTCAAAATAAAGACTTTAGTGTCTCACAACATTATTTATTATTAGAGCTCTGGAATTTTATACTAACTTGCACAGAATGGAATTTTGAAATATTAATATTTAATGTCAGTATTTGTGATATTTGCTTGACATCCATTTCAATTCCTACTTTGCATTTTGAACATTCAGAATTCAAATAAACTACAAATATCTGCAAATTAAATGTGTGACAAACACTTTACCTTAGGTATGCATATAGGGTTTTTTTTTCTAATTTGATTCCAATAAACATCTAACAACATTAACATTTCATGCCCTTAAACATCTGAACTATTTGAAATGAAGTGTTACAGAGTTGAATTGTAGTGGAGTAAAATTGGGGCACTTAAAACAGAACCACATGTTGCAAATGTTTTTAAAGGAGCAACATTTTTGCAGACAGTTTGATTATTCTCATTGGGTTTATTCTACATCAGTTTCTCAATATCACAATTCCCAGACAGTAGACTCACTTTTGTTGGTATTTCAACAGGTTAAATCACGTTCAACATTGTAGTGCTTGAAAGACCTAATCTATTAGATCAATTTTATGGGGGAGACATATGTTTTTGCAATTTGTGTATGCTGACAGACAACAGGTGTGCAATTGTTTGCACTTACGCTGCTGGGTCTCATGTCATTTAACGACAGGTACAATGTCACAAGTGTAAGGGTGCCCCCTTCCGGACATTACTGGCAATACACTTGAACAAATCAATTTTTCAGGAGGGAAAGTAGAGAACAAGGATCAACATTATATGCCTCCAAACTGAAAGAAATAATAATAAAAAGTTATACACAAAACTCAAAAACAAAATCAGGAGACATTTTTTCCATTAGTCACACAAGTTGAGTTTTTCCTGATGTCACCCTGGTTGCCAGACAATAGGCACAATACATACCACACTCTACCACTGACATGAATGTTTAGGAGCACAATCAAGTTTTAACTTCACTCTCAAAACCTCACTTTTTTTTTTTTTTTTTAAAATAAAGGATCACTTTTTGCAGGTTATTAATAGTCCAGCTTGCATGTTTTGTGCCAAGTAAAAACTGCATTTTCTACAAACATTCACTTCCAGCACCATCTCTCTATTGCTTTAATCACACATTTAGACACACCAACAATTAAGTAACAAATTGCCATGGGAGAGACATATTGCATGTATACAAGCGCAAACAAACCTTTATCATTCTTTTTTGGTACATTACATTGAAGCAGCCCTTCTTTTGTCCACTTTTGGTTGTGCTGTATGTTCACACAAAACAGCACGAGGAAGTACACTAAATACTGCTCAATGAACAGACACTCCTGGCTGGTTTTTATCTCGGTTGCATACAAAAAGATGACATGACCCAGTAATGGAAAAAGAAAACAAACACCCAGAAACTGCTGCCAGTGTTGAGCACCTGTCCTGTACCTTTATGGTACGTAAACAGATTGACAACATCAGTGGTCGTGATTGTTTTAAAGAGGCTTCAACTATCCAGCAAGTTTACCATGTGTAGAAATATAAAACATCTGGAAAGCCAATGTTCTCTTTTAGCCTCTATTATGACTATGCAGCAGCAAAAGCAGCAACAGCCCTGACCAATGGATTTTCTGCTGGACTACACATAGACACACACACTGTCACACATACAAACATACATGCACATAATCTTTCAATGTGTAAAAATAGAAGATTGAACACAGCTAGTATATAGATAGATAAATCTACTGTGTATAAGGTGGACGTTTTAAATCTGTATTTCCATTAACATCAATCAAGTACCTGTCTAAATCTGATAAAGATTTATACATCTTTTCCACTTCTATACATTTTCCTATAAAACAGACATTGCTTAAATTAATTGATGATCAACAGGCCCTAAATACCTTCTTAATTCTTCTGTGCACTTTACAAAATCCATTTAAAAAAATCCAGCAAATAAAATCAAACTAATGAAGGGTTGAAAGCTCAGTAATGTGTAATTTTACTTGAGAGAAACGGGAACTACAGAACACAGCAGGGACCCACCAGGGTCATCATGAGTACAAATGAGAGAAACATGAATTAACCACCAGGGATGTGCAAGAATGACAGGGGGTTAGAAAGGGAAATTTACATTCTGCAGCCCCGCTTGAAAAATCTCATTTTAGTGACTGTAATCTGCTCTTAGTGCACAGTAGAAATTACCCCTGAGTTCTAGGACAGGGTTGGTGCTTTGTCATTTTGAGCACCACTGGAGGGTGGGTGTGGCTACATGGCCCTGCGATCTCCAAGGCTCTTTAGAGAAATGCAGGGCAAAATATGGTCCTGGTCTAGCAGTGCTGTAGGGAGCTTGAAGCAGTTTGGGTTTTTTTTAAAAATGGTACAGTGGATAAGGCTCTGGTATACAATGTCATGGTCATCCTTGGTCTCCCTCCCCCAGCTATCAGCATTTTTCTACACCTTTGGTGACTTAATCACCAGGTGCTTGGGCCGAGGATACTCAGATTGCATGTTAACATTGATTCGGTGTTTGTACTTTCTCTTCCCTCTCTTTCTTTCTTCCTACCTTGTAGGAATTTCCTGCTCTGTATTCCATGTCCTACAGTTCAACACAATTTGTCTGTCCTGACCCATCCCTCCCCTGTTTATTTCAAAGCTGATTTAGACTGCTCAGTTCATGGGTCCACAGGCTCAGTGACATGGCTGTTGCATCACTGCCTCCCACCCCATAGCAGAAAGTAGCGTTGTTGAAGCCTGTTCGATATTAATCAATGGGAATTTTGTCCTCTAGTTCCAGTGGGGTGTCCTCAGTTGACTCCTCATTCTTTCCCAGCTCCTGCAGCTGCTGCCGCCTCTGCACCTCTGCTTTCAGGTTCTCCAGATCCTTTTGACTGGAATGAAAAGACCACATGCACTTCAATACTTAATGTGCCATTTCTATGATTGGAGGTCACTCAAAACATTATTGTCAAGTATCTGTTGTTAATCATTGGACCACTTTGATAATATAGTGCCAAGCTTTTGTCCTAAATGTCACTTGGGCAATCTTTGGGGCCATGCATGAAGTATGACAGGGCAGTTGTGGCCACAAGCGTAGTTTAGCACTGCCACAGTGTGAATGTGAGAGCAAATGAATAATGGATCAATAATGTAAAGTGTTTTGGGTGCCTTGAAAAGCAGTATACAAATCTAATTCATTATTGTTATGATGATGATGATCATGATTATTATTATGATTATTATTATTGTTATTATGATGATTATTATTATTATTGTTATTATGATTATTATTGTTATTATTATTATTATTATTATTATTATTATTATTATTATGATTATTATTATGATTATTATTATGATTATTATTATTATGATTATGATTATGATTATGATTATTATGATTATGATTATGATTATGATTATTATTATTATTATTATTATGAGACAATCTGACAGATGTAACATTTGCTGTACAGATTTAATAAAAGAAATAATCTGTATTTCTATTAAAATAAAGTTCTCAATACTGCATTATGTCTGCAATTCTGATGAAATCAATTTAGTAACATTAGCTTGCATAGTAGTATAAACCATGTTCACTATGTAAAAGATAGGTAAACAAAATTTGATGATGTTGATATGTGTACTTGACTGAACAATGCTTCCAACAATGTTCATGAAGTAGATAAGTCATCATAATTTTTAGATCTTTTTAAGTAGAACTGTACTGCACCTTAAAAGTATTGAGTACTTTATATTCTGCTTTTGAGACCCTGTTGATAAATGAGACTTATTTGATCTCTCCATAATGTGACATTTTCTGACCAGACCCCATCACTAGCTGTCCATATTTCACGCTTCTTGGTGCTTTACAAGTCCATCACAAGGAAATAGTAAGCGAAAACTGCTACCAATGTCACCAGTCAAATATTAGCAAAAAAATTAAACCGACAAAAGATTAAACCAAGCCATTAACATCTGAAATATTTGACAAGTAAAAATATTAATACACTCAATGTGGCAGCATTTCTTTTACTTCCTGACACAGCTGACCTATGACCACTGTGTAATTTAGGTGCGTTTCTCAAAAGCATGATGGTAATTGTAATAGCACTGTTTTTCAGTCCTCATTAATACATTTCCATACTTTAAGAATTGGTCTTAAGAAGAAAAGCTATTAATAATGAGTAATATGACAGATTTTTTTTTTATGTGATAATCCTACATTAAGATATTATAATTCAACTGTACAAAATCAAGATTTTATGTCCTGTAGCAGCTGCAGGTGCTCAGTTTAGTTTTTACCTGAGAGGTATAAAGATGATGCCGTTTATGATGTTGAGCTGTTCCAGAACACTGGCCATGCTGGGAGCAGTGAACTAAAGAACAAAAGGATATGAAAGCATTATACATTTACTAAATATTGGAGCTTAGTTAAGGGAAAGCAAAAACATGTGTGAGTCAGAGCAGTCACCTTCAGGGGCATGATGCTGGCGTTGGAGCCATTTTTGTAGATCTCATTCATGGTCCTCTGCAGAGCCACGGCCTGTTGTGTTAGATACTTCAGGTACTCTGAGCTTTCCTTGGTTTTCTCATGTGCCTCACCCATCTGGGAAAACATGGAAAAAGTTTTATTTAAAATAATATTCCATCAGAACTAAACATAAAAAAATATATATATCAGATTCCTGCAGGGTCTACCTGGTTCTTGTAAATGGTGTAACCCTCCTTTTCATGCTGGAGTGCAGAGCGGAACTCAGCTTTGCTCTCATAAACCCTAGCAACCAAGTGATGGCTAAAAAGACAAGACAAATATAATGTAAATCTGAACCAAAACTAGTATTTTACATTTTTAAATTAAACACATTGAATCTTTCCACACCTCAATGCCACCTTGAGGGACCGGGCTCCGTGATACTTCGTGTTAATGGTCAAGGCGTTCTCCAGGAATCTCAGAGATAAGTCATACTCCATCACTCCATGCAGCACCAAGCCGATATTACTCTGATGAGGGGGGAAAAAAAAATGTTGGTGGTGGGTATTATATTGACCAGATCTGGTGTACTACTGAACCACAAGTTCTGGTGCAATTCTCTGGTACAAACTGCACTCACATCAAGCAGCGCCATCTCTGGGTGGTCCTCCCCACAAACCAACAACATGAGGTAACGGGCACGGTACAGCAGCTTCAGAGCAGTTGACAGCTGGCCGTTAGCAAAGCAGTACAGAGCCAAGTGCATCTGGGAAGAGAGCAACAAATGTAGGTCAGAGGGATATTAAACCCCTTTATTATGGAAGTTAAAATCCACTCTACCTCTGCTAATGACTGGAATTTGTTACAAACCGTCCTAAAATTAAACTGATCTAAATCTCTGCTTTTAAGGACCTACTTTTGGTTGGCTTTAATAATGCTTCAGCTTGACTAATGGCTGTTGATTTGTTATTTTATATCTCTGGCCTTCCTTTACACTTGTAAGGCAGACACTGTTCGTAAATTGTTGTTAATGTCTGATAAACTAGTAACAAAAAATAAACAATCTGAGGTATAAATATGCCATGACTTACATATTCTTGAATTGTGTTGGGGTGTTCGATACCCAGCACTCGTTCACTCATCAGAACAGCCTTCTGCTGGTTGCTGAGAGCCTGGAGAGAAATGAGAAATTTCCATTTACTTCAGATTCACTGGTAAGCATGCACCAAAACTGCTGCCATAAGAAAGATTGTCATTTCTGCTCACCTCAGCGTGGTCTCCCATGATGTAATTAAGACGGGCCAGCAGGCGCAGACAGGCACAGATCTCTACATGCATGGCTCCATACACATTGTTGAACAGGTTGAGTGCTTCATTGATCAACTCGCATCCCTCCTTTAGAAATCCTAGACCCAGCAGGACATGCATTTAGCCAAAATCCAAAGCCAAAGGATGTGGTCTTCTTGCTTCTTTCATGCAGAAATATTATTATAAAAACAACTTTATGTCTGTTGCAATAAATCTACTAGGTCTCACCTTGCTGCACTTTGGCCTGGCCACTCTGGAAGAAGTGGAAGGCGTCTGAGGCTTTGGGATTTACATGTTTCACAACAGGGAAAATATTTAGGATGTCCTCCTCTGTGAAGGCAGGTTTGTGACGGCTGTCAAAGTTATACTCCTTTATGAGAATCTGGAGGGGAAAATCACACAGGTGTAAAAAAATGTGACGGTCATGTGACAGAGTAAAGTCAGAGGTCACTACTGATTAAATGGATGTTACCTGGATGCCAGTTTTGATAGAAATTTCTCTGAGTAGAGTGCTTTTCTGAAGGCTGTATTTCTCCACAACCTGGTCCACGCTTTCACTGCACATGAAAAATGTTAACAAATTAAACATTATTTGGAGAAGAAATGAGTACAAAATTAATTTGACCAGTGTTGGTACAGATTCTCACCACTGTATGGTAAAGTGATAGTAGCTCTGGGCTTCAGAAACAATGTTCTTCCACAACTCACTGGGCGTCAGACTGGCCCAGGCTGTGTTGTCACCGCTACCAGGGACTCTGTTGCGACGCTTGCGACTCTTGCGCCGAGACACCAGCTCGTCAGGAGGCAGATGGGCAACAGCATCAGGGAAGGAACTCAAGAAGCAGTTCAGGAAATGACTTACAGCAGCAGACAGAGCTGACAACTCCACACCCTATATGATGAGGAATCACACAAATCTATAAATATCTTCACCAGGACAGAAGTAGGGATTTTGTTTTAACTAATGCAAGTTGAATGCTACTAACCTGGAGGTATGTTTTGAAGATATGTTTTGCACATCTAGTGATCAGCTCACTGATTCCTATTCTCTGTAGAACAGAAAAAGGAAACGTTGACAAAACAAAATATATCACGTGCAGAAATAGTATTAATAGTTGTTGACAAACATCTAACTACTCATAAGATTAAAAATCTGTCATAATGGCAACTTCATACTGAATATAGGGTCACAATACTGGTATACTATGTGGGAGACATGCCTTTTAATTGAGGTGCCTTGCTATCTCTAGCTTTGGATTTGTTTTTAATTGCTTTTGATTATGTTATTGACTTAATTTCTGAACATATCAAAATCTCCAAAAAGACAATGGCACCAGCAAAGGATTATCCAGGGGTTTTTTTTGTCCATTTTTACTTGTCTGTACTGTTCTGGTCATGCTCAGTTTGAGCTGCCTTTTGTACTGAAGGAGCTATAAAAAATAAAGTCGAGTCAGACTCACATAGAAGTGCTCTAGCTGGGCTTTGGCAGGAGTCTTGTCCAAAAACTCCAGGACCGTGCCCAAATAACGGACGTTGATGCCCCGCTGGTGCAGAGCCTCAGTCAGTGTGGCTCCATCCATGGGCAGAGCGCTGTGGTCCAAACAGTCTTTCACCTGGTCATGCAACACACGCAGCATTAATAGACAGAAAAGCTGCAAATTTAAGATATTCTCCAACTTTTCTAGGAGGAGAAGGAGGAACTGACCAGTGAGGGGATCTGGCATGACACCAGGAAGGCAGCGGCATCTTTCAGAAGCTGCTTCTGCTTCTGGACGTCGTCTGTGTTGTCATCTGGGAAACGCACTCCTGGTTCAAAACAGTCATTATAAAATGCAATATGAACTGTCAGAAGACTTAAGAATATTTTAACAGCTCCAAAATCAGCAAACAAATGCAGACAATTTCAGATATTATTTGACAGAAAGGATTATGATCTCTATTGTATTTACCTGGAGAGAAGATGTCGGGGTTGAAACGAATGTCAAAAGATGTGTTGCTGATGGAGCCGACTGCTTTGCAGGCGTTCAGGACTACTTCTCTACTTTTGGGGTCTGTGTGTGATTGTAATGAAACAAAGTAAGTATGTTTGTGTGTGTGTGGGGGGGGTGTTAGTGGTGATAAAAATTTTACTCTCCTGATGACGTGTTAATTTTGGGCCATGTTCACACTAAACAAATTATCACATTCTGAAAAACAGAAAAAGTGGAATAAATAAATGTGCTTTCATTTGCACTGTCAGAGACAAGATGACTGCATTTAGATTATGGTTTTCACTTTTGGATGATAAACACCAAATGAGCTTGCTCTTGCAAAATGAAAAAGCAAAGAAACTGATACAATGCAATATATCAGACCTAGAGCAGACATGGCCTTCTACTAACACTCATCACCGTTTCAAAGCAGTTGATCACGATCACAAACACCAAACATTGGGTCAGTGTGTTTGACAAGGAGATTAAGGTGATTTAGGATCAAATTGAGAAGCACACAGATCATTGAAGACTAGATTAAATTTGCATTCCAAACCACATTTGGATTAATGGACAAAAATGGTTATTGAGATTTTGGGGTCATTTGTCACAGCAGAAGTACTGCAGGCACATCAGGGAGAGATGGCTTGATTAGGAGCCAACACTCGTCCCCAATGAAAGCTGAGGACTGAACAGAGAGAGCCAGCCAGGTGGAGAGAAGCCATGACGATCCAGGACATGATACTTTAATGCTCTATTCTACCTGATACTCTAATGGACAGAGACACACACACACACAAAAACACAAATTAGTGTGTAGTTACTTTACATTTTATGGACTGATTCCAGCCTTTGCTGAATGCTACTTTTATCCGTGCAGTTATCCACCAAAGCTGCTCTCTCTGTGTCCTCTTGGCTTTGTCATTTGTTTTTGTTTTTTTTTTTTTAAAAGACGTACCAATGCCCGATCCATCTTCGGCAACTAAGGTCTCCGCAAGCTCTTTGGCCTGAGCTAATCCTGGAATACTTTCCTCAAGCTCCTTACCCTCGAGTGGGTTCTTGCATTCTCCATTCTGTGTGGTTGTGGGGTCTTGAGGCCCATTAGAAGTGGGCTTCAAGGAGTTTTCTTCATTGTTAGTTTCTATTTGTGAAGCAGCAGAAGCGTTGCTGTCTGAAGAGACCTCTGTGGTCGGTGCATTAGAAGAGTCTGAAGAAGTAGTGTGTGTCTGTGGGGTGTCAGCGTTGCTCTCTGTGGGTGCGTTAGCATTTTCTGTGATGGCAGGCACATCAGTCTTTGTCTCCTTGTTTGCTTTCTGTTGCATGAGCTGTAATGCTGCCATCTTCATGAAGAGAAGATATCTGAAGAATCAGAGGCAAAAGTTCACAATTTCAGAGGGGCTCACATCAGTTGACCAATACTTTATTTTCCAGAGTCAACATCAACATTACTAACACCAGAAGAGCACATGCTTAGTATCAGGTATGATAAATGGACCAGATCCATAATAAAACAAACTATCTCTCAATGAAGCTGATTACAAACACCTCCACAGTGACACCAACCTGTGCTCTACAAAGGCCTCAATGAGCTCTTGACGTAAACAGGCCAGGCGGTGCCTGTGCTGACGGGGGAACCCTTGACGTTGACTCTCTGGAGGCAGCTCCTCTCCCTCCACAGGCAGAAAGTTGAGGTCAGGAGGAAAAGTACGAAGAAGGTCCAGAATATAATGCCGCCCGTCATTCCCAATGATGCCCTTACACTCAACAGAGGAGCACAGCTCCACTGTCTCATTCTTCTCATTCAACACACTGTGCCTCTGGACCTAAGGTTGAGTCACATAAGAGAGGGAGGATATAAATATGCAGCTTCTATGAGGGCTGGATTGTTCAGCTCAATATAACAAGCAAAACAGAATATAAATAATTTAGTGTGTAATGACAGATTTCTCACTGATACAACAAATTAACAGGTTCAATTTATGGTCACAGGTTTGTGTTTAATTTTTTTTAATGCCTTTATTCCGCATACGACAATATTTTGTGATAGTTATTAGTAAGGTAATATAGTAGCATTTCCAACTGTCATAACTTAAAGAACCATCATATGCATAATATCAGTCTTCAACACATTTTTTTTTCATGTAATCAGACAGGTGGGATCTTACACGACAAAATAGACCACTGTCTGCCATGAATCTGTGCTAAAACTAATAATTGTAACAATCAAAAACATTGTCTATGAATGACTTCTTACACCCACAGATATCACCATCTCATTACTAACCTTGAGAGGCCGACTGGTCTTGTCTAGCAGCTCCAAGTATTTGTTGTGAGACACAACAGTTTTTCCAAAGTCAATCGAGCCATAGATGACACTTTGCTCTTGTTCACGCTCCAGGATACCTGGGATGATTGACTGTGCGGTGACACGGTAGCCTCTGTAATCCACCACCACTGTCCCCAGTGTGTACAGACCCTCCACATCCACAGCACCGTAAGCTCGTACGCCATTCAAGTCATTGGTGGGCGCTGTGTGAGCAGCAGCATCTCCACCCAGCTCACGATAGTGATCCCGCACATCAAAGCCAAGGCTAAAGAAGATGTTGTTCCAGATGAACATCTGCATGCGTGTTTCCTCACCAGGGTTTATAGCCATGACGTTCCCATCGATGACCGCCATCGCACCGCGAGTGGCAGCTGCTGCAAAGTCACTATGCACCTACAGGAAGGCAAAAAAAAAAAAAAAAAAAGACATTGGTTCAGTCCCCAACTCTTACCAGGATTTTGGAAGTTTATCCAGTTCATGCCGTATGTTTTTTTTTTTTTTAAAGTTCATAAGAAACCTATTAATATTGAAGGCTCTAGTTCAAATACTTTAACTGAATTTTCACCCTCTGAGGAAACTATGAATTGAAAGTATTTTAATTAAAGAAAAAAGGCCTGCGATTAAATTTTTTATTTTTTATAGTATTAGAGGTAGAATATTGGGTGTTTTTCATATTTCCCTTAAAAATTTGTCTGTTAAGTCAT
Source organism: Ostorhinchus rueppellii (assembly GCA_030068375.1). Classification (NCBI taxonomy): domain Eukaryota; kingdom Metazoa; phylum Chordata; class Actinopteri; order Kurtiformes; family Apogonidae; genus Ostorhinchus; species Ostorhinchus rueppellii. The sequence continues at coordinate 22,591,210 of JAQQZY010000006.1, read as the reverse complement.
TATCTACCATTACATTAGTTGAATTATATGCAGACTCTTGTAATGGAGTTTGTAGAGTGTCTGCAGCAACATTCCCAGAGAAAGAAATAAGCTCATCTACTGTGAACAATTGTGACCCAGAAGTTCCATCACCATAGTGACCCATCACTGTGTGTTATCAATGTAACAAACACACAGAGTTGAGCTGTCAGCTGAAGGATAACATCACTTGGGGGACGATTACAATGTCTTTGAAGTGCAGCTCAGAACAAACATACAATTGCAACTTATGACCAACAGGGGGCAACAAAACAAAGTTGTTGTTTTATAAACCATTGATTTTCAGTTTAATATCCTTTGTCTCACAAAGGTTTCTTTGTTTGTTCGTTAAAACAGTTTAGCAGCAAAACTACTGGTTGACTTCATACCATGAATAGATGCGATTACATTTTGGGAACAGTAGGTCAAAGTTAAAATTTTTTAAAATCTTTGTTTCTCTTCCCATTTACTTATAATGGCTGAAATGTGTCTATGCCGACATCAGCACAGACATAGGCATGATGACATTAGCTGGATAGATGCAAAAATAAGGTGCAATATGTGCGAGGGGTGGGATTTGTTGTGCCTGACACCATTTGTTCATTTGTGGTTTCAGTTCTTTTCACAAAGGGACAAAACAAGTGCTGGTTCAGCCTTAACTGATGACCTTAGCTGATATACTGTTGAAATTTAAAAGTGTACTGTGTCTAAACAAAAGCAACTGTTGCAGTACAGGGAAGTCAAAACTAAAGACCCACCTTGAAGATGGCCCTCTCCCTCAGCAGGCGCTCAGGCAGATTCTTTCTCGGCAACTCTCTAGTCGTCTGCAGCTCCTCGTTCCAATCTCTGGTCTGAAAATAAACAGACCAATTTAATCCTAGAAAAATGCCATAAAAATAAATACTAATTTTCTATGCTGTAGCCTGATGTTATCTGTGTTTCGCTCTCTTTACCTGTCCAGGTATATGCTCCTCATAACCCAAGCGGGAAGTGTAAGCATCCTCTGCTCGAACACAGTCCATAGCATGGTCAACCTGTGGAGCAGTCCAGCTGTAGACCTGGAAAGGTGTGGCTATCCTTTCAAATGGGTGCCGCTGAACTCTATGGTAAAGTGCAAAAAGACAATCACTTGTTTGAATCCTCGCACAGCTGTGACTGAAGTCTTCATGTATATATTTGGACCTTTTGTTTGTCTTTGATGTCATCATTTTTGCCCAGTTAAATATGACAATACTGTGCCTGAGACACCTGAATAGGTAAAGATATCCTTTGTCAACTTCCCTGGTTAGATTAAGTTAATCAAATAAGTTGTGCATCATTCAACAAGGAAAAGTACTTGAAAGGGAAGAATGAAAATACAAATGAGGACAAGTTTTGGTTCACAGTAGAGAACAGTTTATGGAACGCACCCTCGTTGATCTGAATTACTAAAACCTGCAACCAAGGTCACCCACAATTGAAGTGAGATTTTTACCTTTTCTTTTGCAGGGCAGTGAAGTTCTTCTTGAAGGCAGGGCTGATCTGGCTCAGCAGCTCTACCAGAGAATGGCTCAGGAAGCTGGGGTTGGCTGGCTTAGGGTTGAAGGTGTAGGTAGTTGATCTGGAATACAGGATAAAAAGTTTTTCTGACAAATATCCTAAAAGAGTTTCCCATAAAGTAAAAAAAAAAAAAAAGACACTGGATCCTCACCAAGCCTGCTTAAAAACACAGAAATGACCTGCTCAAAAACTACTTGTTATAATTTGTATTAGTTTGACCCTAAGTACCAAATTATTAAAATAAAATTACAGATCTGAAGTCAAACACATATCAACTGTTTGTCACTAAATGTTTAATATTTTGTTTGTCCAGAAAATGAGTCATTCTTGCAAAAAACAATAAAGATGGCACAGATGAAATAAAGAATGGAATAAAAAGGGTTTTGATCAGACACGGTGCAGTGAACTGGCTCACAACAGACAGTTTGATCTAAATGTGAAGCTTTAATGAAAGGACTTACATAAAATCATCATAAGCATATCTCTTTGTGGGTGATTTTAGACTCAGGGTCAAAATACAAAAAAAAAAAAAAAAAATTAAGGTTTGATTTTACTCTTCACTCACTACTAAGAAATTCTAAGCTCTGTTCAATGAGCCATGAGAGGCGAGTGTTTGAGAGATATTATTTCCCAATGACTTAAGCTGGTATTAAATGTAATTTATATCCATCTTGTCATATCTACTCATATGGAATGGGTGGTCACATTGAGGAGGAGTCCTATCAGTAAACACACGAAGGTGTAAAGAGATGGAAGGCTGGAATCCAGACTGACTGGTTGAGGTAGAAGCCGCGTGTAGAGGCAGTGATGCTGACATGGCGCTCCTCCACAGTCACGATGTACAGGTACATGAGGTCCCCGTGCATCTTTCGGTTTCCAGGTGGAGGGTTCCAGCCGCTCATGGTCAGGACCTTCAGGCACTGCATAGGCTGTCAAAACAATTCATCACAGGATTAAGTGCACTGTTTTATTCTTTCATACACAACCCCAAGGCAGAGTTATTCCTCCTACCTTCCAGTCCTTGTTCTGTGGCTGGAGGGGCACCAGGGGGCGCTCTTTGCTGCCAGGAAGGATGTGCTCTGGAGGGGTGCAATCAATCTGCTCCAGTTCATTGCCCTTTTTCTTTCTCTTACCGCTATCTGTGGTTGCACAAGGGTAAAATCTGCACATTACTGAATATTTAACCTGCTCTGAGTGGTCAAACACGACTGTGCAGGACAAAGCGAAGACAATGCACACACACAGATACCACAGTGTCCTACCTCCAAGATCTCCATCAGTGAAGATGGTGAGAAAGGACAGAGAGTTGCAGTCGACTCCGTTGTAAGCGTCAGAGGGGTCCAGGCTCTTCAGCAGGTCTCTGATGTGACGCACATGTATGCGGGCTTCACGTACTGTGTAAGGCTCTGGAGTCAAGACAAAAAGAAAACATGTTAGCCCACAAAGAAGCACAAGCAACAAATCACAATCAGAATTAAAGTCATTTACAGGCCAATATAATACGAGGTTTGTCTGCACCTACTTATCAGTAAAACCTCACCATACTGACTGTAGACAGATGTTAAAGACCAGGCAAGTGTATCATGACTGGCACAAATACATCATGGGAAGGTGAAGTGCATTAGAATTCACCCAATATTTTTATCCCACCGAAAGTTGTTCAAGTTCTAACAATGCACAAAAAATACAAACACCAAGGCACTCTCTTATAATTTTTAAATATCTTTATCAATTATGGCATGTCTCATCAGCCCTCACTGAGCTCCAGTGCATTTCAGCGTGCTGGCCTTCATCAGGGGGACAAAATGAGTTGGAGCTCAGAGAGATCCATTGAGACATGCAATAATTAAATCAAGGCATTTTAAAATTATAAGAGGGCCTTGGTTTTTGTATTTTTTGTGCACTTATGACCACTTCACCAAAGAGAACCGCTTACCATTTTTCCATTACAATTTTTCATTACTGCCTGGAGGTCCATGAAGCCTTCCTCTTTACAGTTTGCTCACGATTAATTTCTAACAATGTTGGGCACAGGGAGCATCACTTTTTCCTTTACCAACTGTATTCTAGTGAAGAAGAATTCATGGCATTGGTCATGTGTTTTACAAATCCACTAAAATGTACTCATGTCACAGCTACCCAATACGAAAGGATTCAAATTTTGTGTCCAGGCTTAAACAGTCAAATTAAACAAATAACAAAAAAACAAAACAAAAACAGCATATTTACTGCTGTACATGCCATCAGGTTGGTCAGGTTACACCTGTCCTTGATAGCAAAGCACTCTTTTTATCAGATAACCAAGTATTTGTTCAGACTGTCCCTTTGTTTGGTGGCAAAATGAAATCTAACACTAGATGCTTTGTCATTTTCCACAAAAGTTTAGTCGACAGTTTCAGACAAACTACAAAGACCTATAAAGATGGTACCACAATGACTGACAGACTTGGGTGCAAAAAATGTTGCAAAATGACCTTAAAGGAACTTTCTTCAGCGAGAGCATATTATACAGCAGACAACCTATCTTATAATCCTCCAAAATATAGCTTTCATTTCCCCATTCCCTACAGCAGGAAGTGTTCATCTGGGCTTAATGTCTCACCTTCCACTACTTTGAGCAGCGAACCCTCTTGCAGGCCTTCAATGGACTTGAGCTCAGCAAAGTTGTCCAGTACATTTCCGTCCAACTGCAGGGAGAAGCAGGTGCGGTGGCAGGTGTCTTCACGGTCCATCAACACCTGATGGATCTCCTGCACCATCTCCTGGGGTGAAACCTGGTTCAAGTGTGAAAAGATGGAAATGAGGACAGGTTCTGGTACTCTGTATGAGACGCATCAGCCAGCTTTGCCATTATAATGCTTCAGAATCAGGTATGGAATCTTATGTGGAAATTGGTTGTGGTAGGCAAAAAAAATTGGTATGATTTTAACATTTTGAATAAAGATGCTTTGACATTAACAGTTTCCTTAAAGGTGCCATGGCATGGTGGTATTCTGGCGCTGTCTACAGGTTTGTAGAGGTGTCAGAATGTTATATCCG
>JAQQZY010000006.1:22565436-22578004 GCA_030068375.1 Ostorhinchus rueppellii | reverse complement strand
CCACTTGTTTTGTCATTGTTTATTTTGTCTTTTTAATGTGGGATTCTATGTCCTTACTTTTCCTTTAGATCCAAAATGTGTTAATAGGAGACTAAAAAAAGGAATTTTTAATTTTATTTATTAGTGTGCCTTACATTTTAATAAAATTTTTATTCTCTAAATTATGTGTTTTTAGGGATACTAATTATTATGGATCATGTGTTTCATTTAATCCAGTCCTGTCCTTTACAAGCACCTGATTCTTCTACATACACTCATGTGTGTCACTATTTTTCTTTTGTCCGCATGGTGGCATAGAAGGATGTTACATGTGTGACCCCATATGAATGTAAATTGATTCAATAAAACATCCCCAAAAAGACTTTTATTTCACACTCTGTGCTAACATGCTCACTAAGTGTTCTTAATGTACAACAGGGCCCAGACAGAGTTCAAACAAAAGAAAACTGTGCACCTTAAGAACTAGTAGCAAAATGTAAACATTCCTTTACAAATACAATTTTCGCTCTTTAGAAATTACAATAATGGCCTCTAGGATGTAATGGACTAGAAGAAGTTGTTATTATAATTAATAAGTACTTTTGCTTTATTGACCTCCAACTTGTCCCCCTCTACATCCACCCCTTCTTTCATCCCAGTCCACCTCTCACTGTTAATGTTTTCTCTTCAGTGCTTTCAGTGCATTTTACTGATAAAACATAGACACATTTACACTAAAGTAGGTTTGGATGGTATCTTTTACTTTGCATGAAATATTTTCACAGTGTATTGTCAGTATTTTAACTTAGATTAAGTAAAAGATCTGAATACTTCTTTCACTAATGCAGTTACCAAACAAATATTAGGAATATAATTTAATCTTCTCTATTCAAAAGTGTCTCAGCAGATACCTTTATTTTTATTTGCTCATAAAGTCATTTATTGTAATCTATACAACCAAAGAACCTATTATTTTGCCGCCAAAGGCAGACTCAAAAGTTAGTATTCAGTCTATAGAATACTGACAAGAGGAAATGTTGTTTCTGTGAAATAAAAAAAACAAAACAAAAACATTTATCCATTCTTATCCATTGACAACAGTTTATTTGCAACAAACCATGTGCCCAAAATAACAACAAGGAAGCAGACTAGATAATCTTCCATTTTATTCCAATTATGTGTACAGATCACTATAGGAAGCCAACACAGTATATGCGGTAATCGGTCAAAAGCTTATGCTCAACCACAAACCAGATCATACAGTGGCCGAGAGCAAAATCTCTCTGCATTTTATGCAAAGTACTGACACAGCATTATTGCTAAAGGCCATGTAACATGTGGAAGAAGATACTTTATGGTCCACTGAGACATCTCTTTTTAAATGTGAAATAAACATATTAATCCAAAACCTCTGCTGAATGTAAAATGTGGAAGAATAAAAATACCAGAGACAATGTTGCTTCGGAAAAATGTAATTATCATTACCACTATGGTTATATAGGCGTTTAAAAGATGGAAGACATTCTCTGTGAATGTGAGTAAAATATTTACTGTTGCTGTGTTTAAGTGGTGTGAAATATGCTGTGATGTGCTGTGAAAAGAAAATAAAGCAAATCAGGCGGTGAGGTTTTAGTCCCTTTAGCTGAAATAGTCATGACAAGACATCTTCATTAAGGCATCACACCATTAGTCTTTATGTTAATTTTAGTGATGGGCCTCTTTGGCTCATTAGCTTCTTCCCTCAAAGCAAATAAATCATCAATCAGTATGCGAAGGTGCATACAGCTACCAGTCCGTTGATTATTTATCCAAGATGTTACATAATACCAGAGTACAGATTGTTTATAATGTCAAATAATGCTACAGAGTGATATGCAGTTTGCAAAGGGTGACTGGAGAGTTTAATCTACCTGCTGCTTCATTTGGATCACATTTGCCGTGACTAAATCATGAAGTATAACAGTCTAAATTCAGGACTCGTATTGGAAAGCAAAATAGTTTCCAACATTTTCATCCCCTATTATCTCATAAACGTGAGGAAGAATAGTGCACACAGTCATGCTAATGGCTTACCCGCTGAGAAGTGAATGAAAACCCATCTTCACATTTGCATTTTGCTAAAAAGAAGGTTTAGTTCATTTTCATCCAGGCAGTCTCAGGTGGCATAATAATATGCCCAAAAAGCTTAATGCTGCGCCGCATGCAGCATATCATCAAACCCTACTTTAAATATGTCCCATAACATAATAATCATGTTCAAATTAAGTAACAATCAACATAAGCCAGTAAAGTTAAACAATCCATTAGGTAATTCAGAAAAATATTGAGCAAAACATACTTACAATAGCTCAACAGTTACAAAATACAAAGTTAAACAATCATAAAAATCTATTTTAACACCTCAAGTGTCCCCTAAACCACCTGATGTGACCTACTAATTATATAGAAATATATTAATATATTGCTTTATTGAAGATATACTGCTAAAACATAATGCTATACTTCTAACCAGTAGCTGCTGAGGGTGAGAAAAGCCTCACAGCAACTCATCACAATTAAATTATATCTCACAGGAAGCCTCATTTCAGTCACTGATGCTCAGTCAAGTGATGGCTCAAGTATTGACATACTGTAATACAACAAAAATAACCAAGGTGTCACATAAAATGCAATCAAAGTTCTATGCATATCCCAAATGGTTTCAGAAAAGTGTTAAACCAAAAGATAACATAATGACATTAAACACTGTGCCCGCTTTGTCATTTCAGTCGTGCAATATAATCATTATGCACCTATGTGATGACATGAAAAAGTATTTTCATTGAGATATTGTCAATTTCAGTGTTAATGTTTAAACTGTTATTTTGCACTTTCCTTTCTTCTCCACTAGGGGTCACTATGTGGATCTACTTTTACCAGAACTATGGTGGCGGTTCCTTAGTAATGAGAAAACAATGCATTATATATGGAGCATCCCCAATCAGATCACACCTTTAAAGTCCTGAGATGAGAAGAAGCTCCCAAACAGCTTCAAGCACAAATGTGGTAAATTAGTTGGATTTTCTTGTCTAAAGAGTAAACAAACTACATCATAGTAAAACACATTATTCAGTCATTCAGAGGAGATCACCACAAAAACAACAGTTACTACACAGGAACTGCAGCACACGTGTACCTCCTGTACATCTGTAAAACATAAGGGCTGTGTATTGTACTGTTAACGGGCTCCACATGATAGAAATGATGAAAATAAGACATAGGGTGTTTATGTTTATCATTCTGAATGTGCCTTGAGGAAGTTCAGTATGCAACATTCAGCATACACTGGACACACAAGGCTGCTCAGATCCATCTTCAGTTGTAAGTCTGGTTTGTCGTAGGATTAAGGGTTAAGGGGATGAGGAGACTGGGCTGCTGAGTCTGGAGCTGCATCGTTGGGCTTGAACCAGGAAGGGAAAACTGATTCCAGTGTCAACAGCTGCTTAAACGTTGTCTGCATCTGTTAAATGGGAACACTCTGAACACACTGAATTTCCGATGAAATCTTACTGCAGTACCAGTGCGCAGGGGTCCTACAGTATTTCAGTGTAAGATAAAAACTAATCAGGCCACATACGACTGATTTTTCTTCTTTAAAATTTTTTTTAAGTCAGATTCTTTTGATACACGGTACTTATTGTTTTATTTGTACACTGCAAATGATTACTTTTAGTAGTTTATATAACATGGGTCACCCAATAATAAAGAAATATAAGCAATACCCAAACTATTTTTTTAGTCTTTTTTTTACATACAGCTAATGCCTTGTACACTGATTGAAAGTGGTACCACAGTTCTTTCCATCTCAAAGTGTCACCAAGTAAATTCTTGTTAAATATGTGGCAAAGCAATGTGATGCAATACAGTTAAGATGGATGTAGAAGTTCATAGAGTGGCATATGACAGCTGTGGATTAAAAACTTGGACTAAATGCGATGGTTCTAAGGTACTGTCTTCACTCTGGAATCATTTAGGTTTCTTAAGTAAAGGGAGTGTTCATTTTTCCCCACACATAATTCCACACCTCAGATATTTTCAGCTGTGACCCTGTCTGAGGTCACACAAGCATTTGGCTACACGAGCCGATTGATGGTTGGCCTGAAAGGTCACAGTTGGCTTTGCCACACAGCAGTTGTCCGCCTTAAATGACTGCCACTGAACGCAAACTCAAACATCATCAGAAGTCGAAAGTGGGGTTGCTCTCAAAATAAGACACTACAGTACACAGAGCATATGACACCAGTGTAAACAGATACTGCAGTTCTAATGTAACTTAAATCTGACATAAAGTGACGATTACTGAGTTTTGTTTTCCAAGTTATTTAAGGTAATATCAAAGTCCATGTTAGAAAAGTGTCTAAGGTATGTGTACTATAATTCATTTGCTAAAACCAGTCTCTGTATCAATTCAGTCAAGGTGCAGAACAACAACATTAACAGTCTGACAGAATATAATCATACAGTGAACACACTGCAGAGTCTACTCTGCCTTGGTCTGAGCAGCAGGGGGCGCCGCCGCTGCAGACACCATAGGTCTGGCAGCTTCATCCTGGGGCTCCACCTGCCCCTCCCCACCTCTTCCCTCCTCCTCCTCCTCCTCCTTCTCCTCTGCCTTTTCCAAGCCCACTGGAGGCTGTCTGTGTGTGACGGTATGCCTGGATCGAGCTCTGTGCCGTCGTGGGTGGAGGAAAAGGGCAGGGTCGGGCATAGCCGTGGGCTCTGCAGGGCCCATCACTTTCTCTATTGGCACACATTCCCTGGCCCGCTCCACTCTGAGGAACGCCCTGGCACTCTTACGCTTCGGCTTAACCACAGGAGAAGAAGGGGAGGCTCCTGATGGCATCTGTGGGGAGACATAGTCCTGCTCGGCACTGCACTGGGCCCCCTGGTTGTTGGCCCTAGCCAGGAGCCCCTGCCTCTGCTGCATCCGCTGGTAGTGCAGTTTCTGCCGGGCAGCATGCAGCTGGAAGGAGAGGTACGCTGCTGCCTCTGTTTGTTTCTGCAACTCTGTGTTCAGGATGGTTGAACAGTGGCTGCGACGCTTCAGCTCTTCCAGGAAATGCCGCTCTTTCTCCTTAAGGTTGGCTCGGAGGGCTCCCACCAAGGCCCCCTTGTGACTCAGTTCCTTGCGAAGTTCTCCGATGGTGCACTCCTGCTCGGTCAGACGGCTCTCCACCTCCCGACACCGGGCCTCTAGAAGCTCCTCTTCCTCCTGTAACTCTGAAACAAAAATGAATAGTACTAGTAAAATAAAATTCTGAATGATTATCACAACATAAAAAAATAAACTAAATGTTAATTTCACAAATGTAAACAGCATACAACAAAATACCACACACAAATCATTTACACTATGTACCCTACAGGGCTGAGGAGAAACTAATTACAAACAGTACATAATAAATGTTACTGAAATCTATTAGAGTTTCTGGGCAAAATACAGAATTAAATTACAATTACTAATGAAAATGTCGGTTGATTACAAATGTGTTCTTTTGAGTAAAAGAGCGTACGAGAATCTGTAACACTCTTTAAGAATTTCCTTTGGGCAGATTTACGAGTTACACAGTGAGTGAAGGTGTTGAATTCAAGACATGTTAGATTCTAATATGTGATGAAACAGCCTTGATTCATTTAGTGGTAAGTGATGCACCACCTTCCATCTGTCGGTCAAATCCATTATTAACATAGTACATATTGCACTCTAACATGATAACGTGTTATATTCCCTAAGCAACATTCTCAAGTCTGTATGCAGATTAAAACAACATATTTTACCACAAAAACAGGAACTTCACTCCCTTGTACATACAATATTAACATAGAGTCTAAACCGGGACTTTGCCAAAACTTTTCCAGACCAGCATGGATCCATTTAGCTACGTGTTATTATAGGCCAAATAATTTTTTATTTTTTTTTGGGGGGGGTGGGGTGGTCTCTCTCATCATTGTAATTGGCTACATTGAAAGAACTTACACTAAGATTTTATTTGAAACCATTAACTGATGAAAAAAAAATCCCACACCTTTGGTTCTACTCAAGCCTTTGCTACACCAGAGTAAGACAAACTTTAATGAAGCGTGTATGTACAGTAAGCCTGCCTCACAGATCAACTCATCAGAGTAGGAGCAGGCTGATGAGGCAGTTTTTCAGACAGATGGAGGCTTGAGGCATCCTCTCCACTTGAACTTCAACCTCTGTGCCAAGGTCAGTCTGATCCACACCATACTGCTTATTTGCCCTTTTTTTCCGCTTCTGTAGACAACCTTTGTGCTCTCCCATTCCAGTAAAACTCCCCAGAGGAGAGGGAGCTGCAGATGAAAAGACCTGAGTCAGTGCAGCAGCTCCAGGCTGATGGAGCTCAAGCCAGAGGAAAAGGAGATTAGATCCACAGAGGTCAGCGCCAATACCTCGACCTCAGAAATAGTCTAGGTTTGAGGGAGTGAAAAGTGGTGGAGGTGAAACTACAAAGACTGGAAGCCACTTTAGGCATAAATGTTACAAGGGACTTTAGAGCAGGGGTGTCAAACTCATTTAGTACAGGAGCCACATACAGCCCAGAATGATCTCAAGTGGGTCAGACCAGTAAAATATTAACATTATAACTCATAAATAAGGACAACTTCAAATTGTTCTCTTTGTTTTAGAGCAGTGGTTCTCAGTCTTTTTCTGACAGGCCCCCCCTTTGGAGGACGAAAAATCTCTAGGCCCCCCTCAACCCCCACAACATTGGAACAGTGGTGCAATTCTAACTTTCATTGAAAGAAACATCAATATCATAACAAGACTTTCTGATTTTTCTTGAATAACTTTTTGTGCAAATTAAAAATAACTGATTTACTGAAGATTTAAGATTTTTGCTTGAATAATACAAATAATGTCAACAAGACTACTCCCTGAGACAGTATTTTCTAAATAAAAATACAAAATACACAATTATTTTACAACTATGACAATAAAGTTACTAATAATGTTAGTTGGAAACAGAGATGAACATTTTAACAATATCAGTGGCTCCAATGAGCCTGTTTACATGCAAATCTCAGAACATTAAAGTGCAAACTATTCAGACTGTGCAAAAACAGAAACATCGCACATTTTTCTTTTCCAGTCCAGTCCTTGTCTATTCTCCAAACGGAAACTCTTTGTGTAGTGTAGTGACAGATCACCATGGCAGTAGATTTGTTTGTTGTACATCCTTAACATGAGTCCAGGGTGCTCCAAACATTAGTTCCACCTGCTGCATGTTCTAACTAGAAGGGAAAAAAAAAAAAAACTCCCAGGAGTGGTCCCTGGGTGGGTGACCCCACAGTTTGAGAAACACTGTTTTAGAGCATTGAAGTAAAATTAAAATATGAAAATGTTTACATTTGCAAACTATCATTTTACAAAAAAATGTGATTAACCTGAACAACTTCAATTTAGCACAAAATATTATTCCTCATCTTAGCATTTATACATGTGCGTTACAGATCACAGTGGATCTACGAAGGCACAAAACAGTTTTTAACAGGCATAATAGTGTTAAAATTTTGGAGTTCATAATTATCTTTATTTCTAAGTTATTATTATGCTGTTATTTTACTGCCTGTATGTGTCCCTTGAGCTAAAATAAGTTTGACACCCTTGACCGTCAAATTCTTCAGGGTAATTTTTGCAATTCACAAATTCATCCCTTGGGCCTACAGGAACTTCTGGCGGGCCTGTTTTGGTCAACTGGCCGTGTGTTTGATGGTTTAGAGCTTCATCTTTACACCTAACATGTCTTGTGCTTTTCGTTTCTCTTCATGTACTTTTCCTCCAATCATAATCCATTCCAACACATTATGCCGCTTCTCTGGTTTTGTAATTTCCCTTTTTTTTTTTTTTTACATTTCCTTTTATTTCCTCTATTTCATAATTCTCTTTTCATCTTCCAGGATGTATCCCCTGAGGACAACCAGTTTCAGGTTTTCTGTCGCCCACCACCACACCCTGTTTGAGCTCATATGCTAACTATAGACTACCTAATGTGATCTTTATATCCTTCCATCCCTCCATGTCTGCAGCTGACCGCATCCTGCCGCCTTGTCTTTTCCCTTAATCGCTCTCCTCTCTTTACCTCTCCCTTTCCACCTCTCGTTCTCTCTTCCTCTGGCTCTACATCTCTCTTGTTCTCAGCAAAGTCTGTAAACGGACACCTCCGCTGAGACCATGAGGAAAAACAAGAGCAGGAAAAGAAAAAGAGGATGGATCAATTTGTCAGGGTAGGAGGAGAACAGAGGGCTGTGCTGTATTGACAGGTTGGGGGATAACTTCTCATGGCTGGAAAAAGGAGACGTGGTCTATTGGCTAAGTGAGGCAGTCGAGCACGACCCCCCCCCCCCCCACACACACACACACACACACATACACACACACACTCCCAACATGCAGCCTTTTGACTACTCTCACCCTAATCTCTCGCTCTTTCTAATTCACTGTGACAAAATGGTGCCAATCTGCATCCGACACCACAGACAGTCCTGCAAATGTCAGCCACGAACTGAATATGTCGAGGTGTGCTGACTTCGCAGACGTGTTTCAAACTTCATGGTAAGGATGTGTTATAGAAACGACTGATGAACGCACATGCAATGCCACAGTCTGGCATAAAGACTTCCTCATGTTCGTGGGGAGAGATGAGGAAGGAGTGATAGGAAAGGATGGGTGAACGGAGGGAGGAGGGCGACTGACAGGGATCTGTCCCCTGGGGGATGGGTGGGAAGGAAGGAAGGAGGGAGGGAGACAGAGAGGGATGCAGGCGTAGTGCCATCATGGACTGGGGGTTGAGATTCTGTGTGAAGACAAATTAAGCCCAGAGAGATGCAAGCATGTGTCTGACTTTCTGTCTCCACAGACAGGGATGGCAACAGAGATAATAACAGACAATACTAGAGCTAAACAGTGTGGATTAAAAATTAAATCTGGATTTTTTTAGTGTGAGGGATGATGATTTGATTTTTATCTGTCTATATGAACTCAAAATAGAACATATCTCTACAGCTGTTTTCTTTTTCATATCTATTCACAGTGCAGTCACATTATCACATGCATATTTTTATTGGATGCCAGTTATTCTAAACATAAATACCAACAAAACATCTCACAAGTGTGTTGATGTAAGTCATTTGCTTAATAAAGTCCCTCTAATTCGCAGTGACTGTAGAGACATATTCACAAAATGACAACAAACAGGCTGCAATAGGAATATACTAATATAATGTATGATTTGATTATATGATGCATTTTAAAGTTATGAGAAAATACTAGAGTTGCTCCTTTGTCATTGGTTCTAAATTTGCATTGACACTACAGCACAATATATGAGCAAGATGTGGATGGTGTGCCTGGTTATAAATGCACATTCTCCCTTTTTAAATCAGTATTTTTTTTTATTTTTTTTTTATCTTACCAATACTCAGTGCTTAGTATTTGTTTACCATTTTACTCATTACTTACAGTTCTTGTACCAGTTATTTTTTATTTATTGTACTGTATGTTATTATTCTAATGGGGGTTCAACTTGCTCCTATGTATGTGGATATAGTTACATGTTAACAATGACAGAAAAAGTAAACTTAACTTTAACTTGTATCTAATTACACCTTTATCTTTCACAGAATATATAGATATGTAGAGACTGTATCCATTCATTTGTAACTTGTGAAAGTTGTGTGTACTGTCTTTATTTATTGCTGTAACACTGACTATGCTAACAGACTAACTATGACAACAGACAGGACACACAGGATGGCAGGGACAAGATTCCTAGAGGAAGAAAAACAGTTTTAAAAAAAAAAAAATATCTTACCTATTTGGCTTCTTCCTGGAGGCTTCATTTTTGACTCACTTGTCAACTCTAAAACACAAGAAATACAACACAGTTAGGGATACAGATACAGAACAGTGACATCAGAGGGATATCAGCAGTGATTAAACCCCTTATTAAAGCTGTTCTGACTTGTATTTAGTGTTGGTTAATATAATAGATGCTTGGTCCAGTTTTCAGCATATTTTTACTGAGCTCATCCATAATTCAAGGAGCTAAATCTGAAGCAGTATCAAAAATAAGCTTTGGCCAAGCCTTTCTTGTACTTGACTTGTCACAGTCTGAGGAAAACATTTCCTTTACTGTAAGTTCAAGGCATATCATTAGCATTCCTTAGCAAAATCAATTTATGTATGAAAGAAAAACTACTGGCTTTGCAGTTTGTTTCAGGGGGAATATTAAAAAAAACAAAAACCCAAACGAGCACATAAAGAAGCAGAGGAGTCCGATACTTGTTTCCATTAAGAAGAGCTGCTTTTGCAAAATATCTCATAAATCAGGCAAAACCTTCAGGAATATTTTAGAATTATTTTAACCCTGAACATTATTCAGCAAAGTGATGGATTATAAAGGTAATATAAAGGTTTGACGTACGCAGGAGGACCTAGTCAAAACTGCTGTTTTACAAAAAATCTGGGAATTTATTTTTGTCTTTTCAACTGATATACTTCAGGATGGTTGGAAAAGTGTCATCATTTTATTTAGTTTATACATCAAGTGTTCAATTTGGACTGTTCCACTCGCGTTTTTATGTCTATATTTCTTTATTTTATTTTTTTTTAATCAGCCAGGATATGATGATACGACTAGTAACGTTGGTGATCCACTCACTTCATCTCTAGATTTATGGTAAAATGTGTATGACTTTTAGACTGGATGTGATAGTGTTTAAAGCACCATCAGCAGCAGCAGTCACATATACAACATCAGGTAAATGCAAACTAAAACTAAACTAAAACATTACATGCACAACTTTTATCTGCTTGATACTAAAGGAAAACTTGCAAAGTTCCCACACGCCAACTAATCTAAAAGAGAAGCGTCTAATAAAACATAATTTACCCTAATTTAAGTTTAAACTGTGAGTGATACACAGGTTTCACCCCCACCAGTTACAGATCACAACCTGAAAATGAGCAAATATGAGGAGGAAAACAAAAAAGTGGAAGATTTGGCTGTCAGTTTCATGGAAGTATTTCAGCTACAGAAAAGATGAAGCACCAAAAATGGGTAGTTTGTTGACAGTGCCTTGCAATGGTTGCCACAATACGAATCATTCATTTATTCATTCATCTTCTGAACCTGCTCTATCCTCACTAGGGTCATGGGGGTCACTTGGAGCCAGCTACTTAAGGACAAAGGTGGGGTACACACTGGACATGTCACCAGTTCATCGTAAGGCTGATGGATAGAGACAGATAGAATATTTTATTAGTTACCTTCAAACCACAATGGTCTGGATGACAAATGTCAGATCAGAGCATAAAAATGGTATTTTGGCAGGTATGTTTTCTTTAAATCCTGTCTTCTTTCATATTGCAATATTTATCAGAAACTGAGAAACAGTTTGTCTTCTAGCTTGTTTAGCTGCTTTCACATTATGACCACTACTGTCAATGTGAGCATTTTACACAAACGATAAAACGTAACCCATAAAGGTCCAGTGACTTTTGTGATAATTCTAAAATATTTTTTCTTTATATTTTGTTTTTCTTAAGTGATTTATCACTATTTATTCATAATGTTATTATTAATGTTTTGTGTGTTTTTTTCCAATTAAAATGATGTATTTTCCTACATTTAATTCACTAATCATGTAGCTGTTCATAAAAGTTCAGATTAAAGTTGATGGTTATTATATATTAAAAAAAAAAACCTGAGAAAACTAATGAGAAAGTGACTTTTTCAGTAAAATATGTCATGAACTGAACATAAACCGAGCATTTTCATTCACTGTCATTGATCAAACTCCATGGGTTATACTGGTAAATTAATGTTTTAGAAGATGATGGTGTTTCCATTGTAAATACAGAGCTTCTAAATGTCCAAATGGGTCATATCTGATGACCATGAAAAGATGACAAACTGCATTTTACACCAATAATTTACATGGATTGGCAGAATCAGTGGCTCAACAGTTTAGATTAGTAGATGGTTTTGATTGACAGTGGAAGTTTGGGTATTTATGGGTTAAAAGCACAAAGTTCTATTCTATCATAGACCAGCTAATAGATTTGTACAGTCTAGATTTGTTCCATGTCAGATGGATTGTAACTCATGTGATGGTCTGGGTTTCATAGAGGATGATGGATCACATGGTACTCAGTCATACTGGACAGCTGCTGAGGAGGATATTTTCATTGGATTCATTGTAGAGTTCAGGCAGACCAATAGTGGTGATTGGCCTGTCAGTCATATTGATGGTCATTCAGTCAGTCCAGGCAGCACACACTCAGCCACAGAAATGCCTCTGTCTGCACAGCTGCAGTCATTTTTAGATGAATGTGGCTTCAGTTTGCTCTATTTCCATTTCCCAGTGTCAGTAATGTAGGCCAGTTCAGTCAGCAGGAGACAGACTTTAACATTAACACCATTAATCTGCTAATCTTTATACACCAATCTGAAACCACCCAACTATACTTATTTATACCAATCTATCACTAATGGTGTTTTATCTTGTAATCATAATTTTACCACAT
>JAQQZY010000006.1:22545081-22556900 GCA_030068375.1 Ostorhinchus rueppellii | reverse complement strand
TAAGAACTGAAGTGATTTTGGTTTTTATCAAGAAAACATGGAAAATGGATAGATATCAGCTCTGAAGTTGAACTATTATGAGCTATTTTTGTTGTTATCATTTTATTTGTCCAAACAAATGTACATTTAGATGTACCAGGCATTAAAATGAACAAGAAATTGCTGAAAAACAAGGGTGGTCTAATATTTTTTTTTTCTGCAATAGGTCTACAAATGGTGAGGTTGTCATAAATTACAATCACAATGAGTTTATTGTTATTGTGCTGAAAGTACGCTGAATTTGGAATATAATCATAAAGAAGAATTTGGCCTGATAACTTTTTACATGGTCAGCGTCTATGTTTCAAACTATCTTAATAGGATAGGCCTATAAAGGAAGTGTGTGAAATGTGACAGCTTCATGAGGCATTTGGAGTTTGAGAAAGAGTTGAGGGAAGGTAAAAGAATTTGTTCACAGTAACTTTTTTTTGACACGTCCTCCATCACTGCAGGTGGTAAATCTAAAGGAGCTATTTGACCAACTTCAAGGACCTGAGGCTGTATGGACTCCAACTGTTATTCATCTGAAAGTGTGTTTTTACAGTACATGAATAATCTGCACAAGAATGATTATGTTAGTTGTGTTGTGTGAAGAGAGATGCACAGTATTTCTACTCAATGCACTGAAGTACCTGTTCGCTAGGGGATGTGCTGGAGAAAATGTTACACAGTGGTCTGACTATCCCATCAGTATTACAGGATCTTGGCCAAAAACGGATGCAACTATGGACAGAATTAGTTTTATGACATGATTGCATAAGCATTGGCATACAGAATGCTGAGCATCCTGGAATGAAAGCTAAGGGTAGTCTAATAAAATAATGTGCGCATGGCTTTTTTGGATGGGGAGTTTATGTGCCAATTACATGATTTTACACATAAATCTATATTGTTCAGCATTAGCATTTCCAATACACAAGCTTTGGAAAAATCTAACAAAAATAGTGTATCTAATAACTGAGGCTACCTGTTATGTAAATCCTAAATGACCTGAAACATAACGAAGTAGGTGAAATGCAACAAATAGATGCATATGACAAATGGAAATAACAGGAAATGGAAATTCGATTACTTTTCAAATGGATTTTAGACTTTAGTATATTCAAGATTACACATATTTTAGAATAAATGTTGCAACAAGATATTTTAGGACCATCTAATTTTTATAGTCTTGTTACTTTTAATCCATCCATGAACTCCTCCAAACTACAATGAAGTTGATATATAATATGTAACATTTTCTGCTGTGCTTCTTGTACTCAGTCTGAAGTGGCAGATGTACAGTAAATACTGCAACCTTTGTTAGCAAAAGAAGACACAAAGTTCCATTTGGATCTTTATTTTCACATTAAACAAAAATTGTTATTATATAAACAAACAAATTGGAGTTTTAATTACAAAACAATCTCTGGGAAAACATGAAAATATAACGGTTATCATGTTGGAACCATTTGTGATGCTCAGAAAAAGCAGGATTTTTTTCCTCTCAGAACCTCAGCTGGTCTCAGTTGCTTAATTATTAATATTTTTATTGTTACAGGGGGTTTTTGGTGTTTTTTTTTTTTTTTTTTAAAGTCCATGACCAACTGCACAGTGTGAATGGTCATCATTGCTTTATGTGTTCCAGGTTAAAAAACAAACTAGGAGGCTTAGAATAGAAGACTGTAAATGACAAAACAAGGAAAAGAGATGGTTAGTTTTGTCTAAATGCTTTTACTCATTTCTTAAATATTATGGCAATTAAAAAAATAAGTTCATGTGACATTTGTTGTGTATGATAAGAGGAATAAACCAGTGTGTGTTGATTATCACTGTAAAGTAGCTTTTGTTATGTTCATTACATATCGATGCTTCATCCTATGACCTTGGGGACAACTGCATTTTTGCAACAGAAGCAATGTAACGAGAAAATCCACAAATACACAGCATCAAATGACAAATCACACATGTATAACATTGCATCCTTGTACAATACATTCACAACTATAAGACTGTTAGAAAACCTTCATTTGTCACCATCAGTCTTCAATACATCCAGGAAATTAAGCTGCCATTCAAATTTGCTGGAAAAAAGACAACGATTAAACAAAATCAACATTTACTATATCAATAATAAAATACTCTAGCGCTTTGAAAGGCAGCTGTGAATCAGTAGCAAAACTCAAGCCACAACTGCCTTCTTTCTTTAGAGCAGGTGTGTCAAACTCGTTTTCCTTCAAGGGCCAAATACAGCCTAATATGATCTAAAGTGGTCCGGACCAGTAAAATAATATAAATAATAGGATAAGAACTGATAAATAATGCCAACTCCAAATTTTCTATATGTTTTAGAGTGAAAAAAGTAAAGTTCCGTGATGAAAATGTTTAAATCTACAAACTGTACTTGAACATAACATGAACATAACATGAACAAATATGAAGTACCTGAAAATTCTTAAGAAAAATAAGTGTAATTTTAACAATATTCTGTCTTAGTTTATCATTTATACGTGTGCATTAAGACTTACAGATCACAGTAGATCTACAAATACACAAAACATTTAGTACCAGGCAGAATATTGGTGCAATGACATGGATTTGTATTAAGACATTTCAGGTTGTTCCGATTTGTTCAAGTTTTTCACATTTTTTGTAAAAAGCCAGTCTTTAAACTTTTTTTTTTTTTTTTTTTACACTAAAACAAAGAAGAAAAATGTGTAATTTTCATTATTTATAGGTTATTATGATAATATTTTACTGGTCTGACCCACTTTAGACTGAACTGATCCAAAATGATTTTAACATTCTTTATTGTTAATATATTCAGTGTAATTTTTCTATTTCACAAATTCATCTGAAGGGCCAGACGGGACCCTTTGGCGGGCCAGTTTTGGCCCCCCGGCTGCATGTTTGACACCTGTGCTTTAGAGGAATGACGTCTGGATTTTAACACAGACAGTTTTATCAGCCATCAGTGTCTGATGTCACGTCATCAGCTGTTTAAACTGGACTGTGTGTGCTCAGATGGAGTCAATCTTTTTAACTGTATTTGAGTCTAATTTTGTCCAAATATGCTGCCATGTTTGGAGTGGTTTGGATTTTTGGGCAGAGATAGGCCCATATAGCTCAGATTAAAACCCAAAGTGACACAACATCCTGGAACAACATGACACAGTTACATCAAATTCACTATAATCAACCATTTTCACAACAGGAAAATTGAATTGAACTTGTGCTCATTTTTCTGTAATGCACAATTAATACAAATAAATTACTTATATACAAAACTGAAGCCCTCCCAGAAATTAACAAACAAAATAACAACACAAAAAATGAATGGCATCAAAGCTTTCTATACCATAGTAAAGACTGTAGTGATAGGATGCAAAATGAGAGCAGCCTTACAGAAGCTGTGTGTGAACGTTTGCTGCATTCACAGACCTGTTGACTGAGAATCCAAGGCAGAATGGCACGAATCTGTGTAGATATTAAAAAAAAAAAAAAGACACCTCTGGTGGTCTTGGCTTTGCTGAGGTCACTGAGGTGATGTTAAGGAGTGTACTGTCCTCCGCAGGTCAGATAAAGAATAACAACCGCCCTGCCATGATGCAAAGATACAAACCACGGAAGCATTACAGTCCATCTGTAACACAGCACAAACTACCGCCATTTAGCTTGTTTTGTTTTTAGATATTTTACAAGATTCAAGTGTACTCACAAAAACAGCAGCCCGTCTGAGGCATGTGGCGACCTCTGTGTCTGCTGAAGTGATGGCTGATGGGAGGTCAGGTGGATCCTGATCATCACTCAAATGAGCCAGAATCTACTACATGTGGAACTATTTCAGTTTTGTTTCTTCATTATCTCCCACAACAACAACCTATTGGGTCCACAGTACAAGATGTACCAGTTGCACTTTGTATTTATGGTGAATGTGAAACCTGTTAAACAACAGAAATTCACTTAAAGAACATTTTTCCAGGTTTTGTTATATACTTTGGTGAATTCAATCATTCATTCATGACTTGTATTGTTATTTTATAATTTAATAGCCAAATTTGTACTTTTTTATTACATTAAGATTAACATTGACAGATTAGAAAATACACTTTTTTTTTTTACACAATCTTTTTCTCTTCTTTCCAGCTAATAAGATCCTACCAAACACTGATAGCAAAGCTTGTATTAGAAGGAGGAAAAACTGTTAAGTGTTATCTGCTACAATTTTTCTGAGGTAGCAGGTGGTCTTTAGTAGAGGAGATTTGGTGAAAAAAAAAAAATAGATTCTGTCATTGTGAAGTACTACTATTAAACAACAAGCTGAACCAGTTGTTTGACCAGTGCTAAATGAACTTATCATATTTTACATTACCCACGGCAATATATAATATATATCTGAATAAAATGCTGTTCTAGAATCTGTCTACAGTATTTTATATTGTTACCATTCCCTATGGAAATATAGAAGCGTTACTTGGTTGCTAGTACAGAGTGCACCTTCACTTCCAGTAAGCTACATTTAGAGCAGATCTAGCTGAAACACCCTGTGGCACAATAAGGTGATTGGTGTAGTTTTACAAGGCTGAATGCTGTTCACATTAAGACTCTAATGGCACTTGAGGATAACTGTACACATGTACAGAGGCCAGTGCTGCTAATGCGGGTGTAAGGTTTGTGTGATCTGTCTTCAGCATGAAGCCACTTGATGTGATGATGCCTTGTGTGAAGAGTTAGAAAAATAAAAAGACTGCTTCATTTCCCAGCTGTGTACATGTCACACAGGCAAAAATGGTACCAAATCTCCACCACAGGGTGCTGACATACAGTAACAGAAGTGTTTATGAACCCAATCCTTTCTGCATCCTTTCCTTCTTTCCTCCCTACATCTCTTTCTCTTTCTTGGCTTCACGGGTGCTGCTCTTAAGAAAGTCACTCCTGAGCAGCCGGTAGAACAAGACGATATTCATGGCCGTCATGATGGCCATACCCACGCTGCCTAGCGTGTAGGCCAAAAGGGGCACCTTGTCCCTGTTGAGCACCAGCCAGCGGGTCATCCAGGCCAGTGTGTTGATCCGAAACACCACATATGTGCCCAGGTTGATCATGCTGTTGACGCGGTACAAGGTTCCTGTAGCGAGGCTGGCCATGCGCAGGATCTGCCGAAGGTGGAGGAACACCGAGTTTATCTCCACCAACAGGGCCACGACAGCGAAGCCGACATAACGGCAGGACAGCACAGATAGGCCGAAACAGGTGATCACCTACAGACGGACAGAAAAATAGGACAGGGAGTAAGACGTTAGAATAGATGTGAATAGATTCAAATGCAATATTAAACTCATTAATATACATAGTTCACAAACATTTTAAGCTCGAAACCCAAAAGAGAAATCTAGTGTCTACTCAGGAAGTTAAAGAAATACATCATCAAATGTCATAGATCTACATCTTTAATGACTCCATTCCTCTTCCTCTGACTTTTGGCTTCCATTGCTCAAACACTGTCTCTAAAAGTCTCTTGTTACATCTTTTATGTCGTGCTCATGTAATGACTTTCATGTTTTTTTATTTTGCTGCATCATTTACATCCTTCATATAATTTTTAAAAATTTTGTCACATGTTTTACAACTTACACCTCTCCTCTACATTTTCTTTGTTTAGAAATGTATTGACTCTTACAGGGACCACTTGAATACTTTAAAACACACGTAATTAGGAAAAGTAATGCACGTCATAATATTGCCATATATTTTATTTCGCCAATTTATGACCTGATAAAAAGTACACTGAACCCCATTTTAAGTCCTGATCTTAAGCTTGAGAAACACATTGTAACAGTGCCATAATATGAACATAAATCAGTGCAGTCTGTTCAATTAAGAACGTGTATGTGACAACCCTACAGCGTGATATACAGTAAAACATGAGGACCTCATTATGAAACTGGTGCAGAATGGATGTGGGAAGTCACAAAGGGAGTAAAAGTATGAACATCATCTCTGTAGTCCTTCCAAAAGGGAACAACACTATACATTTTCTGCTTGTTGTGATACATCTATTATTATTATCTGATACACCTCCCAGCATTAGTTTGTCCCTTCAAAATGACCTGATACCAGCACAGATATAGACATAGATA
This sequence comes from Ostorhinchus rueppellii, assembly GCA_030068375.1. NCBI lineage: Eukaryota > Metazoa > Chordata > Actinopteri > Kurtiformes > Apogonidae > Ostorhinchus > Ostorhinchus rueppellii. Next base: position 22,550,742 of record JAQQZY010000006.1, on the reverse strand, counting down.
TAATATAGCCTTTAAAACATGACAACTTTAACATGAGATATCAAACACCTTTTTAAAGACCAAGAAAAAACATCCACTGCAAAAAAAAAAAAAAAAAAAAAGTGACACCTATGCAACTGGACAGAATAAAAACACTTTTGTCGTCGCTGACAAACCAACAACGTATAACATCATTTCAGTTTCAACATTCATCTGTACTATTTTGCCTACTTTACCTGGCCATACACACTTTTTCACCTGGATAGTATTTTGTTTTCTGTGACCTTCATATTTATACATTTCTTATCTTCGCTTGTACCATACTTAAGACTGTATGCGGTCGTGGAAAAAATTATGAGACCATCAAAAGTCATCAAAAACAATAATTATGCAATCAGTACTAACTCCTGTGTGTATCATGTGACTAAACCAGACACAAAAGAAAATACAGAATGTCTAAAAGCACTGTTTTTGTCTGTGTCTGTAAACTGAAGTGATTTTGGTTATTATCAAGGAAACATAGAAAATGGATAGATATCAGCTCTGAAATTAAACTCTTATAAGCTACTTTTGTTGTTATCATTATATTTGTCCAAATAAATGTACCTTTAGTTGTACCAGGCATTAAAATGAACAAAAGAAATTAAGAAAACAAGGGTGGTCTAATCCTTTTTTCAACAACTGTATATAGTATAATTATGTTTTTGTCATGTTCATAGTTCTATGTATATACGGTTTTATTTTTTTTTTGCCCTTAACTGTGTTTTAGCTTGTTTCTATGCTGCCCTCTATATTTCCACGACCAGGGATCAACAACATTGTTATATCATTTCTTCTCATCTTGTATCAGTGGATCTCTCACATGCTCAAAACTTTAAAAAGAAACTCCTACAATAGAAGTGTCTGTATTTGCCAAAGGTTCTTGTGAAAGACATATTCCTCTGAACGCTTTGCTTAATATCTGACAGTATTTTACCACCATTTATGTTGAACAACGCTTATGAAATAACAAGCACAAACCTCCACAAGGTGGCACCAACCACACAGCATCAACCAGTAAAAGACATCACAAATCAAACCATGTGTTTCAAAGTGGAAGGTGTTGTGTGTTGTTGAACAGCCTTATGGTGTAGGTTTAAAATCAGGATGACAGAAATGTGTTTATCCAAAAAACAGGGTGTTCAGCCAACTACCCACAGGAGTCATCACAACTCACCCACTTACAATTAACATAGTCACTGTCAGAGGTAAAATACGTGCAGTTAAGCACCGTTGTTACATGCGATCACATTATGAATTCATGAAAAGAGAAGCAGAAAATAACTTCATTCAAGTCCTGTATTACGTACACATTTTCATTTCATCCTACTTTACATTCCTACTCCACCACTTCTTAGTTACTACTTGGATGAGGTTAAAGATTAAACCAGTGATCTCCAACTCTTTTGTCCGTGGACATATAACAAAAAGCGTTCTATAGACGGCTCACATTATATATTGATTTTTTTTCCTCTCTGAATTTCTCACAAAGGTTCAAAAGGTGTTAAAATGTTCCAAAGTCTCACAGAGATTCAAAGGGAAAACATGAAACAGTATGTTGTGTATCAGAACTTTGTTTTTTTGTGTGATGAGCCCTCAGATTTTCTATAAAACTGGATATACTGTAGGTTAAATAGCTCTATTTTCAGCAGTTACAACACCAACACTAGCTTATGTCACATTTCACGATATACCAGTCAGAGGCATAAGATTACTTCTTTTACTTTGATTTTTCATGCAGGACTTTTACTGCCAATGCAGTATTATTACATTATTGTATGGGAACTCTGAATGCATTCCTACCACTGATCCAACAAAAGTTATTAAAAGTTAACAAAAGTCTTCAGCTATTTTCAGACAGCAGGTCCTAATGTACAATTTGAATTTTTTTTTTTTTTTTGTGAAATCCCATTTTTTGTGTGCTCAATCATATTCCACATTAAATGCAACTTCTATCGGTTTTGAGAATGAACAGAATGACCCTGAAGTGAATGTAGCCTTAGTTAAAGTCTGTTAGTCCAGGCCACAGGATACATGGTGGTGTGACCTTTAATATGAATCACAGTTCAGCTGATGAATCTTGTGTTTTAGTGTTTGGAGCTTGTGTAAGGTCATGTGCTCAGTCGCAGTCATGTGACATAATGTAGTAACTCGGCATTTGAGAAAAGTCAGCAGGATGTAGCAGGACTCTTACTGCCCAGTGTTTAGCTGGGACACAACCACCAACCCCAGTTAAGACAAATATAAACATATGGTTAATATGGGGGCTATATTTTTATACAGTGAATGTCCTGAATCTGCTGAGCATTAATGTTGATGATTCTCTGTCATATTACATGTCTAGGTCTAAAAATGTAATTTTATGCATCCTCAGGACCCCGATCTTATATTTTACTGCCTCTTCCACTATCACAATGTTGAAATAGATGCAAGTTTTTATCTAGTTACATCTTTTACATTGTTTTCATCTCATTTTATGTCATTTCAACTAACACTGTTTATGTCATTTTTGGCTTGCAATGTCTTTTCTATTGCTTTTGTCATTTCCAAACTGCCAAATTTTTAAAAGTTGTACTTAATGTTACATCTTTTAAGGTTTTTTCCCCCCATCATGACTTTATATAACGTCATAATTTTACATTCTCTTTCGTCATTACAATGTTGATTTGAGTTCATAGACATTCTTGGAGGGAGGATGTCTACGATGTCCAGATTTTGTACAAACCCATCATTTGTAAGAATCTTTGTGACCTAGGCATTAGCACTCTTTCCTGAAAAATTACAACATTTGGTCTCAATGACTGAAAAAAAAAAATAAAAAAAATAAAAAATCAGTTTTTGGCCAGTTTTTCTATTTCGGTCACATAGTAACTTTCTTTTTTATTATTAGAAAGAGAAAACGAAAATCAATTTTTTAAAGTTTTTAAATATGGTTTTATCTGTTTTAACGCTGAAAAAGAATAATGCGTTGAAATTCAATTTTAATTATTGTAATTTCAAACAAAAATCAATTAACCACTAGTTTTTATTTTGTTTCTGAAAATGAAATCTAATTACTAAAAGATACACTGACCTGTGAACGACCACGCGCCTTTTCCGTGATTACAAAATATTCTGGTTTAATGCCCACTAAGTGTTCATAACTAGAAAAGATGAGCTGAATGTTAATACTTAACTGCTTGCTGTCTTTATAAGATATGACTCATATCTTATAAAGACAGCAAGCAGTTAAATATGCTCATATCATATGAGCAATGTCTTTAAGAAGACCAGGAGGGAACATGGTGTTACAGCAGATGAATGACAGTTTCCAACATATGCTGTTAAAAACCTAAGCTTAACTGGTGCAATTAATAAAAGGTCATACATGTGATACTGTTGAAAATATTTGTCTACATTGCTCAGTTCAATCGTAATAATGTTTTATTTCTGAGTCAAGTGCATTGGAAAAGACGATGTGAAAATAATCCTACTTTAAGTTCATCCATTCATCCATATAAGTTCAATTCATTATAAAATTTTGAGTAAAAATGTATGTCTTTTCTAAATACCTCTCATTTATACACTTGGAAATCAAGCCAAACCTTACAGCATTTCAGCTCATAATGGCTGATGAAATACTGACAGAATGTATGTATGTGGTAATACTGTAACGCTGGTCAGTCTACAGGTGTGTGAGAGGTGATCCAAAATAACCACCAGGTAAACAAGGAGCATCAGTGACACCCCGTTATCAGTTCAGCAGCTAAAACCATTATACCTACATAATAACACACAATGACACAACACAGGGGGCGGAGCGTATACAGTACAAACACCTACTTATGTTTGAGACCTAAAGAGTAGAACCTAAAAGTCTGTGGGCCTCTATCAGTCCCCCTGATTACACAAAAAACAGATAGCACACCCTGATAAACCTGTGTTTATACCCACATATAGTGTCTATCACATCCATCTGCAGCTCTGATCTGAGGAGGTGAAAGGTGACAGAGAATGTAAGAGAAAAGCCTTACACAACCATAAAGATCCACAGACACATTACAAATACACTGTTGCTCATAAAGTTAGAATTCAATATTTTTATTTGTGTGAATGTTACAGTGTGATTTATTCCTCATAGATAAAGTATAACTGGGACTCAGTATTTTAATCATTAAGGGTGTGTATAAAAAGAGTGTGCCTGACCACAAAATTATTTCTAACAAATCGGATGAAAATGACATATATTCATAGATGAATGACGCAAAATTTAGAAACATTGTATACTTAAGCTCAAGCTGCTAGAAATGTAAAGGTGTAAACTTTTCATATGTGCTCAAAAACAACAGCGGCGGAATTAGAAACAACCCAATCAACAGTCTATGTGTTACATCAGTGTGTGTTTTTCTTCCATTCAGAAACACCAAAAGTCCAAACTAAATACAACTAAATATATTTTAAAAAGCATGTGGGATGTCAGGAGGATAACTCAATAAAAGATTCCAACATATTAATAATTGACTTTTGTGGAAAAAGCTGAAGGAAAACAAAACACTGTTACATTTATTGAAGTTTTGTAATGGGGACACGTGTATCTTGGTCAAAAGTCATGAGTTTTACTACATTACAACAGCAGCCAATGGTAGCTCTTGTTCACAACTTGTGGTATAAACACTGATAGCAAATGGATCTCAAGGCCACAATAACCATTTATAACATATGTGTCAAAGTACCATAAACATCATTACTGCAGTAATGTTTTACATTTTCAAGGCTACGGTAATAAATGTATACGTAACAGGCCATAACATCAACTCTCTTTAGGATATGCTTATATTCAGTTCAGATTATTACTCAAATCCATTTGTTTGACTGCATTAACAGTGCCTAATATATACTTTCCTAAAATGTACATGCTGATTTAATATGACTGCATATAAATGAAGTGTATCAATGTTGATTCATATTTTTACACTACTATGATTATTCTGACTGTCATATGTTATTTGCAGTATATCAAATGTGGTCCCCATGTAGGAAATAATCTCATGCTGCTAATAGAGATCCTTTGACATGAACAAACACATCATATTCTAGTGTGACCTGATCTGGTCCTAAACTGACCTGCATGCACAAAAGAACAAAAATTTCACAAGCTACACGATGCCATGCTGGAGTAAACACAGAAGCCGCTCAAGTCAGTGTTTATAGTTTGTATTATAAATAAGTTGATGTGCAATGGCAGGTCACATTGCAAAAAAATAGGACCAATGCCCCTGTATCCCACTCCCGTGTTCTATCAAGTATTAATAAGTTGAATTTGCAAGGTTGTCAAGTTCTGCTGTTATGTTAGAGTCCTGTGGTCTTGATGCAGGAGATTAAGCTCCCACTAGAAGTGGGTGGTACTTTCATTGGAAGAGAACTCAACTAGGGGTGGGTATTGCCAACAACCTTGCGATACGATTTGCGATACAGGGGTCGCGATACGATACGTATTGCGATACAGGGGTATCCCGATGCATGGTCTTAAAGGCGATACGTATCCCGATATTTTACATTATGTGACATATAATTTTTTTAAAAAAAGAGACATGTTTACCCAAATGTTATTTTTATTCTGCTGTAGTGCATCAGTTACAATGTAACAATTGTAAAAACAATACC
>JAQQZY010000006.1:22521176-22544929 GCA_030068375.1 Ostorhinchus rueppellii | reverse complement strand
GTTTTGTTTGTGTTCTCTTTTAAAACTTGAAAGTTTTTGCCTGCTGGTCAGACTTTTAGTTTAGTTTTAAATATATGGACCCGTTTTATTTATCGGAAATGGTTGTATAATGTTCTGTCATGTTCAACCTCTGAGAGAAAATAAATCATATTTAAATCAAAAATAACCTTCTGATGTCTTCCCAACTAACTTGTGAGCAATGGACAATTTAAGCTTGATAAAAATAGTGATTTGATTTACATCGTGATACATATCGATATCATCTGATATGAAAAAAAATGATCGCAATATGATTTTTTTCCATATCACCCAATCCTTAGTAAAATTTTCATAAATAGATCTGACCTGAATCATGAATGAAAACACCTGATTCCATGTTTGTGTTCAACTGTTGTAAAAAAAAAACCAAAAACAAAACAAAAAACAGATCTGAGTGAAATATCAGGAAATATGAAGCAACTTATGCCTGCAGCCATAAAACAGACTTTGTGATTTTGACCAGACCGTAAGATGACCATGACCTCAGCCCAGACCAGATATCAGCATCGGGCCCAAACTTATCCTGGTTGTTTTGTTTGCAAGCATTAATCAGGCCTCTGTTAATCATCCATGAAAGGTGGTGACCTGCTCCAACATCCTTTACCACTGTCAGCATCGACTAGCATCAGAGTAATCCCCCCCAGACCGCCCATCGCCCCCAGCTCTGGATCTATGGCACAATTACAATGACTCAGCGTTGGCTGGATCATCCACTCTGACTTTGCTGAAACTGGGCTTTGACACTCAGCAGTTGCGACAGTTTAACTAGTGACAGACACACAAATCACATCACACATGGAAACCAACGAGAGGATATTATTAATACAGATTCAGCTCTGCCACATGGATACACCCAATCTAATCTCAATGCATACTCACATTATTTTTCCTATGAGGTGGAAGGTTAGGAAATAGGACACTAGATATGGCTGGTAGGCCACAAACATTACACTATGAACTCAGTAAATCACACCACTTGTTATTATTGATTTTAAGTTGAATGCATTTGTTTTTGTCAAGTCATTAAAACCTCTGTCCTGCACACCTTAAACATCCTGTTAGAGCCATCTGTTTGAATTCCAGGCAAAGGGCTGAAAAACAAGGTTGTGTGGGTGTTTGTTTCCTGCATTGTCTCCCTGTGGACTTAATTAGATGTTCTTTGCACCCTGGTGAGGGACCTTCTCCTCTCCCACCTATGGGGGGAAACAATGCATACATCAAACAGTGGCATTATGATGGTGAAGACCTGATAAATACAGATTGGGATTGCTCATATACTAGTATTTAAGATGGTTAATATCATAGTAATCTGATAAGGATGTCTGTGTGAAGATGGCAAGTCCTGATAAATGCGTTTAAAATGAAACAAGTGATCAGTACTTGGAGAGGAAAAACAAGTGCCAGATAAAGCTTACATTTAGTATTAAGATTGCACGGACAGATAAGGACTAGGAGCCAAAACGGTTGCGTGTTATGTTTGCATGATAGCCAAAAGTAATTCTTAATCATAAAGCCTTTCCTCTGTTACTTGGTGCTTTATGTTTGGCTCCTGTGAGTTCCAGATGTGATTATTGCTTCCATATTGTTGGTAAAGTTTCCTGTAAAAACACCCAAAGGCATTATTTTCCATCTGGAGGCAAAGGAAAAAAAAAAAAAAAAAGACCTGTGATCATGACAGTGGTGCTGTTTCTTTAACTTGTGTTTTTCTTCCTCTCTTGCTTTCAACCCCCTCCACTCATTACCATTCGTAGGTATGCGTGTCTGCAAACACGCCAAGACCTACATTTACCATTAACGGCACCCTTGGTATAAGTTTGAGCCATTTATGTGCATGTGTGCTGATGAAACAAAAGGGTTAACATGTTGAACCACATGTACAAAAATATGTCACTCAGCACAGGCCAGGACTCGTTTTGTCACATACTTTAATAGAAGCGGGATAAAGGCGACAGACTTTCACATATCATCTTACTCTTTTGTAGTTCCCACATCTCTGACGCCTTCGCTGCATAAAAACACATAACACTAACGTATAGGTCTGTTACAATCGAAAGTTGCATCTCACATCCTTTTGTAAATAATGATTGTTTGAATGGCTCATACTTTAATCGCCTGCATCTTCACCACACACTCAGAGCCAGATTGTGACAGGAGTAAGAACAGAAAAAAAATGTTAAAGAAGATTTCACCAGTTTCCTTGCCTGCAGCGGATAACTCATTAGCTTCATTTATTATTCTTTTGGGAATTCCCTTCATGTCTGTTGTAGTTTTCAGACAAGCACATTAACGCTGGTGCAGGAATATGAGGACGACACTGTGCATACAGTACATGTGTGCCATGCCAACACGCCACACTACATACGTAACATGCATACATAAACAAGGCTGATGCCATAAAAAAAATCCTGCTGACTCTCTGAAGTCTAGCAGCAGGGTCAAAGGTTATGTGGTGTTGGCAGACAAACCCTAAACAGCTGAGGGGAGAGTTCAGTGTCATGCCTGATCTTTTCTATAACCGACACAAACAAGACACACATTCAGCTCAGATTAGGCGTCAAACTACTCTTTACCAGAAGAGGACAATCCCAGCTCCATAGAGTAAAAGTCCTGCCATGTATTTGTTCCAACCGCTCATTGAACCAGTACATTTTGATGAGCACAGCTGCTCATCCAGGTAGATGGGATAATTAATGGATATGGAATATTTATCTAAACCTACTTTTATTAGTCTTTGGTTCATTTATTTGTGTATTTGGACCTAATAGTTCAAAAAGTTGGAATTTGAACCCTCCAGGTGCTGCAAAGCTCTCCATATTCATTCCGGCAAAAGTTAAATGGATTAGTAACACCTGAAGAACTTGGCATAGGCAACTGGGGTAAAACAGTTATAGCATTTGCAACACTACTTGCATTATATTAATGAAATGGAAAGACAAATCCCCACCTACATTTAAATACTGGATTAACTCATTCACTGCCAGGCGTTTTCAGAACAGAAACCCCCATACTGCCAGGCATTTTAGAGCATTTTGTCTTTCAAGACTCACAGAATATTGAGTTCTAGGACTACATAAACATGGCACCCATCAAAATAAGGTGTAAAGTGTCTTCTTTCATGTGGGAAAAAAAATTTGTTTCCAGCTTTTTCAGTTCTCAAGTTATTGACCTTAGAACACAGGGTGGTTTTTCGCCCAAAATGCCTGAATGCTAAATACTTCCTCAAAGTTGCGCCAGGTCGTTTCCTAGCAACCCCCCCAGTGAAAGCCGATTGACGCCAAAACACGTCACTGGCAGACAACGTTCGGCTTTGAAAAGATGCCAAAACACGTCAATGGCAGTGAATGAGTTGATGTCATGCACTATCTGATACTTGAAGAAATTCGGTATCATATACAGGGTAATAGCCTTAAATTCCGTTACATCTGGCAACCTGTCCTTACATTAGTTGAAAAGATGGATTCTAATGACATTGTAATGGTATAAATCTAACTGCGGTCCTCCTTTCTTTATTTACTTCTATCTTTCTCATTATTGTCCCCCGCCTCCATTTGAATGTCTATCTGTAGCAGTGTGAAGTATTATTCTGTACAATATAATGCGTTTCATATTGACTGCTGTGAATCTGTTATGAATGTTTTTTGTTGTTGTTTTTTTTTTTTTTTTACTGTTAAAGTGGTGGTGCGATAAGAGTTGGATGGGTTGAGGTTTGTTGTATGTTTGTCTGTCTTATGCCAAAATACACTAAAAAGACTTCAGTTCAAAAGTCAAGTGGATTTCTACAACCTGTTTTAATTCCTGCTTAATTTGTTATGCTTTATAACTACTTACATCACAACATTTGCACATATAAGGTCAAGACTTCCACAAACATTTCTCCGAGTACGACGTGATTGTTTACCAGGAGCAGCGTTTGTAGTAAAAACTGAAAATATGTCCAAACTTTGAGCCGATTACCTAAAATGTTCAGTTGTTGGCTGAACAGGACAGAGCAGCACAGCCAACAACCTAGAGGGGGTGGGGCATGAAGTGGCTCATTTGCATTTAAAGGGCCAGTGCTCAAAATGACCTTTCTGGTGTCATTCAGAAATAGGGTTGAAGATGGACCTGTAGAGTTGAATTAATGAAGAATTCACACCCAAGCAGAGCATTTACAGTTTATGTAGACCACAGGGAAATATTTTAAAATGTATAAATCCATTTAAAAAAAAAGCTAAATATTATTCCTTTAAGTGAACAGGTAGAACCAATACATGGCAAGACTTTTACTCTATGGAGCTGGGATTTTCCACCTCTGCTCTCTACTTAGTGAAAAGAATAAATTTGAGAAAACCACTAAGACAATGTCAGCAGCAGCTTTCTGCAGCTTAAGTTAAAAGGATTTAAAGGGTAACCACAAGCACTCCAGATATTCCTCCATCAGCACATGGAAAAAAGTATCTCTCATCATATTTCACAAAAGTTAGCATGGTTTTAACCAGAGCTAGGACTGGAATAAAAAAGGTGCTACTCTGGCTCAAAAGAACAATGGCAGAAGGTTTATTAATTATGAAACAACAGTAATATTAAAAGGTAAGTATTGTACGAGCCTTTGACAGTAACAATACTAGAAAAGCACTCGGAGAACGGAGACCTCCGCCAAGATAGTGTTTGTATTTTTTTTTTTAAGGTAGTGTTTATATTTTCCTCCACTAGATGGCGGTGAATGACCTCATGCCCTATCTCACAACGATAAAGAATCCTTTAAAAAGTTCCTGGATCCAGACAGTGATTCAAAACGCCTCCAAAATGTAATCATCACTTCCTTGACCCAGAGTGGACATACCCTGAAAATTTCATCAAAATTCGTAACTTTTTGAGTTATGTTGCTAACAAACAAAGTTGAATGGTAACAAACAAATGCACAGTAAAACATATCCTCCTTGGTGGAGGTAATTAACACTCATAAATTTGGCTTTACATTTAATCCTGAATTGTATATGATTAAGTTGAACTTTATGTTACAGCTTGGTGATATATGGTGATATTGGTGATGGTTGGTAATATAATAACTGTTTGATAAAAAAAATTGGTAGGAGTTTATTAATGCTAGTGTCATCAGCATATGATTACATGTCATATCCACGTATTATCATCTTAGTAATGGTAAATTTTTATTGTATTGTGCTTTAATTATATTGTATCATTTACTTATTACCTAACTTTTTTCTTGTTTATTTGATTTATTCGATTTGTTAATTAAGTTAATGAAGGGAGGTCTTTATAAGCATATTAAGATTTCGGCCTCCCTTGCATTGTAATATTTCATTTGTATTTACTTGTTTATGTATTGGTTATCTATTTTAAAGAGTGCGAATAAATAAAGACATTTTTTTTTAAAGTAACAATACTATGGGATTTGCAACAAGTATATCTAGATAATATTCCTGTGACATTTATTTAATGCGATAATAAAGGGTCAAAAATAAACCGGGATTATGGGGAAATAACCGTATACTAACCAGCTAACAACAAAATGGTTAGATGAGTGCATTATTTGAATTAAATGATAATATAGTGACAAATACCACAAATATGTGAGCTGACATAAGATGTTTTTGCAGTATTTTCTATACTGTAGTTCTTTTTTTACAGCATATTTACATTTCCAGTCCTTTTGTTCCAGGTCATTTGCATTGTTTTTCATTCAGAGCAGCTTTATAACATGACAAAAACAACTTGTCTTTTACAAGTCAGTGCAAATACATGTGGCTTGTACTGACACCATTGGTATAGAAATTTGGTGTAAAAAAAACAAAACAAAAGAAAACACGCCCCCCCCCAAAAAAAAAACCCCCAATACATTCTTTGATACTTGATAATTAGTTCAATGCCCAACCCTTTGACCCTTTCTAATGCTTTTATATATGTCTAAGTGTAATAATACAGTCCAATCAATCAAAGGTGAAGATTATCAACTACTATTTCCTCTTTTCAGTCAAACTCTTACTTCACTATTACCATGTCATTTCTGTAATGTGAAGTCTCTCCTGGTAATGCTTTCTCCCTTTCCTTATACAACTGTTTTTATCCTGTTCCCTAAAAAGCAACTGACTGGGCCAGCAGCGTTTCCTTAACACGGGTCATAAAAGAACAGGAAATGACAGAGTGAACATGATGGAGAGAATACTCATAGGAAACTCAATAGAGCAATAGACATCTGGCCATTGGCAGAGCAGCGGTGGGGTGATGAGCAGGTGGGAGGGTCTAACACCCGGAGGGATGGATGTGTAGTCTGGAAACATGATACATGGACACAGAGTTCAAAGTTCGACAAGACACACACACACACCCCTCCGGAGGACGAGAGGAGGATAGTCATAACTATTATCATGCGATTTGCGTTAACTCATCAGCTGACAGCAGCACAGCAGCCACTTCAGTGCTGTCACAGACATCTGGTTAGAAATCCACCGGATGACCCCAAACACGATTATTTAGAGCAAATACCATCAATTAACATAATGTGGATATTCATTAGGGAGGCTGAGTATTTTTCCTAATGTTCAGGGTGAGGCTGTGATTGTCCATGTGTGTTTTGGTGAATCGTGGTCACTTGAGGTATTCAGGCCCAGAGTGTGAAGGGAGGAGTATGCTCTGAATGTGTGTCTGAGCCATTACCTCACTTCTCTGAGTGGCCAACGAGAGATAAAAGCCAATGATGGGTTTTCCAGTGCAAGTTAATGCACGTTTGGAACAGGAGGCACCAGAAACCTCTTGAGATCTGATGATATTCCCAGAGATCATAGGTGCAGCAGCAGCAGTTCCTGTTGTTAAAACTATAACAAGTAAGAGTTCTGCATTCAAATGTGTAAAATGTGTATATGTAATGCATTATGTCTGAGGTACCCTCTGATTAGCATAATTTGTGCAATTACTATATGACGTCTATTTAAAAAAAAAGTAATATGGCACATTCATTTGGTAAAAACCATCACAATAAAGCATTCATTGTGATGGTTTAATCTAAAAATTTACAAAATCCTTTGTAATTTTACTAAGAAGGACTTAATTTTGCTCAATATTTAAGTTTTCTTTATGAACCCAATCGTTCTACCTCTCGATTTCTGAAATATTTGTCCTGCTCTGATCATAATCATTTTATATCTCAAGTAAATGTGAAAAAAAGAATAAACCCATCAGTTTCTGCAACTCTCGAGGAAAAATAAAATCAGTCTTTAACGTCAAAAATAGTGGTTTATCAAGATAATAACTGACATGATCGTTTTAATCATGATAATTTCTCACCTCAACACGAAGGAGTGATGTGACTCAATATTTTAGTGTGTGTGATAATAAAAAATGAAAATGGGATATATTTTGGAGGCAAACTTACAAATAATACAACACCATTAATACGTTGATTTTTGTTTTACTTCTTCATGAGTCGTGTCATGCTCTGAAATTAACCAGTATCACAGAAGGGTCAAAAAACTAAATTACCACGAGAACAAAAATCACATTGTAAGCCGCCAGAAGAAGCTGTCTGACAGAAGCTGGTGTAAATAACAAAACTAAATAAACTAATACCAGTATCAACAGCAGTGAAATCATCATAAAAAACATTGGTGTAAGCCCAGAATTTCACAAGCGGTATGTGGTCAGAATAAACGTCATTCAATGCAAGCTGAATAATACTTGAACACAACACCTCGTCTGTAAATGTGATTTCTGTCTGAGTCACATATTTCTCCACAACATCACCCACTATGAGTGTTTTAACCGATACACCCTAGTGCCTGTAACTATTCCTATTCCGTCACACGTTTTGGTTTTGCAAGAGAGAGCCAAAAGGTGCACCTGACACCAGGCCTCAAAAACACTCTGAAACAGTTAATTCTACTACACACGTTTTATGTAAAGTTCCCTCAGATGCTTTCTTTCACTCACACCCACACTGCTTTTGGATTCATACGCACATACTCTGGTATTCCCAGAGCTGCTGGATCACAGCCAGGTTTGTGCTATCTTCTATTCTCCGGTTTGAGGCCTCTAAGGTGTGGCAAATGGAGAGAACAAACTTGAGTGTTTCTCCTCGGCCCCACCTTGTTTGTCAGCTCTGACAGGCTGGTTTATAGAAAGACAACCTGCTCCATTTCCCTCGCCTGTTGATGGATGGATGGTTCTACAAACAGCATTCCTGACTCCCAACGAAGAACAAATGCCATCTCGTTTTTACAGACGCTTGAACCCAACTGCTCTTTGCGTCATTCTATTAATATTAAACACCATTTCAGCCTCATTTATATGAAGCAGCGAGTTTCTGTACCACACATATTCATTGTGAATTTCTAACACTGATAGCTATAGTTTCACTGTCCTTAGCCTTAAAAACAACCATTTTCCAATTAACTACAAATATGTTGCGAGTTAACATCCCTACAAAAAACCTCTTCTGAATATGAGGATGTTTCATGAAAGAAACCATAGTCTGTAGCTTTGAAGTTTCTTCTCAGCATAAACAACCACAACAAGTGTATATCACTTTCACTGATGTTTCTTAGAGATATCTAGTTTGTTTATTGTTTATTAGGATCTCCCTTAGCTGTGCTCTGAACACAGCTATTCTTCCAAGAGTCCACTTTTATATACAGAAACAAAAAAAAAAACCTTAGATGCTCATCTCAGATTTTAAAGAAATGCTTTTTGTTGGAATAGTAGATTACTTTTGCATCCACAAATGCATTTATAGTTGAGAACAAATTCAGATGTATAAGATGTAACATCAACAATTACAACAAAGCACATTTCCACTGAATTATATATATAGAAAGAGACAGATGATGAACATACAGCTTTTGAAAGACTTAGAAGGACTACAGTTTGTACTACGTATAAGTATGTTTGAGTACAATTAACTTTATTATAGAAACTCATGACAGTATTTCTCTAATTCACTGATGCTCCCTCTTACAACCAATGGCTGTCCATTATAGATGATATACTTGTCATAGAACTTCTTACATATAAACTGAAGCTGAAAGAAAATCTCTTTATTAAAACCTGGGGAAAATGTCCAACATTCAGGGAAAAATGTATCTATTAAGGGGGCTAAACACATTCTGACACAAAGACAGGCTTTTATTGCTTGGATTGTATTATACTGAGAAAATGAGAAAAAAATAAAAATTGTAAATTAAAAAAAAAGCCTCTAATTCAGAGCATTTATTTTCAAAAACTGGATGGAAAAGGCTGTGTTTTCAGAGCAGAATAAAGTTTGACTTTGACAGCTTTTGATCACCCAGTTTCCATCTTCCAGTGGGGTTCTGGTCTGGAAATTTGGCGTTGATTTTTTTCCAGAGCTGTGTATATTTCTCCGTCAGATTCAGATTACAATGACTGCTCACGTGCTGGATTCAACCTCACAGCAGCATTTCTGTCACAGATACAGAAACAACTTGGTGCATGTATGGATCTGTACTGTCTGCATGTTTACGCAACAGCCAACAAGGAAATTCCTCAGTGTCCCAACACTCCAGACCACGAGAGACAAAAGAAACACAAAAACAAGATATAGTACTACGAGAGCAGAGGGGATCTTATTGGTTCATAGCCATGTGAGGGGGTGGTATGAGCTGCAGAGTGTAGGAGGGCAAAGGGGGGGTTGGAGGAGATGTTTGGAGGCGATACAAGGATATGGGGGTGGAGAACAAGGCAGCGTGTGTGATATATTGAGTAGGGCTGCAGCTCAGAAATGTTCAGAGGGACTGAATGCATTTGGAAGGCTCCTCTCAGGAAGCTGGAGGTTTGTGTGTGTGTGTGTGTGTGTGTGTCCCTCTTTTGGGAGTCTGAGGTTCATGTGGAGACCAGATGTCTGTCCTCCTGTTTGGTTACACTCACAGAATGGGGGGACCCGTGGGGTTCCCCGCCAAAGAGACAGGACTGTTGAAACCAACACACACACACCACAAGCTTTACCCGCCAAAAAACCTCAAGTACACACACATTCCTAAAAGCTCCTGCTCTCCTTTCCATCTTCTCTGTGTTACAATATGTGTCTGTCTGTGTTGTCGTTTTAGTTCAGTATGTGATCTGTCATCATATGATCCAATATATTTTCATGCAGCTACCCGGAACCTCTAATAAAAGCTAAAAAGAAAACAGAAAAACCCAGTTTAGTTGTGTAGTAGTGGAGAAAAAAAACATGCTCTAGTTTAGTGGTTCCTAACTGGTCTCATTTTGGGACCTACAGTTTCCCCTCTTCATGAAACCACAACCTACTTTTATGGAAACCAATCAAACAAATATATTATAGTATGAATGACAAAACATAGACATATTTCACTGCTACTTTCAGAGCACATTAGAAGTATATATTAAACTGACTGAACATGTGCTGCTGATTCACAAATATGAATAAAATTAATATAAAAATCACATAACTGAGTTTACACACAGATCAATTATTAAGATCAACAAAATGTTTTCACTTAACATTTGTGGAGGCTGTTTCTAAATGATTTACTTTTCATGGTTTCCATTCCTCAGAGGGCTTCAGTCTCTTTTTGAAATCAGTGATGTATGGAAATCAACTTTTCCATCCTTGTAATGTGTCAATGAAATGCTGTTGTTACCATGGCAACAAACACATCCACTTAAAATAAATACATGTCCAACATCACATCACTACACTTTTCCTTCCTTCCTTCCTTCTCTTCTCTTCTCTTCTCTGTTTTGACCGCATACTCTGTAACCCATTCCGAACCATTCTGTGACTTTTGGGTCGTGACCCACCAGTGGAAAGAGCTGGCCCTTGTTCCTTGTGGTTTGTCAGTCAAACCAAAGTGTCGGTCAAAAGGAGGCGTGGCAGAACCCACATACTGTGGTTCGATGGAAATACATATGTGGGCTGGTTAGCAAAAATAAAAACATTCCAAACATGCTAAATGGGCTGTGACAAGGCCCCTGCCGTTTGATGAAAATAAAACGTGTAATTCCCAAGTCTATATTACCACCTTTATTAATTGTCTTAAAGTTTTTACTTTAGGCATATAGGATTAATTCAGTTGAGGATGTATATCCATCAGGAAGTAAACACCAGCAGGGCTTCGGATGTGTTTGTATAAACAGGGCAGCTTCAAGACAATGAAACCTCCCAAACAAATGAGACTCCAGGCTTATAACTCGCCTTTGTTTGTATTAACATTGTTGTTATTTCATATCAGGCTAATATTTAATGGTTCATTAGATACTTTTAATGCCCAGTTAGAGGAAGACGTATCTAAAGCAAGAAGTAGAACTGATTGGAAACACTGACGAACAGGAAGCAGGAGACCGAGGTACAGGATAATCAGGTTTTACAAAGTTGAAGGTGTGGAGATCCACGGCATTCCAGCAACATGTTGTCATGACGTGGCCAACCAAATACAGGATGTTCCTCTTTTCTATTACTGCAAAGCCTTGGCAACATGTTTCCAGAAGTGACATTCCAACTGACTATGTGAGACAGTTAAAGGCTCCTCCCACAAATATCTATTTTCATGCCTTGTAAACTGACACAAATGCCATTCATATCTCTTATGACTGGTACAGGATGAACTTTCAAGATGAAAAATGTCACTAAGGTAAAATGAGGGCAATAAATCTGGCAATTACACAAAAAAGTACGTATTATTGTTTCCCTCATAAATTAATTTCTCTACTTTGTTTGACAGAAGATCAGAGGTCGATCAAAAGTGGATTTTTAAAGGATGACACAATAACAATAGTTTTAAGCAGGAAACAGCAATTAACTGGTCTGTACTGTATACTCCACCAGTTTAGGACAGAGATAGTAGAAATGGAAACCAAATTTGGAAATTAGCAGTATTACTAGATTTATGATAACTTCTGGCTTTGCATGATAAATAATGTCAAATATATAATCTTTTGCTCACTTTGTGGTACTTGGTAGATGTAATCAGTTTAAAATATTGAATTTTTAATTAATTTCCTGGCAAAATAAGGTTGTAAAGAGCACACAAATTCTTACATTTTCCCCATCAGTATCAAATTTTAGGTATTTATTTTGAATATGGTAATGTGCATTTGCATATGATAGTTTTCCTCAAATTGCTGATCATTTTAAGCTTCTCAACCCACACAGAACATTTCCCAAACTGACTATGTAAAAATAGGTTGAACCTCTTGTATTATATGGACCAGCACGTTTCAGTTGTGGTTTTCATTGGGTCATGACCCTCTTTAAAGTTTTGACTTCTTTAGACTTTTCCCTTCTCCGTGACCCTTGGAAGTATGTGAAGTTATGCCAGAATCCTGCACTCTGGTTCATTTAACAGACAAGTCACACATGATCGCTCATTTAATTTCTGCAAGAGAAAAAATGCATTTAGAGCATGTAATAAGCTGATACAACAAGTAGGTTGATAACAAAATACATTATTTCTTCTTGACCTGTTTATGATGTCCTAATAATGTGATTTTTATTAAAAAAATAAAACATCAATATTGCAACAAGTCTTATGTCATCCAAAAATGAGGAAATAAGACTAATGGTCATAGGTTTTATAGTTCATATTATTTGTGTCAGGCCACTTGGGGTAATTTAGTGAGTAATAGAATTCTGGAAACAGCAGAAGGGGGTTATAAAATAAATTAATTCCTCCAGTTGCATTCAACATTCCTCTAATGTAAGTTTGCCATTATAAGTGAAATAAACTGATGTTATTATTTGAAGAGTAACGCCAATATTCATTTACGGGAACACTAATTCAAGTAAGTATTAAGAACAGATTAAGACCTTATTAGTGTGGTTGTTAATCTAAAAGTGAAGTGAGTAAGGCAGCAGCAGATGTGATTGGAAACAGCACAGATCCTTAAATAGCTGATTAACCTGTAGTGCTCTGATCTGCTTTAGAGGAGAATCAACCTCATCCCTCTCTATGACGAAAATCAAATTCTACCTAATGAGAGAGGGATGAGAGGCATTTGTGGAAGGAAACAACAAACACACTGCAGAACGTCAACCCCATGTGAGAGGGAAAAGTGTCCAGAAGAGCAGAACTGTCTCCATGTTTTATCAATGAACATCCCAATAGACAATTCAAGGCGCACGGTTTCTCACATGCTTTCCTTCATGGAAAGAAAAATCATACAGTCATGCCTGTGCTTGGCGTCCCTCTCAGCTGGCTCATGTTTGTTCTTTGCAACTCACTATTTCCAGAAGTCATGCACAACTGTGGCTGAAGCAGAATTAACATGGGAATGAGGGATTTTTACAAGGCAACAACAAATCCTTACATACTGCAGTTAGTCTAAGCTCACAAAACAGCAAGAATCACTTCCGTTCACTTTGCCGTTTCTTGAACACAATGGTATACTAATTACTTTGAGAAATCCTGTCAATGTATGCCTAGGGTAGGTACTGTATACACACTGGATATATTTAACCTCCCCTAAAGAAAGAGCCATTTCTGACTGAATTATCAGGACTTCCTTTTTTCCAAAGGAAGCACAGGGTTCTGGGTGACAGGATCTTATCGGGCCTCAGTGACTACGGAAAATCTGAATTTCTCAGACAGAAATAAGAAGCTATAATCTCCACTTAAGTCAACAAGAAGCAAAAGAAAGTTTCCATGCAGAGTTTGACTTGATCATTTCTTCTGGGCTGCAACTACAGAGATCAGCAAAACTCTGCAACAGAAAGCCCCTTGCACATGTCAATTAACGTATATATCATCTAAACCTTAACTTCAATAAGTCATTACTATAAATGATCAGAATTTAGATTGATTTTTCCCCTTGTTTAGACGGATAATGAGGCCATTAGGAAGGCTGGTGTTTTCCATTTTACAGTTGTCAGCATATGCATGTTAGCAAAAATAAAGGTCATCAAATAAAACACAATAACTATAAGTTTTTACACACACACACACACACACACACACATACACACACACACACACACACACACACACCTACCTACCTATCTGCTTCAAAACTGACCTACTGTGAAAGTCAGATGACCAGCGGGCTTATATTGGCAGCCAGTGTTTGGTGCTTTACGAGTCTTATAAAACCCAACACAGTAACCTAATGTGTAATGATTACATAACCAGAAGCAGTAAAAGAAAATAGCCAATGAAACACTGAAGAGGCCAAACAGGGACAAAATAGCAAAAAGTGGTTGAAAGAGGAAGCTGGTTAGAAACATAAATGCAAAACTTGAAGTGAACATCACAGCAAGGCATGAATGAATGTCTTGATGTCGGTTCAATAGACAAAATGAACAGAGTAAAGAGTTTACTGGCTGACCAGTTCAGACAGCTATGTGAATGAGAGAGAAGTCTCCATCCCTCCCACACTCCAGTGACAAGCTAAAGCCAGCTGGCCCAACCAAAAGGCCCATTCAATGGCGTTCCAGGATGTGAATGAGTAAAAAAAAAAAAACAGGACTGAGGAAAAAATAAAGAGGGTGATGTGACAATCCTCTCTTGAAGTCTGCTTGGTCCCTGCCATCAAAAACAGGCTGCACTGGAACCGGTTCTCACAAGAAACGGGACAGAGCATTTCCACACCATAAGTAATGGTTGTAACCATTGGTTAAGCCTCAGGTGATCTGATAGCATAGCAGCTCAAGTGGATATCATGTTACCATACCATATGGTCCATCCAGACATGTCACAGTCTCCTCATTTCCTTTATTTCTAAGCCGTCAACTGTCACAATAGAGCAAAAGTAATATTGATAATAGCATTCCAATATGTAATCATTATAAAGAAAAAGCAATAGGAAGATACAAAAATATGATCAGTCTCAATATCAACATTATCAGCTTGCTTATTTAGGCATAACATGCACAATTATCCTGACTCTGAACCAGTACAATCCTTGCAAAAATTCACAATTTCCTTACTTTATGACATTTATTCTTTAATTTATTGTAATATGTTTAAATAGCACCATGTTACACTTAACATGATTCTTATCGAGATACAATTGTGCCTCTGACAGTTGAAGCTAACATTACGCAGCTGCGTTGAAATCTTGATTCTGATCAATCAATGATGACATTCTTCAGGCATTTATTTGTGTTTGGCGCTGTTGACATGGCTACACAGTTCAGACCATAGCCTCTAGAGAGCAGGATTTAATCCATAAGATCACATTTAAATATATCTATTATTGAAACAAGTATAAAATCCTTGATTTCTTTATTGAGTAGCCACATAATAAGTAAGATAATGCGCAGTGAACCGGTCATTATTCAGGGTGATTCACAAGCCTCCAAATCTCTACATCCCTCATCTACATGAAAAAGGTCAGACACATACTTTACGCTTTGTTTTCTTTAATGAATTCATGATCATATTAAATCATCATGCAGTGCCATGTATTTTTATTTACTTGGAACATGGGCTATAAGGTATAAATCCACTCCAGTCCTGCTGGTGACAGAACCAATAAAATTTTGAGCAAACATCACTTGTGTATTGCCTTATTGTAGAACAGTACGTTCTGCAATAAGAAGACGTGGGTCTGCCAGCGTGAACACTCACAGCATGGACTTAATTGTAGTTCACACAGCCAGATGTACAGGGAAAATATTCAACCAGGTTGTCATTTTACATCATTCTGCAATTTCCTTATTTTTTTCCCAACATCTTAAGAGCAAGATAGAAGATATGGTTAAATGATCTGACCTATTACCCCCCCCCCAAAAAAAACAAAACAAAAACACAACAAAAAAAACAAAAAACAAAAAAGAAAAAAACTCCCATCAAGACACAATGGTCACAATGCCATGTGGATAATGCTCTGATGGGAAAATTAGCCTCTGTTGTGTGTTTAAGTGTATGGCAAGAAACTGAGGGAATCGGGTGGAGTTCAGATTTCTGAAGGAGAGGGTTGAATGGGTGGCAGGAGGGGGGCCGTCACACTGGAATTATTGTGTCTTTGTTCCTCCCTCCCTTGTTCTTTGTAACTTAACAAGAAAGACGGGTATTTTGTCTTTGCCTCTGACAGGTGCGTTGGTGATTCAGAGCTTCCCTCATCAGTGCGGTGCCTAATGTGTGTTGGGTTCACATAAGTGTAGCAGGTGTAAACTATACATATCAACCAAGAAAACATGTCATAAATGGCCACAATGTCATGAAATATTGTGCCAAAAGAGATTATATTAATATTTCATACCAGTTTGTAAAAACATTTCATGGGAAAAAAGCTCAACACATCAGTCTAGTGTTTTAAATCATTCTAAAGCTCTCTGTTAAGTCAGTTCTCTGATTTGTACATTCATCCTATACCTTTTGCGGTTAAAACAAGAAGTATACAACATAAAATGCACTCATGTTTTAATACTTGGAGCCACGCAGTCAAAAAAAACCCAAACATCTTCCACTGTGCAGATGAGTGTAAGGACGAAACTGCAGGAAAAACAAGTTGGCGTTCATAATGGAAAATGCACCTGGATGTGGCAAGATAGCCTGGTGTTTTCTTACATTTTGCATTTGACATACTATGTACTGTAACATACTAATGCCATAAATCAAGATAGATCTCCACCCTTCAATTAAGAGCTGGAGAAAGGTCTGAATGACGCCATTATTACTCTGGAACAAATGAAAAACTGGCTTGTTTGGCTAGTTTGCATTACTTTAAATGAATCACAAAGGTCTTGGGTAACACATGATTTGCACGTGGAAAATACACAAAACAGAAAATATAACAATTTAACATACTGCCATATCAAGCACCAGCTACAGTACAGTGGCAGCCAAAATTAAAAGAAGGCCTAAATGCCAAAACAGGATTTCATTTCGGAATGCTCATAAAACATACAGACAGTTGCTCTGAACACAACAAATATCAGATGAAGTCATTCCTACTGTTTAACTCCACCTTTAACTTTAAGAATTATATAATGAGCAGCATAGGCTTTGTACTTTCTAAAGAATCACACAGTGTCCTAAGACTCACTATAATTTTAATCACAATCACACCTGACAATGAATATACATCATTTGGCTCCTCTTTTGCTTGAACATTACTTTGAGATACTGACAGTGAAATAGGCTTGTTTTATGTAAAGAAAATGACCTACATCTCCTTAAGATGTCTCTATTCTATTGTTTATAGACCATAATGATGACTTTGTAAGTATTTCATTCATTTTATGGGTATTTTAATGACCAACTTAAAAAACAAACAAACTGTTTAAACCTCTTAAATATGCAAAGTGTTGTAATATCCTGACAAGATGATTACAGCAGACTACTTCTTGTGAGCCAAATTAAGGACAAACTTCTGCAGACTATTATAATAAATGAACACAGGGATACTCAACGATTTGGGTCGTCTCTACATGATGAAATATATTGTTAAAGCTTCTCTAATCAGAAAAGTGCAGCTTCTGGCGTATGAGTGGGATTCTGTGAACCCACCTCCTTTTCAGATTTAGGCTGATTGAGACTCAACATTCACAGGAGACTACCCTCAGCCACTCCTGCCCGGGGGCTAACGACCATAAAGACTTATGAAGAATCTCTCTTTGCTCTTTTGATATGCTACAGAGTTGTATTGTTCTACTGGAAACTGGTCTGACCACTTTTTGAAGGCCTTGGTCTCATGTGTGTTTTTGAGTTTCAGCCACTCATTCTCATCCATCTGTCATATTTGGTGTTTGGTGGTTGTAATTCCCATGCTGTGCACCCACTCTGGTTTTGTCTGGACTTCACTGCTCTGCTGCTGTCTTCATCTTGACCCCTGAGACACTTGTTCTAATCTCGGTCTTCATTTAGGTGGCCTTGACCACAACACTGCTTCTTGTCCAGACCTTTTGTCTCCTGTCCACCCACTGTTTTTGCCTCTGAGCCACAGCGTCACTCTATTAACTGAGCACCAGACGTCTTAATTTCATCACCCTGGACCCTTCACACCTGTACAAATGTACCTTTTTTCTCTGATCTGGAGCCCACCATACATCTAATCTGTCATATTTAATAAACGCTCCATAACAGAAAACGTATTGAATGTTTGATGAGGATTTTCTTCAACAAGACCTACCACAATGTGATGAAAAAGAAGCTCCCAGGACTGGCTCAGTTTCTGGCTTAACACCATGTCAAAGAAGTCGTAGATGAAGTAACCTGAAGAGAATGACAGAATTTAACCTACATTAGTGACCTCTTTATTTTAGGCAATTCATTAATCAACCAAAACACAACGTCTGCTCTCAACAAGAGCTGTCTTAAGAATATCAAGTGTGTCGGGGGGGGGGGACCTGCTTCCATGACGACAGCAGCAGCAACCAAGATGCGTCTCGGAGAGGGGCTATTCATATCCACCACCCCCACCCTTTCCCCTCCACGAGCTGTATCCATGGTGACGGCTTTTCAGAACGCCAGTAAAATAATGAAGTGTTGAAGATGGAAATGAAGGGGTACAGGGGGAACTTGGGGCTTTACTGAAGCTGGAATTAAGCACATTATATAAGGAATTTGACACCAGCACCACAGCCTTGACATTTCTGCCTCTAACTAAATATGTGTTTTATCAGTTGCAGGGCAAATTATTACAACACCACCACCACCTCAAAAAGGCTTATTTGAACAGGTTAGCTTCAACAGGTAAAACATCAGTTGATATAAACCTGTGGCTGATTGCACTTTTCACAAGGGTGAAGTTCTACCTAGAAACAGCCAATGGAAACATGGATAATGGCTGCTGCCCTCCCCTCCAAAAACAAAACAAACAAAAAAAACAACAAAAAAAACCAAAACAACAACAACACAAAACACCCAAACCCCCCCCACAAAGAGCAGAAATCTAACACTTTTACCAGATAAGAAACTAGTTAAAAAGCAAATATTCATTCATTCATTTTCTATACCCGCTTTTGTCCTCACTAGGGTCACATGGAGCCTATCCCAACTACTTAAGGATGAAGGCGGGGTACACCCAGGACAAGTCACCAGTCCATCACATGTAGAGATGAACAATCACTCTCACAGTCGATTAGCCCATTAACCTATCAGTGCATGTCTTTGGATTGTGGGAGGAAACCGGAGTACCCGAGAGAACCCACGCAGACACGGGGAGAACATGCAAACTCCACACAGAAAGGTCCCACCAGTGACTGGTGCGGGAATTGAACCCAGGACCTTCTTGCTGTGAGGCACAAGTGCTAACCACTGCACCACCGTGTCACCCTAAATAGCAAATAGTGCCAAGTAATAAGATGACATACAATATATGGTTTAAAATCCTTATTCATGGTCATAATATGACAAATATTTCAGAATTCTTAACAATATAACAATTATACAATCGTAGAAAAAAATAGACCATTAAAAGTCACCGAAAACAATGGTTATGCAGTCAGGTCCTAACTCCTGTGTGTATGATGTGACTAAAACAGACAGAAAAGACAACATGGAACGCCCATAAGCACTGTTTTTGTCAGTACAATGCCATAGATATTGATGTAAGAACTGAAGTGATTTTGGTTTTTATCAAGAAAACATGGAAAATGGATAGATATCAGTTCTGAAATTAAACTAATATGAGCTATTTTTGTTGTTATCGTTATATTTCTCCCAAAAAAATGTACCTTTAGTTGTACCAACCATTAAAATGAACAAGAAATTGAATAAAATTAGGGTGATCTAATATTTTCTTCAGCAACTGTAGGTATAAAAAAATTCTGTTTAATAGAATTAAGTAAAAACAAACCCTGAAGCATTTTGTAAATAGTTTAGACGACAACGTAAATAAAATGAACCCAAAAGAGGAAATAAAAAGACTTAGAATGTTATTTATTCCAATATAAAATTATATGTACGGATTTGTAGCTGAGCCCCATTGGCCATTACAGATGTGAATTCAGTGCGTCCATGTACTTTAGTCTATACAATGTAAGAATTATTTAAATAATTCAGACAAAAATGTTGCATATGTCCAGAAACATTTTTAGTGCAGGATGAAAGTAAAAACAGTAACATGGGAGACCCCTGGTATACCTCATTATTCCAATCAACAAATTAGCAGGTATTTCTGATCATAATGAAGAGAAGGAGCCGAGGACTTACACCTGACAGCCCTGATTATTTTAAGAGTATATGACTCATACATACATTATGCCAAACCTGTATCTAAAGTGTAAGAGGAGGAAGGAAGGATCATCAGCGAGGAAACTCATGTTGCATCAGAGTTTGTCTCTAATGTAAACCACTGATGCCTACACTGGAAACAAGGAAAAGTGAAACTGTTGTGCTCTCTATTGCCAAGACCTTTTAAATAAAATGATGTAAAATAGTATATCTTTACTTATTGATCAGAGTTTTTATAATGCGCCAGAAGGAAGCATTATCATTTGTATGTGAAGGGGGAATTCCTTTTAAAACATCCTGGTTTCAAGCAAACACAAACCAACCGTACAACCCTGTGGAAATAACCGACTTAAGATAATATTCCAAGAACGAGAAACCTGATTAAGAAACCGGGCTCAGTCTGAAACTGACAGACCTCCTGTGCATGTAAACATCTTCCTGCTGTGGCTTTTTGTTTTCACAGTGCATCTAAACTCAAGTTGTGCTGCAATGAACAGTGACATAATGTCTTTTCTCTGCAATAGCGATGACTGTAATTTGGTGGTGTGACTTATGTTTATATGTTTAGATGAAAAACTACAGGCTGTAGAAAGTGTTTTCACTACAGGTTGTGATTAAATAATCCTTTAAAAAGATTATTTGTGCCAACAGGAACGGTCCACTTCCTCACACAGAGAATGAGACCCATAGTTCTGTCCAGTTACAAGACAAGGCCTTCATTCAAACAAGGGGACAGTCATTTATTGCGTCTCACTGGGACTCAACCAGGACTGAATATACATATCTGGTTTACAAAACTTCTCTCTGAACATGCTCTCACAGTGAATTTCTGGGAGGTTCAGGAGATGCATCCACCATGGAGAACTCCCCTTTCTGCTACCTCTGGCATTTGATGTGGTAGAGCCAAATAAATCAACTTCTTGCTCACTTGTTGCTGTGGTGATGTCACATGACTGTACAGGGTTACGCCCGGTGCCAGGGGCTGATCATAATGCCCTCCATTGATCATCACATACTGACACAGTCGCTCACTTTGCCAGCTTCCAGGGCCGGGGTTCTTGAAAGAATGTCAAACATCCTGGGAATCCCTTGTTTCCCGGCACAGACCCAATAAATTTACAGGATTAACAGGGCTCACGTGCCAGTAGTTGCGCTAGAATACTTTTACTGATTAATAAGAAAATTAAAAACAAAGTGAGCTGCTATTTTAGGCATGTAGTGAAATATGCCGATAGATTTGAGAAGTGAAATGAAAAACCCAAGCTTTTAAATCAGTAAATGGAAAACAGACAGAGTTAGTAACACAAATATCATCTATAGAATAAGTGCAAAAGTCAGTCTAATGGATGAAAGGCTGTAACCCAGATGTAGTACTAGTGATTTTTGTGATATACAGTAATGATTTTCCTTGGAGATCAGCAGTTATGACTATTAGAATATAAATATATGCTGCAATGACTAGTGTTATGATTGTCTTTTTGACATTAATGTCAAAATATTTCAATATTTTTGTCTGTTGCACTCAATTTTTTCAATTTTAACCAATAAAGACCCAAACATCCATCACAGACCAGAACCATGGAACTGTTTAATACCTGTTGATCGACTAATCCTCTCACTACATGTCAATAATTGGTGTAAAATGCAGTTTGTCATCTTTTCAGGGTCATCAGATACGACCCATTTGGATGTTCAGAGGCTACGTAGTTACTGTCGAAACACCATCACCTTCTACAACATTGATTCACCAGTAAAACCCATGGAGTTGGATCAATGACAATGGATGGACACACTTGGTTTATGTTCAGTTAATGAGAGACTGGACTGCAAAAGACACTTTTTCTTCAGTTTTCCCTGTTTTTGTTGTAATAACCTTCAACTTTAATCTGAGCTTTTATGAACATCTACATGATCAAAAAATAAAATACAGGAAAATGCCTGATCTATAGCGATAAAATGCCACATACAGAAGATAATATTCCAATAAATAGTGATAAATCACTTAAGATAGATTATATATAGAGGAAAAATTAATTTAGGAACTGACATAAAAGTAGCTCTGGACTTTTATGGGTTAATCAATCAAAAATAATCCTGTTTAATGTTTAACCTTTAGATTTCTGAGCAAACCTGATCATAAAGAAAAATGTAATACTGCAAATAAGAGTCACAGCCCTACAATGTATGTCCTCAGTGGCTTCAGTTAATGCAAACACAGCACACTTTACTGACAGTTATTTCAATATATCTCAGCATACAAATGATAACTGCTTTTTAGAAAATTAAGTAACTTTTCCTTCTGATAACCGCTCCATATGGGTCTAACTCTATTCAGCACTGGATACTGTATGATCACTCACCGATTGAAAATGAAACCAGAGCGTGAGAAAACACTGAGTGGGTTTCTATCAAATCTTCTGCCATTTGTGGGTGAAGGAAGAAGCTGAAAAGATGAACGAAAGTAGTTCAGAGTTGATTCTACTCATTCCAGTCAACTTTACAATCTTTGCAGAAGGCTGTAAAATTAATTAGACTTATAACGCATACTACCTAATCTAGTCCAAAATAAGATAAATCAAGCAAGAAACAGTAACAACAACTAATTCAAGTGCATATTTGAAGTAAATAAACCATGCATGTGCTACTTATAACAGCAGATCATGATTTAACCAAAAGTACAGATAAAACACAGTTAATGTGAGGTGTTTTGAGTTATTTTGACTCACCAAAGCACTGCCCATACAGCAGTGATGAGGCTGTGTACAACGGATGTGGAGATATTTCTCCATTTCCATTCATTTCTACAGGCAGATTCAGGCATGGGGAGTTTACTGACCCCCGTGTTGACAAGTCTGAAAAATCCCACGGACCCCCCGGTTGTTAAAATCACTGAGCTTAACTCCATGGCTGAGATGTTTTGTCTGGTATGTGTGGACTGTCTTCAATGTGAGCTGTAGGCGCGACGAGATTCAATGATTGTGGTTCAAACCAACAGTGGGCGACTTGTTTTTGACGACCGCGTTAACATACCGGACCACAAATCATATCTGCTCCCCAGTAAAAAATAAATAAATAAAAATAAAAGGCCAAATATAGGCTTTACTGCAACGAAGGAAAAAAAGCGTGTTTCTTTGACGGATTCTGACCAGGTGGAGAAAGCTCCCACTGACACGGGCTGAGTGGGTTTTCTTCTGTGATAAATCCACAGACAGGGCGCGTGTCCGCAGGTAGAGGTGAGAGGCTTTTGTAAGCGTGAGCCTTCATTTACCGTTGTGAAACTCCCCTGTTGTAAAATCCCATCCCTCGCTTGTGTAACTTCTTGACATAAACGAAAACCAAACATCGACGTCTCCCCGCCCTACTATAAAGGGGTGGAGCCGAAACCATGTTACATGTGCTGAGACACATTCAATGCAGTCGGAAAAAACACTATCCGTGAAGTATTATGACAGGGGGTGTCAAACTCATTTTAGTTCAAGGACAAGTGGGCCAGAAAGTGAAAAAAAGTAAATGATGAAAATGTTTACCCTCCTGAGACCCAGGAAAGGGAAAATGTTAGCTTTTTAAAAAAAATATCAAACAGTTGTAATGATTGGAAACGTCATAATGCAACCGTTTTTCAGATACGTT
>JAQQZY010000006.1:22503452-22513800 GCA_030068375.1 Ostorhinchus rueppellii | reverse complement strand
AAGTGGTTTCTCCAATCAGGGCGAATGTTTTTGAATGAGAACCCCGCTTCAGCAGAGCTAGGCTTATGAAGGACTTCAATCAGGTTAAATTTTTTTTTTATGTGTGACCGATTGAAGAAAATTTTTTTTAAGTTGATTCCATGTTTTACTTTTTACAGTGTAGATTTGTAAAACAGTGTATGGGAAAACTTGCACAGAAAGTAAGTTTTCATTTAAATTCAAAAGGATTTACTTTGTGATTAATTTTTCACAACAATTTATTCAACTTTTATTAAAAAAAAACAAAAAAAAAACCTCAAAAAAAGCCCTGATTATATTTCTAGCTTAAAACCAAATGAACGATAGAACAGTTTGTAAAAATATTTTTGGCTTAAATATCATTATCTTTTTAATTCACCTTACATTTGACAGGTCAAAGTTGAAAACGGCCAAGTCTATGTTTCTATCGACAAAAAAGTAAGTCAAATAGAAAAACTCTAAATCATGTGTTCCCTCTGTTTCTATGTTACATTACAAACTCCCCCAAATATGTCCTTGTTGACAATTCCTGCAGACACTGATGCTGACCAAGCGAGTGAAAACGATGTGCACGGTGGCACCAGATGTCAAACACATCATCCTGCTTGTAGGAGGGGGTAAGGACAGAAAGTTAAAAATGCAAAAAAAAATCCACTTTGAACTTTCTCTTAGATCGAGCAGACATCACACATTTTGATCATGAGCTTATGTGGTTGGTGCAATATTTCACTGATCCCCTGTATGATAAATATTTTCAAATCAGTAAAAATAACATTTTAGAGACAGGTGAGAAGATGACACTCATCCAAACTTGGTCTATCGTGCAGTGTTTCTCTCTGAGGAAACACTCAGAACAAGAAGATTGACTGTAAGTTTTGTAATTTCAGGCCCTGCCGCCCTTCTTTGTGCTGAGACACTGAGACAGAACGGTTACCAAGGACGCATTATTATGGTAACAAAAGACTCCTTACCTCCTATTGACAAGCCCAAACTGAGTAAGGTGAGAACCCAAGCAAACTCTTTGTCATGACAATGGCTTTATGTCCACCGAGATAAACTGTCAACAAAATCAAATTTACTCCCAAACCATGTGATGCATATATATTTGTTTAGTGAACAAAATGTTAGAGAGAGAATTAATGGATGTATTATTGAGTTGCACTATAGAAAAACATACATTTGGTAATATATGATTTGTCTTTGGTTTTCAGAATCTAACCAGAAAGACCCAACAGCATACGTTTATGGATTTTTCACATATACACAATGAATACAAAAAAATATACTCCATCACAAATGCTTATCGACGATGTTGTCCAGATGTCCAACACATTTATTCAATTACCAGACTCATATATCATAAAGATCACTGATCTGGAAAAAAAATTACATGAACAGATTTTCAGAAAACTGCCTTTGCTGGGGTAGTGGAAATGTGACCTTCACTGTTACTAGTCTGAATGTTGTAGACAACTGGGAATCAGATTTATTATTCTATCAAAAGATAGATTTAACAGAAATGCCAAATGATATGAATGCCAGGTATCTAGTTTTAGTCACATCAAAAAATCACTTAATATGTAGAAAGATAAAAAAAATATCTTAAGTGGATCCAATTGTATTATTTTACATGTGTGTACATATTTAGGATCTTTATGGATCAGTGTGTAATCTTTTTGACACTGTCTATATCTTTTAAGAACACAAATATTTTACCCCTATTTTGGGGTATTTTCAACAATCAAGTGATGTTTTAGTTTTTTTCTTAATATCTTGAACATATATATAGTGCTTAACAAATGTATTAGACCCCTACCACCCAGTATAAGGTGTTTTCCATAATTTAACAGTATTTCTGTTTACCAAAATATCTTTTTATGTTTCTATAATGGTTAATCCACCAGTAAATGAAAGATCTTTTTATCAAAACCATATCTTTAATCTTACAATAGAACTATTGTTGCTATCTATAAATTTCCCAGTTTAATGTTTTCCAAAAATGCAAAGAGAAATGCAGCAGCAAATTACTATATTTTTTTTATGAAGTTGTACAATTCCAGTTATTATCTTGCATTCCTGTGTAAAACTACATAAAAACAATGGCAGCAAGGATTATTTTGTTTTTCCAATTGGTCATTTTCTTAATGTATATAATGAAATTGTTCATTTGCAACAAGTTTTTGATAAACTATGAAGTTATTTATGTTTTCTTGTTGTCATGACAGGTGGTCGAATAAATTTGTTAAGCACTGTAGATTTTTTTGCTCCTCCCTAAACTTTTTGAGTCATTTACCTGTGTGTGTGTGTGTGTGTGTGTGTTTAGATGTTGGCCATCAGTGAATGATGCTTTAAGAAAGGATTAAACACTTAACAGATGCATCTTTACAGGCTTTAAATCAGGACAGTAGCAGCATCCTCCTACGGTCCAATGACTTCTATCAACAGTATGGCATCGAAGTGTGGACACAGAAGGAGGTGACTAGAAGCTAACAGTCTCTGTTGTTTCTACTGTGGTCAGATGAGCCTCGGCTGTATTAACAAACCCCTGTTGTTCTGCAGGTGGTGTCAGTGAATGCAGCTGAGAAGGTGGTGAAGATAAGTGATGGAACTTTGCAGCATTATGACCAACTTCTCATCTCAACAGGATGCAGGTTAGACTCAGTGTCACCTTGCAATCATTAGAAGTGTCAATGACACTACTGAAGACTGGAAAAAATGACTGTTGAGGAGGGATGGAAAAATAACAAAACACTGTATATTTACTCAGCTAGTCTACTTCAGGCTTGTACTATTGTACATCACCGGGAGTGTAGAGGAAATATGTACTTTCTACTCCATTTGTTAACAATCAAATTAGGAAATTACACAATGGATATTAATAATAATAATAATAATAATAATAATAATAATAATAATAATAATAATAATAATAATAAAAAATACATTTTATTTATAAGCGCCTTTCAGGACACCATACTACACTATAATAAGCTTTAAAAACAACACATTGTTAACTATGAAATCAGCTGTTTCCCTGATATGAAATACATATACAATTATAAATCTTTTAAATTATTCTCTCTGATTAGATGAGATAACACTGTGGTGTTTAAGCTTATGATCCACTGATATTCTCATATGGAAGTTCTTGTATTCACAGTTTTATGATCAGTGTGTCTATAGCAATAACCCCCCCCCAATAATACAATAAACATAATGTGTGAACAGCTGTGACGTGTATCCGATCACCATAGTGACCTATCGGTGTGTGTGTCAGTGTTATTAACACACACACACACACACACACACACACACACACACACACACACACATAGAGGTGCGACATCAGCTGACTGATGATGCTAGATGATCTCACATAGGTGACCATTCTGATCTCCCTGAACAGTACTGACGTATGTCTCATCACCATAGTAACCAGTGACCAGCCACTGTGTGTTAATTTAACACCTGAACACACACAGAGGCAAGGCAGACAGTGTGTACCAATAATTCACTCACAAAGACTTCAGTGGGCACGAATGATATTAATGGCTGCCAAAGTATCTGAGGTTCATAGTGGATATTATATGTTTACCTTCACCAGGAGGTACAGCCTGCTTTAGTCTAACTTCACTGGACAAAGACGCATAAATAACTGAAAATACCGTAAGTGTCCTAATGTGAGCTCAGGAGGCAAAATGTTTAATGACAACAGTATTTGATCATTAATTGTCTGGAACTGATTCAATCAGAGTCTTTCATGACAACACTCCATTCATTATATGCAACTATGTTCATTAAATAAAATGCATCCCCATAGATTTATGAGTGTGGGGCAGCCTAAATACAATAAAATGAAAAAGAGGAAAAATACACTTAAAGCTTTTTATACATGTGTTCACTCACTTTATACTTATGGTTTTACATTAGTACAGCTTAATCAAACTGGAACAACAGAAGATAGTATTGTTCTATTATTCTTTTACTGTTAAATAAAGTTATATTAGACTTGCTCCAATGGAAACTAATTCCTACTGTAATGAATATAACATGTGTGGCTGAACTACTGTTAGATTATCAGCTGAAGCATCGATTATGATGATGGCTTAGCATCAATTCCACCCCACCTGATTCCATCTGTATATGATAGCTGAGTCTATGGAAAACTGTGCTCCATGAAAGTGGACTAACTAAACATTTGATGGTGACAGATCAGACGCACCACCGCAGATAAAGCCTGCTTTAATGAAAGTGGCTGTAAACATTATGATGTCACAGGTTCTAACTGTCAGATGGCTGATGTTGCTGAATGATATCACACAGGTGATGTTTTTTTTCTCTTTAAAATATAAGACAAACAAACCTTCAGTTACCAGTTATCAGTAATAGGGATCACAACAGAGAGCAAAACAAAATCTTAGAAATTGGTACTATAATATGGAGCCCCTTTAGTGACATATGAAAAAAAAAAAAAAATGCATGGCCACGAGATAAGTAACTCAGGACCTCGAGTTATTTATCTTGTGGTCACGAAGTTCTACAAATGCATGACCATAAGACAATTCAACTACAAGATTGCATCGATTTGATGCTCTTACCGAGATGGAACACCTCAATTTGAATTCATTTTGTATTCATCTTGATATGAACTACCGTAATATACTTTAAATACTTGTGGTAAGGCATGGGGTATTAGTATGGAGCATTAGTAACTTGTGGCCATGCTTTAATATTGTTTCCCTAACGTCACCAAAGGGGATCCGTACTATAATGTGGTAACTATAAGTGGCATAGATTTTTTTTGTTTTTGTCAATTTTTTTCTTGCATTTCAACATTTTTATTCTATGTTTGTCCTTTTTGGTATTTTGTTTTTGAACTGGAAAAGAGATCTGAATAGTGACCTTTGTGACATGTGCCATCATTAGCCAGCTGACAGCTCACCTGTGTATGTGTTCCTTACATTCACACACACATGTAGTTACAGGTGATTCTTTTCTGTGGTGATCAAACATCTAACTGCTGTTTACAGAGGGTAATTTTGTTTTTTTGCTGGAATGATGCCACAGATGCCTAGATCATGAAACTGCAAATACATGGACTGTCATATAATTTTGCTGGTGGATCATAAGTTCTATCACAACACTTTTATGACAGGGAAATCAGTGAAAGTGGTCAACTGAAGGACCTTGGTACGTTTTCCACCACTGCTGTTTAATTGTTGGTTTTCGTGTGATAACAGTCGAATAATTATGCTTTTGCCTGCAGAGCACGCTCACTCAGCTGTCCTGGGTGGGATTTAGAAGGAGTGAAGACACTGCAGAGGTATGAAGATGCCAGAGACATTCACAGCTCCTCACAGGGCCAGAGGACTGTTGTCATTGGAGCCTCTTTCATAGGTGATTCTGAAAACTGGTCTGTAGGTGTATTTACTTTTCTGACTGATCAGCGGTAGAGCCTGTTCTCTGAATATTTACTTAAATTTGTTAAAGGACCTATGATGCTACTTTTCGGCCCTTTGTATCTGATTTCTTGCCCTTCCAGAATAGTAACACATGATTAGCAGCACTAAAAACTTTGTACAAGTGTGTCTATCAATGTTTCGTTTACTCGTATTTCTTGCATCCGGCCAAAGCGCTCGGTTTTACTTCACTCCACCCCCTGCATTGTTGGTGTACACCCCCGCCCAACCCACAACGTCTGATTACTCCCACAAAATAAACAGGTTTTTACTTACAGCTTGTGCTTCAGACTCTTCAACACAAGCAAGTATCGTCAGCAAGGCTCCGTCTTTCAATTGGAGTTTTGTGGCTAATCCAGCCTCGTACCTGCCCATGTTAAAAAAACTGTCCCGTTTAAAATGCCGATGGCAAACAAAAACATAGGTTTTGTTTTTTGTTTTTTTTTGTTTTGTGCTGTCCATGAAAAATCAACTCTGTCCATTTCTTTCTGGTGCTTGCCTCTTTGGGAAAGCTGAATAAAAACTACTTTCCCTCACACCCGAAGACGCACTTTCTTGAAGCCATTTTCAACAATAAAACTTCTGGGGCAGCGCGAGGGAGGGCGGAACCAGTCTGAGAGTAGGTGTGAGCATGGCCATATTGGGAAAGTCCAGCACGAAGTGAACAAGTTTGTGAACAGAGCGATTTTAGACATACCAAGTAACTTCTCCGGCTCACCCCCGAATGCATGAATGTCATTTTTTGACAATTTCTTATCGACTGACACTTATATTCAACAGTGCAACCACATTAAGAGCTCCAAGAAAGTGGAAAAGCATCATAGGTCCCCTTTAAGATAAGATGAAGTAATTTTGCACATATTTCATGTTTTGAGGGTTCTGGAAGTTGTGTTTTTACCAACAGTATGCAGCTGTCTACATTTTCACCATGTTGGTAGAATCATCTGTGTTTTTCCTGTGCTGTGAAATGAGCCTGTAATGTGTGGACTTTCTCATTAGTCCATCTGTCATATAGTGTCTTAACTCTATAGTAATTTGTCTGCAGTTACAGCTTTTGAAAAACTGCCTCTGAAATGGAAAAAAAAATTCTATAAGTACTGATCACTCAGAAATACTCTATTTCTGACTCTTTTTCCTGAGTTTTTAGAGTTCAGACAGATTTGTTTTTCATTCCAATGGAGAGTGATTGCAGCAGACTTGCAGCTATAGTTGCCGGTTTTTGTAATTAATTGTTTGTTGTTTTTTTTGTAACCAAACAGGTATGGAAGTGGCATCTTATCTGTCGGACAAAGCTGCTGGTGTGGTTGTGGTTGGCACTTCCAGATACCCATATGAGCGCTCTCTTGGCTCAGAAATTGGGAAGATGTGTATGCAAGTAAGACATAATAATGACAGTAGCCTTTACCTGACACAGCTGAATGCCCTTTGTTTGCTTTTATTACATTTCTGAATCTGTTTCTTGAAGATGTTGGAGGAGCGTAATGTGAAGTTTTACATGAGCGATGGAGTCAGTGAGATTAGAGGACAGAATGGGAAGGTAACGCTACCTTTACTCTCAGTATTGTCACCGATATTTAGAAAGCCATTCAGCTGCTCACTCATTTATTTTGTTCTTTGATGCAGGTGAAGGAGGTGGTGCTGAAGAGTGGGACAGTCCTGGAGGCTGATGTAGTGATTGCAGGAATTGGTAATTTTTTTCTGCTCCTCTGCGGGTGGGGTATACAGTATTAGGCAGCAGGTGAGCATTTAGTCCTTGAAGGTGAGAAATTGTTTGAAATGGCAAAATGGGCAAGAGCATGGATCTGAGCAAGTTAAACTAAGAAGTTGAGATGATCACATCATTGGGTCAGAGCGTCTCCAGATGGTGATGTGAAGTGGTTTGTGCCTACCTAAAATATCTAAAGAACAACTAGATCTTAACCAATCAAACATCTATGGGAGCAGAACGTTATTACCACCTGTCTAATATTGTCTAGGTCAGGGGTTGGCCACCTTAGATGCTCAAAGAGCCTTTTGGACCCATTTCCCACAGAAAAGAAGCCTATGGGAGCCACAGAACCCTTAAGACAACTAAAACAAAAATACTGCATATATACTTTTTTTTTTTTTTTACCTTAATGCTATTTATAAAACATAACATCTAAAAGAGTATATACAGTAAATTAAACTGTGTAGATACTGAGTATGTTTCAGAGATCATGTGAGTTGGAGCCGATTTACTAACAGGACGCACCGAAGATTGCATCTGTCAGATGGACAAAAGAACTGCACAACCCATTCAGCGTGTTTGTCCTGATGAATATGGAATATGGGTGTTTCTGCCAGAATGCACAAAACTATTGGGAGAAGTAAATGCAAATAATTGTATAGCGCAATGTGATTTACCAAACCTGAAACTGATTGTGGTGGCAGATTTAGTCTCTCTCTCTCTCACTCACTCTCTCTATGTCTCTCTCGCTCGTGGGTTCTGGCGCTGCACACACACACACACACACATACACAGTTCTTAGTATATGAGGCCCTAAGTGCGGTCCGATATGCGCAGATATCCGCGGAGTGTACACGGCTGACTCTGGGGTGGGGGTCTGCCCCGAGTGGACTAACTTATGGCAAAGTTTTGGGGACAAATGGACAGACAGATAGACGGACAGACGACCGACTGATGACAATGCCCTGCTAACTTTGAGAGTAATTTAACATTTAACTTATTGGGGATTCCCTTTTAACTTCTGTCTTGGTGGTATACTGAAATATATGAAATATTTGTAGTGGAGTTCTATGCAAAATAAATGTCCACATCTCTGTTTCTCAGGTGTAATCCCCAATTCAGACTTCCTGTCAGGAAGTGGGATTAAAGTGGACCCACACAAAGCTGTCATTGTTGATAAGGTAGTCACACAGCTGTCACATGACATAAGCAAAAGCTGAATTAATTGTTAACCTGAAAGAATACAGTTGAAATAGAGCACATCCTTTTAAACATTTAATAATGTAAAATAGTTTAGAGAATTATGTTTGAAGACAACATAGAAGGACATAATGTAGACTTCGTTGTTTGTTTACTAGAGCTCTGCTGTAAACATATGCTCTTTTCTAACAGTTTATGAGGACCAATATACCTGATGTGTTTAGTGCTGGGGATGTTACTGCCTTCCCTCTGACCATGTGTGGAGACCAAAGGGTCAGCATTGGCCACTGGCAAATGTCACATGCTCAAGGTAAGAGACCATAATACTCAAAGAAACATCATGATGCATGTTTTAACTTTATGCGTGATGCTTGGAAATATTATTATGGTGTAATATTTGCAGTCAGCAACTTGTAATACTCTGCAAAAACATTTTTTTAGTAATTATTCAAAACCATTTTCCTTCAAAAAAATAATCTATAAGTGCAGACTCTGTGCTTTTCAGTTGACATGATTCACTGTAATTATGCATCA
This sequence comes from Ostorhinchus rueppellii, assembly GCA_030068375.1. Classification (NCBI taxonomy): domain Eukaryota; kingdom Metazoa; phylum Chordata; class Actinopteri; order Kurtiformes; family Apogonidae; genus Ostorhinchus; species Ostorhinchus rueppellii. The sequence continues at coordinate 22,504,881 of JAQQZY010000006.1, read as the reverse complement.
TCCATATAATGAAAATCCCACTTCATTAAAAATACACTTAATGACTTTTATTGAATCCCTCCAAATTCCTCATTATTTATATGTCTGTGTAGACGAAGACATAAACTGCAACTTGACTGGTTTGCGGGGGCACAAAAGCATGCACTGTTACTTTTAATTTTCCCACACTTTTTTTTTTCTTTGCTGCAGGAAGAGTTGCTGGCTTAAACATGCTAAACAAACCAACCAAATTAGACTCGGTGCCTTTCTTCTGGACTGTGTTACTTGGGAAAAGTATCAGATACACAGGTAAAGTTTCTAACGACACCCTCCCCCTTGCCCCTTGCATTATGTTATTTATAGATGGTCATTTTCCCTTCCATTTCTGCACTCTAGGTTATGGAGACGGACACACTGAAATCATATTTAAAGGCAAAGCAGAAGAACAGAAGTTTCTTGCATTTTATATAAAGTGAGGGAAGAACCACAGATACACATACAGCACAGACACAATACGAATACATGGCAGTTACACTGAATTGTTGTGAATTTTTTCTTTATTAACAGAGATGAGGTGGTGGTAGCAGCAGCTAGCCTGATGTTTGATCCAGCTGTGGCTCGACTAGCAGAAGTCATGGCTGCAGGCCAGATTATAACAAAAGCCCAAGCACAGTGAGTGTCACCTTACATTTACACAAACTAAACATCACACCCATTGGAACATTATGACTACTGACAGATGAAGAGTTAATAATGTCATTCTGTGACAATAGCACCTTTCTGGCAGCATAATATGTTAGGCAGTAAGTCAATATTTAGTTGATGTGTTGGAAGAAGGACAATGGACAGCATGAAGATCTGAGGGACTTTGACATCAGCCAAATTGTGATTGTGTAATGACTAGTTCAGAGCATCCCCAAAAGAGTAAGCCTTGGTGTTTCATAGTAAGGATCCTGAACTAAGTGACCTAAGAAAAGGCAACCCAGTTTAAGTGCATTTGAGCATCTGTGGAATGTGCTGGACAAATAAATCCATTCCATAGAGATCCAATGGCACAACTCTCAGGTTGTAAAGGATCTGCTGCTTATATATGCTATTGTTTACTCAATATTAGACAAGTGGGAGTCATATGTTTGCACAGATGCTTGACTGGGTTGAGATCTGGTTGTCCTGATAGTTGGATATGAACCACTAAAGATCAGAAATGCCCAATATGACCTGTACTTTTGAAGACGTTCTGTCATTTGGCCAGCAATATCCAGTCCTTGCAAGCGCTCTGTGATCCTTATGCTTGCCCATTTTACTGTTTAACACATCAGCTTGAAGGATTAAATGCTCATTTGTTACATTTACATTTACATTTATGCATTTGACAGACGCTTTTATCCAAAGCGACTTACAAAAAGAGGATTTACAATCTAGCCACATAGAAGGGATAGTAGAAGGAGAT
>JAQQZY010000006.1:22474408-22501697 GCA_030068375.1 Ostorhinchus rueppellii | reverse complement strand
ACTAAACATGGTGAAGCTGTGTTTCAGTTCCATGAGCTAAACTGTGGAACAGTGAGACAGACCTCTACTCTGCCAGTGTTTAAGTCCAGGCTGAAAACAGCTCTGTTCCACTGTGCATAGAACAACTGAAAGGGTTGTGTCTGCACTCTAACCTTCTACTTTATTTTAATTGATTATTGTTTGTTTTATTGATAATGTTATAATTGTGTGTCTTTAACTTGTCTCTTTTCCATTTCTGTAAATCACTGAACTGCCCTGTGTATGAAGTGCGCTATACAAAGAAATTTGCCTTGTCTTGTATCTGAATATTGATTTTTATTATTACAATACTGGGTCAACATTCGAACCATGAGATTATTTGCAAATTATCTAATTAGTAAAAAAAAACAAAACTTACTGTAAATGTAGAAAAGGCACATGGAAAAAAAATCTGACAGATTTCTTTCTGTGGTCTTAGAACTGTTTCTTCTGAATTCAGTTGCCTCTTTATTTGCCTATTTTGGAGCATTGTCTCACTGAGGAGCCCAGTTTATCAGCCAGCAGGAATGGGTTCAGGTGACAGTACTGAGAAGGAAAAAAAAAAGATTTCATGACTACATCCGTAATGAGACAGTGAAGCAGTACAATGAAACTAATAAATCATCTTTTTGAAAAGGAGTTTGCACAATATTTGCAGCAATGACAATCACATGTTTTTTTTTTTTTTTTTTTTTTTTTTTTAATATTTTTATATGAAAAGTAGTTCCTTTGTGGATTCAGTCAAAGGTTAATAATCCAGAATAAAATGTTATATCAGTTACCTGAGTTGATGACTCAGAACTGGACTCAGGTTCGTCCAAAATCTCAATCTTGAAATCAGAGGAAAATCGAGAACTCTGGAGAATTTCTGCCATCTCTCCATTTACTTCCACTGGAATGTCTTTCTGCACAACAGAAAAATAAGCGTCATCTAGTATGAATGATTTTTTACATAATGGTTTGGTGGATATAGGACTTAAATTCCTTGTAATAAACTTAAGTAAACCTTGATATTTAAATCTGGCTCTGATTGCATTTATTATACCTTGAAACAGTGATATGAGTCGAAGTCCAACTGATCTGGAAACTCTGCCACAGTTCCTTGATAGGTTACTTTTGCTTTAGACATGAATGGATTTTTTGGCATCTTAAAAAGCCTGTAAGTGCCTGATGCATATCTGATATCACCTGCAAGACAGATGAGAGAGACAGATGGATAAGACTTGGAGATGTGGCTCAATTCAAAACAAAAAAACACATCTATCAATAATTTACAGTGAAGACTGTTTTGTTTTACCTGCTTTTTCTTTAAGCTCACTGTTGTGGACCACGATATGAGTTGCAGTGACCAAGTGTGGAGTGCTGAACCCCACACTTTGGGCCAATGAAATGAGGTCTTGCCAAAAGAGAGACCCTCCCATCCCTTCACCTAACAGGAAAATGAAAATACAGCATGCGAGGGATTCAGGATTTATTCCTTTCAGCAATCTTTTTTTTTTTTTATTCATTGTTGAACATGTTTATTTACCCCACAGAACTATATCTTCCTTCATGTGATCAGGAATAACTTTGCTGGCGTACATGTCACTGAAGTACAGCTCACCTCCCTCCTGTGAGACATGAAGTGACAGTTTAATATATGTTTATAAAGGGTCACTTAAGTGCTGTATATTAAAAGTAGAAATAAACAAACCTTAAGGACATTGAATGCTTCCTGAAGCACAGCTCTTTTATCAGGACACAAGCAAATCACACAGTTTGACCTGGACAGAGCAGAAGGAAAGGGGTTTGTTTATTTACTCATCTCTCCATTAAAAAAAAAAAAAAGACAACAGAAGTAGTTGTTATAACCGTGTTTTAAACCTACAGCAAAACATCCATTGAGTTGCCCTGTATGCCTGCTTCAGTGAGCTTCTCCATATATCCCTGGACAAAGGTGACATTGGGCTCCTTGTAGCCAAACTTCTGTTGATGATACTCAATGTATTGACGAGACACTGCAATCTACAGAAAGAGAAAGTGAATCAGATATAAGAACACGAGCGTCATATGTGTACATGTAAGTCTGTAGTTACCAACTCCTCTGTCATGTCAAGCCCTGTGACATATCCACTCGGTCCGACAAGTTTACTGAAGGCAAAACAGTCTCTGCCAGAGCCACTGCCGAGGTCCAGGACTCTGCAACCCTCAAGCTTCGCAGGAAATGGAAGACCACAGCCATAGAATCTGTAAAACAAATTGAAAATAATAATTAGATTACAATAATACTACTAAATCTGCTGTTAATAGTTTAGTGGTTTGATAATATTCTATTTCAATGTGCCATGTATCAGGTCATAATGCTCCTACAAACTGCTCATTCCTATGATCCCACAACCACCATCACACATTATTATCTTCATACCTTTTGGTTACCTCCGGGTGAACGAGGCTCAAAGCTTCAGTGACACTTTTTGGCACTGGGCGACAGGACAAACTGCACGAAGTGGCACTTGTTTGCAAATCACAAGAGGACTCCAGCCGATTGCCGTAGTATTTCTGCATAGATCACACAATGGTGAAATGCAAAACCATTTACTCAAGTATGCAGTACTGACTTCAAATATGAGATGCTTGTACATGACAATGCAACTTTGAATATTTCTTTTGTGCTTAATCTCAAATTAGTTAAAAACACATAAAGCTGAAAATACGGCTGATTTTGTGACCTCATGATTAGTTACCATTTTAGAGATACAGTTCTGTGCAAATGTCTTAGGCTGCTTTTAGATTTATTGATTTTTTTCAGAGTTGTAATGAGCATTTATCTTTTTTTTCCTCAGTCTCATGATGCATTTGAGAAAATCTGTGAAATATGTAAACAATGTTAAAACACAGATGTAATAATCAATAGGTATTTGCAGGTAAATGCTATTTAGAGTGACTTTCATGTAGATTTTCCTTTTCTTCAACAAACTTGGTCTATTGCACCATACTTCTGGCAGAACATTCCAAGAGTTTATCATGACATTTTCGCTTGCTTATTTATTTATATACTTACATATATGGTCAAGATGTTCCGATTTAACTTATGGTACACATATTTTTCTGACATGTATTGTATTTTAATGTTTGCATTTTTTCCTGTACATTCTAGTGGTATCGAATGAGAAATGCATTTGCACCTTACTAAAACAAACTTGACTTCTGCACAGTACTGAAGGCGGTGGTTCTAACAGGACAGTAAACACCTCAAACGTGGATACACGTGAATAAACTTGCATTAACCAACCACGACCACCCGCATCAGTAAAAATTCAACACTTTTAGAAATTTTACTCTTATAGACGGGGATTAGGGGAAATGTCTTTCAATCTGACATTTGTGCAACGTCAACACAATTTTTTTTTTTTAAATTTCTGCGTCATTAGCACACTCTGCTCTGAAAGAAATAAAGAACTTTGACACCCGAACTTGAAAACGTATTTCCTAGAAAATAAAAGTCATTCCCGTTTAGTCAGGTGAAACTGTGCACTACCTTAACATTTTCCCGCACATCATCACAAGTCGCCATTCCGGAGAAAGTGGAGAAAGTGGGTCCAGTGTAGCGATAGGCAAGATAACACGTATTTAGTTCAAATCAAGTGTATCGAAGACATGCCCTGATTTCACCAACAACTCTTTTCCGGTCACTTATTTTTCAGAATAAAGACCCAGCATATTTTCAATAGCCAGAATAAAAAAACGATAAATAGCTTTTGACATATGCTCTTCAGTTGATTGATATTTGCCACATGGTGTTGGAAAGAAAGAAAAGTAAAAGTGAATATTTCAGATTTTGCCATTTACATTCAATTAACGAATGTCCATACCTGTATAATGACGTCAATTTTTTACATTTTCTCTACCGATTACCCAATCAGTTTTCTAGGTTTTGCAAAAAGTCTAAAATTAATGAATAAACTTAATATAAATAATTTTAAAAAATAAAATAAATGCATTTTTAAAAAGCAGTAAATGTGTCGTCAAACTCCATCACTCTAGGAGGCAGCAGCACACCGGAAGTAGAAACATCCGGGTATTTGCCAATGTGCGCTCACCCAATGTTTGCGTAGTTTTTTAACGTACAGTCCGTTCCGTTGTTTGGGTTCAGACGTGTTGATTTGGCGCATGTGACGTCTGTGATTTTCACTGAACTGCGTGCATCGTGGGGCCGCCGTTGTTCGTCGTGGGTGATACAATTCTGAAAGACAAGTTAACACAACAGAGAGCTAGAAAGAGGGATAAGAGTACAGTGTAACCGAGAAGTTATGGTAGCTGGACGTCTGTGAAAAAGACTGTCTTCAGCGTTAGGAAATCGCCTGGATAGAGAAGGCTGCGAGGTTTGTTGTGTTGTTTGCTTTTAGCTTTTGTTACTTTGCACCGACTGGTTAGCCGTCAGCTAGCATTAGCATTCACTTACCGCTTCATTCACGCTTGGCCTAGTCAACAGTTCAACAAAAAAATTTACTTCTTCAATAAGTAGACGTGGCTTGAGACTTTTAGAATAACAAATTACATTCCCAGCGATCGATTGGGTGATGTGTACATTGTTGGAAGTGTGTTCAACAATTTATTTTGCACCAATAAGGAAGTAATATTGTTTAGCTAGCTAGCTAGTTAGCAAAATTTTCATTGTGGTAAAACTTACTCGACCTAAAATACATATATAGATTAACGTTAATATGAATAAAATCATTCATTTCGAGTTGGCTTGCAGATCTTATTTGAAACATTCTGTTGCTTCTTAATGAGTGTCATTTGTTGTCATATAAACATAATCTGTGTCAGTAGACGAACTGCATAAACGGAAATGGGTAGATAAATTCACACTCTGTTGCATGTTTTACTAAATATTTATACTTGCTCAAAACTGGCTTTATTTAAAATTGTGACTTTGTGGGATTTTAGTTGTGAGGCGCCATGGCAGCTACCTTCCCCTTCAGAGGAGTACCTGCAGGGATTCCTCCTGGTGTGCCGCCTCCTGCACCGGTTCCTGATTTCATGACTGAGGAAAAACTGCAAGAGAAAGGTTTGTGTTGTTCACTTGGTGTATTATTGCTTTTGTTTCTAATTTTCAATATCTGGTTTTTGTAATTGTGTATATTATGTCTTGATCTGTAGCAAGGAAATGGCAGCAGTTGCAGGCAAAGAGATATTCGGAAAAGAGAAAGTTTGGCTTTGTGGATGCACAGAAAGAAGACATGCCACCTGAGCATGTACGCAAGATCATCAGGGACCATGGAGACATGACCAACAGGAAGTTTCGCCATGACAAGAGGGTTTACCTTGGGTAAAAATTTGTTATTCAGCAGTAGACATATCACTGCTCATTTTCCAAAGGGCAACAATTGTAATTGTGTCCTTGGTAAAAAGTTGTTTTTATTAATTATAAAACTAATTTTGTGTCTTTCTTTTTATAAACAGTGCCCTCAAATACATGCCCCATGCTGTTTTGAAGTTGCTGGAGAACATGCCAATGCCCTGGGAACAGATCAGAGATGTGCCCGTCCTCTACCACATCACAGGAGCCATTTCCTTTGTCAATGAAATTCCTTGGGTTATAGAGCCAGTTTACATAGCACAGTGGGGGTAAGATACCTCACTACAGTGAAATATTTCTTACATTTTTGTATTACCACAACAGATCATTTCTACGTTTTTAATTTAGATAATACACCAAAAAAACGGTTTAAATAATTTGACATATGTTTATATTGTGTTTATTCACACACTCTTAGTACCATGTGGATCATGATGCGTCGTGAGAAGCGTGACCGTCGTCACTTCAAAAGGATGCGTTTCCCACCATTTGATGATGAAGAGCCGCCTCTGGACTATGCTGACAACATTCTTGATGTTGAACCACTTGAAGCAATCCAGATGGAGCTGGACCCTGAGGAGGACAGTTCTGTTGTTGAGTGGTTCTATGAGCACCAGCCCCTCAAAGACACTGCCAAGTAAGACCCCACTTTTCTCTCATATTATCCTAAGAGAGCACCAATGCTGCTATTGTACGTAATAGATTTTATAAAAACCCAATGATGATTAATTTCCATTTCCTTTTTTAGGTTTGTGAATGGCACAACCTACCGTCGTTGGCAGTTCACTCTTCCCATGATGTCCACTCTGTACCGCCTGGCTAACCAGCTTTTGACAGACCTAGTGGATTACAATTACTTCTATCTCTTTGACCTAAAGGCCTTCTTCACTTCCAAGGCCTTGAATATGGCCATACCTGGAGGACCGAAGTTTGAGCCCCTGGTTCGGGACATTAACCTCCAGTAAGAGCGTTCAGCATTTTATACTTATTATTTAATCCACAGTAGAAATTGACTTTGTCAACCATTATTACTTAACCCATTTGAAAAAAAAAATCATTAAAGCTTTTCATAGGCAAGTAGATTGGTGCTTCATCTAATCTAATCTTGATTTATCTGTAGGGATGAAGACTGGAATGAGTTTAATGACATAAACAAGATCATCATCCGGCAGCCCATCAGGACAGAGTACAAGATCGCCTTCCCCTACCTGTACAACAACTTGCCACACCACGTTCATCTGACCTGGTAAGAAGTGGCCCTGACTTCTTTGAACTAGCACTGAATTGGAAAATATTCCCAAATTTTAATAAAACAATTTGAGTCATTGTATTTCTTTATTTAATTTTATTAATGAATTCATTTCACTTAAATCAACTTTCTCTCTACAGGTATCACACACCAAATGTTGTGTTTATTAAGACAGAGGATCCTGATCTTCCAGCGTTCTACTTTGATCCATTGATCAACCCCATTTCACACAGACATTCTGTTAAGGTAAGACCTCAGGAAAGATGAACTTCATGCCTCGTAACAAAACAAATTCCTCTTAAAAAAAGCGCACATGTACTGGTCTGCTTGCCTGTGCATAAGAACTGGAGGATTATAAAAGTGAATGGTGTCTCTTTTTTTAACACTGGCTACATTTGAAGTCAGTCTTTCACTATTCCTATACTCTACATGTCTGAATTTAATATAGAGTTTCAACCAGAACAAGGAATAAGATCACTTTACATTTAGCTGTTCTATACATCAGAGATTATTTTCAAGTCAAGCACTTATTGGCTTTCCCTGTGTATCATCAGAGTCAAGAGCCTCTACCAGATGATGATGAGGAGTTTGAGCTTCCTGAGTATGTAGAGCCCTTCCTCAAGGAGGCGCCTCTCTACACAGACAACACGGCCAATGGCATCGCCCTACTCTGGGCACCAAGACCATTCAACCTCCGATCTGGTCGTACAAGGCGTGCCATTGATATCCCCCTGATCAAGAACTGGTGAGCAAACAAAAACATGAACAAGACAAGAAAATGAATGCTGTAACCTAATGGAAAAAAGAAGGGTTACAAGTGTAGGAAATACAGGTTAACTTGAAGTAAATGTCTCAATTTCAAAAAAATTTTTAGGAAATGTAATTCTCTGAAATTATTTTCAGGTATCGAGAACACTGCCCGGCTGGACAGCCTGTGAAAGTACGTGTGTCATACCAGAAACTTCTCAAGTACTATGTGCTCAATGCTCTCAAACACAGACCACCCAAGGCCCAGAAAAAGAGGTGAGAATCTGCCATTTAATTTTTTTAATGCATGATCCTGTGTCTATAATTCAAGTTTAAGTTTGATTTGCTTATTGGCTGGTTATGTAAAGATTGCTCAATATTTTGTTTCCAGGTACTTGTTCCGATCATTCAAGGCCACCAAGTTCTTTCAGTCCACCAAGCTGGACTGGGTGGAAGTGGGTCTGCAGGTGTGTCGACAGGGATACAACATGCTCAATCTGCTCATCCACCGTAAGAACCTCAACTACCTGCATCTGGACTACAACTTCAACCTGAAGCCTGTCAAAACCCTAACCACAAAGGTATGAGTTCTAGAGACAATCTGTTACATTGTTTTCAAGGTGTTTTGTTGGACTTCTCAAGACTGACATTTCTGTTGGAATTTTCATAGCTGCATACTTGGTGTATGGTGTAAAGGTTTTTTTGGTTTTTGTTGTTTTGTTTTTTTTGTAGTATCCTAATCAGTGTTGATTGACCATTTTCATCTTTCTTCTGTCTTTTAGGAGCGTAAAAAGTCCAGATTCGGCAACGCTTTCCATCTGTGCAGAGAGGTGTTGCGTCTTAGCAAGCTGGTGGTGGACAGCCATGTGCAGTACCGCCTGGGAAATGTTGACGCCTTCCAGGTATGTTTTGTACAGCACATGACATCTGTAATATAGCTACACATAGCATTATTTTAACCCCAGCTATTATGTAATGAGGATACTGTTAAACTATCTCCAGTAACAAGAAAGCAGCTGTGACTAATCCCAGGCTTTTTCCTTGTATTGTAGTTGGCTGATGGACTGCAGTACATCTTTGCTCATGTGGGCCAGCTAACTGGCATGTACCGTTACAAGTACAAGTTGATGAGACAAATCCGAATGTGCAAGGACCTGAAGCATCTCATCTACTACCGCTTCAACACTGTGAGTCAAAGCTCACTTCAAGTTCATACATTTACTATTTTCTATAAACTACATGAATAGATTTTTCATGAAGACGAGCTTTAAATCAAACATTAGCTTCATGAATGTATTTCTGTTTTTCAATTTCAGGGTCCTGTAGGCAAAGGTCCAGGTTGTGGTTTCTGGGCTCCTGGTTGGAGAGTGTGGCTCTTCTTCATGAGGGGCATCACTCCCCTACTGGAGAGGTGGCTGGGAAATCTGCTGGCCAGGCAGTTTGAAGGTGCACATTCATCTTTCAACTGCCTTCCTTAATTTGAAGGAAAAAAATCATGTGTAATGTGGTTCACTATTTGTAATGTAAATGACACCTTTTTGTCTTTTTTTTTTTTTTTCCTCCCTTGTAGGACGTCACTCCAAGGGTGTTGCAAAGACGGTGACCAAACAGCGTGTTGAATCTCACTTTGACCTGGAGCTGCGTGCTGCTGTGATGCATGACATCTTGGACATGATGCCTGAGGGAATCAAACAGAACAAAGCCAGGACCATCTTGCAGCATCTCAGTGAGTCCTGGAGGTGCTGGAAGGCCAACATCCCCTGGAAGGTCAGATATTTCAGAAATTGTTCTGTCTTATAATTGGTTTAAAAGTTTCAGCAGCAAATTTTAAAACCAATACTTTTTCTTTTACATCTTACAATTTTAGGTGCCAGGCCTGCCCACTCCTATTGAGAACATGATCCTGCGCTATGTGAAGGCCAAAGCTGACTGGTGGACCAACACGGCCCACTATAACCGTGAGCGAATTCGTCGTGGAGCCACTGTGGACAAAACAGTGTGCAAGAAGAACCTGGGGCGATTGACCCGTCTGTACCTTAAAGCTGAACAGGAGAGACAGCACAACTACCTGAAGGTAATTCATACAGACTGATGCAGAAAAGGGCCTTTGCAGAAAGTATGAGTGCTGTGTTTTTTAAGCTATTGTGTTACAGATCCTCTCTTAAATCTGTTTTGCAGTTTTTGTTTTACTGATTGTTTAGAAGCTGCCACATTTGTTATAAGTGAAGATTATCGTCACAATAAGTCCTAGATAAAATTGACTGATATCCTCTTACAAAGGCGCACTTGCATTGGTCTGCTTGTCTGTGCGTAAGAACTGGAGGAAAATAATAATGAATGGTGACTCTTATTACTGGCTGCACTGGCAGTTGATCCGTCACCAGTCAGATATTACTTCAAGTTGTTTACGCAATAAAGGTTCAAATTAATGTTGATTTTAAAATGTGTATATATAAACTCCTAACCTAATACAAACTGCTCAGGCTAATTACATTTTATCCAAGTGTAGTAAAGTGTGTACATTCTTTTGTCAGGATGGTCCCTACATCACAGCTGAAGAGGCAGTGGCCATTTACACCACCACTGTACACTGGCTGGAGAGTCGCCGCTTCTCTCCAATCCCCTTCCCTCCACTGTCCTACAAACACGACACAAAGCTACTCATCCTGGCTCTAGAGAGACTCAAAGAAGCCTACAGGTAAATAAACTTTGAACATCTTGTATCGTGAGTTTAAGTTGAATTCAGGCAAAAACAACCATCACAATATATTTCCTGTTTTATTTACTTTTTCTTTGTTTCTTCCAGTGTGAAGTCTCGTCTAAACCAGAGCCAGAGGGAAGAGCTGGGTTTGATAGAGCAGGCATACGACAACCCACACGAGGCCCTGTCCAGGATCAAACGTCACCTGCTGACGCAGAGAGCCTTCAAAGAGGTCAGAACTGAGATTTGTGTACATTAGTATGGAATTAAAATGACCCTATTGGTCACTTCTGTTGTTCAAAAGATCACACACTATTATTGCCACAAAGTAACTTGAGACCTCACTATAAATTTAAGTCTCAACCACCCTGTCTGTATTTATGTAGGTGGGCATTGAGTTCATGGACTTGTACAGTCACTTGGTGCCAGTCTATGATGTCGAGCCCCTGGAGAAGATCACTGATGCTTATCTGGACCAGTACCTGTGGTATGAAGCAGACAAGAGACGACTGTTCCCACCTTGGATCAAACCAGCTGACACCGAACCACCACCCCTGCTGGTATACAAATGGTGCCAAGGTCAGCACTCCTTAAATTGATATTTTAGGTGGCATAAAAGTTTCATGCAAGATAATTTCATGACATTTTTCACTTACTATGTTTGCAGACAAAACTGTCATCTAATCTAAAGCCCTTTTCTTTTTACTCTGTAGGGATCAACAACTTGCAGGATGTGTGGGAGACAGCAGAAGGCGAGTGCAATGTGATGCTGGAGTCCCGATATGAGAAGATGTACGAGAAGATCGATCTGACATTGCTTAACAGACTGCTGCGTCTCATTGTGGACCACAACATTGCTGATTACATGACAGCCAAGAACAACGTGGTCATCAACTACAAGGTTTTAACACTTTCATTGTATCGCTTTTTAATTTTAAGCCTTGAAAAAATTTTAACAATTTAATCAGTGTTTTTGTTCAAATATTTTTAAAAAGATAATGTTAGAAATGTCACTATGAAGTTCTTAAAGCTTATTACAATTTTTACAAGATTATTCGTGAACCATAACCTACTATATGCAGCGTCAGTCTCCTCCAAGTGTAATGTCTTCTGGTCTGTTGCCTGTTTAGGATATGAACCACACCAACTCTTATGGCATCATCAGAGGACTCCAGTTCGCCTCATTCATTGTCCAGTATTATGGTCTGGTGATGGACCTGCTGGTTCTGGGTCTGCACCGAGCCAGCGAGATGGCCGGCCCACCCCAGATGCCCAATGATTTCTTGAGTTTCCAAGACACGGCAACAGAAAGTGCTCACCCAATACGACTGTACTGCCGCTACATCGACCGCATCCACATCTTCTTCAGGTACAATTGTCTTACAATGTTTAGTTTTTTTTAAGGTATTTTAGTCTGTATGCAAAAAGGGCCTTTGCGATGAATATAAAAGGGATTAATTATCATACATCGTAGATCCTTTTTTAATTTTTTGACTTATTAAGCTGTGGTTCTGTAGTAACATTTCCCTGTAAGATGAATAAAGTCTTGCAATAGATCTTAGGTGAAATTTTGATCAGAATCCTCTTACAAAGGCGCACTTGCATTGGTCTGCTTGCCTGTGCGTAAGAACTGGAGGAATATAAAATGAATGGTGTCTCTTTATTACTGATTGCAGTTGCAGTTGGTCCTTCACCAGTCAAATATTAGTTCTAATTGTTTTTCAATACTGAGGTTTCACTGTGCGAGCATTGAGCTGTAACTGTTAATAAAAACCTGAAGTAAGATGCAGTGAAGGATGAAAAATAAAAATTGATGCATTCCCTGTCACAAATGGTTACAACTCAGTCTGTTTATGTTTTGAATTGGATGTAGACACTGGATTTTCAGTTTGGATATGTGAAGACAAATAGAAAAATGATTTAAAAAGAAGTTTGTTGTGATGTGACTCTTCTGTTGCTACACCAGGTTCACTGCTGATGAAGCCAGGGACCTGATTCAGAGGTACCTGACGGAACACCCAGACCCCAACAATGAGAACATTGTTGGTTACAACAACAAGAAGTGTTGGCCCCGTGATGCCCGCATGAGATTGATGAAGCACGATGTCAACCTGTGAGTTCTGCCCCCACATGGCATAATACATACATAATGTATTTTTAAATTAAGTGGGATATTAATTCTTGTGATCTTATTCTTCTCAGTGGACGTGCTGTTTTCTGGGACATTAAGAACCGTCTTCCCCGGTCAGTGACCACGGTCCAATGGGAGAACAGCTTTGTGTCTGTCTACAGCAAAGACAACCCCAACCTGCTCTTCAACATGTGTGGATTTGAGTGCCGCATCCTGCCCAAGTGTCGCACCAGCTATGAGGAGTTCACTCACAAGGATGGTGTGTGGAACCTGCAGAATGAGGTAAGGGTGAAGAAGATGGTCGGCTATAACGTGATTTTGGGGCGTTTGAGGCTTCTTTTGTTGTTCCTGAGTGGACATCATCATATTCCTGTTGAAGTTCTTACATTTTGTTTCCCCATGCAGGTAACCAAAGAGAGGACAGCACAGTGTTTCCTGCGTGTGGATGATGAGTCAATGCAGCGCTTCCACAACAGAGTCCGACAGATCCTGATGGCATCTGGGTCGACCACATTCACCAAGGTAAGTTGACGATCCTCTCCCAAAAACTGAACTTTGAACCCTCAGCTGGCTATTTTAATTGGTAGTTAAAATATCCCTTGGGTACGAGTACGAGATTTTGTTCATCTGTAAATACATTTTTACAAAATGGTGTCGTGTTACATTTTTAGACCTTTGGAATCACCCACTAATACAGCAAGTTGTTTGAGTTTCCTTATTAAAAAATCTTAGTGTTTACAAAAATGTAAACAAACCTAGTAAATCTACTTTAAACAGATTAAAGTTAAACTGAAAATGCAAACAGTCAAATTCAAATACGAATGACTTTGGTAGGTAAACTATCAGAATATCTCATGGGGTCCTCTTCTCATTTTCAGATTGTAAACAAATGGAACACAGCTCTGATTGGCTTGATGACATATTTCCGTGAAGCAGTGGTCAATACTCAGGAGCTCTTGGACTTGCTGGTCAAGTGTGAAAATAAAATCCAGACACGTATCAAGATTGGCCTGAACTCCAAAATGCCAAGCCGTTTCCCCCCGGTAGTGTTCTACACTCCGAAAGAGCTGGGCGGCCTTGGTATGTTATCCATGGGCCATGTGCTCATCCCACAGTCAGATCTGAGGTAAGTCAACATGCTGATTAACTTTGTCATTTCAGTGTGTCTCTTACATTGTGGTGTTTTTGTATTTCTAGGTATGAAATAAGAGATCTTGATCTATTCTTTCTCTTTTGTCAGGTGGTCCAAACAGACAGATGTGGGCATCACCCACTTCAGGTCAGGAATGAGCCATGAAGAAGACCAGCTGATTCCTAACTTGTATCGTTACATTCAGCCATGGGAGAGCGAGTTCATTGACTCTCAGAGGGTCTGGGCTGAGTACGCGCTCAAGAGACAGGAGGCTATTGCACAGAACAGGTATGACCTCACTCAGATCAGCCAGTCAATCAGTCACTTTATATTTGATGTACCAACACACATGAATTTAACCTGCAGTAAACTCATATTACTTGCCTTTACAGTCTGTAAGCAGTGGGGTGCTCATGCAAAATGACTAACAACCCCTTAAATGTTTGAAAGAAGCTGTATTTGAGGTTTTTTGTCCACCATCCCATGGTTTGGATTTCCAGTCAGTCTTCTCATCAACTGTTTATGACATGGACCTAGTATATGTTCAGTGAATGTGAACAGAAGCTAGACGAGGCCAATAGCAGTGTGTTTTGTGTCTCAGGCGACTGACCCTTGAGGATTTGGAGGACTCTTGGGACAGAGGTATCCCTCGTATTAACACTCTGTTCCAGAAGGACAGACACACACTGGCCTATGACAAAGGCTGGAGAGTCAGGACAGATTTCAAACAGTACCAGGTATGAAGATGCCCCTGATGTGTCAACCAGTACCTTCCTCAGTTATACTGGTTTTCTCATCAGTTTTGATATTTTATTAATGCAGGTGCTGAAGCAGAATCCATTCTGGTGGACTCATCAGCGGCATGATGGTAAACTATGGAACCTGAACAACTACCGCACAGACATGATCCAGGCTCTGGGTGGTGTGGAGGGTATCCTGGAGCACACGCTCTTCAAAGGCACTTACTTTCCCACCTGGGAGGGTCTCTTCTGGTGAGAGCACTTTAGTACTGCAAGTGTTTTCTTGTAATACTGAAAAAGAGAGGTACATTAAACTAATACAGTACATATTAGCATATTAGTGTTTAGATTAAAAAGCAGATGTCATGATGATTTTTTTTTCTCTTTAAAACTGTGGAGTAGTTTTACATTTAGCCTATTGTGGTAAACCTCTATCATCTCTGCTGGTTTTAGGGAAAAGGCCAGTGGCTTTGAGGAGTCCATGAAATGGAAGAAGCTGACCAATGCCCAGAGATCTGGTCTCAACCAAATCCCCAACCGTCGCTTCACCCTTTGGTGGTCACCCACCATCAACAGAGCCAACGTTAGTACAACTTCTTACATAGATGGAATTAAACTGTGTAATTCTAAAATTGAAAAAAGTGAAGAATCATGAAAATGTGTGTCTCCTTTTAGGTCTATGTCGGTTTCCAGGTGCAACTTGATCTGACTGGAATTTTCATGCATGGCAAGATCCCCACTCTGAAGATCTCCCTCATTCAGATCTTCAGGGCTCACTTGTGGCAGAAAATCCATGAGAGCATTGTCATGGATCTCTGTCAAGTAGGTTTCATTTTTTTAAATGGATGGGCTGGCTTTATGCTGCATGATTATACAAACCTAATGCTGTATAATTATAATGAAAATGTATGTTTTTCCGTTTTCTGCCATTAACTTACTGTGAATAAATCGTCTGTTTTCGTCATCAGGTGTTTGACCAGGAACTGGATGCTCTTGAGATTGAGACTGTGCAGAAGGAGACCATCCATCCTAGGAAGTCATACAAGATGAACTCATCTTGTGCAGACATCCTCCTCTTTGCCTCATACAAGTGGAATGTCTCTCGGCCATCTCTTCTTGCTGATTCAAAGTATGATTTTTTATTTTTTTTTTTTTTTGAGCTCCATTTGCATGACTTAACGTGACTTTTTTACAGAAAAAAAGAGAAGATGGACCAAGAAGGACTATAAAGATACAATTGCCACTTGGTGATCTCTTGAAACCATTCAAATCAAATGTCCTCTTTACTCTGCAGAGACGTCATGGACAGCACCACCACACAGAAGTATTGGATCGACATTCAGCTACGATGGGGTGACTATGACTCCCATGACATTGAGCGCTACGCCAGGGCCAAGTTCTTGGACTACACCACTGACAACATGAGTATCTACCCCTCCCCCACCGGGGTGCTCATTGCTATTGACCTGGCTTACAACCTTCATAGGTTTGTTTTGTTTTAATTTTGATTTACAGTCACTCTGAATATAAACTGAGAAACTGTTGTACATACTTGACAGGGTTGCGTGGATTCTGGCATTACCTTGTTTACAATTACAAGTATGTTCTGCAGCAGCTGTTTAAGTTTTCACATGAGCTTCCTAACTTGCTTTACATGGACATTGCTGTCTTCAGCCCTAACTCAAATCAGACTGAATGTACTTCCATGTAAAGGAAAAACTATTATCAAACACACTGTAGTAAACCCCTCTTGTCATTCTCTCCCTGTAGTGCTTATGGTAACTGGTTCCCTGGAAGTAAACCTCTGATCCAGCAAGCCATGGCCAAGATCATGAAGGCCAACCCAGCTCTGTATGTGCTGAGGGAGCGCATCCGCAAAGGTCTGCAGCTGTACTCCTCAGAGCCCACTGAGCCCTACCTGTCCTCACAGAACTATGGTGAACTCTTCTCCAACCAGATCATCTGGTTTGTGGATGACACCAATGTGTACCGTGTCACCATCCACAAGGTGAGCTGCAATGTGTTTTTTGTCAGCTGTTATTTCATTGGCAACTGCAGTAAATAAACTACAAATAAGTATATGATAGCGCTTTTCCTTGATTTTTAGTCACTTGTGTTCTCCATCTCTCCCATTAGACCTTTGAGGGTAACCTGACCACAAAGCCAATCAATGGGGCCATTTTCATTTTCAACCCCAGGACTGGTCAGCTCTTCCTCAAGATCATTCACACCTCTGTATGGGCAGGACAGAAGCGTCTGGGACAGGTACAGTCTTGCTCTGCTCAGGATTCCCATAGGGTCTTAAAATGTCTTTAGTCTTGAATTTACAACTCTGCATTTAATACCTTTAAAAAGTCTTTATAATGCATTAAATTGGATATGGTAGGTCTTAAGTCATGTTGCCATAAACTTGTTGGCTGTATTGTGTTTAAATGTGTCAGGAAAATGTCCAAACTCCAAAGAAAGCAACATTGGTCTACTCAGTTCCACCTGTTCTAACCCAATTATTTATATTGAAATTCGGAGCCAATTATTGATTATTTTGCATAAAGGATCACAGAACATTCAGCTGAACACATGTGCAGCTATTAGTCACACACATCACCTGAGAAAGCTGACTTTGGGAACTTTAAGGGACAGCTCGCTTGTGAAAAGTAACCATGGGGAAGTACAAATTAATTGTTTGGAGAAAAGATCATTGTCGATCTGGTTGACATGCGTGGAGGGTAACGTGTTTGTAATTCACTCATCTTATGCAATACAGCCTTAAAGCAGGCTGTGAAATGGGCATTAAATTCTGTTCTACGTAGTCTTAAAAAGTCTTAAATTTAACTTGTAGAAACCTGTAGGAACCCCATCTGCTACTGTCAATGTGACGCTGATTTAGTGTAATGCAGACATTACTGATATATACGACCATATTCATATTCTTACTATTAGTCTATTTTCTGTTTTCAGCTTTGTCAGCATTCTGCTTTTCTTGTAGTTTAAAAAGTAGATTAAATGTTTGCATTACTAGACTAATATTCAGTTTTACATAAGTAATGGTTACCTTTGTAATAATTTTCATATACATCTCTTTCCATCATGGGGATAATCTTAGCAAGGCAGAGAGTATTTTTTGATCAAGTATATGATGTAATTCATGTTTTATCTATGTAGCTCGCCAAGTGGAAGACAGCTGAAGAAGTGGCTGCCCTGATTCGATCACTGCCTGTGGAAGAGCAGCCCAAACAGATTATTGTCACCAGGAAGGGCATGCTGGATCCTCTGGAGGTGAGATTTTCGTCTTAACAATAATAAGCTTTAATCGGTGACCCTGACCAGTTTTTTGGGGTTTTAAGGTAAAGTGTAACTATTGTTCTCTTTGCAGGTCCACTTGCTCGACTTCCCCAACATTGTGATCAAAGGCTCGGAGTTGCAGCTTCCCTTCCAGGCTTGTCTGAAAGTGGAGAAGTTTGGAGACCTGATCCTGAAAGCCACAGAGCCTCAGATGGTGCTCTTCAATCTCTATGACGACTGGCTCAAGACCATCTCGTCTTACACAGTGAGTTTACATCCATCCTAAAAGACACTCAGACACAAATTAAATGAGTTCTTTAAATTTGTTAATCTGCTCATTTTTCCCCCGTACACCTTCCTTTTCTCTCTTATTTAAAAATACAAAAAAAATAAACCTCTTTCAGATAGACATCAGTTTTTACACTGTGTAAAAGTAGTTGGTCTCTTCCATTTCTAGGCTTTCTCCCGACTCATCCTCATCCTCAGAGCACTTCATGTCAACAATGACCGTGCCAAGGTGATCCTGAAACCAGATAAGACGACTATCACCGAACCCCATCACATCTGGCCCACTCTCACTGATGAGGAGTGGATTAAAGTGGAAGTGCAGCTCAAGGATCTTATTCTGGCTGACTATGGCAAAAAGAACAAGTAAGTGCTTAGAACTGAGTAAATCTCTGATCAGTTCAGCTTATAGTTGGGGTAGTATGTTGATACTGCACTGTTTGGTGCTTTAGATTCTATTGCTGTTTTCTGGTCTTCGACATGCAAAATATCAATTGCCTCCAGATCATCCATCACTGTACAACTCTGAATAATCAGCACTGATTAATGCTAATGACTGACACTACATTTTTTTTAAGCCCCCGTTTTACTGTTTAACTTGTCTTCATCCAGTGTGAACGTGGCCTCACTGACCCAGTCAGAGATCCGTGACATTATCCTGGGTATGGAGATCTCGGCTCCCTCACAGCAGCGCCAGCAAATTGCTGAGATTGAGAAGCAGACCAAGGAGCAGTCACAGCTTACTGCCACTCAGACTCGGACTGTCAACAAGCACGGTGACGAAATCATCACCTCCACCACCTCCAACTATGAAACGCAGACATTCTCATCCAAGACAGAATGGAGAGTCAGGTATGCAGGTTTAGTTCAGACATCACTATGTTGTTTCACTGGGAAACTGTTATCAACTTTACTCATCAGAAAGCAAAACATTTACACTAGCATAGCGTAGTATTCATTACTATAATAATGATATTAGTGTTGTCATCAATGTTCAAATTCAGACATTAGATGGTTTGGATAATCTAATCTTATGTTAGCATTTGATATTGCTTTAGTTAACATTTCTTTGGATTCTTTTGATCAACTCATATTAGCATAATATGAATATGTCCCTGTTCTGTAAATAAAACTTTAAGGAAATGATTTCTCTCAGAGTTGCATCAGATTTTGATCAGTAATGCTGGTATATACAGGTCCTTCGACGATCCTACTACTTCACAGTATTGTAATTGTTTTGATTTAGAGGCCTCAAGCAGCAGAAATGATCAACAGTCAGTATAACAGCTGCTTTGCTCTCCAATTCACTTGATTTAAATGATTCTTGTTCCTCTCAGGGCTATATCTGCAGCCAACCTCCATCTACGAACAAACCACATCTATGTATCCTCTGACGACATCAAGGAGACTGGATACACCTACATCCTGCCCAAGAACGTACTGAAAAAGTTCATTTGCATCTCAGATCTGCGAGCACAGGTGTGTATGAGACTCCACTATGTTGCAGTTCATAGAAAAACACATGATTTATCTCTTGTGTACTGATAATGACTGGGTCTGTGGTGTTCCAGATTGCAGGCTACCTGTATGGGACCAGTCCACCAGACAACCCCCAGGTGAAAGAAATCCGCTGTATCGTCATGGTGCCACAGTGGGGGACGCACCAGACAGTCCACCTGCCAAATCAGCTGCCTGGGCACGAATACCTTAAGGTAACGCACGGGTTTAGCTTGCGCTATAAAAAGGTTTCATTAATATTCACTTGCCACTTTTTGAGAGTCGTGCAATTTTTAGTGTCCAAGATTGTTAACTTGTATTTTGAAACAGGAAATGGAGCCCCTCGGCTGGATCCACACTCAGCCTAATGAGTCACCACAGCTGTCCCCCCAGGATGTCACTACTCATGCCAAAGTCATGGCCGACAACCCCTCCTGGGACGGAGAGAAGACCATCATCATCACCTGCAGGTAGGTTTCCCCATATTTTTCTCATCTTTCAGTTCAGTTTGGTACGCTTTATTGATATTAATCTAAAGGAATTGAACAATATTGCAAAGGCTTTGAGTTCAATTGGTAGTAAAAGCCAAAAAATAAAAAAGAACTAAACATAGAACAGACTAGACCAGGGCTAGAATTGATTTAGAGACTTCAGCATTGTATAATGGGTTACTATAAGACAAGTGATGTAGAACCATGTCTAAATCGAAGTGTAGAAGTACTTTTATGCAAACTATTGATTTAAAATGGGTCATGTTTGTCAGAATCAAAAGTATCACAAAACTTGTGTTTCACTGTTCATCTTGAAGCCAGACTCCATCTGCATAGTTGTTTTATGCATATTGACGAGTAATTGTTTCAAAGCAAATGGAGAAACTAAAAAAGCAGTGTTTTATTTTACCCCTGTGTTTTTCAGCTTCACTCCAGGCTCATGCACACTCACAGCCTACAAACTGACACCCAGCGGTTATGAGTGGGGTCGGCAGAACACAGACAAGGGCAACAACCCTAAAGGCTATCTGCCTTCGCACTATGAGAGGGTGCAGATGCTGCTCTCTGATCGCTTCCTGGGCTTCTTCATGGTGCCTGGCCAAGTCTCCTGGAACTACAACTTTATGGGTCAGTAGCTGCAGTTCTCTGTTTTTATATGGTGAACAATTAAATGTATGGTCTGATGGGTTTTATGATATTTTGTGTCCTCAAAGCACCCACCATGTTCATTACAGAAATCAGTACAGTACATTGACATTTCCACTGACCTAGGTCTGATTTTTATGGATTTTCTTTTCACTTAAGCTTTTTTTCTTTTTCCATACAAACCATAGAATGCAAACAGTAAATGACTTTACAAAAGAAACTGTACATTAAACTGAACATCATGTTTTACTGTGTTTCTATAGGTGTACGCCATGATCCCAACATGAAGTATGACCTGCAGCTGGCCAACCCCAAAGAGTTCTACCATGAAGTCCATCGGCCTTCGCACTTCCTAAACTTTGCCTCCTTGCAGGAGGGTGAGATCTATAATGCAGACCGTGAAGACATGTTTGGCTGAGAGAGATATTCTGTATGTGACAGATTTTGTAGATAGCTCTGCCTGAATTCTCATGCGCCAGTCTAGAACAGATAATGTAATATTTCTATTGAACACATGTAACTGTGATGTTTGGAAATTTTAATGTTAAGGCTAAAGGTCCTTTAGGAGTCTGGTAACTTTTTGATACTTTCTACAAATGTTATTTTGCCCCATACTTAAATGTTCCGGTAATGTTCTGCATGAATATGCAGGCTTTTTTTTTTTTTTTTTGTGGCTTCTTATACATTCAAGTATTTGTGTGTAGTTTTCAAGACGCAGTACATCTGTGTAAAATTTGACTACGTGAGTGTAATATGGGTCAGGACTTCCCCTCAGCCCTTGTAGAACTGAAATTGAAAGTTGTATCTTCCTGTCTGTGAAGCCCATTACTATGTTGTACTGTACATCTCATGACAATGTAATTTGGGTTTAAATAAAGATTACACTTTTTTTATATATATATATATATAAATATTTGTCTACTCTGATTCCAGTCATTTTCTAACATTAATGAGGTAAAACCCAAAGAGAAATTGAGGTACTTTTGTGTTCAAGAGAAAGTTGTTTGAACTTCTCCCCTACGGTGAAGTTAAAGGTCAACACACATCAGGTTTCAGTAACTTTACTGACTGTAATACATTTGCTGTTTATTTTCTGTTATAAAGGTGCAGGTTTCTGAGTAATTAAGCCACTTTGAATTTAGAATTTGCGCTTGACATTTCATGGACACTTATAGGTCATTATTATTGGAGAGGAAATCCACTTTTCACGCTCTGGCGCATGCATCAGTATGCTCGACCTGGCAGGCGAGCTGGTGCATGTAGGTTTGTGTGGGTGCTGGAATTACATTGGTCAGGCGAGGAGGAGGATCCTGTAGTGAACACAGCTCTCATCTGTGCAGTCTGCTAAATACATAGTACTCCGTGTACTTGTTTTTTTTTTTTTTTTTTTTGCATGCGTGAACGTGACCACACCATCAAATACATGACGTGTGTTGTCGGAAGAGGAGCGTGTAGCATGGTGTGGTCCTATCTGAGTTTGTAACCTGTGATCCTCTTAGTGTTCTGACAATCCAGCTTCGGTTTCGATATAGATAGCGGATAATAAATGAAGAGCATGTGAGGAATGCCACTGCTGTGAGACACAGACATGGAGGAACCCGAGGCGCATTCAGAAGCGAAACCCACGGAGAGCTGCTTTGACAGGACGTTCGCGGCTTTAACCGTGGATGATGTTTATGAAATCGCTAAACTCATAGGGACAGAGGTGGAGAAACTTATCGACGGCTTCGGCAAAGACAGCGTCGTGGGTCTGGTGCCAAAAATAGTGAAAGTGTTGGAGCTGCTTGAGAGCTTCGCTTCCAGGAACCATGCACACAAACTGAAGGAGGAGGAACTGTTGAAGACCTTCGAGACCATACAGCTACAGCAACAGAAGAAACGCGGTGGGAAAGACAGCGAGGAGAACAACGAGAAGAATGAAACACGGGTGAGATGGAGGAAAACCCCTAGCAGTATAACACCAGCATTTCCTAATAAATAGATACATATATGTGACTCATTTGGTGTGTTATACCAGTGGTACACCTGTGTGACAGTGTGAGTCGTGACAGACATTATGCTAACCTAGCTAGTTTAGCTCCAGAGCCGACGCCTTCTCAAAAACATCACATTCAGTGTAAAAGTAGAGCATTAGACGTGAATATAAACGTATAAATAAACCTAGTTATTATGTGTCAGCTACTTTTGAGGTGTTAACAATAACCAATAAACTGGACCAATGTGTTCTGTGTTAGCTTAAGCGTTAATACTCCAATACGCCGTTAACCGTCGCCACGGCAACTGCGGCACGTTAACATACTAAAGCAGTGTGATGAGAAAGTACTAAGTATTTATTGTTAGCGTGGGGCATTAGGCTTAACTTCTTTCCTAGCTGTATACACCGATCAGCCATAAGATTCTGATCACTGACAGAAGAAGTGTAATGATTATTTCATTATAATGGGATCTTTCAGTGGGTTGAATATATTAGGGTTATTAAAGTAAAAGTCAGAGTAATTAATTCAGCTTCTGATTATGTCATGTAATGTGTGTGTGACTATATTATCAACAATGATAGTTTTGTGTGAAGCCACTTAAAAGTCACGTTGTGTCAGGAAGTCTTAATTGGGGATTACAGAGATATGTGTCGTCTAATTATTTTTATTATTTATTATTATTATTTTTCATATATTCATTATACTACCAAGACAGAAGTGAATCCTCTATCTGTTGAATTGCTCTCAGTGTTTCTTAATTTCTTGTATTGTGCAGTGGTACATTTCACTGGATTGGATCTGTTAGGCCGCAAGAGGACATCCAGTCCTCGAAGCTGATGTGCTGCAAGCAGCAAAATGATCAATTTAAGCAACTGAGTCATTCTGACAAGGTCCATATTGTAACATGATGACTGGGTCAGAGCATCTTCATGACTGCAAGTCTTGTTAGGTGTTCCTGGTCTGCAGTGGCTAGTACCGACCTAAAATGGAATAAGGGAGGCCATCCCAATCTCAGACCAATTGATGACCTGTGGTAGGTGTTGGACAAATAAATGTGATTCATGGATGCCTTCAAGAGGTTCATGTTTACTTATTGCCTAATCCATCCCACCCAACTGACAGGTTCCATTGTAATGAGATAATCAAAATTAATATCAGTTAGTGGTCAGGTTATTATGGTTTACAGCTTTATAATTTATCAGAATTTATACATCTATCTGCAGCATGCAAAGCAATCACAATCTTTGGATCATTTTCTTAGTTTGCAAGCCAACACTATTACTTATGTTGTTATTTACAGTGGGAAAAGTAATTAATGCTTTATTCATAAATAATTGCAAAGCTGTGAAGTTTTAGATATTCACAATCCCATTAAAAGGCCTCAGAATGACCCATGTAGCCCAACAAAAAATGAAAATAAAGTAGCTTATGTGGGTTAAATTGGATTTACACTGGCATAAAATATGTACAGCAGCCAAAATCAGACTACAAATCCTCCTAAATAGCCTAAAGTCAATGCTTATACATTACAGAGCCAGGGTGCATATTCTTGGGATTCATGGAAAGTAGCTTTCATTCCTCCAGTCTAAATATCTTAGCCAGTATTTGGGTCATGACATAGGTAAGCAATTTACTTCTGTTCTGACCTGAGCAATGACTGACAGAAGTTGTTAGTTTAACAATGGGAACATGATGGTTTATGAGCAGACCTAAGTGCTGTCTGATTGTTTGTTTGGTAGTCCAGCTGGTTAATGTTTCCAACTGTTGAGAAATACCCTAGTCATTTCATCAAAATCATAGCAATACCCAATTAAATTTTTATCTGTGATGTATGATGTATAAAACCTGATTGAGGTGTCCTTCATTTCATTTTAAAGGCTTAATCTTTTCATGACTATCCATACAGTTTTGTTGTAATCATTGCTGAGATAATACAGAGGAGAGGTCCTGTCTCTCCTGAACATCTGTAATGACTTTATAAAAAAAATGACACACCCGCTTGTACGTAGCCAATTTTGCTGGAAGCCAAGTTCCTTGATGCTCTAGAGATTTTAGTAGCATATAGATTTGTAGTTACATCAGTATAATGCGCATGTGTCCTTTCCCTCAGTTTTTTAGTTTTATATTTTGTGTGCTCTTTTACAGGAGTTGCAGCAGAAGGAGCAGCAGTTCAGGAGAAGGTGTGAAGAGCTGCAGCTGCAGGTGCAGCAGCTGCAGGAGGACAAGGAGGAGCTGCAGAGTCGGTTGAAAGGCAGCCATGCAAAGGAGGGTATGGCCCAGAAATTAAACACTCTTATGGTAGTTTTTAGATAACTTAAAATAAACAAAGCAGATATTACAACAACAGTCTTGGTGGCTTTATACTCTAGAAGAGAATAAGTACACCGACACCTTTCCAGTCAGGATCTGGTTACACTATGAGTGGATCGATGAGTCCAATAACACCTCACTATATACTATCTTTAAATAAGCAGTCAACCCCTAAGTAAGCTGCTTGGTGTTCTACTTCTGCTATGCAGCCCCAGGAATTCATATATAGGTCAAGTATTTACCATGAAAAAATCTCCACAGATTTAAAGCAGTTGGTTAATGGTCACTAACATACTGCAGCTAAAACCAGTCAAACTGGTTGTTGAAATGTTTACAATGCAAATTTATCAGTGATGGAGCTGCAGACCTCCTCTTTTATTGCTGCAAACATGTAAGAGGCTAAATGAAAAGACCCTGACAAAATGAGAAGTTCCAGGAAATACCAAAAAGCAGAGTGAAACCGAAATATATCATCTTCTCTTGTTTCATGTATACGCTGACCTTTCCCAGCTTGTTGATATGATTGTACAGTAATGTGAACCAGATGGCGGAGTCATAATTCTGACTCTTGTTTTCTTCTACTGACAAGAAAAATATAGTATCTTGAGTCATTTGTGGTTCAAGAGCCATGTGGCAGGTGAATGTTACCAGTAATTTGACATCAGGAATATGACAACTTCTTCAGTCTATGAGGCCAAGGTCAAGCTGTTTAATGAAATAAATAATCTATCATTTAGTTTCTCATACATTATATGGTTCGAAACTTTTTGCTCTAGGTGAACTTTGTTAGAGAAGTGGTACACATGTTCACACCTGCATCAGTGCTATCTAGAATTCCAGATAGGACTAGTTTTATTTGGTTTGGAGGTTTAGTCACGGTATGTTTGCTTTGTTTTGTCTTGTAAAACCCAACGTTTATCTAAACTCTTAACTTTGGATTGGTCTCCTTGCAGTGTGGTCTGTGGGTTGGCTACATTTACTTGAATTTTGGTTTTCTAAAGTTTTTTTTTGTGTTTTCTGACTAGATATACCTGATCATGTATTATATATAGTTAACTAGTTTTAAAGTTATGGTTTACAAACTAATTTGTGTCACATGAACTTCTGCTTCTAATTTCTGGAGGAAGTAAATGCCCTTATGCTTAAATTAGCTCCTATCCATAGTTTCATTTTAGAGCTCCTTTTATTTCCATTTGTAGACATGGTTAGTGTAGACATGTATGTTTTTATTACCTGTATGAGATCATCTTCTTATTTTCTAAGCCTGATTTTCTGCACGATAGATTACATAATATCACAGATGAATCCACCACTATACTGTATTTTAGGGCTGGACATTTTAATTGCTTTTCCCCAAGCGCTTACTTATAGTTTAAACAGCTCTAAACAGTGCTTCAGACTTTGCTCAGTATGTGCAGTACTCACGCAGAAATATTGTAACAACTGTTAGGTCTGCATGTAGGTGAAGTACAGCATAACTCTCCCTCGAATTAAAATGAAAAATTAACTCATTCACTGCCATTGACGTGTTTTGGTGTCATTTCAAAGCCGAACGTTGTCTACCAATGACGTGTTTTGGCATCAATCGCCTTTTATGGGGGGGGGGTTTCTCCATTTGCTTTGGGTTCTAAGGTCAATAACTTGAGAACCGAAAAAGCTGGAAACAAATTTTTTTTCCACATGAAAGAAGAGACTTTACACTTTATTTTGATGGGTACCATGTTTATGTAGTCCTAGAACTCGATATTATGTGAGTCTTGAAAATCAGTCAAAATACTCTAAAATGCCTGGCAGTATGGGGGTGTCTGTTCTGAAAATGCCTGGCAGTGAATGAGTTAAAAAAGAATTTGCCTATTTATGCAATTTTGACTAACTTACTAACAACTATTGCACATCTCTACTCTATGTAACATAGTTATATCACTTAGACTATAGTATCCATCCATTTTTAATCCTTACTGTTATAGTGTTGTGTGATGTATATAATATCCAGTGGTGTGATGAGGATAATAGGCTCCCTTCACAGCAGAACAACTAAAACTAACTAATAACTTCTCATATTAGGAAGTGACAAAGGTGTTACTAATTATATGTCAAAGCAGTGTATAACGGTATGAAGATGTGATTAATTACATCCTTGTTTTTCATCTATGACTTGTTCAAAGTTTGGTATTTGTATCCTCTGTTTCTGTACTTTACCTTTTGCTGCTTGTGTTGCAGATCGTGTGCAGCGTCAGGAACGAGAGGTGATGCTGAAGCTGAAGGAGGTGGTGGACAGGCAGAGAGACGAGCTGAGAGCAAAAGTCCAGGAGATAACCACCATTTCCAAAGAAGTGGAGGCGGTAAGGAGACATAAATGCATGCATGACCAGTCATCTGCAGGTTCAGGCATGGGCAGCGGCTCGCACATGAATTAATATTAAATAACTAGCTGTCAAATACTAAGCTATGTTTCATTATTTAAAGTTTTCTTCTTCCCTCTCCTTTTTGAGCAATACTTCTTGAATTTATTTTGTTATTACAAGTGTACATCGTAATTGCTATATTGTCTTGATCACCTCTATTTATTAATGTCTTTGCTTTGCTATTAGTTATTTGTACACATAAAAGTTTTGCGTTGTTTCTACTCAAAACAAATAAATGAATGAATGAATGAATGACAAGGGTGACACGGTGGTGCAGTGGTTAGCACACGTGCCTCACAGCAAGAAGGACCCGGGTTCGATTCCCGGGCGATCCTTGGG
>JAQQZY010000006.1:22457780-22472862 GCA_030068375.1 Ostorhinchus rueppellii | reverse complement strand
AAAAAGGTACAACCGGAGGCAGAAGTACAGATAAGGATGAGGCTGAGGCAAATACTGGAAAACAAGGCGAAGTCCAAATACCAGGTCTGTCCAGAAAGCATCGATTCCAAACATGGAAAAGGCAGGCTCGGAGATCCAAAAAAACAGGCAAAAGGTCACAAGGG
This sequence comes from Ostorhinchus rueppellii, assembly GCA_030068375.1. NCBI lineage: Eukaryota > Metazoa > Chordata > Actinopteri > Kurtiformes > Apogonidae > Ostorhinchus > Ostorhinchus rueppellii. The sequence goes on along the minus strand of JAQQZY010000006.1, from coordinate 22,472,698 downwards.
TCTAAGGCAGGCACCTCGGGGTCAGTAACAATAGGTCAGTACACGGAAGAAACACTCAGGGAAATAAACGCTAGTTGTACACAGGAATGGTGACGAACTCGCGCTAGTGGCACAGGAGAACAGAACTTAAATACATACACAACAGGGAGGAGAAACACAAATGACAAACGAAAAACAGCTGAGAGGACAGGTGCAGGGGATAACGAGAAACAGGAAGTAAAGACGCCAGACACGACACAGGAGGAGAGTAACAAAATGAAACAGGAAAAGACAAGACAAAACAGAAAAACAGACTAACGTCTGTTTACAGACGTGACAATTTTCTTTGAATGTTTGCAGCTCCAGGAGCAGTTGGAGCGCTTCATGAAGATGAATGCAGAATTAAGACACAAGCAGAACGTGCTTCAGGCTCAGCTGAAGAGTACTGTGGAGAGAAAGGCTGACATGGAGGCTGACCTGAAAGAGAAGAGCAAAGAGATAGAAAACCTACAAGCACTGCTGGACAGAACAAACAGCAACACCCTTGTATGCATGTTATGTTTCTGTATTCTTCTGTTATTACATGTATATATCATTCTAACTGTTGAAGTTGTTATATGCTTCCAGTGAATCTGATGACTTTCTGTTTTCTCATCAGTCCAGTCCAAGTCAGTCAACTCAAAAGTCGACCAAAAAGTCAACAGGTGACCAAAAGGATCCTGATATGCCATGCTTCACCAAGAAGGAAGTGCGTGATATCATTTCTGAGAGGAATGAGCTTAAAACCAACCTCTTTTTGGTGCAGGAGGAGCTCAACTACTATCAGAGGTAGGCTGACTGTGTGTCTGCAGTGTGTAATGAATAGTACAGAGAGGATACAGTTCAGGGAAATGTCAGGGAGAAAAGTCAGAGCTTATGAAAACATCTACAATGCCTGAAGCAGATGTAATGGCAGGAAACAGGCTAACTCTTAAAATTATACAAACATACACCAAAACTGCAATCACAAATAAACAGTATTTATTCATATTAAATAAACTACTTGTGTTGCTGCTATTAATGCAACCCTGAATGCTTGGCGTCTGTTTAAACTCACTGGGCTGAAGAAATTCAACTATTCTGAGGATTACTATTGCAAAAACACATCATCAGTAGGGTAAAACTAACCTTCCGTCTCATAACGGTTTATTTTGATGATCCTTTTGATGCTTTTTAAATTTACCCCTTGTGGTTGTGGTTGAAGTTGCAGTGCAGTGACAGAACTTCCTGAATGGAGTTATTGACTACATGTTCTTCCTCTCATCTCTTGTATTTTAAATCTATCCAAAATAAGCAAAAAAAGTGTTCACAGAACCTTTCTAGGTAATGAGAAATACTGACAGTGATAACATGACCATCCACACAAAATATATTTGCTGATTTTGATAGTGACTAAGGAGGTTTTGGATGAATCAAATAATGAATTCCTATGTGAGTAACTCATTTGCATATCAGTGTAAATGATAATGTGTGTGTGTTATTTTTTCAGGGAGATCTTGAACGAGGAAAGATGTCCTGGTTTCCTGTTGGAAGCTGTTCGCTCTGTCATCAAAAAAAGGAGAAAGCTGATCAAGGCTAAGATGCTTGGAATTCCTGCGAATGAATGCAGCAGGTTTGCTTTACAACAAAATAATCACACATATTATTTTCATATCCAGAGCTAAAGCCAAAAAGAAAATGAAGCTGCACAAGACTGATTCTTTTATTTTCCCTCTAGTGACGAAGAGGAGAAGAATCCTCTGTTCGGGCAGACAGAAGTTGATGGTGCTGAAGTTGATGACACTGATAAACCAGCGGAGTCACGCATTCGTAACCTGTGAGTACAACATCCACCTACACATCGCCACACGTCAACAGTATGAAACCCTATTGCTTCCAGTTGGAGTTAGTTTTTGTTTTTTTCTGCACAGATTTACTTAAGTGTATTATTTGAACAAAGTAAACATGACGTTTAAGGATGTCAGCTAGCCTCTGATGTGTGTTTGTGTTTATACTGACTTTGACAGAGTTGTCAAATTATAGAGGGAGAGGAAATGGGTTTGCTGCTGCAGTGTGTTTCTCTGATTATCGTTACCATCGTGACAGACCAAACCCTCAGTCATGTCATGAACACACACAGTGCCACTCCCAACAGTGATTTGTCCAATGAGGAGCTCATTAATAAATAGGCCAGTTGGTGTTTTGGTGGGCTATCAACTATGTGTTTATGTGGCAAGAGATTAGACTGATATCACAGAGGATTTCTGCAGACAGGAAGGCGCAGGATTATCTTACTCCATTTTCTCCAGCCTGGGAAAGGGAAATGCATTAAAAAAAGTCCTGAGGCAACCATGAACTCAGATGTCCCTTCAAAACTGAAATCTGGTAACAAAAATAGTTTTTAATGTTAATATAAAACACGTTTATACTAAAGTATTATTAGGGTGTTAACTGAGGTAAAGGGAAGAAAATCTAACTTTGGGCAAACACTTTCCATTCTGGACTGCAGAAAGACTTTTATAGACATCTTAAGTCTTAACAGGACATAGAACAGAGCTGGTAAAAATTGTACTTTTTTGCTTTATTACAAAAAATATTTGATTAACTGAGTGGGAAAGTATTATAGTAATAGTATATATTATAAAATAAGAACTATATTTAGTAAAATGTCTCCAAATTGAATCCTGCACAGAATGATAAAAAGCAGGATGAATTAAATTAATAAAAATAAATAAAATCTACTAACATATAGCTTTTGTCTTCAAGGTGAAATTGTACAGTTTCACATAAAGTTGGAGTAAAATATTTTACCTCTTCTCATGAATTGATAGTGACAATGTGAGTTATTCTTGATAAAGTGCAACTAGAAGTCAGTATTTAGTTATAGCACCTGGTCAAAGGTGATTAGTGATGCATGTAAATAGGAATAAAAAGAATGTGTTTGAAAACCAAATTATTCCAAATTTATGGGCAACAGTGTACAATTGGCAAGAATTTGCATCGATTCTCAGGTCAAAGGATTGTAGAGATACTTATTTGCTCTGATTCTGATCAGATGATGGGAACATGACACTCAGTTTAGCTGCTATTTTTCACCCTTTGCTACAACATTTGGCATATAAACAGCCATCCAACATTATGTATTGTTTTCAACAGTCAGATACATTCATTCATTCATTTTCTATACCCGCTTTATCCAGTCAGATACAACTTATTTTTATTTTATATCCTGTGCAAGATGCAACAGAATGAGGTTAGAGGGCTTCTCCTGATTTGAGGGAGATATTTCCAGGGTGTGTGATGTCAAATATGTCAAACTGAAAAAAAATAAATAAAAAGGAATCTCAATCATTGGCTGTTTGAAGAGTTAACTGCCTTTCAGTGACTTTCCCGCTTCATAAAACCTATTTTAGCTATATCAATGCAGCACTACAGCTTTTATTACATGGAGAGAGATACAGCCTTAAAACAGTGATAAAAACACACCACAGACCTCATCTGTGAACTTAAGTCCTGGTTTCATGTCTCTCTCCTGACCCTGTCTCTGTTCTGAGGTCTTTATCAACTCTGGGCTATATTTAGCGTAATCCCTCACAGCAGATCTGACCTCAGGCCCGTCTGTCTCTTCTGCTCCGTCGCTGCAGCTTTGGCTTCCTGACGCGATCTGGCAGCAGCCGGAGCCCCACCCATATGAGCAACTCCGCCTCCACCTGGGAGATCATTGGAGACTCTGAGGCCAATGAGGACACAGAGCAACAGTCGTCTTCCTGAACCCGGTACTGAACTGCAACCAAACACCCTTTTCTGTCACAACTTATTCCTCAGCTCCTATCAGGATGTCTGGCTCAAGCTGAGGACAGGACATTTGAAAACACTGGGTGTGAGCAACACTTGGACATTTTCAAAGAGGACATTTTGTCTTGCTTCTTTCATTTCTTCTTGTTAATTCCAGTCTTACTCTGATTCCCCCTTGTTTTTGTTACAGTGTGTAAGGTACAATGTACTACCGTATTGAGAGGGAAGCATTTTAATATGGCCTGAAAGCTTCTTCCTTGTGTATGTACAGTGATGTTTTAGTATGCATTTTGGAGGGAAGTTTTTTTCTTTTGTCATTGAATTCTTAAAAAAAACCAAACAGATATTTATGTAAATTGTCATACATTACATACCAAAGACATTACAACAGTATATGCTAAAATGATACTATCTACTATTGAAACATGGAAAAAGTGTCTAATACAGAGTACACCACTGTTCCACAAGAGGGCATTGGTTTATTTTAACAACAAAACATACATATTAATCATGTAACTTTTACCTCAGTTGGGGTGTTTTTAAGCCATGTATTAACTAATTATGTTTCATGAATGAAGCATGTACCTGATTAAGAAGAAAATAACTTAACAATCTTCTTCATGTCAGTAGTGAGTGTATTTAAACTCACTGAGCCTTAATTTACAGCTTGTGCGGTGGAAATGTATTTTCTTAACTCATCAAACTTTGCACGGAGCCAAAGTTGTTGTTGGTATTTTACTTGATGCTGGTGCCATAGTGTGCATGTATACACAGATGAGTGTATAGACATGTATTCTGGTGGGTGGATGAGCCGCTGCAGATTACTTACTTTAGACGGAAGAAGTTAAGTGCTTTTTTTGTTCAAATGCAGTAGTGTGTTTTTAGTCTTCAACACCTTTAGTTGATGAATTGAAGTCACCATGTTCTGTATTTCTGATCTTTCTGCTCCTTCTAAACATCTAACCATAGTCACTGCACAAGACGTGACAAACTGCTGATAGTGTATTTCACAGAAGAGGCAATGTCTTCCAATTAGATCATATTTTACTACGGTATTCCATTTGCAATTTATTTTTGTAAACATGTTTGTAATGACTATTTCGCTGACAAAAGCAGACCTCAAATCTCAACCACCATGTGAAATTTATTGCTAATGTGATAAAAATCAAAACATGGCTTGTCTGTGATGGTTTGTTTAATAAAGTGTAGCTGAATGAACACATTATTGTCTTTTTTTTTAAGTTATGAAAAGGAAAACGCTACAAGAGCTCAGACCATTTTCTCTGATTTTCATGACTAATAAGGAGGAACCAAGGCACTCTTCATCATCTCCTGGAAGACTTCAACAATAGATTCTGGGAAAATGGTGAACACTATGGGTGTGTGTTGTGTTGTGCTGTATTGTATTGGGAGTGTGTGAGAGTCCAACTTATGTGTGCGGCTAATTTGGTGCGTTAGTGTTCGTCCATCTTTAAAAAGCTCTGTGTCTGGCTGAATAGCAGGAAGTGGCTCTGACTTCCCCAGGAAATGGGGAACCTCGACCCCTCTCGCTGCTTTGGAGCCGCAAGACAACTCATGGGAGAGACGGAGAGGGAGAAGGGGAAGGAGGGAAGGGTGGAGGACAGACAGAAAGACAAACGCTGGTAGACCAAACTCAAGAGAAAGGAAGGACAGAAGAGGAGACTCTGGAGTAGGTTGAAGAGAAAGGATCAAGATAAAGGTGTAGACTTTTATTTGGCTTCCATCTTGGTGGAGATGAAGTTTCTCCTCCAGGCTGTGGGTGTTCTGCTCTGCTGCTCGCTGTCCTCCTCAAACACACTGGACCCTGCAGGGAAAAACGTCTGTCGCAGCCTCAGGTACAATTTAACTTTGACAAATAAAGAATATCAGGAAGGTATAAGCGGAAACACACAGGATTCATGACGTTCATCTGACAGATTCCTCTATGTTTGGAATTTGCGTCGCCTCATCTATTGGTACAACAACGGCAAGATGGAATCGATTCATTATCAAGTATTAAATTAATGACCAACTTACTCATATTGAGAAAGAAAAAGTCAAACATTATCTTATTCTTTTAACTGTCTTGAGTGTTTATGACATTTTTACTCATAAGTTGAGTACCTTCATTTTATGGATCAAACAAGATGTATGAGGAGGTCATATTGGCTGGTAAATTGACATTTTATCCTTTTTAGATGACACTTTATAGACAGAGCAACCAATAAGTTAATCAAGTAAACACAATAAAGTGTAACTGTTAATTGCAGGCATTTTTCTTTTGTATAATGATTTTTTCTTTTTTTGTCTAAATAGAATTTGTCAATTTTCTCTCAGATATTCAGTAAATTTTCACATTTTTATACACTTTTTTTTTTTTTTTTTTTTTTTTTTTTTTACATTTGTATATTCAGGGACCCCTCCACTCTAGAATGTTGCACTGGATGGCGCCAAGAAGGAAAAGACTGCAGTATACGTGAGTTAAAGTGTTCAAACGCAGCAGCTTTTAGATACTGTTTATTTTACTGGCTCCATGTTGGCCTAGTGTGTTCTGAGTTGTCATTCACTGTGTGTGTAGCTGTGTGCGAGGGCGAACAGGCCTGTCTGAAGAATGAACTGTGTGTGAAGCCTGGAGTGTGTCGCTGCCCACCTGGATACTTCGGCGCTCACTGTAAAACACGTGTGTAAAAACATCCTGAGTTCCTTGGTTTGTGTCCAGCTGGGGACCATTGTTGCTTGTCACCATCCCTCTTTCCACTTATTTCCTGTCATTTTATTAGTATGTATATCTAAATGTGCGATGTGAGCTTAAATATCACTGAACTGACACACATCCCATAGCTGATTTGCACAGTTTAAGCTCAGGGTTTACAACTACGGTCAGTCCATTTCTTTTACAATAGAGACTTGTACATGTTTTATATATATTACATTCAACCATGCTGTAATGATTTATTCCAAAAGTACACATTTTAGTGGTTAAAACAATAACACCAGTCTCACATCTGGACGTTAGATAGAATATCACTAAGGGCTTTCTGTTAAGTGCTGTGTGTTTAAGTACAGACATAATTAGAAATACCTGGACCTTACAGGACAGTGATGCAACAGACATATGATGATAATATAGAGCATGTTGCATTGCTGACAATTAAAGAACCCTAAAGTACATGAAGTAGTTAAAATGAGCTTAGCCTTAAACATCTACACCAGTAAAATGCAACATTCACATAAATGCACCAAAAATGTACAGTAGTAAAACACTTTTACTTTTAACAATTTAAGTACATTTTGCTCATTTTACTTACATACTTAAGTAAGATTATCTACAAATTTGTGTTTTTTCCCTGTGTTATTCATACTTATGCTAAGTATCTGAATTCTGCCTCCACCTTACATGTCTTTGTTATTACCAGGTTGTCCCTCTGAGTTCTGGGACTCAGATTGTCGTCGGGTGTGTCCGTGTTATCCACACGGCCGTTGCCATCCTGCCACAGGTGAGTGCACCTGCAACACAAACCGGTGGGGTCCACTTTGCCAGTTCACTTGCAGGTGTGCACGCCATGGCCACTGTGACCCCATTTATGGAAACTGCACCTGTGATGAAGGTTGGTGGACGTCAACCTGTGCCAAACCCTGCCAGTGTGTGAGTGGGGGCTCGGTGGGCCCCAGTTGCGAACAATTGACAGGACGCTGCCAGTGTCACAGGGGCCACTGGGGCCTGAAATGTCCAGTCAGTTGTAACTGTTACATATCACAGTGCAATCAGCGGACTGGTGTGTGTGAGTGTGATCCAGGCTGGTGGGGACCCAGCTGTGACCGCAGTTGTAACTGTGACCTCACACACAGCAGCTGTGACTCAGCCAATGGGCAGTGCCTGTGCCAGCCGGGGTACCAGGGGCCCTACTGCAACAAGCCATGTGCACCTGGTACATATGGGAGGGGGTGTACGATGAGGTAGGTGGGTGTGAAGACATAAATGTAGATATCTGTGTTTGTCTCCTGTGTGTTTCTAATACCTGTCTTTATCTCTCTCTAAGTTGTGGTTCCTGTAAAGACAACCAGACCTGCTCTGTCATTGATGGTACATGTGCTGCCTGTGATCCCGGTTGGAAAGGTACACAGTGCAACAGCTCCTGTCCATTCGGTTTTTATGGTGACGGCTGCAAGCAGACATGTCCACAGTGCAGGAAAAATGAGTCCTGTGACCCAGAAACAGGGAATTGTAGGAGTTGTGATCCTGGATGGACTGGACCCAGGTATGAATGTCTGTCATACAGCAATGTGGTGTTCAGTTTTACTGAGGTTTCAGCTAAAGAGATGGTCAGAAAAACAGGTGCTTATAGAAGAATTAATAACTCCTACAGAATGTGTATTACTGTGTGTGTATATATATTAAAGATAAGCAAATAAAACAATGATGATGAGTGTTAGGATCAAATATTTCTCCTCGGTGTCAAAATGTCATCTCACATCAGCTGCATTGCCATGTATTGATGACATATAATGACTGAATTATCCAGGTTTTTTCTTTGTAAACAGGCCTTTCTACTTCAATGACACTAATGGAAATAATTTTGGAAGCAATAAATAATAAGCCAATCCATCCAAATAATAAACCAGTCCAGTTTTGGTTATGATTTTGCTGTCTTAAAAAAGTTCATGAGGTTTATGTAGTTTACTGTCAATGTACAAATCAAAGAAAAATGATGCCATGGTCATCTTAAGTAGCGCTCAAAAGGTTTTAAAAATACGCAACGATCATATTTTTTCTTGTTTCTTCTCATTTGTGAAATAGCTAGAGTGTGTGTCCTTTCCATGTACTCTGAACTGAGGGTGTATCTTTGCTTATTACTTGACAGATTGCACTGCCCACATGTTTCAAAGAGAAAATTTCTCCTAAAGAGAAGTTCTATTTACAAATCACACGTATAAATTTAGCTGTTTGTGTAATTGTATAGAAAATAAATAGAGTATAATCATAACTGTGTTTCATCAGATGTGAGGAGGCCTGCTCTAATGGCACTTATGGAAAGGCCTGTAGCTTCCTGTGTAACCCTTGTCTCAGTGGTCGCTGCCATCACGTGACAGGAAAATGCATCTGTGAACCGGGTTTTCAGGGAGAACGGTGAGCAAGTTTTCTTTTCCCTTTTAAAACACACAGACAAGTTCATTTAAACACTGATATATATGGTGAGGAAAGTCCTACATTCCTCTCAACAACATGCCTTTTTGTTGGTGTTCTATCTGTTTTGGCTCTACCCATATGATGTAGTAGTGTATAGTGTCAGTATAGTTGATTTTTTCAACTGAGAGTATTATGTTTTATTCTAGAACAGTTTTTATTCATGTGTTTAAAGATGTTAACCAGCACTTCTGTTATTTGATGCATGTGCTGCTTTTAAGTAGAATAGTCAAAAATAGAGTTTTTATTTTATTCTCATCCCACTGTCTGCTAGTCATCATCCTTTCACTATAAACCAAAACAGATGAAGGGTCACCATTTATACAGTGGCTTTTTGTTTGCTGAGTTGGTCTAATTATGTGAATCGTGTTTTCCAGCTGTAACAGCAGCTGCCCCGCCCTACAGTTTGGCACTGACTGTTCCTCTGTCTGTAACTGTGGAGAGGGCGTTGGCTGTAATGCAGTGACTGGAGCCTGCCCCAGCAGTACGTCTGTCCATCCATCCCTCCATCCATTAGCTGTGAGTTGGAGCATTTCCACCTGAAGGCCGTCACTTGTCTTTGTGTGTTTGTGTGTGTTCGTCAGGTATCCGCGGTGCTGTACTGGCAGGTGTGCTGGTTCCCCTGCTGTTGTTGCTTCTCGCTGTGCTCTTTTGTTGTCTGTGTTGTGGAGGAGGTCCAGCTGATGGCAAAGACAGGTCTTTAACTCACTTCCCTCTTCAGTTTTATGTCCACTTGACCAATACGTTACATCAAAACCAGACTACTTTAAGTCAGGGGTGGCAAATTTATTTTAGTTCACATACACATATGTAGGCCACATACAGTCTAATTTGATCTCAAGTTGGCCAGACAAGTAAAATTATAGCATAAAAAATAATGACAAAAAAAAGGAACATTACAGTATGAAAATGTTTACATTTACAAAGTATTCTTACAGAAAAAAAAGTGAATTACCTGAACATGGACGAACAACCACAAATTTCATAAGGAAAATAAATGCAATTTATATAGTATTATGCCTGACCTTAGAATTTACATATGTGCATTACAACTTACATATCTCAGTGGATCTACAAAGTTACAAAACGTCTAGTAACAGGCATCTGGAACTGAAAAATATAACATTTAACTTTATAATCAATTCAACTTCTCTGACCTGACTGTCAGTGTCGTCTGTGTACTTTTTGGACTTTGCAAATTCATCCTGTGGGCCAGATTGAACCCTCTGGAGGGATGGTTTTGGCCCACAGACCATATGTCAGACCACCCCTGCCTTAAATTGTTTCTGGAGATGCAGCATAATATCATGCATAAAATGAAAGGGCTTGGATTTGGATCCATGTCATGGTATAAATATTTCTTTTGTTGCTCCAAACCTGAGCAACACATCGATAAAGTAGAAGACAAAAACCAACATTAAGTGTAAATATTAACTTTATAGCTTTTATGTGCAGTTGGGCTGATCAGTACATTTCAGGGGAAAGGCTTCATGAGTTTCAGCTGTTCAATAAACACAAATCATTATGCAACAGTACTGAATTCATCTGTTGTAGGGCGACCGTAGCTGAGGGCGGATGGTCAGTTCGCATGAAATATCATGTTTATAGTGTCCTGGCCAACATCAGCGCTGCTCTGCCCTGTATCTCTGTTTGGTCCTCTGGTCTGCCTCGTGTCACTGGTGAGTCTCACAGAACAATATTTAAAACAACTTACACTGTCATGGAATTCCAACTTTATGAACAACAATGTAAAGAGTTAAGTTATTGTTCAAATCCCTGGTGATTAGAAAGTGGGTTACATCTGAAGTGATTATTGAGGAAAAAAAAATTACATGTAGAATATTATTGTTGTTACGCCACAGTTTTTTTGTTACCAGAAGGACTACTGGATAAAATATGAACTTACAAGAATATATTAAATTTTGTAAAAGGGTACCATGTAGTTGGAAGTATTAGACATAAACACTTGTTGACTTTTCATGAAGTAATTTGATTATATTTGAATAACAAATCAAAAATTCTGTATCTTTGTGGTTTGATTGGAAATATAGGCATATTTGCAAATATCTCTATATTTGAAGGAATTACATACAGCTTACATTACAGCAAAAAATACAAAATTGAAAGCTCCCCAATTTACAAAGTTCTTGTTGCAAAACTATTTACAAATCATTTAAAAAATGAAAGGGCTTTGTACAATCCTTATATACAATCTCCTAACACAGATATAACTAGTAGTTTATTCTGTGTAATCTGTGTTTTCAGTATCTCATCATGATCCAGAGCTGACATTCAATCACAGCTTCATCGAGCCTCCTTCTTCTGGCTGGGTCACAGAGGGCTCATCCTTTGACAGTGATGAGGAGGAAGCAGAGGCTCTGTACTGCATCCCTCCAAGAGAAGGTACACTCTAGATTTCCCTCTTTTGGTGCTGAGTCAGACCCCAACAGGCTGATTTATTTGTAACTCTGATATATTTCCTTATCCTATGTATCCCATCTGTTCTTCAAAGGCAATTCCAAAACCTGGGTATTGTTGCCCACTTAAATTACTACAAGTCACAGTCAAAAACCAGTAGTGTATAAAATGATCTCTTTCCTGGCTCTTTAATATATAGATATGTGTATCCATCAAATCCATCTTGGAACACAATTTTCATCACCTTCTCTGTCTGGAAATTTCCATTCTTTATTTCTGCTCTAACGTCTACTTTTTTCATACATTTGTGATATGTTGTTGAATGTTTCAGTGCCATCTGCTGGATGTGTTTTCCTGTTTTGTTTTTACTGATCTAACTTTTTTTTAAATTTTCAGTGAATTAGTTGATTATTTTCTCGATCATTCAATTAGTTGCTTTGTTTAATGAAATGTCAGAATGTGCTTAAAACTGACTTGAAAGTTTACTGGTGTAGAAAAGTAAATTAACTGGAAAATGTTCAAGGCTAGCATCAGAAATCAATGCTTTTTTCTTAATAATCACTCAAATCTGTTGCCAATAAGCTTATCTGAGAATGAATTGATTAATTTTATGACTCTAAAATATTGCTCATCCAATGAACTGGTAGATCAAGATCATATAGAAAACCTTTCACAAAGATTATAAGAAAGGCTGCTTCTGTTGCCAAAACTGAGGAGAGAAAACAATAGATAATATTACTGTATAATAAACTGAATGGCTCAGGTCAGTACATACATAGAGCTGCGTCTACTCACTCTTCTGTCTGCTTTTCTTGGACAGACATCCCAGCGGTGGCGGGCGGTGAGTTCCAGGAGATGGCCTCCAAATGTAACATGTTTTTAGACCCGACAGGCTTCAGCAGCGAGGACATCTCTTCACCCTTCAACATCCCACGGACCTCCAGCATCGCCAAGGCCAAGCGTCCGTCCGTCTCTTTTGCTGAAGGTACTCGCTTCAGCCCAAAAGAGCGACGTGGCTCCGCTCAGGATCCCAACGCTCTCCCTGGACATCCACGCACTAAACCCAAACCCACCTGGGGGATTTTGATGGTCTCTGCTCTACAGAATCAGGGGGGTGCAGCTAAAACAAGAAATGAGGATGGAGGTGAGAGTGAAGATGTGGTGGATGTCCAGGAGGCAAATAATCAGGAGTCAATCTATGAAGGAGAGGAAGAGGATGTGGACAGAAACTTCACCACGCCATCCTGTGCCACACAAAGACCAACAAGGACCAACACTGCTTATAAAGGCAGCCACGTCCCAGCATGCACCACTGAGACTCAGACTGGGGTTGTGAATAAGGTCACTACAGTGTATGTGACGGTGGGTAAGGCGGGGCGGCCGGTGTCCAGAGCAGAGTCAAGCTCAGAGGGTCCTGTCCAGGCCATGCTCCGCAGACTGGGCAGCCTCCAGAGACAGAAAGAACAGGAATCAAGCAGAACCAAAGTTAAAGGAGCTGAAGGGGTCACCAAACCTCCCAGGAGGAAGCTCGGCGCTCGAGCCAGTGCGTGGGAGCAGGGGGAGCCGTCCGGAGGGGAGACCGGCATTTGTAAACCTGTCAGGAGGAAGCATGCCCACCAAAGCTCCCCAGCTGACACAGTGGGTGGGAATGACACGCCGGCATCAGAGAGCAACACTCCCAAAAGGCCGCTGTCATCCATTTTGAAGAGCGTCCCAGAAGTGGCGTCAACTGGAGACGAACAGAGCACAGGCCAAACTGAGAGCAACTACCTGACTGTTGGACCAGCAGGGGACGCCGTGAGCCTCACAGAGGTCATCACAAACCAGGGGGCAGTGGTCAGCGGGAACGACGAACCCTGCTATGAAAATGTCATCCTCAAACACTGAAGACCTCTGAGAAACGGGACTGCGTTTCTGAGACAGCGGGACCGATAAGAACAGAACTGCACATTTATCATCTGCAGGTGTCATAAATATTTATTATTGTGCTATCATTATGTTTCTTTAAGGGTTTGTTATTCAAGTATAAGTGCAGCTTACTTATTAATATTTATACAGTTTTTGTGACAACATAATTAACCTGATCTTTACATGATATTTTAAAGGAATAATGAAACATATAATGTTTATATGTTGAACTGAAATATAAAAGAAACAGTAAACTACAAAACATCAGGTGTTAATCTATGGTTTTTCAGCCTTAACACCCCATTTTCCTTTAGCGTCATTTTATAAACGCAAATAAAATGACAATAAGACAACAATTGTATGATCTAATAATGCATGTTGTCCATATAAGTAAAGGCAGGTTGCACATCTTGGCCTGTAGTTCTTTCTTGAGGGTTAACCATTAAACAAACCCTAAAGGAAAGTGTTTTGTGGAGAAAAACACAACTGCAAACGGGTTATTTTAGGAGGTAAAAAGCGAAAGAGTCTATCTTATTACAGCATGACTAACTGTGGACTTAATGCGAGTGAACACAGATATAACTTAAGCCAGAAAATGAAAGCATCCATTTTATTATTTGTAATGGATGAAAATACAGCAGTTGTTCAATAGGACATGAAAACAGATGTAACACACTCTTCATCAGTGCACAATGTACAGTTAAACTGACAAAAGCTACTTGAATCCAACATTATACTGTGACTGTATTGTGACTGTAGAGAATTAATGCAAAAGCAGGATTTTGTGACGTCACCCTTTGAATGTAATCATTTTTGATGCATAAAACTTTGTTTTTTAATGTAATCATGACAAACTGTCTCTCCTTTAAAAAAATGAAAAAGGAGATGTGAGTATATAATGCATAAAACACAATCATTAGGTCTTTATCAAAATGTGTTTCTCTAAACAAGTTCTCAACAAATAAACTTTACCTTTCACGCTATTTATTTTATGTTGTGTTCAGTGAAATGGGTCAGTTAATGTTTAGAACAAATGGTTGAACATTGGAGGAGTTAGATAATAACCCGGTGATCTTTGACTTCCATGTCTGTTGTGAACAGCAGTGTTTGGACTTTCATCGATCTATTTGCTAAAAGCTGGTTAGTCACATATTACACTAAGCAGATCTGACACTTTTTACATCTTTGCTTGAAAAGAACAATCTGTTTAATGCAAATTTGATCCAAACTACTATTCTGAAGCACCTTAAATATTAGAGGCTACTATTTCTCTGCCCCTGTTGGGTCTGAACAACCGAGCCAGTACCTGGCGATGGACCTGGGGTATGGGGGGACGCCGGGGTCAACTCTCTTACTCCTGAGGTCCACTCTGTAGTATTTATCTGGAAAAAACACAGAACATGTTAACAAGTCATTTGGTCATTTTGGGAAATGTGGGATGAGTTAGGATTGATCACTGGTTCTTAAATCCAGTCCTTCTAGCCTGTATGTTGTAGACCAGGGGTGGGCCATCCTGGTCCTTGAGGGCCTGTATCCTACATGTTTTAGATGTTTCCCTCTTCCAGCACACCTGACAGTCGTTATCAGGCTTCTGCAGAGCTGGATGATAGGCTCA
>JAQQZY010000006.1:22405900-22424516 GCA_030068375.1 Ostorhinchus rueppellii | reverse complement strand
TAAATTTAAAAACACTGCAATTACGTTTAAATTAAGAACAAACAAATAAATGAGATGAGATGAGATAAAATAAGACTAGACTTAGTGGGGAAATTCAAGTGTGACAGTGATGTGAATATAAAAATAAAGATGTAATTTTGTAATTAAAAAAAAAATCATATACACATATATTTACAGACCAGTGAAGAAGACTGTACAGTGAATACAATTGGACATGACCTAAAAACCTTCCTGATTTTAGTCAAAGATTTTTATTTATTTATTTCTAAATTAAGATATATGGAGTATAACTTAATATTGTTTGTAAAGTGAGAACCAATGTAAAATCAACAATCCGTGAACTTAGTGATGAATTTGAAATTGTGTCGCTTTCTGTTGAGTTTGTAAACTATATGAGTTGCTATATAGAACTGTTTAAATGTTACATAATTTTTATTTATTTCTTTTGCATTGTTGATATTCTATGTAATTTAATGGAGGGGTATAAGATAAGCCAAAACATGTCTGTCTTAACCTAAAAATTATAAATGACTAAATAAAGTAGAGCATAACACTCCTAAAATTGAGAGGACTTTGTTAAACCAAAGATGCCAAGTAATAATAAAAAAAATGCAACAGATATAATGTCCTTATGTTGCTGCACTCAGCATTCATTTATGTTTCATCGACATCTGTATCTGATCTTATTCTGCCCTCAGGCACTCACTTCATCTCATCCCACCATCATTCCCCACCATCCTTCTCCAGTCCAACCCACATAAACAGTTTTTGTTGTGTGTTAACATTTGCAGGATTCATTTATTAAACTATAACCTCTAGACCTTCTTGTTACACTGCTGAACATGAATTTGGCTTTATGTTCTGCAGGACGATTTTAGGTTAGTTCAGATGTTATATAGAAAATCATAAAAATGAACAGTGAGACTGTGGGATTTCATGCATGAGCAGTTGTAACATTCAGTAAACTGAAAATTACTGTCCTCCACAAAAATCTTTTCACTTCAACTTTGCACTCACGTATTGGCTTTTCTGCATTTCCTCCATGGAATGCCTTTCATTGTTTTTTATAAGTTACACCCAAACAAGTTATTTACAGGTATGTGAGGTATGTATGTCTGTGGTCTAAAGCTTTAGACCAGTTTTAATTGGTTTTGTTTTAAATGACATAGATTATACAGATGTCACTTACTCCTGCCAAGTTAATTCAGGCAAATTAGCAAACATGTAAAGATACCCAAGCCTTTACAAGAACGAGTGTGTGCAACATCAACATGTATAAACTTGTCACTGAATTTGATGGATATGTGAAGTAGAGTTTAGTTTTGAACAGATTAGCTTCTGGTTTTGTGATAGGAATAGTTTCTCTTTAGTTTAAACATGCATCTTTTTAATCTGCAAAGCAAACATAAGATAAGATAAGTTAAGATATTACTTTATTTATTCCACTGTGGGGAAATTTCAGTTAACAGCAGCAACGTACAACAAGCAAGTGCAGAGAAAAGGAAGGTAGAAAAACAAACAAGTATAAAATGAAATGAAGAGAAAAAACAAGAAATGTGGTAGTTATATAAACAGTTCTATACATTTTAAGCTTGAATTGAAGTTAAATATTATTACATATTTGCATTGCATAAGTAACTAGAGAAGCACTCGGAGAGCGCAGACCTCCGCCAAGGCAGTGTTTGTACTTTCATCCACTAGATGGGGCTGAATGTATGGATCACCACCAAAATCTTATCATCTGTAGGATACCCCATTTCTGACAATCTGTGAAAATTTCATGAAAATCTGTCCATAATTTTTTGAGTTATCTTGCTAACAAACAGACAGACAAACCAACGCTGATGAAAACATAACCTCCTTGGTAATGAAAAAAACATTGTCAATATTTGGATTTCGCTATGATTCAAGTATAACTGAAATACTGTGCAAACTGTGCTAAAGTTCTAGACCAACATTGGGCTTTTTGGTTTAGTAGAGTTGTAATGACTCTATTAATCCAATAAACCCATTTGTAAGCAGAATGCCCCTCAGCCTCTTGGGACTGTTTATGCTGTCTTTGATCGTTCTGACACAGTATGTGTGGAGCATTTCTGTTAACAACACATGAAGATAAATGACACCCTTGGCTCCTCCTCTATAGAAACTTGTTTAACAATGATGGCGTGTTTCCATAATGGTAGATCAAACCTGTGTGTCACTATTCATGAATTAAACAGCGTCATTACAGTTTCAATTTTGCAGAAGACGCCCCTTACTTTCCTTTATTTGTTTACTTTATAGATTGTTTTCTAATATGAGTGATTATGTTGTCCGGGCTGGATTGCCAAGAGAGAATGTATTTTGTTCTCTAAAGAATTAGAAAATGTCCGGTATTATGAATCGGTATTTATTTCAAATGAATGTCTTTATTCTCCAAAGTATATTTGAGTAAATGAGTTTAAATATTCTTCTATCCCCATGTGTAACCACTACAGCAAAATAAAAAAGGGCAATCATCAAAATGAAAGAGGCAATCAAAAAAGGATCATATTCAGAGGCTCAATCAGTCTGTCAATTTAAAGACCACAACCTCTGTCCTTTTCATCTCATCATGATTCACGTATATTTAGAGATGAACATTGAATGTATCCTTGATTGTGGAGCTTTTTGGCTTTTCCCTGTACAACATCCTTCCTGCATCCTTTTGGGATTATACCGATGCTCAAAGGTTCAAAGAATCAACAAAGAACGTCATTGTCTTTTACTTGATATAATATGAAACAATGACTGCAGTTACCTCTAAGGGACTGAGCTGTTGGTTAGTCAAGGCTTTGTTTCTGGTGTGAATGAATCATTTAAGTTGGTTTTTTTCAGTCAAATAGCCAATACTAATGCACATACTGCACTGTATATGCTCAGGTTAAATAAACAATATGAATTATGGACCAAGCATGTTACTGTATGTCCTTGTATGTAGTTGCAACAGTGGTTTCCAACATATCAACACACTCCATGTCAGTGGGCATTTTGGGAAACCTGCACAGCAACACTGTCCTTCCACTCCTGAAGGTCAAACCATCCCTATAGGTGAACTCTACCTGCTTTTATTTCAGTATCTAAATAATCTTTGTAATTTTCCATCTAATCGTAGGCTTAACTTTTGCTGCAGCTTAATAATACAGTAGGTTTCAGGAGCGTGGCATCCTGTAAATCATTGTAAATATGTAAATATCTTTAAACTTCCTTTAAAAAAAATACTTTTAAGAATGTTTATTCATGCCTGCCTTTTCTTTTTCACTGGTGTGATGTATATTGTTGCTGTAAACTCAAATTGATATGAATTGATATAAATTATTATAAATATTAATGTGCTTATGAATGATGACTAATATTTAGAACTGTGCTTATAACCCATATGCTAATGAGTATTCATGTCATAAATATGCTTTATAAATGATGAATTCATTGTTTGTTAATGTTTAACTAATGCTTCATCGTGTGTACTTATTATGAAATGTTACCTAAATATTGAATTATTTTACCCGTTTTTACTGTTATTGTAGCTCCCTCTGCTGCCATCACAGTTATGACAAATAAGACTATTAGTATTATTTACAATATATTGCTATTGTCATGGTTATAATTATTATTATTATAATAATTATTTGTTCTCACCCCCCCTTCCTTATCACTACTGATCAATCCATATTGTTCAGTTGCTCTTTATGTTTATTATCTTTTTCATTGTAAGAGAATGTTGTCAGTATTGTTTTTTGTCATTTCTTTTTGTTTATTTGTTTACTTGTTCAATTTGTCTTGTTTTTTTCTTTTTCTTCCAACTATGTCTTGTTAGCTGTATCAACAACAACAACAACAACAACAACAACAACAACAACAACAACAACAATAATAAAATAAATTAATAAATAAAACCCAAAAAAATGGTCACTGGGGGCAACCTGAGGATCACTGTCTAGCTCAGATACAAACACATGGACAGAGCTCATGGGTTGAACCATCAACCCTCTAGTTTGTGAATGACTTGTGAACTGAGTTAGACAAATGAAAAGTTAACATTTTTGAAACTGAAAACTGCAAAAATATTTTTCAGACTGAATTTTCAATGGTGAACGTCCTGGTAAAGAGTTCAGCTGAACTTTCAGATCTGTCCCTGCAGAAAGTTTTGGTGGAAGCCTGAGACTGAGAAGCACAGACCAAAGAGGGCGCAGAAGTATGTACAACTGATTGGAAGGCATGAAGTGTTTGTTTTACTCCAAACATTTGATGAACTACTATTTTCACTGGAACCATGCCCAAAGCCATCCTAGAGGGAGGCTGAAACGACTGCACACACTCACCATTCCTAATGGTTCAGATAACATGTTATTCCTTGTTGATGTGTTTGGGATTTGTGGCTGTGGTGATGCCTATAATCACAGCTCCTGTCACATTTACAATGTTAATGCGGCTGCAGTTTGTTTCTAGGCTTCAAGTAACTTTCACGGTGTGGAGTTGGGCTTTAAAATATTAATTATTAGTAATATCTCAACAATATGAGGACATTTACAGGTTTTATCTGAGATTCACCCTGACACTTCAAGTGTTTTAATGTGTTTTGCTTCTGCCTAACTGCTTTTACCACCTACTGAGTTTACAAGTTCCTTCCTCTTTTTTACCCTGCCCCCTGGAGGGGAGGCAAGGGGTATTGTCTTTGGTTCGGTTTGTTTGTTTGTTAACACTCTATCAGCAAAGCTATTGGTTAAATTCAGACCAAATTTTGCTTGTAGATTGCCAGAATAGATCTCATTACATTTTGGGAAAAATAGATTAAAGTAAAAAAAAGTAATAATTTTTAAAAAATCAATTCTTAAAATCTTCTTCATGAACTTATAATGGATAGAATTTCATGTCTATAAAATGATATTTTTTTTCCTATTTACTTCAAACTTGGCACATATATAGAGGTGATTGATATGCTGGCACCTGCACATGCATAAACATGATGAGATCAGCTGGAAACATGCCAAAATAAGCCACAATACTTCCAGGGGGCGGGGTTTGTTGTGTCTGGCACCACTTGTTATTGCTTTTACCAATGTAATCTGTCACAATTGCCACTATTTTCATGACATATTATGTTGTCTTTTCTACCCTTTCCCACACTTTTATTGGGATTAGGTATTGATCTTATTGTTTGTGTGTTTTCTTTCCTTTTTAAATTATTGGGTTAGTGAATTATTTGTACCGTAATTCTGTATTTACTTGTATTAGTTTTGAGCTTCTTGTTTGCTGTTTGTATTGAAAGAGGACATGAAGGTAGTTTGTGGGCGAGATGAGGATGCAGAAGACAAGAGTTAGATGGAGGCAACTGACTGGCTGTGGCGACCCCTGAAGGGAAAAGCCAAAAGGAGAAGAAGATTTGTATTAGTTTTGAGCTCCCTGTTTGTTTCGACTTAAAAATAAAATGAAGACAATGACAACAATTCTTATTCTTATTCATTCATTCATTCATTCATTCATTCATTCATTCATTTTCTATACCCGCTTTATCCTCACTAGGGTCACGGGGGTTGTATGGAGCCTATCCCAGCTACTTAAAGGCGAAGGCGGGGTACACCCTGGACAAGTCTTATTCTTATTCTTATTCTTATTCTTATTCTTATTCTTATTCTTATTCTTGTTCTTATTCAACCAAATAACTACATTGTGTATTCTCTATACTGTAGTAATTGATTAATTGTTATACTAACTCCTCCATGACATATAATCTTACAGCTCTAGGGTCAGGCCTGTGCAACAGAACTTGCCGTGCTGCTCTGTAGATAAATGCCTTTCTAATCAATAGATGTATTTTTTTTCTCTTTTTCCTGCTTTGGTAAGTTAAGTTGACTGTGTCCTGCTCTTTTCTATTAGCAATACTGTCATTGACACTTCTCAAAAAGGGTAAAGGCTTTGTTTTGTACACAGAATGGTGTCATAATGATGAACACTTATTGGTTTAAGAGCTCTGAGGTAGACGATGAGGTGCCACAGACCATTACTCACCCTAGAGAAAAAGAAATGTGTTAAAAGCATGATTTAAGCAACACCATATTATAATGATGATGTCAACATATATATATTTTAAAATCACATTTCCTTTTATATTCATAGAGTGTATTTATGATCACAGCATCATATCTTTAGACAGTAAAAGTGGCACATTTTTATGAGCAGTAGTTAAAAGAAAACTATTGTCTAGACCAAGGGTGTCAAACTCATTTTAGTTCAGGGGCCACATACAGCCAAATATGATCTCAAGCAGGCAAGGCCACTAAAAATAATAACATGCCAACTATAAATAATGCCAGCTGTAAATTTTTCTCTTTGTTTTAGAGTGAAAAAATTCATGGACCCGATAAGACCCTTCATAAAACACGGAGACCCTTTGAGTGAATGTATTCACATACACACACTGATAAGGATAAACGTTCATATCCAGTTTAGAGATGAGCAGCTTAAGTTAATCCCTACATCTGATCATTATTATCTGCTTGCATACACACAATATATGGAATATCATTATACAGACCAAAATGTCACATCAGACTGTAAAAATGTAAAGGTAGTAATGAAGTAATGAATGTATGGATGTTGTTATGGTCATTAAATTGTGGTTAAGTTTTTTGTTTTTGTCCATTCACATATAAGATGCAGCCATGGATGATCCAACTTTGGGAGGTTAAAATATAATGGTAGAATGGATTCAAGGTGTAAATGTAGCAAGGAGTTTTAAAACAAAAAATATTACAATGGACAGGTTTTTTTTTAATAGTTTATAAAGTAATTTATAAGATTTTAACCAATTTCACAAAAAATAATATAATAGGTAAATCTGAATGTGAAAAATGACAGAATACGATTAGAGTAACAAATTCATTAAAATGAATAAAAATGAGTAAAAATAATTAAAACTTTTGATTTCCAACTAATTTTACCTTTTTTGTTTCTTACATGTACTTTTAATAAAGGTTTTTATTTTTAATGATACTTTAAAAACTAAGTTTACATTTTTTTCCCCATTGAGATATTAATGAAATTAACAAAAATTATAGCAACTAGATTTGAAGTCAACTTAAAAATATTTAGGGCACAGCTACATCTTGAGGGCACATTAATTCACATTCATTTAAATTACAGCTTTTAATCTACTCCGTTTTATCATTCCCCTTTGGCCATTGTTTACTAATTATTCACTCAATATGGGTAAACATGCAATAAGTTTACAGTTTTTTTTCCTTATTAAGTGATACAGTAAATAACAAAACTTGTGAAAAACATTTCAACAAATAAGACAAAACAAAAACAGATTCTAATTACACATTCAACATTATACATTAGTGTGTGTGTGTGTGAGTGAGAGAGAGAGAGAGAGAGAGAGAGAGAGAGAGAGAGAGAGAGAGAGAGAGAGAGAGAGAGAGAGAGAGAGAGAGAGATGAAAGAAAAAAAACCCAAAGGAATTGGTAACTGTCATCCGGGAATAGAGCAGAGCTTAAAAGTTTAACAAAGCTCTTTATTGAGTGACAGAGAGAGTCCTTAAACAGAAAATAACATGATGAAACACATGCTAGAATAACAGAGTGGAAAACCATAGTCCAACACAAGGGTGGAAAAACACTTCGGGTAAAGATTCTTACTGTCTTCCACTTATAGTTATTGTAGATCATTCATTTATCAGACAGGGGAAGTTGTATATTCACCTGCTGGACTAGTTTCAGCTACTTCCTGTAGCCTTAAGCATCACATGACGTTACTGTGACGTGTCTTATCGGCTGCTCAGGTGGGTCGGTCAGACAGCAGGGAGGGTTTATGTCCCCTGCTGTCTGACGCCTTCTCCAGGACACATCCCAGGTGTGCGACAAGGCATATGTGCCGTCATCCCTGTTCATTGTTCTTGCCTGAACCAACGATGGTATTTGTTACTTTCAGCATGGATGACCCTGGCGTTGTTCCAAAAAACCCTGTCACTATCTATCTCTTGCTGTCTCTGCTTCGCCTCTTTACATTGTTCACCTGTCTGCTCCCTCAGCCATGCCCACTCCCTGACCCTGCTTTACCTCTGTACACTCATTATCTTCACCTGTCTGCTCCTTCAACCACACCCAATCCCTGACCCTGTCACTTCCAAATCAGCCGATTCCCCTCACCAGTGCACACACCTGTTACTCATCTGGACATATGTATATATTCACCCCACTGCCCTCTGTTCTCTGCCAGTTTGTTTCTCTAAAACATCCAGACAACCACTGCTCTGTACCAGTCTGTTGTAGTTTCCAGTCTCTGTTGTAGTTTCCAGTCTCTATTGTTCCAGTTCCTAAGTTCCTCTTTTGAACCTCCGTCTGACCAGTACAACTCCACAAGACCTTTCTCCACCTTCCACGTCCCTCCACCTGTTCCATCTGGATTCTTCCCTGCCTGCTCCCTTTAACCATTTTGCTTCTCCAGCCTTCCTCCCTGACTGTGGACATTAATAAAAGACACTAAAAACTAACTTTGTTTGTGTGAGTGCACTTGGGTCCAAACCACCCCTGTGATACACCCAGAGTCCAGACAGAAGTTCTACTGGAGAAAGGCAGTACCTGGTCGAATGGAGCAGGTTGAGGAGAGGAACACAGAGCATAGAGACAGACCAGAAAATAAACCAACAAAGGAAACTGGGAGAGAGTGCACTGAAATAGTGTGTGGTGATTGGTGGCAGGTGTGTGGAAAAGGAGCGACAGGTGAGGTGAGTAAAACAGATCATGAACGTTTGTGACAGTGTCCCCCCTCAACGGCCAGGACCTGATGGCCCTGGAACCACTGGGTGGTTGCGGTGAAAGTCAGAGATGAGGGAGGGATCAACAATATGAAGGGTGGGGTTCCAGGACTGTTCCTCTGGGCCGTAACCCTCCCAGTCAGCCAGGTACTGCCAACCACGACCCTGAATGTCAGCCAGGAGGTGCCTCATGGTGTAGACAGGACCCCCATCGACCATCTGGGGTCGAGGTGGGTGAGCGGTGGGGGGAGCCAGAGGGCAGCTGATGTGGAGCTTGATCTGGCTGATGTGGAAGGTGGGATGAATTTGCATTGGCTTAGGTAAGAGAAGCCTAACAGAAACAGGATTTATGATTTTTGAGATGGGAAATGGTCCAATAAAATGAGAAGCTAACTTGCAGTTCTCCACCCTCAACAGCAGGTCCTGGGTGGAGAGTCAAACCCTCTGGCCTGCCCGCTAGGGAGGAGCATCAGAGCGACACCCATCAGCCACCCTCTTGATCCTTGCTGAAGCTGAAAGCGTGAACGCCTGGCACAGCCTCAGATCCTCCTACATCTCCTGATCCAGTTTGCGGCTGAAGGAAATCTTATCTCCTCCTCCTGCTCAGGGAAGGGGGGAGGTTGGAAACCAAAGGCACACTGGAATGGAGAAAACCCAGTGGAGGAGGAGGGCAGAGTATTGTGGGCAAACTCTACCCACATGACCTTCTGGCTCAAGGTGGAAGGATGGGATGAGGTGAGGAGGCGCAGTTCACTCTTCAAAACCTGATTGGTCCTTTCGGTCTTCCCTTTGGATTGGGGGTGGTAACCAGAGGAGAGACTGGGTTTGGCCCCTATTAGTCGGCAGAATTCTGGCCAAGACTTGGACACAAATTGAAGCCCCCGGTCTGACATGATATCCCTGGGGAACCCATGCACCCGACAAACGCTATTCAACAAAACCCCCGCCATCTCCCCAGCAGAGGGGCATTTTGGCAGGGGGGATAATACGTGCCATTTTAGAGAATCGATCTACCACTATCAATACTACCATCTTACCATTTGAAGGGGGCAGCCTGGTGACAAAATCCAAAGAGATGTGGCTCCATGTACGCATGGGAATCGGCAGGGGTTGCAGCAAGCCGGCAGGATACTAATGGGACAGCTTGACCTGCACACAAACAGGACGCAAAGTCCTACTTTCTATATCTCATACTCTCTAACCTCCCCCTCCATGCCCTCCCACCAGAACCTCTGCTGGATCAATGCTAAAGTTCTTTTGGCCCTGGGGTGACAGGCCAGCCGGCAGGTTTGGCCCCAGTGAATGACCTGGGACCTTAAGGCAGGAGGAACATAAAGGAGGCCCTTAGGACCAGGAGGATGGCCTGACCCTCATTGGCCTTCTGCACCTGATCCTCCATCTCCCACGTCACTCTGCCAACAACTACAGACAGGGGCAAGATGTTCTCTGGTTCCTTTTGTGGAGAAGAGGGAGTGTGCAGGCAGGACAGAGCATCAGCCTTACCATTCTTTGACCCAGGCCTGTATGAGATGTTGAAAATAAAGTGGTTAAAGAACAAACAAAAACCCATCCTGCCTGGTGGGCAGTTAAGAGCTTAGCCCCCTGGCTAACCCCCACATATGTTCCAGGTTACAATGGTCTGTCCACACCTGAAAAGGAAGCTCTGCCCCCTCCAACCAATGCCTCCAACCCTCTAGGGCCTCTTTGATCACCAACAGTTCCCGGTTTCAAATGTCATAATTGCGTTCAGCAGGCATGAGGCGGTAATGGAAAAAAAGCACAGGGGTGAAGATGGTTGTCCTTAGGGGACCGTTGGGACAAAATGGCCTCGACCCCCACCTCAGAGGCATCAACCGCCACCAAAAACTGAAGGTGAGGGTCAGGCATGGTGAGTATGGAAGCGGAGGCGGATAATGCCTTAAGTCAAGTGAAGGCTTTGTCTGCCTGAGGGGACCACACAAAACTGGGGTTTTCATATAGGTTAGGGTGAACAGTGGTGTAGCAACAGAGCTGTAGTCTTGGATGAAGTGGTGGTAGAAGTTTGCAAACCCTAGGAAGCATCATAGCTCCCTGTGTGACTGAGGTGGGGCCCAGTCGCAAACCGCTTTCACCTTGGAGTCATCCATTGACACCCTGCCCTCAGACACCACAAAGCAGAGAAAGGTGACAGAAGGGGTGTGGAACTTGCATTTCTCTGCTTTTGCAAATAATTGGCGTTCTAATAGACAAGTGAGGATGGTGCAGATGTGTTGTTGGGGAGAGGATAGATCAGGGAAAAAATGAGAATGTCATCCAAATAAATGAAAATGAACCTATTCAGAAAATCCCAGATGATATCATTGACAAAGTTTTGAAACACAGCAGGTACATTGGCGAGTCCGAATGGCATGACTAGGTATTCATAGTGACCTGATGCAGTGTTGAATGTGGTCTTCCACTCATCTCCCTCCTGTATCCTCACCAAGTGATAAGCATCATACAGATCAAGCTTGGTGAAAACACAGGTGCCCTGCAGCTTTTCAAAGGCAAAGGAGATGAGTGGAAGTGGGTACCTGTTGTGGACTGTAGACTAAATGGACTAAATGTTATTTAGGCCCTGGTAGTCGATGCAGGGGCAGAGGGTAGTGTCCTTCTTCTCCATAAAAAAGAAACCGGCCCCCGTGGGAGAAGAGAAGGGTTGGATCAGTCCAGCCTGGAGAGAGGAATTGATATACTCTGACATCACTTGTGTCTCAGGGCCTGAAAGAGAGTACACCTTTCCCCGTGGAGGTGTTGTATCCGGCAACAGATCAATAGTACAGTCGTATGCTCTGTGATGGGGAAGAGGGCTCGCCTGCTACCTGCTGAAAACCTTACGTAGATCATGATAACAGGCTGGCACCCCAGAAAGATCTGAAGACGGAAGAGGCTCAGAGACAGAGGTAGAAAGGCAAGACAGGTTAGTATCTTGGGACATGGGCTCCCCCACCCTGAGGGAGAGGCAGTTGTTCTGGCATGTATTGGACCAGGTCAAAACTCTTGGTCCAGGCCAGTCCAGTCAATGTGAGGGTTGTGTGCCTTAAGCCAGGGGACACCCAACACCACCGGGTGCAAGAGGGAGTGAAGCAAAAAAATGAAGCCTGTTCAGTATGACCGTCTGGGAATGTTACGCAGGTTGTCTAGAGCCGTGGTGGAATGAGGAACCGAAAGGGGGTGAATGGTACATTTTAACTTCCAAACAAGTTCATGGCTGATTATATTTGCCTTGGCACTGGAATAGATCAAGACAGGAGCAGTAACAATAATGGGCTGAGAGGATAAACTAATGGTGAATAGTGAACGGGCAGAACTTATGGGACCTGGCCTTGGAGGATGGAAACGCGCTGACTGGAATGGACATACTTGGTAGATGTTGATCGTGTGACCACGTTCCCCACAGTAGAGGCATAGCACCCTCTGGAGGTGGCGTTGTCTCTTAGTCAGGTCAAGACGAGTCCACTCCAGCTCCATGGAATCCTTCCAAGTCCCCCCATCCCCTTGTGAGACGGGAGTTGCACCTGGATGGGGTGAGCTGGGAAAGGAACACCCTGGACAATGGGATGAAAACCCCACTTGATGCTCCTCCCACACCTTCTCTCTCCAGTGGTCCCGTAGGCGCTGATCAGTGTGGATGATGAGGCTGATCAGTGAGTCCAAATTGCTGGGAAGGTCCAGAGGGGCTAATTGGTCTTTTAACTCACCGGAGAGTCCCCCGAGGAATTGGAGAGCTGCCTGGTTCCACCCACTCTCCGCTGCCAGAGTCTGAAATTCTACTGCAAAATCTGATGCTGTCCTTTTCCCCTGGCAGAGGCTGGTAAGTCTGGGAGCCACCTCACAGCCCTCAGTTGCCTGTTGAAAAATCTTTTTGAAAGTGTCCATGAACAGAGGCCACAACCAGCAGCAGGGTGAATCCCTGCCCCACTCCGCGGTTGCCCATGCCTCCGCCTTCCGCGTGAGGTGGGTGATAACAAAAGTTATCTTGGACCAGTCTGAGGGGTAACTGGAAGGAGAGTGCTCAAAGTGAATTGAACATTAAGTAAAAAAAAAAAAACGTGTCACACCGACCAGATTCTTCAGAAAACTTATCTGGATGGGACAGGAGTAGCGAGGTGGCTGGGGATGCAGCCAAAACGGGAGCCGGTGGTGGCTCCATGAAGGTGGGTGGAAGCTCTGTCAGAGTGGAGGCCAGCGGCGGAGACCAAACCGTTGCAGCGAGTTTCTGAGGCTTTTTCCCCACACACCTGGAGTACTCGCTCACGTTGGTCGGATGCCTCCTGCATAACCTGCAGGTTATGCAGGTTATGCAACTGTGCCTCCTGAGAATGGTGACGGAGATCCTGGTCCTGTAGAGCAGTCTTTAAGAGTTCTGCCTCTGCTGGATCCACCTTCTTCTGGTCACTTTATTCTGTCATGTGGGAATAAAAGGATCCAAGAGCAAAGCTTAAAAGTTTAACAAAGCTCTTTATTGAGTGACCAACCGAGCCCTTAAACAGAAAACAGCGTGGTGAAACACACGTTGGAATAACACGGCAGAAAACTATAGTCCAACATAAGGGTGGCGAAACACCCGGAGTCCAGACAGAAGATCTTCTGGGGAAAGGCAGTACCTGGTCAAATGGAGCAGGTTGAGGAGAGGAACACAGAACATAGAGACAGACTAGAAAATATACCAAGAAAGCGAGCAGGGAGAGAGTGCACTGAAATAATGTGTCGTGATTGGTGACAGGTGTGTGGAAAAGGAGCGACAGGTGAGGTGATTAAAACTGATAATGAACAGGCGTGACAGTAACAACAACAAACAATAATTCACGAACAAAAAATTAATTAAAATTTACAGTGAACTGCAGTAGAGATAATTAAATCAAAATGCTATCAACACAGTCAAACTGATGTTATATCTATCAAATTCAGTTGCATGAAATCACACGACATGTGCACAGATTTCAACTTGTCACCACAGTTCCTCCTTGCACTGGCAGTTTCAGTTCACATTCCAATAAAGGTCAGATCGTGAATTTGTACAGTCATCATACTAGTGACTTGCCAAATCATAACTGACATTTAATGACACAGCTCTGTCAAGCTTAGTTTTATTTTTACAGGATTATAAAAAAGGGTAATTACCCTTGACACTAAAAACAGTGCAATTAAGTCTACCAAATAAAACTAAATGGTGAGCAGATCTAAGACTGGGTCCGACTGGATAGAGGAGAGACATCCTGTTTGTGATACTCACGTCCTTTTTGTCAGATTTAATGATGGCTCCAAATCCTATTACAGTATTTTGGATTAAAATACTGTATCCCAAATGGTTTAAAGAGAACCAAGAGAACACAATATAAATCCATTCAAAAGGGTCAATGAGGGAGAAGTCACAAACAATAGAAATGAAGGGAAATCAATTACAATGAAGTGATTGAATGCATTTTATTGAATTCTTCTGCAGGAGATTGTGTATCTGTACCTTTATGTGATGTCTGAGGGGATTTCAGAATGGTCAAACTGCAGTACGCAGGGGTCAAATGAGTAGGCAGTCATGAAATCCAAAATGATTTTGTATAATCTAACCAGCAGCCTCCTGGTAAACACTGTAATAAAGCTTCGCTCAGTGGAAAAAACTGCTACTGCGTGTTGTTGAATTGGTGCTCAGGGTACTTCTGAAGGTGTGATGGATGGCAGTTATCAGAGGTAAGGCAACTGTTTTATCGACCTTTACTGACCTACAGGATGTTTACTCTTTTTTTTTTTTTTTCTCAGTAGTGTCAGAGGGTTTTATGTTAGCCCTATATTATTACATACAACGTTACAATACTGCAGTTTATACTCAGCTGCTTCCTTGGAAACCTTTACCATTGTGCTGTGTTTACAATTTTTGAACCAATGTTTTAATAAGCGGCCTGAATTGGTAATGAAATGCTAATTGTGAATATGACAAACAGTATTCAGGGAGACAGCTGCATATTTTTTATTAGAAAATATCCTTGGTACAGGCAGAATAATTAATGAATTTCTGTAACTTCACTCTGAGCCAAAAAGCAAAGTATTCAGTAATAAAACTCAGGCCTCAGGGACAGTGAGTGTTTTACTATCAGTTTTCAAAAGACATCCATAAATCACTCATTTGACATTAACTAACATACAGCTTATATCTCCTAATGTATAAACATTACACTCAAGACAAAATGATCACCATTGTTATGAAGCAAATATTGTGTAATCACTACAGGGACAAAGATGTTGAAATAAACTGCATTTTAAATGACAGAGGAAAATGTGAGTTCATATGAAAATCCTGTTAAACATGAGCAATGTGGAGAAAAAGGATTTAGACAGGCTAGGTGTGGTTTACAAGAAAGATAACTTACAGCATCAACACACGCAGTAAAGTTTGATTAGACAATAGGAGAAACCAGTTTTTAGACACCCATGACACTGCAATAGTGCAATCAAATCTGAGTGATTTTTATTTTTTTGGTCCTTAAGAAACTTTTAAGAAATGTCCATTCCAGAGAAAGGTGTGCACTCATTTGCATGTCTACCAACATCCTAAAGTCAGAGTGGAAAGTTAAAGTGAGAATAACATGGAGGTGGGTGTTCATGACAGGTAACAAATTCCTCTTAATTCTTAAAAAAGTTTTGTGATATGTGCAACTGGCTGCTTTGGCCATAAATCAAATATCTGTATCTTTTTTTTTTTTTTTGTACTTTTAATACAGAGAAGAGAGATGTTAATAGAAAACACTTGGTATGTGCAATGTTTTACCATCTCAGGGTGCTGTAGAGGCAGCTGCAGTCTGGTCTCTGATGGTAAAAGTGATGCAGGTTTTTAATACAATGGGTACTACAAATGCTCAATATTACATTTAATTGTTTTTGTTGTACAGTAGAGAGTCAAATACACAAAGACAACATTGATGCTGGTTCTAATCTTGTCATAGAACTCACTACTAATAGCATGGGTATTGAAAATCCCAGAGCAGATAAATATCTTGCTGCTTTATTTAATTTGATCACAATCCTTCGGGCAGATTTGTTGCATATAAATGTATATTCTCTGCAAAAGTCTTGGGCCACAAATACTGTAGGTTTGTTGATTTATCAATTTATAGGCATATGTATTTTGGTCTCTGGATCCAGATATAATCATCATGTAGAGAAAAATATGGTTTAAAAAGGTTTCAATAGGCTAGAGCACAGATGTCAAACATGCAGCCTTGGGGCCAAATCCGTCCCACCAAAGGGTCCAATCTGGCCCATAGAATGAATTTATGAAATGTAAAAATGACACTGAAGACATTAACCATCAAGGATGTTTTAGGTTAATTCAATCTTAAATGGGTCCAACCAGTGAAATACTAACATAATAACCTGTAAAGAATGAAAACTGCTAATTTTTCTTTGTTATAGTTTTGAAAAAGTCAAACTACACAGAAATCTTTACATTTACACATTAGCATTTTACAAAATATGCGAATAACCTGAACATAAATGAACAACCTGAAATGTCTTAATAGAAGTATTTGGAATTGTACCAATATTCTGCCTGTTATTAAATGTTTTGTAGATCTACTGTAAGTGATCTGTAAGATGTCACGCACATGTATAAATAATAAACTAAGTGTAATATTGTTAAAAATACACTTACTTTTTAAATGAATTTTCAGGTTGATCCTATTTGTTATGTTTAAGTACAGTATGGAATTTAACTTTTTTCACTCAAAAACAGTATTTATAAGTACGTATTCTATTATTTATATTATTTTTCTGCTTTGGGCAACTTTAGATTGTATTAGGCTGAATGTGGCCCCTCAAATAAAATGAGTTTAAAACCCCTTGACTAGAGGGTCCCCAAAATGTGATCTTCCTATGCTTTTTACAAGTCTTGAGGTGATAATATGAGATTTACTGAACCAATTACTCAGCTGTTTTACCCCAGATTTGATTCAACACAGCAAATGTTTTTTTCATGTGAACAGAGGTCACACTAAATGTTAACTTTTACCTGAAAAACCATTTAGTTCTGATGTATTTGTGCTTATTTTGCACCTGTTTCTTGTATTTTCTTGTTCCTTAAGAAACAGACTGGTAAATAGACTCATATGGCATTTACAGCATGTTAAAACAACATGTGGTCTAATATTTTTTCCAATGGATTTATTTCAGATTACAATTTCTATACATGTTGCACCTCTGGGTGAGCCTCAGATATACGGTATCTGCTGTTTAAGTCAGAGCTTCTAATGTTAGAGGTGTCACCAGAGAGGTTTAAAATAGGAGTTCATTTATTTCCAATTTTTTTGTGCAACTCTTACCTCATACTGCCTGAAGAAATATATTTGTATATATTTGTGGTAGTGCAGCTAATAATTCAATCAACAAAATCATTACTCAGAGGAATAAATCATGCAAAGCTTTGTATGCATCATCCACATAATCCTACCTTTCACTAGCAGTAACTTGCCATTGATCATAATTTACTTTGTTTTCTTAACTAATCTTCAGCCAATGCTTCACCATGTAATTACAGTGAAAGGGGGTGTAACGCTTGTGAGTGGTCTGTAACATAAATAAAAAATAAGATGCTGCATTGACTTTTCTGTCAAGTCCAGATTTGACTTCCAAAAGCTAAGTGCTGGAGCAGTATCTTGTGATCAGATGTGATACTCTTAGCTGTGTCCAAAAAATAAGGTTAAATGCAGAAGTACTTCTCTAAAACACAGCTCTGTCAGGTCCTTTTAAAAGACCATAACGGGGTCAATAATATCTTCCTGTGTGCAAAACATGATATTGCAACTGAGAACACCAGAGCACTGGAGCAATTATTTCCCAGAAGACAATGGGACTTTCACTGAGGTGCCCCCTGGAATCTGTTCCCACATTACTCCCTCCTCAAGAACTCCATCTTTGGCAGAAAGAGCCTTCGGCAGTAGTTTTGCTCTGCAGAGGCCTTGCACGGTAACACAAGAGTTTATTCAATCTGTAATTAATCCTCTGTCTCTCATACTGCCTCACCCTCTCACTGAGGACAGGGTTTGTTCAAGGTATAGCTACGAGCTAAGGCTGTTGCTGTGTTCCTGGTTCACTGGAAGGATAGGATAGGAATCTACCTGTGTTGACATACCTAGTCCTTCTCCCTCTTTCGTCTTTATGTCTTTCCCTTACTTTCACTTTGAACCTCATGTGTTCAAGTTTCTCAGAAGTAAAAAAAAAAAAAAATGCTCCAAATGACCCCTTTTGGAGCATTTTAAAATATGTGCAGGAGCTGTTTACTTCAGCCTGATTGGTGGGTATAACCATTAACTCTGACATTTAACTTCTACTGGTTGAATCAGGGAGTGAAATTTCCAGATTGACTGGCTTTTTACCAGAGACGCACCTGTGGTTTAGTTTGCTCCATCTGGAATGTTGTATGCCTAAAATACACAAATGACCTGCCTGTGTTGTGGATTTATTCATCTGGATGTGCAACAATTAAAAGGACCCAGATCATATTTAAGACAGTTCCTATGGGCAAGTTTAGAAACCAGGGCACTGTGCCCGCTCTCTGCCACTGGCTGTGATCACTGGTGTATCTTGTGTCCCATTCAGACAAGTAACCATTCAGTCAGGTAAAGAAAGAGTGAAGGCAGGAGGAAGAGGGGGCTGCCAGCTGCCAATGACTGCACCAGTAGATCTTTTGGAACCTGTTGCAGCAGGTTTTTATTTCTGTATATCTTATTGCTGGGCTAACCTGGATACGTGCCAAACACATACACACACACACACACACACACACACACACACACACACACACACACACACACACACACACACACACACACA
>JAQQZY010000006.1:22326071-22338973 GCA_030068375.1 Ostorhinchus rueppellii | reverse complement strand
TATTTTTCCTTCAGCCTATATTTGGAGCATGGGTTTTATTAGTTGACCATATTCCTGGCTATTACTGGACATCCGTTTTTTTATGTGAGGCAGTATACGTTCTACATTTTACTTTTTTTTTTTTACGTAAGGTACAAAAAGATCACACTGGAGGTAACTGAAGACTTGACACATGACACTGTGGCACATTTAACTGGTTAAGAACTTACTTAAGTTTCCCAGGCAGACTAACCACAGGTTGAAAGATCCTCTGAAAGAGACTGTCCTTAAACATAAATGTCTCTCGATGTAGAACATGATTGATTCAGCTATTTGTCAAACACTGAATGTTTCTCAGATTTCCAAAACTGTAAAACTGCAAAACAATGTAAAACAGGATTGTCCTATGAACACTTTACATGAAGAGGTGATATATAGTACAGACCATAAGTACTTTTTAGCATCAAGTGAACAGCTGTAGATATTACCATACAGATTTTCCACATTTCAGCTGAGATAACTGTCTATATTTCTTCCTGGATATTCTCCTAAATCACAATGGATCATAAACATGATACCACACCTGTCAAATATGAATCAAATGTCAAGAGACTATCTAAAGCAGCACAAGTTTTCTGCTCAAACAGTGGATTTGCATGTGTACAAAAAAACCCCATCTCGTGCGAGTATTTGATATTTCTGCTGCAGCTAATGAAAGAAACTAGGTGATTATAAATCTATCTACATGATTTTTAATGGAATAGTTTGACATTTTGTAGAATGTGCTTATTATTTTTACTGTAGTCAAAGAAAAAGAGGAAAACCACCCTCTCATGTCTGTATGATAAATTAAAATTACCCGCAGAAGGTAAGGAACTTATGTAGCCCAAGAAATGTAATCAGTCAGAACAGGTATCTTGGCTTTGTCCAAAGGTGGGAAACTAGTGTCTCTGAAATGATATGCTTAGTTTCAGTTGTTTTGTGTAACAAAAAACACATTGAAATATTAATGTGGGTCACTCACATGCATGGGACATTATGAAGTCTTTTTTTCAGTGTGAGGTTACCAAGTAACTAAGACAGAGTTTTGTAAATTTCTCTTTAAAGTCAAGAAATCCCACCAATATCACAAAACCAATATATCCCTCTATCCAAGTGTTAGACAGTCAGATTGAGGGATATACTGTATATAGAGAGACTTGGATAAAATCCTAGACTCTATGTGACTGATGCCTCAATATTGGATGTAGCTCCAAAAATATATGGTGACAGAGAGACAGGTTTGGTTTTTATGTGGAAGGGAAATTAATTTCAAGGCACTTTGTGTAAAATTATTCAACTCTTTATGAAATGATTCCCAAAGTGATGTTCAGCTTCAACTACACAAGTAAAACATGTTTGACTTGGACTTAAATGAGTGCTTGTACTCTAGGTGGAATGCAGGACTGGAACTATTTGAACACCAACTGTTTTGAGGTGACCATTGAGCTGGGCTGTATAAAGTTCCCCTGGGCTAAAGACCTGCCAACATACTGGGAACAGAACCATCGAGCTTTACTACAGTTTATACACCAGGTGAAAAAAAGATCCCACTGTTTTGCCATTATTTCTCTTCACTTGGCTTATTTTTACATATGATCATGTATATGTGGCACATGTCTGCACAGGTTCATACAGGAGTGAAGGGAACTGTCTCTGACATTAGCGATGGCACAGGCATCCCCAATGCCACCATTAGTGTGCAGGGGATAGACCACAGCATCACCACAGCCCGTACTGGTGATTACTGGAGACTGCTGACCCCTGGGACATACTCTATCACAGCCTCTGCTCACGGGTAAGATTTCAGTACCAGTAGGTATTGTAGCATATTCTCCTTTCCTAAACTTAATGTAAATGTTTTACATGCACATTTATGAACATCTCTTGTACAGTTTGTTCATGCTGGAACAGAAGGACAGGCTGTTCACCACTTTTGAAGGTGTCACAAGCTGCAGTACAACTTGCAAATTAGATTCCTTTTCCAAAAGTGCTGAATAGATGTCCTAAGAATCCTCATAAAACCATCATAACAATTACAGCATATCCTACATGTCTTAACTGGAAAATGCTACACTTAGAAGAAGGCTGAATTCACTGAATGTGCTATTTACACGACAACATTATAATAGTGAAATATTAGTCTGATGTGTAAAATTACTCACATATATAATGTTATTCTTGTCTTTCTCCTTTTCTTGTCCAGATATAACCCTTTGATGACTTATGCCACAGTTTCAAAAGATGGAGTGGAGGTGGTGGACTTCAGATTGACTCGACTACATACAGATTCTAATGGACAGTTTCCCAAAGGCCCCCCACCCACACAGAACCCATCTGAGAGGGAGTTTCATAGTCTAATCAAGGACCTCTCTTTAGGCCAGGGTTTGGACCAGCTGGTCAGGAGCACAGCCACCGAGAACAGCTTTCGCTACCGTAGCTACAAAGAGCTCTCTGAGGTCGTCAGGGGTCTCACCCTCAACTTCCCCGCAATTACATCTTTACGCAGGTTGGCAGGATTTACATTTTCCATATCACAGCAAATGAAATTACCATAATCATGCCCTTATGTATCTTATCCTTCCTAAACTATAACAAACCCAATCAGTGAATGATTGGGTTTTAAAATAGTTTTTCCACAGACTTTGAATGTACCTGTTGTAACTCGTTGAGTGTGAGATTTTCTCCACCTTACTGAAAAATTGGAAGACTGAAAATACTTGCCTATAAGCTGCTGTCTTCTCTTTTTTCCGTAGTCTGGGCCAAAGTGTAGAATTTCGGACTATTTGGGCTCTAGAAATCTCCAACAAACCAGGAGAGGCCGAACCATCTGAGCCTAAGATCCGCTTTGTGGCAGGAATCCACGGTAATGCCCCAGTGGGTACTGAGCTGCTTCTGGAGTTTGCTGCCTTCCTCTGTATCAACTACGGCAAGAATGCAGCCATCAATAGGGTGAGTGGTAGGACACAGTGTTTACCTTGGCTGTAAGTAATATTTGTGTGTCAGTGTGTTCTGTAGGCCGCAATTTTTGCTTTCTAAATTGTGTTCACAGCAGTACTAAAACACTCCCAGTAAATATACAGTTTGCATATGTAATGTTTCATCTACACCTGCCTTCCTTAGCTGATCAATGAGACTCGGATTGTCATTGTGCCATCTATCAACCCCGATGGACGAGAACAGGCCATTGAGAAACAGTGCACTTCCAGTCAGGGCCGGACCAATGCTCACGGCAAAGACCTGGATACAGATTTCTTTGGTGAGTTGTGTAAATTTGTGAGAAATGATGTGAATGGGGCAACACGGTAGTGCAGTGGATAGCACTGTTGCCTCAGAGCAAGAAGGTCCCGGGTTTGATTCCAACACCAGATGACCTTTCTGTGTGGAGTTTGCGTCTTCTCCCTGTGATTGCATTGGTACTTTTTCTTCCTCCCACCATCCAAAGGCATGCACTTGTAGGTTCATTGGTTAATGTAAATGCCGATAGGTGTGAATGTGAGAGTGATTGGTTGCTCATCTCTAAATGTCAGCCCTGCAATGAACTGGCAACTCGTCCAGGGTGTAAACCACCTTTGCCCATTGGTAGGTGGGTCCAGCACTTCCATGACCCTCTGGAGGATAAAGCGGTTCAGAAGATGAGATAATGTGACATGACTGTAAATTGTGCCCAGGTTTATACTTTTTCTCTTGTTCAATCAAGGTAATGCATCACAGCGTGTGGTAGAGCCCCAACCGGAGACCAGGGCAATGATGGACTTGATTCAAGACAAAAGTTACACACTATCTGTAGCCCTTGATGGAGGCTCCCTTGTTGCTACCTACCCTTATGACAAGCCCGTTCAGTCTGGTAATGCAAAAAGAAAACAAAGAAAAAAAAACAAGAACCTCCTGCTTACTTTAACAACACATTTACTCCTATTTAAAAACAGAATTTTATCTCATTTCAAGTTGCTAAAGACTTGTGCATTACTTTAAAAGTTGCCTTTTTTTGTCTAGTTGAAAATGAGGGGACTCTGAAGTACCTGGCTACTGTTTATGCTGACAACCATCCCAAGATGCACCTCGGAGATACTGGATGTTCAAATAATGGGCAGAGTATGTAACTCAACAACGACAGTATTATACATTTTTTTAATGAGTCATTACTTAGATGGTGGTTATTAATAAACATGTTTCTCTCTCAGTGGGTAGCATCCCAGATGGTGTTATGAGGGCAGCTGAGAGGCAAAGTCACATGGGGAGCATGAAGGTATGTCTCTTAATCACAGTTTCTTTAATAATATTTAGCTGATTTGAAATGAAGAGAATCTTAAGGTTACTTGAAAAGCATCTGCCACACAATCAAGAATGGTGTGTTAAAGCAGAACCACAAATGGGCTTCTGTCCAGTAGTATCTCATGTGTCATCGTGACTCTCCTTCTTCTCCCAGGACTTCAGTATGGACTCTGGCCACTGTCCAGAAATCACAGTGTACACTGGCTGCTGTTTGTTCCCTTCGGCTGAGCAGCTGGCTACACTGTGGGCAGAGAACAAGAAGGCTCTCCTCAGCATGTTGGTGGAGGTATGCTGCACTGATGTTTATCAAGGAGCTTGGAGCGCACATTCTGTAGCTTAGATCTACATTTAGATTTCAGACAGCTGTACAGCCTCCACAACATACAAATCTTAACTTTTGCACTGTTTCTGCTCCATGTAGGTCCACAAAGGGGTACGAGGCGTGGTGAGGGACAAGAGTGGAAAGCCTATTGTGGGTGCCATCATTGTACTGAATGGGGG
Organism: Ostorhinchus rueppellii; assembly: GCA_030068375.1. Classification (NCBI taxonomy): domain Eukaryota; kingdom Metazoa; phylum Chordata; class Actinopteri; order Kurtiformes; family Apogonidae; genus Ostorhinchus; species Ostorhinchus rueppellii. Next base: position 22,334,179 of record JAQQZY010000006.1, on the reverse strand, counting down.
GGCAAGGGTGTTCACTAGAGAGGGGGGATACTTCCATGCACTGCTGGCTCCTGGCAACCACAACATTGAAGCTGTTGCTGATGGCTACCAACAACAACGACAAGAGGTACGCAATTATTTACACAAAGTATGACGCAGACTAGGGATATGTTCAGATCTCAGTTCCAAGACTGAGCAAGTCATGAAAATAGCTTTTTTTACTCAAATAAAACGAGGTATAAATGAACATTTACATGGTTTCTCTCTGCATTTGGTTGCTAAGAAATGTTTTCACTAGTAATTCTCAACTCCAGTTCCCTGACTCTACTTATAGAGCAAGTTAATGGAGCAATATAGCCAAATACTACAACATATTATGAAATAACCTAAATTGGGTGGCTTCTGTCCAAAAATTTACTGATTTAGAAACTTACATACTGACATTTTATCGATTTCAAAAAAGAGAGCCACAAAGTAGAACCTCAAGTACAAGATTAAAGTTACTGCTAGATTCTAGATTCATATTTCAGATCTTACAATGCAGGATGAAGTTTAGTCCAACACAGTTACATTTAATCTACATTCAGAGTAAAAGCTTATGTTAGGTTTCGATGTCATTTTCTTAAGCTTGTAGTTAACCACACCATGATTCAGTTGGTTTTTAAATGGAGCTGCTAATAAAATGGTACTTGGATTTATTATGATCACTTCACTGTTATTTCACTGCCATTTAAAGTGTGGTTTTAAGAAGGTAACAATCTTTGCTCTGTTTGGCATCCCCTTCTGGTGATTAATGGTTACTGAATCAATCTGTCAGCTGACAGTTGGAACTTGTAGCCACGCCCCCATGATTCCCATTAAGTTAGATTTTTATCTGATCTGGTGTGCCCACTCTTTAAGCACTAAAAGTGGGTTTTTTTAATTCCATTTTGACATAGCAGTGTTTTCCACAAAATTAAGATAAGATAAGCCTTTATTTGTCCCACAAGGGGAAATTCCAAGTTACAGCAGTGAAGCACAAAAAGCACATGAACAGAAGAAGTGCAAAGTCAAAAAATAAAGACAAATCGAAAAAGCTATATATATATATATATATATATAATAAATTAGATACTATACATGGATGGGGTTGGTGTTTGTTGACCCATCGTCGTCATATCAAGGTGATAAGCTGACTGCTGTCTTTAGCTACTGTAGGGCAGCACATTTTTGTCTTTCTCAGTTAATGTTACTGTCAAGATTAATTTCTGTTAAAGTAGGCTACAACATTTTGCAGTAATAGAATCCTAGAATGACACTATCTTCACTTATGTTTACTGTTTGACACAATCTGTATTAATGTAACGGAAAATGTGACATGAGTAGCAAAAGCTTTTTCTGTTTATTCTCCTTCATCTACCAGACCTTCCTCTGACTCATAGTTTTGCCAGCTGAGTAAACTGTAAACTAAGTATTTTGTTTTCGGCTGTTATCTTTAAGGTCCAGTAAAAGATACACGTCCAGGCCTTATGTTGACTCAGGGTCAGTGGTTGCTCTGGTGATGGCACACACATCACTACTGTTCACAGATGGAGATTTTCTAGCACGAGTGTCACCACAAACGCACAGATCATAAAACTGTAGATATAAGGACTTTCAGATGAGATTATCAGTGGGTCATAGGCTCAGTCATTATAGCGTTAATTCAGCTAATGAATGACAGACATCCAATTAAATAAAAACCTTCAACATAGTTACCAAAATTGATAGAATGAATGCTAACTTTCCACATTTGAGGACACAAGAACAGATTCCCAATTAAATAAGAAATACAACAGAAAAGGGGGTACTTGATCTGTTTACTGCACTTTTATTGCAAAATGTCAACCTTCTGACATTAATTTGTTCTGGAAACATATCTGGCCAATACATTACAAGTTAGGATGAAACAAAAACATCCAGTATCAGGCATACTGGAAAAAAAACAAAACACACACACCAGGAATGTACTCATGAAGAATATTACTGCAGTTTAGTGTCACTGTCAATGTCTATGAAAGGTGTAGGGCGTAGCACACAGAATCGCTCCAACATTTCCACGTGTCCGTCTGGCTTCTCTGAAAATTGAAGTGTGGGGTAGGCGAGCTCTCTAAACAGATGTTCTTTAATGGTACGTCCCAGCTCCAGACTGTAAGGTGCGAGCTTTCCATCAGAAGTGAAGAGAAGGGGATCTACTACAGAGTGATATGTGTGCTGGTACTCTGGTACTGTAAAGCCGTGGATCATCAGCGGTTCTGTGTGAACCGCCGTTAATCCACTCGAGTTCTTCTCCTCAGATATGAGAATTTTGTCACCGTTAGATAAATCCAGGTGTGGAAGAACAGCAGCGTTTCTTATATATCTGTCATCCACAGGCTTCTGGGGGTCTGCTTCACTTCCAATATCCAAATCATAGTTTGGGGCCAACGTGTGATTCCTCTCTTTAGTCGTTTCCCCATATTTTCTAGGGCATCGAATAGTCTGTCTTAGGCCATAAGGACGCATGTCATATCTCTGTAAATTCAAATGACATCATGTTCAGTGCCTTGAAGCTATGCGTTTATAATTGTTACTCTCATAAAGGTGATGAAACGTATTGATAATGTAAAAGGCGCACTTACTCTGGATGCATCGACACAGCATAACCAAGTCAAGTTTGAAAACAGATGGTGTAAACTGGGGGCTTTCCTGGATTTGATTCTGGTTTTCCCATCTTAAACTCTGAGGAAATAACTGAGACTCTCAAGCCACTTTACTAACGAGAAAACTCAAATGACTTACCGAAAGCAGAGCAATTTTTGATTTTTAACTTGTTTTTCTAAGCCAGTGCTGCAATTGTATTTTAAGGCCACAAGGCAGTCTGTGTTGCGTTTTACTAAGCAGTCACACCTGCAAATGATACCTGCTAATTGGGTCATTAGTCACCCATAGGAGGCAGCTGGTTTGAACTGGTCATTTTATAACTGTTATGTCAGTTTGTCAGGTTTATTGAAATGTTTCTGGTGTTTTCCAGGTGGTCGTTTCTTCCTATGAGGCTGCTAACGCCATCATCATTGAGTTTGACATGGACAACAGCATATTTGGGTTGCCCAGGGAGTTTGTGGTTGCTAGTGCAGGTAAGCCCTTCTACTTCAGGGGGTGTGAGGTATTGGTACAAAATTCACACATACTATGAAATGTATGTCTCAGAAAATTAGTGAAATCTATAGGGCTTCTACAGTTTGGAAGCAAGTATAAAATTAGATAAAGTTATTGTAATGTTTGGATGTAAGTGCAGAAACAGTGGTTTCCCGATTATTGCTCCTGCGCTCTCTTGTGAAACACAAAATGCAGAAGTGGAATTTAACGAATCATACAAGCGGAGCACGTTTCATGTTGTGAGTGCAATATTGTCAAAAGCAGTGAGTGCAGTGTCTGATACAGAGCTGCCTCTCGTCCTTGAATATCATCAAGGGTTTGGTGGTATTTGCAGTACGTTGCAGCTACAATTTTTTTGGCAGGTATATGACATGTAACAGTATACATAGTTAGAATATAAATTGCAGTGTATGTTGACAGTATGATTTTTTTTTTTTAAAGAATTAACACTGGCTATTGACTCTGATAAATGTCCACAGAAGTGGTGAGAAGTGTTTTTTTTTTTTTTTTTTTTTTAATTTAAGATAAAATGTGCAGGAACCCCTGATTTAACCTGTAGTTTCATGTTTATGTTGCACAGTGAAGCATCTGCTGCCATGAGTTTTCGATCCTATTATGCAATACATGCCATGGTCAAAATCAAGCACAATACAGCCACAGTCTGAGTACATGTATAAATGCAGCAGACACTTTCAGTTGTGTACGTCTCTTCTCCCTCCTACAGCGGCCTCCATGACAGCATTGGTGGTGACAGCGTGCATCATCTGGTGCGTGTGTGCAGCAAAGTCTAACCGACAGAAGGATGGCTTCCACCGTTTGCGACAACACAGAGATGATTATGACGACGAGATTCGACTCACATCAATGGGCTCCAAGAAGTCGCTGCTTGCCCATGAGTTTCAGGATGAGAGTGAAAGTGATGAAGAGACACTCTATGCCAACAAAATCTGAGAGTCTTGCTTCCCCATAGGCTGTCGGCTCAGTATTTTATTTTGATCTCCCGCTTAAATTGAACCCCTGTTAACAAGGAACAAGTTGATGCTTGTGCTGAATCTGTCTCTGGTGCGTATTACAGTGGGAGAGACACATTTTCTCTAATGCCATTGAGTTCTGAGTGCTCACTCCTGTTCCCTCAGTAATGGTACCACAAAAATGATTTGTCAAAAAAGAATCTTCTTCTGTTTGGACTGAAAAGCTCCATATCAGGGGTGAAGGAGAGAAACGGGAGGTGATAAAGAAATGTCAAGTGAAAAAGGAGAATTTCAGTCCACTGTGGCCCTCATCCGTCCCATGTTTTTTGGTTTCCAAGCCATGCCAAGAGCGCTGTTTAGACCACTTTACCTGTCCTGCCTGGCTTAAAGGTTAAGCCGATAAGTCCATATAAACTCTTGTTTCGGGGAAGTGTAATGAACCCTGGATGAAAGTGCTTAATCTCACAATCTCCCCTACTCTGTCTGTCATCGCCACGCAATTTGATTTTTTTTTCTTTTTCTTTCCTCCCCAATACTGCTTTGAGCTTGGTAATTATAAAGGTAATGTTTCTTTATCCACAACTTCATTACCATGCTGAAATGTCCACACCTTTGGGAGGCTGAATCCAATACTGTGCCTTGGCTTTTGTATGGTTACAGTCCAGTTGGGGCTGTAGAATGTGAAAGAAAGCAGCAAAATCATGAAGAGAGAACGCTCTTGTCTGTGCTGGAGTGTGATCCATTCTATACTCAGGTGGTAGGGCAGAGGAAAAGAAAAATCACCTGTTAAATGATAGTTTTGATGGTGGACTGTTTCTGCACGGAGTTCAGTGATTCTGCTTTTTTTCCAGTGAGTCATCGCTGTGGCCAAAATGATAATGGCAGTGACCGTCTGAAAAGCTTTTCAGCATCAGGGATCCAGGATGAATAAAACCATACTGAGTGCTTATTTATACATGGAAGTATATTGCACTCCAGGAATAGCAAGGATCTTCTCAAATCATTGGCCAAGAAAACGATCTCAGAATGAATAATCCTGTAAGAACAAGACTTTTTGTTAATTGTACAGTATAGGTTTGTTGCTGTGGGATCTTTTCAGTTGTTACATGGCGAGCTGCTCGCAACTTTCATGCAAGTCACAGCATCTGCTCAGTTTTTCATCAAGAATATATGCACTATCAATGTCTTGTACTCCAAAGTAAGGAATATCAATTCTCTTTTGTTCTACAACTTAACAGTACAAAGTTTACTGCAGTTTCACCTGTCCATCAAGGATTAATCGTTACAAATGATATTAAGACCCAGTTATACCAAATGAAAGTGCAATAAAGGTGACATTTTTCAAACTAATTGTTGGACAAAGACACTAATTCATGACCTAATCTGACAGTCCAAGAGATCAAACTGGCCTTAGACGAGCATGTTAGGTGCTTTCACTCAGCACATTTAAAGAACAGTATATGTTGATGTTTTGTCTGAATTTGCAAATGAATTATGTTTTGATAAATTGTATAAATCAAACCACATAAAAATGTGGACTGGAAACTGAAAAATAGAGCAGAAAATGTTAACTCCTCATAGCATACCATATGGGCTCTTAAATCAAATACTTTAAATTAATTCCTTTACAAAAGTAACTGTTCTGTTGAAAAGTTTAAAACTTGATGCTGTATTTTCCATGAAGCAGAACTGTCCATGTGTGCAGTTACTGTCCTGGATCATTAAGGCATCAGGTGGCTCATAAATAAGGAATGCCATGCATGTGTTCAATCACAGTAGTTTTTAAGGAATGCACACCTGTTCACTGGGATATGGGATCACATAAGAATCTGCCTTGGTTTTCAGACATTGAGATGAGGTTCCTTCCTTTTAACAAATGCAGCTGTCATCTGTGAGTTTCAACCTGATTTCTGTGTAGAAAGACAGTTTTGTATATTGTTTTTTTTTTTTCTTCTTATATTGTGTCTATGAATGTGTGTGTATGGACTGAAAGTTGAATGTGTGTTCGGGTCACACAGTGTTGGTGTGAAGATTTTATATGAACTGGAATCAGGTGTAAATAATGTTTGCCGGTTGTGAGAAATAATTGGGATTCATGTTTATCATGAATATGAACACATTTTTTAAAAACCTCTGTGGAATCTTGACATGCTAAAATGAACAAGAACTCATGAAACACAATAAAAACATCTTACAACATTTTGTGGTACATTGTACTGTTTTGCGCTGCAATTACATTTTGATATAACTGTCCAGCCATGAAAGATGAAAAATGAAAGGCACCATTTATACACGTTAGCATTAAAACTCCTCAAATAGTGATAATATATTAAATATATGATGCAACAATAGCTGAACACCTGACACATGGAAATGCCTTTTATTTGCTTGCCAATAAATTATCTGAGTATGTTTGCTTCTTCCACCACTGAGTTTATAGGCTCACTGGGGCATGGAGTGGTGGTGGGATTGGGATGTTTTAAATGAAGGGAAAAAGCTAAACAACCAGTTTTGGCCAAACAATGAAGATGCTGATGGTGATAAAGCCATTAGAGACAAATTGGTTTCTATCATCATTAATAAATAAAAATGTAAAAACAAAAACAAACAAAAAATACTTCCTTTTACCTTGTGAAGAAAGTTACTCATGATTGTTTACTTTTATTGTAATCCAGTCTATTGTAGTGCCTTCATGTTATTGCTAGATGGCACTGTTGTAACTTGATGTTCAAATTGACGCTTTACGCACTGACACGTAATACATACCGGAAGTGTGTGACGTAGCAGAACAACAAAGATGGCAGGAATAGGAAGCAGCAACTACTGGGAAGGTAAAGTAGCACAATTGGACCCAAATGTTTAGACTACTCACTAAGGCCGTTAGGTATGTTATTAATCATATCCAGCAGTCTATTTAATAATGTCCGCATGGGTGTGTTTGTATTGTTCATCTCGTGTTAAAGCGGGTACATGTCCGTGTCTCTGTATCAAGCTAACTAACATATCGCACGCCTTTTAAGTTAAGCTGTTAAATCACTATACTGGCATAAACGGGTTAGCATCTTAGCGTATTTAGAGTCTCGAGTGTCAACTATTATTGTACTGTGCTGTCGACTGCTATCACTACACTACTGTATAAGAAACCACCATTCTCCACGATATTTATTGTTGGTGTAAATTAGCATCAGTTTACTCTGGGCAAAGTAAAGGAGTGTTGCTCCGGTTTTTACACCTAACTGCTACTAGTAGTTACATTAGTTTTGTCTATGTATGCGTGATGAACAGATCTGCGAAAGCAGGCCAGACAGTTGGAGAATGAACTTGACCTGAAGTTGGTCTCCTTCAGTAAACTGTGCACCAGCTACAGCAGCTCCAGAGATGGACGGCGAGGAGACACGTAAGTGTGTCCTGTCTAATACACCTGTAGCACAGTGAGCCTCAAGACCACACCAACACACTTAAAACATAGATAGATAGATAGATTTTCAATGGAGAAGCACTGGCTATTGCTTTCAAAAATATTTTCTGTCTTTACTCATTTTGTCAGAATTTCTCTTTGCGATCAAGGTCTTTTTTTTTCTTTACAGGAGACCCCTGACTACAACATATATGATTACTTACACATGGTTAAATTGAACAAGGCAACACTCACATGCACACACACATTGCAGAACTAGTTAAAACAAAGTTGCAAGTGTTGTATAAAATGTAGGTCTGTTGAGTTTTAAAGTGTGTGAACGAGCAAAAACCTGGCTTTCCCAGTTCAGTGTTAGTGTGAGGAATTTTTTCATTTTTAAGACCAATCACTTGTGTGACCTGCTACGATGATGAGATCTCTGCTTGAGTAAGAATGTTATGTAAGGCGGTAATGTGGATAAAAGCAACTTTTTTGATGGAAATGCAAATATGAAAGGGTCTTGTAGGTCAAAATCACACTTGGACAAATGTTCTGCCTTCAGTCATGATAAAAATGAGTACTAAGCTGAATTTGATTTATTTATA
>JAQQZY010000006.1:22276235-22290663 GCA_030068375.1 Ostorhinchus rueppellii | reverse complement strand
CAGTAGCTGTTGAGGTCTTTGAGGGTTAAATTCTATGTCAATGTGGCATACAATTCTGTCTGTAGAGTTTCCATCCATGTTTATATACCATTACATTTTTCATTCCATCTGACATGCAATCAGATGCAGCATCTGATTATTGAGGGATGCTGGGACTTAAATATTAAAATATTTATTAGGTGGTGTCCACTAATCGAGGTCAAACTTATTAAAGGGGAAATAGAACATATACTTTATAGTAATGTCTTCTGCGGGGCCCCAGAGTCCTGTAAAGTAAAATAGGAATACTAATTTATACCCAGCTGTGAAATTGTCTTTTTCAGATTGGCAGTTTGCGATTGATGCAGCGATGTGACATGCAGGGCCATTTGGACAGAGTAGGTGAATGTGCCAGTGTGAAGGAGTCGTACATCAACCTGGAGACAGGGTGAAATGTTTATATGTGTGTGAGCAATGATGGATGGGGGTCCTTAATCCGTGTGCATTGCTTTCTTGTGTGAGCATCCTAAAACTACAAATCACACACCGCTGATGGCACTGTTTTCCCATCAGCACTGGTTTGGCTTTCACTTTTGATTGTGTCTGCTTTTAATTTCGTATACAGCACGGCTTTAAGGCACATGGAAGGTCACAGAGTCAATAAATGAAAACCATTAAGACATTAATGTGAATGCAGTAAAAGTAACACAAACCAAGAGAAGTCACTCTACGATCTGTTTTAACACTTTACATTTTGTGTGCGAGTCTTAGCTATTCACATATTACATTTTCAGTTTCTCCTACATGGTAATTATATGATTCGCCAAGTTATATTATGTTTTTAATCTCTCTATTGGATTATACCATGTATTCTTTTTGTTCATAAGTGGAATGGATTCATGATCCTGCCCCCCCAAAGGGGAGGCAAGGGGAATAGTTTTTGGTTTGTTTCTTTGTTTGTTAACACTTTAGCAGCAAAACTATTGGTTGATTATGATTCATATCAAATTGGCTTTATAGATTACCAATGACCCAGAATAGATGTGATTACATCTTTTATGTAAACAAATTTTTAATGAATTTTGAAAATCTTTTTTCCCCCATTTACTTATAATGGCCGAAATTTGTCTGATGTCTGATCGACGCCAAAACTAAGCTACAATACTTGTGAGGGACAGGGTTTTTTGTGCCTGGCACCACTTGTTTAATTTATATCAAATATTTTTAAATTGCGATGAACCAATCTGTAGTCATTCTAAATAAAGTAGAATTTAAGGATAACTTATAAATTATATACGAGTAGTTTTGCAAAAAGTCATTTTTGAGGTTTCCAACTCTTTCCAACCACCTGTATGAAACTTTATTAGGGACCAAATTTGGGTTCCTAGTAAAGAAAAATTCAGTCAGACATGAGTGTTGGCTGTAGTTTTCAAGATACAATATTGGATCAAAATGTCTGTGAGATCAAAATTCTACTTCCAAACACTGTCTACACTTTAGAATAAGTTAACTTTTCACATTTCTTCCTTTTTTAAAGATAAATATACGCAAACTTATGTATATATGAAATAACTCTTTATCATATGTCTTATAACCAATACATCACCTTTGTTATTGATTTATGGTATGTAAGATTTCGAACATTTAATGCCTGAAACAGGTGATTTCCAAAAATTGTAGAACTGTGTAGTCAGAGCTGAAAGACCCATAAAACTGCTTATCTTATCACACCAAAAATAAATGGTGAAAGACGAACAGTGTTGCTCTTTTTTCACAAGAAAACCTGACTCATGGCTTTTTAGTCTCCCTGGTATGATACATTTCACTTGCTGTTGTTGCGCTCCATGGTGGTGTGAAACCACTGCTGGGTGGTGTTGGGTACATTCAGATGGCCCATATACACTGTAAAAAGAAAACTTTAATTTTTTTTCTTCAATAGGTCACACATAAAGAAAATGACTTGAGTGAACCAAATTAAATTACATGAAATATAATAATTTAATGTAATTTAATTTGGTTCACTCAGCTAATTTATTTATTTTTTTTTATGTGTGACCTATTGAAGAAACAATTTTAAGTTGATTCATTGTTTTACTTTTTACAGTGTACGTCAACAGGACAACAAGACACTTCAATTGAATGTTGCTCATGAGCAAAACAGAAAAATAGGTTCATACAAGTTTATACAAGTTACTCAAAATAATTAAAGGATTTCCAGTTCTGTTAACTTGCCGGTTTATTCACATTATCTACATGTTAGATGGCAGACCAAACGTGAAAGGATCAAGTACAATGTTCATGTATGCAGACTGAAGACACTAAATATGCTGCACATGACTCATAATGGCATCGTCACAAAAAAGACAAACATTTCAGGAGCTGTCCTTAGTGCTGAAAGTGTTAGCAAACTAAACCCCAAAGCATTAGATTGTGTGTACCCATCATCTACTGAATTACACGTGTACTTTTCAGATCATAACATATCACTACATGCTGTGTGATGTTATGGAAAATAACCTAATCCTGAAATAAAAACGCACACGTTCATGTCAACTTTAGGGACAAAAATTTCCTGGAACGTTAGAAGTGAAAAGGAAGACGAGGTGCAACTTGTCTTTCAGCAGAAAAAAAGCCTGGAAAAGACCTTTGTCATTTATTGTCTGTCCTACAAGAATGTTGTTTTTTTTTTTCTTAAAGTATGAAGAAAAAACAGCGTTTTAATTTATCTTATATTCATTTTAGTTTAGTAGAATAAATAGCATTATGCATACTTTGTCTTTAGCTCAGTAGGTTTAATTTGTTGGACTGAGTGAGGGTACAGAGGAGGGGATTGCGTCAGTATAAGATTACACTGCAGGGAGAGAGAGAGCGAGAGAGAGAGAGAGAGCAAAAGAGAGAGAGAGAGAGCAAAAGAGAGAGAGAGAGAGCAAAAGAGAGAGAGAGAGAGAGAGAGAGAGAGAGCAAAAGAGAGAGAGAGAGAGAGAGAGAGAATATTGCCTCCCTCCTCTTCATCCTCTCACTCCCATGAGTCTCTCTGTCTCCATGCTGTCTCTGGTGGAGTCAGATCCCATGATGCACTTGAGGCAGGTGGGTGTGGAGAGCTCAGCCCCTGGGCACTGGACCAGGGAATGACTTTTAAATAAGTAAATCATTTACACTCTTGCAGTTTTTAAGCAGTATTTACGATGACTATACGAATCTCAGATGGTTAAATACAAATATCAGACTTGATTTCGAGTAGGTTTTGGTACAGTTGCAGTGTGACTTTAACAACACTCCAAAGGCTCTAAATCTTGTTAGGAATCTGTCTTGTCCTTTGACAGTGAAATGAGAGATTTTCCTTTTTTCACTGTGAGACCCAGTTGAGTCTTTCACCTCCATGACTGCAATGTGAAGCTATGGCAGTCCCGGGGGAACCTGTATTGATCTGGACTCACATCACAGAGAAAAGGCAACATCAGCACCTTAAATCAATGGAAGTCCCTTTCAGAAAACACAGCCCTTTAACCGGCTTAGAGAGAAAAGGTAAATAAAAAAGAAAGATTGACAAAACACTGAAAATGTTCTTTGCAATGTAACCAACTTGAAGAAAAACAACAATAACAAAGGAACAAGGTCAGGGTATTATTTAATACACCCAGCCTGTTTGGAGTTCACCTCAGGGGCTGTGGGACATATTTATGTGTGTGTGTGTGTTTGCGGTTCATGGGATGTACCAGTCACTTGGCTGATGACGAATGTCTGTATTGATTTAAAGGGTAGAGCTAAGTCATATTTGTTTTCTGAATGGGAAATTCAACCCTGAAAGTGTGTCGTCCACTGTTCATTGTGTGGCTGGTGTACACACTGACACACACAAACACAAAAACACTCCTGTTTCCATCACTACAGCATACATTCATTTCCTGTAGACCTACCACACCACTGCTACAGTCACAACACACCTTCCCCAAACCTTTATCCATAGCTTAAACTAACTCTGACCTGAAAAACCTCAAATATAATGCTTTACATTATGGTGACCTGCTCTTTGTCTCCTACAGGGAGCTGAGTTGCTCATGTGGCAGCTCCACAGAAAAAGGTGGAGGCTAGTAAGTCAGTAAGTGCTCTCTTTCTCTCGTCATTAATAATGGAGAAGCAGCAGCTTCATGGAGGGAGACTATGTACAACAGAGCTGTTATTTAGTTTTGTCTTGACATTTGATTGATTCGCTTTCATTAACATGTTATATGAAACATTTTTATTCGTTATTATTATTTTTAATCTTGTTTTGTATATACTTCTCATTTTCAAGCTAATTTTACTCTTCAACTGAAGTTTCTCCAATTTGTACATTAGAGATAATTCAATATGTTTAGTTAGTTATAACCCTCAAAAAAGTGAACAAAGTGTGTTGGTGAACCTTTCTGCTAACTGGTTCAAACCACTTTGGCCTGAATAGGTGTGTGAAGCATCACAACCTCTAGGGGCCGCTAACAGCGCTTTACGTCCCAATGTTGTTACACAAGAATCTCCATAAAAAATGCAAACCACTCAATGTAGTCAGACGATCAAGTCTGTCAGACCCATGATGCCACTGCTCGTGTTCTTGGAGCTATAAAATGCATGCCAGCTTCTGCTACAGCTCATAAATTTTAATTGTATTTATATCTTGGTTAGCTTGCACACTGGAAACACAGTTGAAATAAGCCAGCTAAGTGCTAGCACCACAAAAACACAACACCATAATGCTGGCTGCCTTATTCCATTTAGATCATCACTAATGACAAGTTTATGTAGGTAACCCAGGGTGAACTTTGATAGCACACTGCTATCGATGTTCACCAAGCATATCAAAATTCAATCATTATGCAAATAGAAAATATCATTTCTGCAGACCAGAGAAATTGACATCAGCATTAATTTGTAATCAGAATAGTTTTACTGAATCTATCAGAATAATTAAAATGAGGCACCAACTGTCTAATCATGGCAATTGACATGTCTATGTAGTTAGTGTCACAGTATGTAATGTCATTTGAAGGATAAATAAGACAAAACACTGGAATAGAAACTTGACAGTCACCCAAATTTGCTTTGGGGATTAGAACAAATAACACCAGTCCGGTCATATGCTTTCGCAATCATTGCATCAACCAAAAATAGTTTGTTAGGCCACAACACCCTTGACCTTTGATCTATGTCCAGCAAAATTCAGTCACTTCATCCTGAAGTCCAACTGAAGGTGTGAATTGCACTCTGAGATATTATGTTTATAACACATGGTGCTGACTTATCTGGACATTTTATCCTTTACAACATTTTTGCTTGTTTAAAAGACTTAATATAGATGCTGACGGCTGAAATATAAGACTGGCTGCTCCTAACATAATGCCATAAATGCATAAAAACAGTCCTCATATTCAGGTAGATGACACTCATTTCCATTTCTAATGAAGCTTAGGCATGATCATATAATTACTAGCAGGTTTAACAGTGAAAATGATTTTCTTGTCTCTGTATTCTCTGCAGGATTCATATAATTGGCAACAACAGCGTGAAAAGCTCTGACTGTACAGTATCTGCTGTATTAGATTGCTAATAAGAAGTCATTTACCTATGCACACACACACGCACCCACAGTCATTCATTCTGTGCAGCACTGCAAGTCCATATTTCACAGGCAAATCTGCAGAGCGTGCAATAACGCTCCTGCAGTTTGGGCCTTCCCATTACTGGGATAGGCTGGTCTGGGCAGTAAAAACCTATTACCCCTGCCTCTCCAATCCCCATAATTGACTGCACATCTTATGTATTTGCCAGCCACAAGCCTTCCCCACCATAGCATCTGTCAGAGATCTGAGGCAGAAGCCAACTGGAAGTTAGCTGTAAGGCAGACCTACTGCTGGAAGTGTTGGTAGATGATGATGGATGGAACTTTGGCCAGTCTGTTGTTAACAATGCACCATCTGCCAGTGAAGAAAATGCTGATTCTTAAACCAGACTAAATGAGGCCTTAACTGATGCACTTAATTCTGTTGGAATTTGAACATTTACAGGATGTTTGATGCTTCGTATGTACACAGTGATGATCATTATTAGTTACATTCCACAGTTAATGTTTTCCTCCTCAAAATACTTAAAATGCCTCTAAATTGAAATAATGAAATCACCTGGCTAACCGTTCTGGTTGTATACTGCCAACTAAAACTAACTTGATCATTAGCATGTATTCATTCCTAAAATGCTTCTGTTTACCTTGTGAATCTATGTCCATGTTTCAGCATATTGAGACTGAAATGGTTTGAGAGGAAACAGAATTTTTGCACCTCCTCTTGGCTCTGTTTACTGATTGTAGAAAAATTACTCAGATGTTCTTATGATAGAGGGTTAAATATACCAGTCACAGGTTTAATTATACATCACTGTAAAAGTTCTGACAGAGGAGGACTCCCCTGGCTTCAGTTTTCCAAAACAGCATCAAACTATCTCTCATAATGTGTTTTTATATAGAGTAAGATGGATGTGTGTATTTTTCACCGTGTTTTTTTAAGGTCTGTTTGTGGCCCTCTCCATCTCCTGTTGTTTATTGTTCAGTGCTGTGCAGATCGTGTACAATCAGCTCATCCGATCTTTTTCAAACACAATGTGTCAAAACAAATCAGCACAGACTGCAAACGTGGGTGTGTCACTCCAACCAACACCTGTCACCATAATGACTCCTTGTGGGTATGCATTTACCACACCCTCTTAAACTCTAAACCAGGGGTGTCAAACTCATTTTCTTTCAGGGGCCACATTCAGCCCCATTTGATCTCAAGTGGGCCAGACCAGGAAAATAATAGCATAATAACCTATAAAAAAAATGACAATTCCAAATTTTTGTCTTTGTTTTAGCGCAAAAAAACCCATTAAATTATGAAAATACTTACTTTTATAAATGTTCCAAACAAAAAAAGATATGAATAACCTGAAAAAACTGAAATTTCTTAAGAAAAAAAAGTGCAATTTTGACAAAATTATGCCTCAACTTATCATTTCTACATATGTATTATGGATCGGATCTACAAAGACACTAAACACCTACTTAGTAGCGTGCAGAAAATTGTTAAAATTGTGCTTAATTTTCTTGGTTGTTCATATTTATTCAGGTTATTCACATTCTATTGTTACTATGTTATTTTTTTTGCACTAAAACAAAGACAAAAATTTGAAGTTGTCCTTATTTTTTCAGCATAATGTCATTTTTTTCACATCAAATCAAGAAGAAAATAAATATGGAGTCTTTTTTTTTTTTTTAGATTATTATGCTAGTATTTTATTTCAGATCATATTGGTTTGTATGTGGAACCTGAACTAAAATGAAATCAACACCCTTTTCATCCCATTTCATCCCATGGGCCAGATTGGAACCTTAGGCATGTTTAACACCCCTGCTCTAAACATTTTCCACTTTTTGTAAAATCACAAGCCATGACCTACAATTTCCTCCAGTTTGATCAGTTTAACACAAATCAACCAGTCAAAAACATGTGCTCCTTAGTGCGACCCTACACCCACATCATTATTCCATCTACATCAGACTTAAAGGTTTGAATGCACTTTCTCTTGTAATTCATATGGAGGAAACAAGACTTTTACACCTTATCCCAGCTCTATTTATAGGCTGTGGAAGCTGTAAAAAGTGGTGCCTGATTTTGGCCAGAAGGGGTTACATTTGTTAATGTCAACATGAAGATTCTACCAGATGTGTCTCACAGAAACAACCTAGCAGCAGCATTACTCTGATTTGGCTTCACATTCCCATAGCTGCATGAAACCATGTCTTATGATTTAAGTTGCAGAAGGAATATGCAGACTTTATAGTTTTGCTGCTTTTCCTCCTGCCTTCAGCTGCTTTAAGCTATTATATACCACTATGCTCTATGAATTATGCTAGGAAGAAATTAGCATGTTCCTTTTGTCTTTCTCTTCATTTTGTTTCTCAGGATTTCATGAAGTAGCGGCCTTGGCTGGTGAGCAAGGGCTCCTTTTTTTTCTCTTGCTGTAATATTCACTTCAATTGAGAGAGCAGGATATTAGCACTTAGTGGAGAGCCAGCACTAAAGCTATGCTGAATCAGCCACATTAGTTTTGATTCATTTGTTTGCAGGGAGTGTTGTAAACCTCTGTTTTCCTGTTCTGACTCACTTGCACTTATCTGGTATCAGTGTGGTATTTGATTCAATTCCTCTCTAATCCAGTGATAGGAACTACTTTATAGCCATTTGCCATCTCTCTCACACCCATCTACCCTTGTAGTGAATGATGTTTTGATCTTCCTTGCAGGGCTCTTATCCCCTTTCCATGCCCCCAGGAAAGACAGAGTATGTTGATCGCTGCCACAGAGCTGGCTAACTGCTGCAATCTGCCCTCTGCAGAGAAACTAAATTGACTTCTCTCGCCTTCTATTGAGTTAGTGGCCAGCTCTCGTTTCTCCCTCCTTCACTCTTCTTTCTTCTGCCCTCTGTCAAAACCTCCCTCCCTCTCTCACACGCACACTTTATGTCATTAGCGAGTGACTGACTTGTGAATGTCAATGGATGCCTGATGATGGCTCGGTAAAGTACAGGCTGCCTCACACATACCGCCTGATAGTCCCTTTGGTGTGTAGAGTCCACAGGAGTGATATTACAGAACTAAAGGGGTTTTGCCGCATGCCTTTGTCTTGTTTCATTGTAGATCTATGCACTGGCAACTACAGTGTGAGAAGTAAAACGCTCTGGAAATCACAAATTCTTGTGCCAACAGCGCCATCAGCCAGTGATAGTTACAGCCCTGACACCGCAGAGTTACTACGACACTAAAAGATTCCTGGTAAAACGCTGCCAGATGCTTAATTCAATGTTCAAATAAAAGGACTGTCAGAAGCTTAATTTACCTGCTCTTTTTGAGTAGCTTTTCGTGGCGTCACTTCCTGGTTTGGGCACATAAGGATTTATATATATACATACATATTCAGGTCACATGTTACAAAATACTTGTGTCTATCAGCAGCTATATGTCAGAACAATCAATATGTTTGTTGTCTTTGATGTGATTTGTGCCAGACATAAATAGATATAAATATTTTCCATGAAAATGAAATAATTATCAAATCACTTCACTAAGCACATAACAGACATGTCGACTTCTGAAAGGTAAAAGATGCTTATCATTGTGGTTTGCTACTAATTTACAAATACAAACAGTAGTCCCTTTTACACAACACTTCTGTTATGGGAATATTTGGCTTTTATTCCAGAACGACATCTGTGTTAACAAAATGGTGGGATCATTTGGTCCAACCTTTATTGTGGCTCTGTAACACTTCTGGGGGTAATAACAGAGCTGTGATAAAGGTTGAATCATGATTCTAGAACGGTATGTAAAAGGAACACCTATCGTTCCGCAACTAAGGTGTCATTTTGATGATATACTGCATGTGTGACCTCTTTGCCGTGGGGATTTAAAAATGACTGCAGGCCATGTACAGTAAACAAACATATCAACAATAACAGAAAGATATCGAAGTGACGCCAAGATCCATGAGCTGTTGTCACTTCAGGCAGGCATAACATTTGCGGAACGGTGAAAGAGATTAGCAACACCGCTAAGTTCGGGGTATTTCTGACAAGTTATACATTACACTACACCCTGCGCTGTGTCACCTCCCCTTTGATTCCTGAATGCAGGTCCATTGCGTAAGTGTCCAGCCTGTCTCAGCTCTGTTACTCCTTGGCTTGGCTGTGGAAATGTGTTGATTGTGGAAAAAAGTTGAGATCATCATCTCATCTCTGTGTAAAAGTGGCTAATGGCTCCAAAGAGAGGAGACAGAGGGTTCCTGGAACGTTAATAAATATTCATTGCGTTATATTTCATTTATTAGCTTATGCAGCCTTTGTATTTGTTCTGGTAAAAAATCATCCTGAAATTTTAAGCGGAAACTTTGAGGAGATTCTTGTTAGCGAATGATTATGCAGTCATGCACAGCTCTTATAAACGTAGTTCGTAGGTGGTGCATTCAGGTGCTGCAGTTGAAGACTGGTGTGGTTTAGTTGCACATCAGTGAAATCAGAATGTCTGCTTGTCCATTTCTGTGTAACACTATAAGATTTCACACACACATATGAAATCCATATGCTGTCAATAATAACCTACACTTAACATATAGACATTGTGTCATTTATTTTTATACTTCTGTCTCCTGTTGTCATAGTCAAGGGGTGGAATGAACACTGAGTGACAGATACAGTGAAATACTGGGCTAATTGGGTGAAAAAGTGAATTTATGTCATTTATACTATTATTGTGAGTCTCTTGCTGCCATTTCTGTAGATTTCTGTACAGCAGCTGCCTCCAATATGTCTAAGAGTGCCAACACATTCATCATTTTTAGCACAAAAATGTCAGGATGTTAAATTAGAATTCAGCCCAAACTGCCACATAAACCTTGCTGCTATCCCACCAACACATTGCACATATATTGAAACGTCATCTGAAGATGTGAAGCAGGAAGTAAAAGCTTAGACACTTATAGATCTTTGAGCAGGACAATGATCCAAAATGGTGACAACTTGGCTCAAGACCAGCAAAGTAAATGCTCCAAAGCAGCCATAACAAAGCCACTGACATTTACCCAATAGAAAATTTGCGGGTTGAACTGAAAAAGTAGGTTTGTGTGAGTTCTCTGTGACCAAAATTCCTGCAGTGTTGAGTGAAGACTGAGTATTGATTTAAGTTCCATTATTTAAAGATATGGCTGCCAAATAGTACCACAGCATGCAAACATATGTCCCTCTGAGAATGATAAAATAACTCTAAGCCGATGTTAGACATTCGATTTACTTTATTTCACATCATCTAAATGAAGTTGCTGCGCTAAGCAAGCGGACAGAGGGATTTTATATTGAGAAGAAAAGTCAGGAAAGGTGAAATTACAAGTTTACGTCTAGCCTCAGCAGTATACAGTACATCAGAGGCTGTTGGGTGTAGATTCACTTCACAGGCAAAATATTTTATCCATTTTCCCAGTGTTATAGTATTAATCTTGAGTCAGCGCCTCTGAACCAGAACCTGAGTTCATTTAAAGAGTCTGATGTGAAACTGAATGCTAAAATGGGTGTATGAGTTCAAAACTTAGTTGTATTTTTCACGAGTTCATTGTAAAATACAACAATAACAACATTATTACTGCAAGTGAACATCATTAAAACAAGACAAATCACAAACATGATTATTTTTTTTCTGTTGAGTGTCTCTTCTTTTGGTGAAAATGGGAAATAACTTTATCTTTGAATCTTTAGATATAATAACTGTGCCAAACCCTGACACTGGAAGTAACAGAGAAAATGGAAAAATGGAGAAATTATTGTTCTAAAAGTGCTTTCATCTTGTAAATTTGAGAGGATGAAAGTTGTTATTATTTTTGGGAAATATATTAGCACAGGTATTTTACACTGTAAAACCCATAAAGTTGGAATAATTTTGTTTTCAGACACATTCCTGTTTTTCTACCAATCAGAATCAGAATCGTCTTTATTCACCGAGTTTGTAAACACATACACGGAATTCTTTGCCAGTCGATGTGTTCTCTAGTAAATCATAAATACAAGATATGATAAAAAAAAAATGAATAAATGTAAGAAAAGTAAAAGAAGAAACTCTCTAGACAGTACACTGTAAAAAGTAAAACGTCGAATCAACACATTAAAATACACATTAAAAAAATTAGCTGAGTGAACCCAATTAAATTACATTAAATTACATTCAATATAATTTAATTTGGTTCACTCAAATTTTTTTCTTCAATGTGTGACCTATTGAAGAAAAATGTTTAAGTTCATTCAATATTTTACTTTTTTACAGTGTATTTATACACATCAGTCCTCACCTTTGACCATGTGCGGTCCCAGTTACATTTTATCTATCAATAATAAATCCCATTATCACAATCATTTCATAAGAAGAGATACATATATTTGATTCCAACTTTATGGGCAACAGTGTAAATGCAAAACTATACAGACAAGTGTTTTCTTCTCAGATACATGTGCTGTATTTAAGAGGATGAGCATATTCAGGAGTGAAAATCTGCACATTTTGGAGAAATCTCACTTAGCTGTGAATCTGTGGATGTATAATAAACTATTTAGGACATTTTTTTTTTTTTTGCAGAGACTGTACACACTCACCATGATGGAATAAACCAGTGCGACAATGCTGATGGGCCAGACTGGGCAGAAGCAGGAGCAAATGACCAGGATCAGGTAATCCTTGGGTTTGGGGGTCTCCTGCACCGTGGCGTTCCCGGTGGAGGAGCGGCTCAGGCTGGCCCGGGACGGGGACAGGGGGGGGGCGGCGGTCAGATGCCCGGCGGAGCCCGATCTGAGCGGCACGCTGTGGCCGTTCTGGTCCGCCTCCAGGCCCTTGTCGGTGCCCACGTTGACCGTGAAGGAGGTGGACATCTTCATCCCGTTGCCTCCGGGCTCGGTGGTCACCGCCAGGAGCTTCTCCGTCTCCTGTGAGTCCGCGGGCTGAGCGCCTCCGCCACCTTCACCCAAGTTGGTCTTCTGGAAGTCAGTGTCGGTGTTGATGGCCATGATCACGACTCAAAGGCGAATTAACAGAGAAAATTATGATTTTTTTTGTTTGTTTTGTTTTAAGCAAAAATGGTTAGAGATAAGTAGGCAGAGCCATAATAGAATCCATATAAATTCAAGTTTCTGCTGCTTCAACTCTGGACAACCTGGAATGTAAAGACCAGCCCAGATGTGATGAATTAGATTATCTAAAAGGTGATTGGATTTAAAAGCTCAAATGTCATAAATTAACCCCTAAAAGAAAAGAAAAAAAATCAGAGACGTGGTTCCTGTAGAGATGCGCATCTTCAATCACTTTCTTTCTCCGTCCTTCTCATCTCCAGTGTGGTTCATGTCCAAACCCTGCTCTGGTCTCTGCTACATCCACATCTGTGTAGTCCACTCGGATGCGGTCTCCCCTCTTCCCCTCACGCCTGTCTGCTCGTCGGAAAGTGGAATGGCTTGTTTCTGTCTCTAAACAAAGACGGATGAAGGTGAAGCGGAGCAGACCACTACTGAGTCACTTTCTCCTCCTTGTCTCCACGCTGCAGCAACACAGCCACGATGCCCAAGTTGGGACCAGTGTCAAACCACCATGAGGAAAACACAGCACTTCCGGTGAGGAGACAAATAAAACCCATGGAGACGGTGCTGTCATCATAGACCAGGGGTGTCAAAGTCTTTTTAGTTCCACATACAGATCTTAAGTGGGTCAAACCAGTAAAATAATAATATCATAAAATATAAATGAAAGTCTTTGTGTGTGTGTGTGTGTGTGTGTGGGTGTGTGTGAAAAATTAAAATGCTAATTAAGATGTGAATAACCTGAACAAATGCAATTTCGACTATATTATGGTTATGGTGGATCTACAAAAGCACAAAATATTTATATATTTAAACATTCAAATTGTTAAAATCCTTTCCTTTCTTTCCTTTATCCTTTATTGTCATTGTATAGTTATTCCAATGAAATTATGCACCCCCATTCCCCAGTGCTATACAATATAAAAACACAAAATACATAAATATTATAAATAAAACTATAAAAATATGAAAATACCAAAAAATATTAAAAACTAGTGCAGTCTACATGCACATTTGTCCATGGATGCCATGGAGTTTATTGTTTGGTTATATAAAATTGCACTTATTTTTCATAAGATATTGCAGATGTTCATATTCGTTAGTCACATTTTATTGTGAAAGGATATTTTGTAATGTAAATATTTTCATCATGTAATTTAACTTTTTTCAAATTAAACCAAAAATAAATACTGGAGTTGTTATCTAGGCTAATGTTTATTGTTTTTTTTTTTTATTACATTTTAAATTTATTTTATTTTTTAAAAGGTTCGTATTATGAAAAATCGACTTCTGAGCGGTTTCCTATCAGTAATAAACATCACCAGGCAGTCTACAATTCCTCCAAGTATGAAAAAAAATCAGTTTGGTCAATCTTCAGTTTTCTTCTTATTTCTAAGATATGAGCTTCAAATGGGCAGATTTGCACTTCCACGACAGAGTGACGACAGCTAGTCACGGAAGTGCGCTGGACACGCCCCCCTCAGGTTAGTGGCACCGCCTCTGAAAAAGGTTTGCCACACCCACAGAAGCCGCATCATTTTTTTTCTGCTCTCAAATGCTCCGGTGAGAACTATGGTGACAGGAGGATCAGGAAGAAAGCATTGCTCTGTTTCTGGCTGCACAAATGAGCATCCCAGTCTGTTTTGACTCCGTCGTACAAGTCTTTGAGAAGACAGTGGATTAATTTTGTTTTTGAAGAACGTGTACCATCCCTGCGATGAATTGGCGACTTGTCCAGGGTGTACCCCGCCTTCGCCCTAAGTAGCTGGGATAGGCTCCATGCGACC
>JAQQZY010000006.1:22256180-22269284 GCA_030068375.1 Ostorhinchus rueppellii | reverse complement strand
TTTAAATTTGACTTTTACTTTCAGTACTTGAGTAGTAATTTTTTTACATACTTCTACTTGCAATACTTAAGTACAAATAAATGTGAATACTTTAGTACTTTCACTTAAGTTTGATGTTTAAAGAACACTTCAACTTTTACTCAAGTCAGTGTTTTGAGATAGCACTTGTACTTCTACTGCAGTACTTTATACATCTCTGCATATTGTAATCCATATGAATGTTTATCACTTAGAATCCATAGAACTAAAACGCTGATGTCATATGCTCCTTGTGCATAACTAAGAATCCTAATGTGCTGGAGAGATTGTGATTTCAGATTTAGCATCGCCTGATTTTATATAAAATACTTAATTTAATCTAATTGAATCATTGATGACTCATGTATTCTACACAAATCTACTCTTAGTGTTTGTATTTTTCCTGAGAATCATCCTTATGTGTGTGTTCTCTCTTCTTTGTCACCTTGATCAGCTCGAGGACAAAGTAGAGTGGTTTCGGTTCCTTCATCAGCTCATCCAGGTCGTCGTAGCCGAGGGAGTGGTAGGCAAACATGTTGGCCATTCCACATGTATGAATCTGCCATTCAACAGGGTCTTTACCCTCTGCGATCCGTCTCATACTCTTAGACACCAGCGGATAAACACCAGTGTGCTGAGGAGGAAAGAGGGTCAAGTGTTAAGACTGAAAGGAGAACCACTGGATATTATTAATAATGTAGTGTATCTCTGAAAAATCAGCACAGTTGAGTCAAGAGAAAAATGTGACAAGAAGATGGAAAATATTCCTGTAATCGCTCTCGTATGTGACTGCTGGCTTATCATTTCTCTTCTCAGTTGCTGCATTATTTATTTACTATCTGGAATGGAGTAGCACTGTTTTTTCATTTGCACATAAAATATTTGACTTAGCTGAAGATACATTTTACATGACCTTGATTAAGGAATTTATGCAATTGAGACCTCATTCCTTTCACTCATTCTACTTAAAACATCCCCAATACTTCCTATTTATCCTCAGCCTGTCATCTGTTCCTCAGGTTAGGTTTGCCCTCCACTGGATGGGAGTAATACTGCACAGCCATCAGTGAATATGTAGTGCAGCCATGTTGCTCAGAGGAGTGAATAAATGCTCTAAGCCCCATCAAATCTAATCAGAGAAGAGGGGAGGCAGCGGTGCTGATTCAGCAGGAATAAGAGCCGATTAGAGAAAAGTGAGGCTGCTGCAGATTAATGACAGTATGCCTCAACCCATCTGTCACTGATGGGGTGTGCAACATGTACACAAAAACAAACACAACAGACAAACAAATGACCAATTTACAGGATATACACAACATTCAGAAACAAACTCGGATACACTTTAAATATCTGTACCAGACAACATCCTTTATACCTGTAGATGACAGAAACAATAACATGTAAAATTACTCACAGCTAAAATGTGCAGGGAATTTAATAATCTATAGAAGGTAAATACAAATATTGGCTTTGGTCATTGGGTATTTATATTCTATACTTGTTTATCTAATACTGATTATGTTTTGGAAAGTTGTGAGAACAAGTTTGTTGGCTTTTTAGGCTGTGACTATGTGATGTGTGTACTTTGTGTTTTTACCTGACAAATTATTTGGTGTAAGTATCACTGCTGTCATTGGGTTGTGATGTATGTGGTCATTGTTAAAAGTTAATTACATCCAACTCTTACCCTATATACTTTTTACTTTCTTGTGCTTTGTATTGTGCATTTATTATACTGTCTAAAGAAAAAAAAATCTTTTGCAAGTCAGCAAGATCATGTGTGCACACAAATTGGCAAAAAGCTGGTGATTTAAAAAAAAAAAAAAAAAAAAAAAAAGTTCTACTCACAATGGTGTCACACCAGAATTCAGCCACCTCGCCAATCCTCATAGAGGACAGCAGGGTCTCCCAGATGTCCAGCTTAAACATGTTGCCTATCACTATCTCCATAGGTGTCCCAACCACTTTGCTGTCATCTATCACTGTGCGATCATCGTCACACAACTGGGTGCGGAAATGAAAAGTCACCTAAAGGGAAAAGGACCATTAGAAAAAAAACGCGTTGAGAGAAGAACAGCTGCTTATGTTTGATTATCATGAGCCTTTCACATGTATCAAAGACACAGACGACCATACAACCATAAATCATTTTGTTTACACAGTCCCCTGCTAAAAAAAAAAGGCTGAACATCAGTCTTATAAAACATATCGGTGACACAAATGTCTCACAGTTCACTTATTCAATAGGCCAGAATGATCAGAGGAAGTTTGACATGCCAAGGTTGAATGTTTGTTTAACATCCAAGGAAATTCAATCCATTTCACAGATGTTAGTGCACTGTGTTGTGCATAAACTACTCCTTCATGGGCTCTGTTTGGGTTTTAAAGTGGTGGTGCTCACATAATACAGTAACAGTGGAAGTCAAAAGTAATGTTATGAACTTTGGATGAGGAAAAACAAAACTGCACCTCAGGGATCAGAACTGGAAAGACGCAAGTATTAGTACACATTCAACTCAGCTGTTTCATTTCTAACAGGGAGTTAGGCTACAAAACAATCATGACAAATAGAGTTTTATATTGTGGTAAATTATGTATTAGTAAAAAAAATTTATATTAGGGTTAATTTTGTTTAGTGTTAACTACGCTTACAAAATGCTTCGTAGTTGATTTTTTTTACTTAATTTAACATTGAATATTTTTCAATCATTAATCATCAATTGTTCTAAATAGTCTCCCATTAGATTCATAAAGTATTTGTTATTTTCAGACCATAGATAATTGGTCTAAACCACAAGTAGCTGTCTGGTTTCGTCATCTCTCAATCAGGGAACAAAATCACTCTTTAAAATAGGAAATAAAATATTGATTTGACATTTATTATGATTAAATGTATAGATTTTTAAAAAAAATGATTTATTTCTGATTTGCTTTATTGATATTTCTGGTGTGGTCTGTTAATAAGTTAATAGCCCCTGTGGCCTTCAAACACAGTATTTTCTCTCAAGAAGATTTATCAGCTATAATTACAGAAAAACCCCTGTTAGATTAGGGACTGCCTGTTACACAGCTGTTCAGAGAAAATTGATCTAATATAGTCAATAATTGCAGTAGTTGTCACCCAAAAAGGTTTTCGTATTAATTTAGTTTTTTTTCCTGTATGGATTAATGACCCAAAAGTTTTGCGGAGGTTTAACTAAAATATAATGTTTTTGGATGAGACTAATATGTAAAAACGGATGTAGATGATGTGACAAGAACACCGTGCTTATTAAAGAGACATGGATTACTTAATGTTCTATCAACCTCTTCTGGTTGCTAATGGGAATTGCAGTAGTATATATAAGTGCACATGAACTATTCTTTGAGAAGCAAACAGCCTAAAAGTAGCTCAAGAAATAGTCAAGCATGTTCACATTTAAGATGTGCACAGATGAGTGATACCGACAGTCCTACTAAAGGCTTAAAACACAAATCTAATACATGATGCAATGTGGAACCCACCAAGTTTAATGCACAAACACAGCTAAATTCATCCTTTATTAGAATCTGCCTTCTATAAAATCAACAAAGACAAGATTGTAGAGGCATTAAAGCCTGAAGTGGAACATCTAATTTATTGATAGAGCTCCAACTGTTTCATCTTCTCTCTGAACACCCATGATGATTCACAGAGTATAATAATTAAACACATGTTCAATTCCACCAGTAACCTCTAATTAAATCTAGAGGTTTGGAATTAGCATTGCATTTGGCCCAAACTGGGCTTTTTATAGCTGTTTATTTGAAGTATAGCTCATTTGGATTAATTTACTGTGTGTAGAAGGTCATAAACATAAAATGTGGGCCCACACACCTCAGTTAGCAGAGGATAACAACTATGTTTCTACAAGGCCTAAAAGATGAAAGCAATAAGTATATTTGTGGAAGTGTTTCAGTGATATCTTTCACTGATTTAAAGCTATAAATTAAGTAGATGCCTGCAGTACCTTTGCCCCTGTGATGACCTTTGGGATGTCTCCAGTCCCTCCGTGCAGAATGGTCTTCTTGATGCCTTCTAAGCCCAGCAGCATTGTATCCTCCATATCCGACATGTTTTCAGTTGACTGATATTGATTACCTAATGGACATATATGTGTTTTTATAATTTAGTCTTTAAGTTTTCTGTGTTGTGTGCAACATGTATGAGAGGTACAGATAAACTGGAGATGGTGTTTCTGGTGGATTTACTTAGGCAGGGATAATCAGATTAGAAACTTCTCCTCGTACTCATGTTTCATCATCTGTTTGTAGCTTCTTGTGTCAGTAATCCTAAGCACTTTCTTCGGCTACTGTCAGCTTCCAGAAACATCTAGAAATGTGAGGAAGACGGAAAACATGGAGTAGAGGAAGCTTTTAGATGGCTCAGATGAGTTTTTTTCTTTCTTTTTTGTTATGGGAGAGCTAGAACATATCCACGTCTGTGTGGGTGATGAGTTCAGATTTGTTGAATGTTCTGTGAGAACAGAAGAGAGCAGTGGAGTGTGTGCATGACAGCAGGAGAAGGAAAGTGAAGAAACACAAATAGGTCTGTGAGAGTAGGACATTGTTTCCATTCCAGAGGAAATTTCCTGGATTTATGTGGATGTGGTGATCTGAACAATGCAGTGAATACTGAGAAATGGTGGAGCAGACAATTACTGTACGGACTCCTTGACCTTGTCTATTAAACATCTGTCTCCCATCTGGGTAGCGTGTGTGTGTGTGTGTGTGTGTGTGTGTGTGTGAAATCCAAGGCTCCTGTAGTGTTTGCTAACAAAGTCTGTAAGCAGTTTGAGGGGTAATTATTCTGAAAAATTACCCAGTGTTAATGCCTTATTCCGTACTAATTGCACAAATAGAAAACCCCATAACTGTACCTTGGCAATGCTCTCAATTGTATAACTTTACAGCTTTGTGTTTCCTCAGTGGTGTAACACAGCAGAATAGGTATTTCACCAAGTTTACTGCCTTATCTGTGTTCAAATAACACGTCTTTACACTTGCACAGAGCTCTAACATACTATCAAGCCTGCCTTTTTTCCACTGATGTGACAGTGTTAAGCAACAGTTTGGTATGTACTTGGCAGCTCTCCAAGACAAAGGTAATGAACACTTTACACCCTCTTGTGGAGAAAGTAGGTACTGCAGCTGTGGCCGTCCCCTGTCTTCTTGACCGAGTTGAGCCTGAGTTTGTTGGTATGTGTGGCTGTCATGGACCTGTGAAGCCCTCTGACACGTTTCTGTGCAACACTAGGTGTCACTAGGTGGACTGGGAGGAGATTTGTATTGTATGTCTTTCAAAGTGGAACAATATGGAGGAGGAAGCACGATGAGGTAGAATCACTATTATTAAAATAACACGTATACAGTTGAAAAAGCAAAATAAAAAGTTGATAATGAATGAATAAAAAACAGCTTTTCCCCTGGTTTTGCAGCTTTATGACCTGGCCCACATCCTTCAGAAGGAATGGCTGGTGCTTGAATGTCACGTGTTTAAAAAATGCTAAAACCTTAGAAATGCAACAGGGGCATATGGTGTGATGTTCCCCTTGGATGACAGGTTTGAGTTGCTATAGTTACAGCCTTTTACATCATCATTATATCTATGAATTTAGAGGAGATTAAACCATTATTCTGGATCTTCGTTCACACAAACAGATTATGTGGCTTATGGAATGACACAGATCTTAATTTTGAGGAGCTTCTCATGTTAGCTCTGTGATTTGACCATTAAACGTTGTGTATATAAGACCTCACCTGAGGTTTTTTTTTTTTTTTTTTTCTTGCAGCATAGAAAGTGAACAGCTATCCATCCAACCTGTTGGAGAGGTAATACCATGACAATAGAGTTTGCTGTAACTCGGGTGTTCAGTCGCTGTGACTCATATTGCTTGCGTCACACCGCCTACACTGTTCTCTTTTGCTCTGCCAAAGTGTGTCTTAGGTGCATTTGTGCGTGTACATGCACTAAGTGTCTCACATGTACATTTTAGTGTGGGAAATCAAATGTGTCAGTCTTTATACACACGTATTTGAGACCAGATCTATACAAGCAGTCCTACCAGCAGGAGGTACACACAGGTCTCCATCATATTTA
The DNA here is from genome assembly GCA_030068375.1 of Ostorhinchus rueppellii. Taxonomy (NCBI): domain Eukaryota; kingdom Metazoa; phylum Chordata; class Actinopteri; order Kurtiformes; family Apogonidae; genus Ostorhinchus; species Ostorhinchus rueppellii. The sequence continues at coordinate 22,263,148 of JAQQZY010000006.1, read as the reverse complement.
GCTCTTCTGGAAACCCAAAGCTGATGCATTAGTTCCACTTTAAGCAAGTCATATTCTATTTCTGGAAAGTACAGTCACAGATTTTCTGGGGAGGAGCTATTCCTTGTGTAAAGGCCATTCATTCATATACATAACACACAGGGGAAGGCTTCTTCCATGACGCACAACATACACGCACATAGCATAATGTTTATGAATGTGTAAACCTTTTGTGCTTCTGCTGTGGGAATGAGGTGTGGACACCTCTGAGCATGTGTAAGAGAAAGAGACAGATGCAGTGATAGACAGAGGGAAACAGAAAAACACTAGTGTCTGCTTTTTTCTCTGTCAGACTGACAAGTACTATAGTGCTGACCCAGCAGATGCAAAAAGGAGGAACATCCCATATGTGCAATATAGGCGTTGGCTTGCAAGATCTTGTGAAGACTCATACGTTTATTCAGCCCACATGAGGCATTTCCAGTATGTTAGACAGGGGATGCATGTCTGAGGCTCCTTTAGTTCATCTGCTTTATGCTGCTGTATAGTCTGCAACATTTTAATGGATATATTTGATTTTTAAAATTCCAATACATTTACTTAAAAAGGAGGATTATATACACAAATCATCATCTTTTTAAACCTGTAGGCTATTTAAATACTGTTAAAATAAAGAAATGATTGAGTCCAATGGAGCTGCTGCAATGTAGCTTTTAATTTTTTTCAGTATTTTCATGAATCTAAATATGTTTGTTCACTCTTCGGACAGACAAAATAGAGGATCAGGGTAATTATACAACATACTGAAAAGATTTTGAGAAATTAAATTTATAGGGTAAAAATATACCCTATATGTTTTGGCTTTAAACACTCACAAAATCAGTTAATGAGGCTTAATTCTCTTTAAGTAGATTAACAATCATTTCCCTTTTTTCCAGTGGTTACACACAAAGCACACACACACACGTGAAAGAGAAGGCTCCATGTCAACACGTATCCATCATTATGGTATGTGTTTCTGTGTGCATGTGTATGTGTTTCTCAGGTTAAGGAGAAGTGACAAGGTGCATGGCTACACAGTGAATCAGAGCTGTGTTTGTTCTTCCATGGAGCTGCTTATACACATATATTCACAGAAGCACAACTGGTTGGTTTAATCCACCTACAGAACAAACAAGCTATGAGATAAACTTTTGCATCAACAAATGTTAATCCATCTGTAAGCAATAAATCTACATGATGCACAAACCTCAGTATCAAATGATCCAAATAAGCCAGTGAATTTCCAGCCTGTTGGTGTGGTGTTTTTCTTTTATTTCAGTGCGTGAATCTAAAAGTGAGTCACACATTTAATTCCATCTTAATCAGCTGAATCATTGTCTAGCATCGTCATCTTCCTAACCAGTGTACATGTCGGGGGACTCGCACAGTGTGTCATTCATGACTGCAGAAAAAAACACTTGAGCTGAGAAATGATGATCACTGCAGTTTTGTTTTTTTTTAATTAGTGTAGTCCTCCGGATGAGAAAGTGAAATTAAGATTCCCGGTCCATTCTTCGCATTTCCTCTGCAGATTTAAAAAGGCTAAGTAAAATGGCAGCAATTCAATCAACCCAGTAAAATCCTCCAGGCAGAGGATTTCAGTTTTGGATCTTGAATGTAACATTTTTAAAGTGAACTCTTATTTATCAAAGTGACCAAAATGGAGGAAAGCTGTGCAAACAGCTTTCCTCATGGATTACAGATGTCTGTGGAATTTTAATATTCCCAACTCTCCTCAGTTTCTAACAGTGCGTTTGTTAATCTAAGTTACGGTCGAGTCAACAACTACCTTCGTTTTGCAACATTATTATTTTCATATCAGTTGTACCTCTCATTTGCATTTCACAAAGGTATGGATAATACTGTTTCAAACCCTTGTAACATATATCTCTGAGCTTTCATTTCCTTGCAGGCCTTGCTGAACAAGGTCATTAATTGCATAACAAATGGCATCCACCCAGCAACGTCTTACAAAATTCAGCTGGGCGTCAACAAGATGGTTATTTGAGTTCTTTAAAAATCAGCCTTGCAAAACAGATTTCTGAGGTTTTTTTTTTTTTTTTTGCATTTACCCAGTAGGAAGAAGATCCAGTCTGATCCATATAGGAAACAGTTTAATTCTTTCTTCCTTGTGTAAATCCAGTCTAATCATTCTGTGAAACAAAAGTCTGACATGTGCAAAGCAGACTGCTGGCAGTTTGCCTAAGCAGAAAAGGTCAGAGGTCAGAGTCACTGTTCTCAAAACCACTCAGAGGACTTTTGACCCTGCAATACCTGTTCGAGTCAATAGGAGGACTGCAGCACAGCTCACAGCGTGTGTGTCTGTGTTAGCCATGTGTGTTAACTGTAGCTGCCCTGACTTGCAAAATTCTCAGGAACAGCCTGCACTGAAGTCTTGTGAAGTCATGCAGTGGGTAACGACAGGCGAGAAGTTTCTGGAATGACACACTGGCTCAGATTCCTGCGGTGTGCATATCGCTTGCAGCTCTTACATTACACACACGTTTGATTTCAAGCAGTCTCTAAGGAGAAAATTAAATATAAACATCTCACTAACGCATTATTTCCTCTTGCATTCTATAGTCGATAATCTTTTAGCCTGTGCACAAGGATGTGTATTGTTTTGCTCTGATATTTGTGGCTCCGTACTAATCCCTTACTCGTCAGAGCTGCTGGCCTTTGGCTCTGCAGCTCTTCTCAGCCACAATTTCCCCTGACTGGGCCCCTGCCGTCCTGCTCTGTGCCTGGCCCCGACCTTTAGTTACATACCAGAACACATAGCAGCCAGGACAAAGGGCAAACGCACAGGACACATAAACAGGCTCATATGGTGCATGGCGACTCCCTGTTTCCAATGTACACAAATGTGAAGATGCTCTGAAAAAATCAGATATACTGTCTGTGTGTAATTTGTTTTAGGTCAGCACTGATACTGAATAATGTGTCTAATCAAGTTAGATCGGTTGCAAAGAGAGACTATACTTGGATAAAGACAATTATTTTATATATACAGAATAAAAAGAAAAGTATTTCAGTGACTAATCATTCAATAGAAAATGGGACTTAGAGTAAAAAATGTACCTTTGCTGCAAAATCTTGTAACGTTCCACTCAATAAAGTCCATGTAACAGTATTGACTTTTAACTTGTTGACATTCAACAGGATTCAACGGGTTAAGTGAAGGGAATGCATATATCTGTAACTGTAACGCCTCACATCCACACGGCTGCAAGTTGTCAGGGGTGTCAGTGACAATCATTAGTATTGCTTTGATGAGACACTGACAAAGACAAGGCAAATCCTCTGGTGCCCATACTGTGAGCTAATAGAGCTAATTGACCCAGAGACCTGAACAGACATAATCCCATTGTTTACTTTCAACAGGCGCTCATGCCCCTGTTAAGACAAATTTCCCTCTGTCATAACAAACAAAATGTTACATATACTGAGATGGAGTCAAGAAATCTTCTCATGAGATCATTTCAGTGAAAGTAAATAATCAGAGAATCTGCATGTAAAAGCATTAAGCAATAAAGCTCATGTCACAGTTTGGGAAGTGAAACTGAATGTAATTTTCTCCATTCTTATGGGATGGTTGTCACAGTAGCACATCAACAAACATTTTTTTTTTCTAATGTTATTTTGTGGTTTTTCATTTACTGGCAAAAGTAAGGAAATTAAAGCTAATAAAGCATACTTCATTTACCAACATCATTTTTTTTCTATTGCAAACAGAGCTTCCCAACACCAGATACATACCAGATTCATGACATTAAACTGGTAGTTTTCCGAACAAGGCACAAACAAAGCTTACAAAGCTCATTTCTGATCCACTAATGGCACATAAAAAATTCTAAAAACAGTGGAACAAAATCCAAAACAAAGGCAGTTCTTTTCCTGTGTTATATAAACCTGTAGCACATTTCTTAGACTCATCCTTCTACAAACGAGGAAGCAGAAAAGTTACAAGAGCTACAGCCATCTACAGCAGCTGTTACAAGAACTAATACACTGGGAACACAGTGTAAGTCAAGCCTGCTCTTAATTAGCATGACGTCTTCAGTAAAAATCAAGTATTTAAAACAGGAGAAGGTAATCTGATATGCTCTGACCTTTCTTTTTTAGGGTTTAAAGCAGCTCTGATCAAACAATCTGATGCTGCCGTATTGACCTTTTCTTCCGGGCCAATGGGGATATGAGCGAGGGAAGTGGGATATTGAATGTGATTGAAGTGCAGCCAACGGAGAGCGACAGGATCGACCTGAGTATTTCCCCCAACAAGCTGGTCTAATCTGTTGGGTGGACCAGGTCAAGGGATTAAATGGGTGCTATTCAGCGGCCATCCTGTCTGCCCTCAATACACTTAACCTGGCCTAGTGTTTAAGACAATTTGTCTACCTGTTTAGAAGGAAAAGAATAAAGCTTGTGGTGAGATATTAAAGTTGCAAAAGGTTTGTTTGGGGACACAGCAACAAAATTAGAATGTATTCACAGGTGTCTAAAGTATTCCCAGTATTCCTAGTACAGATACTAGGGTTTAAACAGACTTCTGTAGTAGCTGAAGTATCAGCTAAAGCTTGTTAAGCTAATAAAAGTGTAAAAGTACTGGTTTCAAACAAAGTATAAAAGTAAATGTAAGGAGGAAAAAAATGTCATTAGGACAAAAGCTTCAGCAGTGCCACAGAGGCCTGGAGTACACAACCCCACCTCCCCAAAAACATGTTTCTAAAGGCCATAATAACTATAATATTATATTAAAATGTTAGTGTTGGAACATTTGGGATGCACTAGTCCGCCTGTTTCAGCCCATTGAAAATGAACACGTTTTAGTCCAATGTAAATGTATTAAAGAACCATATATGTGTCCTACTGAGCATTAACATGTGTTTCATAGAGTGGAAGATCTGAAGACAAGCTGAATATAAGTACTGGAATGGTGTAAAAAAAATCAGGTGCGATGGATTACGTACAACCCAACAGGGTGTCAGAATGGAACATGTTTATAGTTTTCATCCAATCACAATCAAATTCACTCTGTCCGGATGGTGTGATTTATTGGGAAGTTTTGTTAAATTTGAACAATGACAAGCTGGAATGAAAACAAGATGAAATAAAACAGGAGAAACAAGGGCTTTTTTTTTTTTTTTAATATAAGGAGTAGAAAGTAAAAAGTCGGCTGAAAAAGAATTACTCCAGAGAGAGATAACTCTAGAGATAACACAATTTGTACTTAAATGGTGAATAGTGAATGGACTGCACTAGTATCATGCTTTTCCACACCTTCATGGTGCCCAAAGCGCTTTACAAAGCCTCACATTTACACATTCACTTTTACACTAATGGGCAGCTGCCGGTGTGCAAGGCACTACTTAAGTAATACAAATACTTCATTACCTTACTTAACACCTCTGAATATATTCTCTAAAATATGTTGGATTATATATTCTAAAATGTCAATATACTTTCAAACCAAACAAAATGTAAACTTATGTTCCCCCAAACACTGAAATTATAACAGATACTATTATGTTTAGTTTTTATCTGTCAGTTATTACTATAAATTGTTACATCCTGACTGAAGAATATAGAACGAATTGTTATAAAAATGACAAATCATTGCCTTGTACTTTCTAAAAAGTTCATCCAGCACATCTTAGTATAATTCTAACTATCTTGAGTTGCAGTACAGTATATTTCTGTAAAAGGAAACTGGGCTGTTTCTGCTGGAGTCTCTGGAGCAAACCAAGCTATGTGAATAATGCATCGATCCAGGCCTTACAGTATCACAGTCCACTGGTACACTCTGCATGACTGAACACAAACTCAGTGAACTTAGGAAGTCTCTCCTAACACTCCCGGGAGAGATTATCCACTCAGAAACCCTGTTTCAAATGCAATGCCATTTCCTGACCAAGGAAGAGCGCTGAAACAGTCAGATGTTTCGCTGTTTTGCCTGATGGCGAGCACACCCTTATGAGATTGCGGCCTCTGATGGATCTAATGTGGACCATGTGCTGTCAGAGGGCAACACACCAGGGCTCTTCTGGTCCAGGTTTTCACGAGCGACTACTGACAATTTCCTCAAGTATGTGTGACATGCACATAGAATGGGACACTCCCACACACACACACACACACACACACACACACACGCATTCATGCACGCACTCTTTCACTGTGGTCATTGCATCCAGCTTGAATCAAAAGTCTGTCTGTCATTACATGGGTCCTGCATATGGTGAACAGACACAGATCACTACTCTGTCCATACTCTCACATGCCTTGCATATAGAGGATCTGTCTCTACTGTATACTCAGTGAGTTGAGCAGGTTTTATCCCCTTTCAGAGACACAAATATGCATTCAAGTAAGTGTGTATTTATAATCCATTCAGGTGAAACCCTTTGATGACACACTTATAACCTCCGTTTAACTAATTATGTGACATCGTACACCAAGTGGCTGCAGCTGCACCATTGTTGAGATGTTTGTGTGGGGAAATATTTGTAAGAATTAATTATATCAATTTGTAGTGAACTAATGTAAAATACAGATGAGCATTCCTGCTTACTGTAAAACCATGAGGCATACGTCCAAAGAATGTCACCAGAGGATGGGTTCGGCTTCTATGTATTTTAATTGGTGGAGACTTAGTGACGTCATCGCTTTAATATTGTTCCAGTATGTTTGTGGGACTGAAACAAGAATACTTTGTCTTTCACTTCCATATTTCACATAAATTTAGTTAGTTTTATTTGTTGAAGTAGTTTGATATTCATTTCTATGTGGGTACTTCTATGAAACTGGCCCCTAAAAACAGGACAGAAGGGCTGAGTATTCACACCAGAAGTAGACGAATGTTATGACACAAGTTTGGAAGCACTTTGGGCCTACTTTAAAAATAAATATTTACTGCGACAAAAGAAGCTGTTTTTCAGATAAAGCAC
>JAQQZY010000006.1:22222880-22255097 GCA_030068375.1 Ostorhinchus rueppellii | reverse complement strand
TGTGTGTGTGTTCATGTGTGTGTGTGTTCATGTGTGTGTGTTCATGTGTGTGTGTTCATGTGTGTGTGTGTGTGTGTATATATGTATATATATATATATGTATATAAAGTTTTATGGAGGATTGTACAGTTACTCTGTGTGCTCTAATCAGTAATCAGCAGGTGATCCATTGCCGTGTCCAGGTCCATATAACATCACATCTGGTTGATTCCATAGGTCAGCTTTAGCAATGAGCTCAACAGGAAGAGAAACCAGGACAACTAGAGCTGGGATAACACCAGTGTCCATTGGGCTCCTCTGGTTTATGTCTAGTTCAATGGCCGCTTTGCATTCATGAACCTTTTTTTTTTGTTTTTTTTACTTGAATATTCTGTGTTCCTCTTGGTTTCCATGGAGGAGGCCTGTGGGGAAATGTCCATAGAAGCATCCAAGGCTGGATTAGACATACCAGGCCATATTTCTGCTGGCCTGGGAAAACGTCCTTCATGATATTGATGACATTCTGTGGCTGGTTCCAGACGAGAGAAGAGATAATTATGCAGAACAGTCATAATTAGATTTACAGTACATTTGATACCTATGTACATATAAAATGCCGTTTTTCTTTTCATTTTTCCTTTTTAAAGTTGTACTCTATGAACCCTATTTACCACTGATTCTTCCATATGGTTTCCCCAAAGTAAATATGTTTGTATGACTCCAAAAAGGTGTTGTAAGTGCATTGTTTGAGGGTGTTTTCTTTTAGCAGAAATCTGTATTGCATAGAGTGAGGATACACAGCTTAAAATAAAGCATAAAAAGAGGAAAAAAACACAGTTTGATAAGAGTGTTTTGCATTGATCTGTAACTGACATTTATCTTTCAACTGCTTATGAATTGTTGGAAATGTTACTGGCAAGGTAATCGTAAACATGAGACTGACATTTTGAGAGGATGGTTGTAGCTCTGAGAAAATGGTGACTGGTTTTAGGAAAAAAAAGATCGTAAATGTGTACTTGCCAAACAGAGTCAATGCGTTTACATAGAGTGTAACTGTGTGTGAGTGTAAAATCAGAACCGTATCATCCATGTGTGATTAGAAATGACTGGATCTCAGGTACGTACTGTAGGTGTATCATGAGCTGAATTGAATCCAAAATGAGCCAATGTTTGCTGTTCCTCTGTAAGTGCTAATAAGCAACAGTAGCTTGGAAATCCTAGACGAGCCAGCGTTCACTAGTCTCCCTTTGCCTCTCTCTCTCTCTTACAAGGGATTAAGTTGTCAGGTTACATTGAACTCTGAGCGCCCTCCACCCAGACAAAACCGTCTTAAGGTGCAGGCCGTCCAGTTATTTATAACTCTGTTGGGTAAGCTTTCTCTCTATGGCCCATTGCAGCCCATAGACATGTATGGGCCTCTCTGTTCTGCTTTATTGCATGCACCCAAGAGATACACACTCTGGCTGTATTTACCCTTATGTGTCTACGTTGCCTATATACTATAAGTTATGATAATATAACTTCCATACATGGTTCAGAATGTAAGCGTGAGGATCACAGCTGTTTAACAAGATTGTCTGGACATTATTGGTCAGACTTTCCAAAGAATTACATAACAGGCTTTCACTGTCAAGAGACACACACTCGGAGTGTATTGTGCAGACAGCCAATTGCAGACACAAAACACTGATCCGCTCTTCTTTTGTTACACTATGCTGCATCCCACTCTCACTTCTTTCCCCCACTTTCTCTTTCTTTCTCTGCTCAGCCCACCTATGTGGAACTACAGTCTATTTTGGGAGCTGATGCCGGCCAAGTATCGGCTGCAATGTGTAAAACACATCATGGATAGGGGCCCCTTTGAGACAGGATGCGTTCTGGCTTAAGTATCACAGTGAGTGGGTGGAGGCTACTTTGTATAATCTGTCAATTCCTGGCTGTACATTGGTTTCTAATCAGGTCTGAAATCTCTTTTTTGTGACACATTTAGTTATATTTTCACATTTGATATTACATTTGAAAGGATGCCGGTTCGTTTTTGTGTACTAATCCAACTTTCTTAGGACACCTGTGATTGGATTTACACCTATGTTTCCACATTCATCAAAAGATTACCTTGCCCTAGCTTTACAGCAACAACCACTTTTAGCAACATTCTCCTGATACCGAAGGTCTGACACTGCATATCAAATGATTTATGTGCATACCATTTACACTGAAAAATATAACAAAAATCTCTGAAGACAGTTATTGACAGTTACAGTAAAGTACTTTATTCATTGCTCATTAATCATAGCAGGACACCACTCCATAAAACAACTGCAGGATGGAAAGCACATGACCATAGTGATAAATTTCCTACACTGAAAGTAAGGCTGCACAACCACAAAGACAGACAGTATGAGAAGAAACAGACCTCACTGTATTTCAGCTGCTAACATTTGTACAATCACTCACCAGTTCTAAAGAGCAGGTTACTGACATTTAACTGCATTTCACAACTTTACACTCAAAAAGCACAGTAACCATCCCCATGGCATATTTGATCAATGTACACGCAGTCCTAAAGCTCTGTTTTTCTGCTTCACAGAAATGGAAAATCTTAACATTTTATGTGTTACATATTTCCTGCTTTTCTATCTTGCTCAACAGCAGACAGACAGAAGACAGGGATCCCTCTTTGGATTACTGTTGTTTGACTTGATGTGTTTCAGCTGTTGTCTAGACAGTGTTCTTGGATTATTTACCTTTGTGGGATGTGTAATGGCCCCTGAAATTGTAGTTTTCTTGAAAGAAAACTATTCCAAAAGCACACAGCCCTATAGTTTACCTTTGTATCAGCTGAAAGGAGAAAGCATTAAGTTGCTTCAGGAAGGCATCGTTCTGTCTGCGACCGTTTTTTTTTTTTTTTTCTGGATTTGGCAAAGGATTCTGTGTGAAAGACAGAAAATGAATCCTTTCACATTAATAAAACTTGCAAACTAAATGCGATTGGACATGGATTATGCTGGTGAATTGTGTTTTCATGAGGTGACAGTGCACCGGGGACCTCATTAAAATATACTTGGAAAGGGAACGTTTTACAGTAATGCCAACATTTCATTTAGAAAAGTGACACTTTCCATCCAAGTATAAAATTTTAGCATCTGAAACCACTCAGACACCAGCAAATTTCACACAGTCATATGTAATGTCGAATTATCATATCATACACCATAATGATGCCACAGAAAAACTTTTTTTTTTTTTAATGAAACAAAGTTAGTGTTCAGTATAATTTTTAAAAATATGTAGGATTGTTTTAACAAAATTAGGAAAAGCCTGTTGATTGTACTAGACTAGCTACATGTTCAGATAAATACCAACTAAACACAACAAAATTTTCCATTTCCCTCCAAGTCAGAAAAGTAGAGGATCTGATTCCAGTAACAAAGACATTCTTGTTGGTAGTTAAATTGGTCACTGAATACAATTCTGCAAGCTCACTAAAATGCTTTTTCATTAGAATTTCAGGTTAAACAACAACAGTCTTTTGCATTTCCTCTTATACCATAACAGTATTTATAATAACCTAAGGCTAGTTCAATACACTGGTGTGTGTGTGTGTGTGTGTGTGTGTGTGTGTGTGTGTGTGTGTGTGTGTGTGTGTGTGTGTGTGTGTGTGTGTGCAGCCTCCTGATGTGATCAAGTTCTTGTCTACTTTGGGCCACAAGATGCACTTTTCCCTCTGGGGCTAAAGGTCATGGAGGATTGAAGAGGCACGCTGTGCTGCAGGCGCAGTTGCGTCACTACCAGTATTGAGTCAGGTGCACTCCCGAGGATCTCACTGCCAGCTGCCGTCGAGGCAGGGATAATCTGCCTAAGCAGCTTTCACATGATTTCACCCACAGGGAAGAATTTAGGAGAGGTTTGTAAACCTCTTCAGACCTGGCCTTGGTGCTTCTTCCTGCTTTGACTTAAGAGGTGAACAAGAGCCGCACACCAGACACAGCAGCAAAGAATTAAAAGGAACCCGTCCATTAGCTCTTGGTTTTGATCTTTTATTTCACAGTGAGTTTAAACACAGTCGCCCTATCACTCCATTAGCCATTAGTGAAAGCACAGCAGAGAGAATAAAGCGATAATGATCACAGATCTGACATCGATGTCTTGAGGTAGAATCTCTCCTCAGACACAGATAAAAAAAAAAGGAATTAGATTTATGGACTTGGACAGACCACATGGAGTTTCTGTGACCTTCTGTATGAGGGTCATCTGAACTTGAACAGAAAAAGATAATCTACTATCAGCCAGGGGTCAAAGTCAGCTGCCTAATGTCTATACGTGCTGTGTGAGGATGTGACTGGTATTACATATTCCAAAGGGCACTGGAAACCCTATCCTCGGAAAGAAAACCGTGTTGTGTGTGACCGCACATACTTTGACCTTTGGCTTTTGGAGAACACTGTAGATCTACACAATTCCTTTGGGATAGACGTTATTTTATTGTTTAAAAAAAAAAAAAAAAAAAAGACAAAATCTGAGTGTTTGAAATCCAATGCGAACTGACTAAAGCTTGAAAATCAGGGAGGACTTAAATGAATAACTTGCAGACAGACATTTCAGTCTTTACAGATGTGTGAAGACATAGCGTGTATTCCTGCTCTGCCTCTTTCTTTTGGTGTTATCTTTCACAATATTCAAGCAACCCCTCAGTATCTCAGAGATTATTACAAGTTGATCTGTATGTGCTAACTAATGCTCAGCAGATGACTGCCTGGTGTTGATGAAAAGGCTGCAAGAGTAGAGAGTTTTCATTTAAAACCAATTACCAGTTAGCTGTCATTTAAAATATTATTGAAAAAAAACACAGATGTAATTAAAATATACGCTGTGACACAACTTTCAGGAATTCAGAACATCAACTTTGCATCACAGTGAAAATAAAAGCAAAAGACTATATACTTGTATAAAGGTTTAGCCCAAGATCAAATATCATTTCGAGTAATACTGATTAAAACATGCACGTCACACACTGAATGACTGAAACGGAGAGGACAGTTCAGTCCTTCCTACATTATGGTTCCAGTTCTCATTGCGAGATACACTAAATTGCTTGAGTAAGGACTTGCTATTATTGCTTGCAGGGCAGCTCACGCCTTAAGAAGATTATTGTTTATGTTCCCTCTGGCAGTATAATGTACATCTACAACAGGAAGTGTGTTAGCTAAGTCTATAAGCCTGGAACAGTTATGTGCTGTAGTTTCCAACATGCCAGTCTGAGCTCTCAGATGAATGAGAGATGACTCATAAATTTAAAAAAAAGAACGTAATTTTTCAATCATTTGTAAAACCATTTATAAAAATCTTTTTTTTTTTTTAAACTCTTATTGCTGTGTGTGCAACTTCATTATTTTTAAACCCTGCTGTTGCTAATGATAACTTTTAGATGTAATGTGTGACAATTCCTCACTTACTGTTAAGCAAAGGCTGTCTGAAAAGTACTTCCTTTAAGGCTGTTTCACTTTTGTCTCTGTAAATGGTCAAAATTTTCATTTCTGAAAGTAAAGCCTGTTTGTAGATTTTTCTGATCTCTTCCTTTTGACCACCTGTGCATCATGTTACCAGTTTACTTTCCAGACTTCTATTGCACTTTCTACTTAACACTTCACTACAGCAAATATTTGTAAAAGAAAAAGAAATGGTGAATCATTTCAACATGCTGAGAGAGAAACTTATTGACTGCAAAATTAAAAGACCTAAAATTAATAAACTCGGATGTCTTTACCCTGTCACAAAACCAACCAATGCACAAATAAGCTTTTTTATGTAATGTCCTTTAAATAAAAAAAAAAGTAGTGGTGGTAATACCATGACTAATCCATTAAATGTATATTATCAGCACAGATTAATAGAATGCATTAACAGTGTAGTGTGACAGTAGTGTGTTGACATAATTTTCATCCATTTAACATAATACTATGTATTATTCAATAAAGTGGCTGTGAGCTAAAAATATTTCATGATTGATAGCCTGTAGGTTGACTCTGTCCTCTTTCAATGCTGATAGTCAGTCGTTCTGTTTGCACCAGCTGTCTGCTCCTCACTTTCTGTGATGCCGTTTCATTTGCTCGCCCTCCACAGCTGGCAGAACATCTGGTTCAGGTACAGGTATAGGCCACCCGGGTGCAGAAAGGGTGTGGCACATCTGGGTTGGAAAGGTGGGGGGGAGGGGATGTGCACACTCATGCATGCACAGATAGACAGTACAATCAGATAGAAAAATGGCTCCATCCTGTTTACAGCAGGTGCCCTTTGCATTCCCTCTTCCACAATCTCTTAATGCACTCAAAGGCAGAATCCCTGGGAGCGGATCAGGCAGGCGAGTCGCTGACCTGAAACAAACGTAACCAACACACAAGGTCAAGGTGTGACCCTTATATGCAACTTTATGGCGCATTAATGCAGGGTACTGGCAGTGCTACCTGAAGAGGATGTACAGGAGGGAGAGTGGAATAATCGCATGTGTATGCATGTGGCACTGATGTGAGGGAGGATTGCGGGGGTGGAGGGGGATGAGAAAAAGGTCTGCCAAGCATAAGGACTGAGAAGCAAAGACGAGCAGACATTAAGATAAGGAGATTGAGGACCAGACAGAGACCTGGCCAGACCACGCTGAAGGTAGTCGACATGGGGGATGCGCCGTAAGCAGGCAGACGAAGGACTCACCTCAGTCCTCGATTCCATCTGTGGTGTTAAAGTAAGAGCTGAAAGAGTCAGTGAAGGCAACAGAGAGCATCTGTGCATGGGAGAGTAAGCTGGGGCATCTGGTTTTGTTAAGGCCTCAGAACATTCCTTCCCTCTGTTCGGCTCTGGCTGGCAGCTTTTAAAGGGACACGTTCGCACTCATATCCTGCTCTGGGCATTGCCCTCTCTCTTGAAGTTCGCTTTATGAGAACCGAGGGTCACAGGCCAGATGTGTGTCTGTATGTTTGTTCTGCATGGCACCAGTCGTCACAGAAATGTTAGACGTCTTCCCCGATAAGAGATTAACAGCGTGTCATCATTTTATCCGTTTCTTCTCAGTAGGCGTATGTTGATTACAGATAAATATACAAAACTTTTGAGGCAACATGACGCATATAAACCAAAAATGCAGTGAAATTAGCATTTTTCTCGTATTTGCTTCAGTATAAAAAAATGTTAAGAATGATGTAAACACATTAAAAGCACTTTCTAGTTTTTGTCTGTATATGAATATTTTCATCCTCTTAAATCTTCTTCTGTTCAAATGTGCTTCCAGTATTAGTCTGTCAGTCTGAACATACTTCAGATGTTTGCGTTTCAACATTGAAAAGGATCATTTACAAATTCACTGAAAACTTGTGGGCAGCTAAGGATACACAGATGTTTATTTTCCACAATTTAATAGGGATAAGCCATATTTTAAACCTGAAACAAACGGAAATCTTTAACTGTGACTGCTGACGCTTCAGTAAAATGTATTTTTTGGCATGATGCAATCCAGGTGAAACTAACAATTGTGCCAAGTCTGTACAACAATATTATAATAATATCTCATTAAAACACTAGCCTGCATTGCCATCATGAAAACCAAGCGTGAATGACAGAGATGAGTCGACAGTTCCATGATGCAATGCTTTTGTTACATGATACAGCAGGTGTCATGGTGTGAATCTGAGCACATGATCATGCTGCATAAGTAACAGGGCTTTTAGGCGGTGACGTCTGATGGTCAGCGGCTCGATTTTGTCAGCGTTCTGACAGTTGCTCGTGGAGACAGAGGGGTCTTCAGGGCAGGAAAGAGCCGACGACAACAGTTCTTCAGCTGGCAGCTTTAGTTGGTACATGAGGACATAAAGCTTGCCAGTGAAGAACTGCTGTAGGTCAGCCAATGGACCCCGACATGATCATATCCTTGAAAAAAAAAAAAAAGTGGTATTACATCAATCAAGGGAACATTTTGATAGTTCCCCTCCATCTGTGTGAAGCAAAACAGATTTTTTACAGAGGCTAATGAAATGACCAACCTGTCAATCAAGAAAAACAACAAAAAACGGTCAAATAAGCAAAGACATTCACAAATGACAGAAATTTTTCAAGTCACATTTCAAAAAGTGGATTTCATCAGTGAAAAACAAAACCAAAAAAAACTGCAATTGTAATAGAGAAACCCTCAGATCCTTTGACTTGAAGAATATTGTGCAGTTGGTGCTTTTCGGAGCCAGCATCTAGCGACCAATAGCGCTCCATCTCTATGCGCTTCCACATTGGCTTCAGATTTTGGCCTGGCACACAAACACAAATGCTCCTTCTTTCTGTGCTGGCTTTGAGGGGAACTTGTGGGAGAAAGGTGAGGAAGGGGGAAGGCAGAAAGAAAGATACGAGAGGAAAAACTTTATAACATTCTTTTGTTGTTATTTGTGAAGACTGCGGTTTACGGCGGTTTTAAATGTGCATGTGCTTACAAACAGACATGCTGTGTGTGCATATGAGTTCAGGCACCATCTTCTTCACTTTAGTTATCCTGCATCAGACATGTCAGCCTACCGTTTCAGCATTCCCCTTGTTTTTGTTCTAATTTAATACAGAAGTATTTGCTAGCTAGATAGCTTGGCCTCTAGTTACAGCCTGGAACTCTTGATAGAAAACAGCTCTTGTCCTGTGGGGCAGTTCAGTTTACAGCAGCCGTACTGGGATAAATGAAAGAATTTTCCTTGCTGTTCAGTCACTTCCACTCCCTTGGGTGTGTGACTGCTTCACCATGACGTCAAATATTTTACTTCACCTAAAGAAAAACTCATTAAATTTCCCTCCCAATGTCTGTCAGATTATGACAGAAAAATTAAACCCTAAAGATTCCTCTTTGGGGCTGACTCAGGGTCAGTTTGGTGCATCATCTTTTATTGTTCTGAAATAGTTTTGAAAATCTAAACGCAGCTAAATCAACTGTTGAGATTTAAAGTGACAAGAAAACCCTTGCTGTGATGTACCACTTTAACATCCCCTTTTCAGCTGGCCACTGTGTAATGCTTGCAAGTAGCCCAAAGATTTGTCTTGCCTGGCTTCCATTCAGCTGGCCTGGCTTCAACTATTGCAGTCAGTCAGTCTGAAAAGCCTTTCCCTAGCAGCATATTCTTTCACAGTTCAAGGACAGGACTTTGGGCAAACCAGCTTTAGCTTTCAGCAGGGTTTTGAACCCAACAACCCCTGGAACCTCAACGAGCCCCATGCTGTTCTCAGCAACAGTGGAAAGCTCTGAACTGTATAAACACATTGACACACACTCTCGTAATATGAGCGAATAGACCTCCTCCACTCCTTGTGAGTTTGAGAAAGATTTCTGAATGAGTTGTGGGTTGCGATCTTGTACTAAATCCAGAGGGATCCATTGTGGGTGTGTGATGTTTGTGGAGAGATCCAGGGCAAAAGCATCTTTTGTGTACTCATTGACTAAATTTCTAAAGAGGCACCTGATAGCTCTACTGGCCTTTGTTACCAGTAAGGAGATAAGTTTTCTTCCGGTGTAGAAAAGAATGATTTAAACTGGCAGGAAAGGAAAGAAGACAAAAATGTTACAAGTAAACAGATACATGGGAAAAGAAAGGGACAGAGGAAGAAAAAAATGAGGTCAAGTATGAGCAGTACTAGAAATAAAGAATCCAACTGATGACTATGCAATAACCCTGATACAACACAAGATGAATCTAGCCTCCCTCTATCTAGTCTACCAACTTGATAATATCAAATTGTGTCCATGTTAAAAAAAAAAAAAGTGTGTTGTCAATAACTTGATAGTACAGTACATTTTCAAGCTGGCATCTGCATTTTATTAGCATACATAGTATGAACAGATGCAACAGGCTGGAAAAAAAAAAAAAGAGTTATGACACCTTTTTCACTGCCAAGCCTTCAGCTTACTCCTACTTTGCATTTATGTTTGCTCCAATTGCAAATTGTACAAGCAAGCTAATATTTTATGTATATGAAACTGTAAAATGTACGTGTGTAGCAGTTAATTTTATGTAAAGATTGTTATACTGTCAAGTCATGCAAGAGAAAGGAAGTAAGAATAAGTACTAAGAGGTGCAAAATTCAATAAATACATCTCCATTTTACAGCACTAGGTTCTCATAGGTCTTACTTAATTTGTATGTATGCCTCAGGCAAATGTAAAAACCTGTTGTAACAGAAAGCTGCAGTTTGTGTCATTTCAATCCTTATTATCCTGTAGTTATGTTCTTTCTCTGCTCACGATATGTTAAGCATGCACACTACACGCACAGAGGCCATCCCAGAGAGAACACAGTGTACCAGAGGAGTGATTTATTACACAGAGCTGACGATTCCCAGGACAATTACAGCCAGCCTAAGCAACAGGCTGAAAATGGCTCCTCAGAGTGTGTACTCACAAACATACAAACACGTAATAAGCACAAAGTGTGTTAGAGTGTGTGATTTAGGACCAGTTGGCTGTATGCAAGTGATAATTTAAGTTGTGGAGACCACAGATTGCTGTCTCTAAATTAAGTCATTACTCTAAGGTTAATATGCATAAGCATTCATGTTCCTGTAACTGCTTTACCTGAAGCAGCGGTCTGACGGAAGGATAGATGGACTAAATAACATCTCTGTTTGTAAGCAAAGCAAACTCACTTTATCAAACAGATAAGAGAAAAAGCCAAAAGTTGTATGACGCAGGCAGGACGAGAAAAAGCAAAAACTAAAGTGAGGTTTGACTAGTATCTCTTTAAAAAGTGTTGTATTAAGATGCACAGTCACTGCGAGGTGTACGACCTACTGACAAACCAACGGAGTATCAGTACACCATCTTATATGATATGAAGTCATGCAGAGAGCAGCTCCTCTAGGGGATGGGGAACACCATTATTTGTTTCCAATGAAACCTAAATTGTTTGAGAGTGACTGAGGGTTTGATTTGAGGTGTAATGGTCTTTCTCAGTAAATGTGACTGATGTCTAAAGTATGATTAAGAAAATACACGAGAGGATGGAGAAAGGATTAAATCTGAGGATTGTTGCCAACAATAACATATCCCAACAGGCCAGACTTTGAATGAGCTGGCTGACACAAAAAATGGGAAGCCCCATGAATCATTCTAGGAATGCTACTTTTTGCCCAAAATCACGAAGAAAAATTGCATCCAGACCTTACTGTAGCGTTTGTACACGTTACGGGTATTAGTGGAAATACAAGAAGTGTCTCTACGGCACCAGAAGGCAACCTAAACCTAGCCAGGGAAACTACAAAGCAGCAAACTAATCTGAAAGCCACATGACTTCGCTGTGATTCAAAGTGAGGCTCATACTACACTTCTGCAGCTTTCTATATGAACAGGATATTAGGAGCTTGTTATGAGCATGAGAAGACAAGACAGATGAGATGACAAGTAACATCATTCCAGCTTTCATCTCTTTTGCTATCATAGTAATGTAAAACATTTTCCTTTGAAAGCCGCAAGCTTGGCAGAAAAAAATAATGTAAGCTTTAAAACAGCAACTTTAACGGCACACCCCAGTATAATTAGCTCACTACTACAATAACAATTGTACACGGCCAAGCCTGGTTTCTCTCATTTCAAATGCAATTCTATCGCACAAAAAGGGTTGAAACGTTTACTATCTATATTTTCCATTTGTAGGATACAGAGACAGGCGTAGGGACAAATGTTACCAAAGAGAAACCAGTTACCACTTAAAAATTACATGAAATAATCAAATCAAAACTTATATTCACTTTTAGACTTTTTAGATTTTACTCCACTGTATAAATAACTACCCTAACAGTAAGGTATATGCAGGAATTTAACATTTAAGCAATGTCAAAAAGACTAAAGTCATCTAAACTGCATGCTTCACATGCTTGTGCAGTCTTTCCAAATCTGATTTCCTGTTGACACTGGCTCCATTGTTAAAAGCACATCAAACATGAGGTGACTATCAGTAATATAACCAGTCAGACTGACCATTGTGACGTTTTTGTACCGTTTCCAAGATCATTTACGTCTGAATTTTTATCTTATTCGCATCCATCATTTACTTTCTTTAAAAAAAAAAAACATACACAGCTCCTTTTCAGTATTTCTAATGATTCAGAATGTGAGCTTGTACAGTCACACTTATGACTGAAAACTATTTCTGCATGCTTGTCAATGCTCCTAATTTTGCCTGGTCTGCCCTTAATCAAATGTGCACTCCCAACCCCCATAATCCTTCTTTCAAGGCCACAGTAATTTGCTATAAAGTCAACAGTGGATCAATATATTTTCCAGTGCTTTCCTTTTACAGCCTTGAATAGGATTAGCGAGAAGAAAGGGAATGATTTTCCTGTGAATTATTGTAAACAGACACACAAACACAAGCAAATACAGCTAAAGTGTAATTTTAGTCAGAGTTATGCCAACACTAGCACTCTGTCAGAACAGGTTTATCATTCCTTGTGCCAAAATAAGAAGACAAGCTAGAGGTGACCATCATATATATGTGTGTGTGTGTGTGTGTGTGTGTGTGTGTGTGTGTGTGTGTGTGTGTATGTATATGTGTGTGTGTATATATATATATGAAATAGGAAAATGTGTATGCATGAGCTAAGTAAGTGAGGAAATGTATGCATGGGGAGAGAGAAAGAGAGAAAAAAAGTCCACACCCTGTTTTATAGATGCACTCAACCAGCTTGTTCTCGCCACACACACACACACACACACACGCAATGTGAATTATGAAACACTTCTTGAACAGAATAAGACTAAGCAATGTATGCTTTTAATTTGTGTTACCAGTTACTGTTAATCAGAAAATGACTCAAACTGAAACTGGTTACTGTTAAAGGTAGATGAACAACTTCCAAAGGTGGAAAACAAGAACATGTATCAGGCATAGTTTCATCGCAGAGTGAAACCCCATAAAAGGCTAATGCGTTCCTTATAGGAGGTTTTGTCTTGTGCAGCTGTTTTCCTGGTGCGAAACATCCAGTAATGTCTCAAAGTGCGGTAATAAGAGGTTAGGGGTAAGGAAGTGATGGAGAGGTATGCAGAGCAAGAAACATGGCACAAACAAGTGACTCAGCCACAGACAATTGTATCGCAACAAGGCGCTTTTGCTCTAAAAATACACTGCAACTAGAAAAATCTGACTGCAATTATGCCGTGTCCATTATCTAGACATGTGATGCTTTATGCTCTCCTTTGATCTGGTGAGAACATCTTGTTAATGCACTGATTTCATTCAAGAGCATGACGGTGTTGCTGCAGGAAGAGGTGATGTCAATAGGCAGGAAGTCAGCAGGTGGGAAAGAGGAAGAGGAAATGACCCTTTCAGTAGTCTTGGAGAGCGTTTAACAGGATTTTCATACCAAGCATCTGGAGCCAGGAATGCATGGGAACAGTATGGAGTGTGCGTTTGTGCATGTAGAAAGAGGGAGGAGGGGTGGTATCTGGCTCCGTTATGTCATGAAGTGAGAAGCAGAAAAACCTGGTCCTGGTGTTCCCACCATGCACAGATGAGACGACGCAGCATGAATCTGCTTATGTGTGTGTGTCTGACGCAAGATCCCTACGAAAGACATTAAGCATCAAATTTTACAGTCAAATGCGCACACACATGCAAAGGGATCAAATCATCTTCTGGAAAATATAACTGAACAAGCAAGGGAGAGAAAGCCCCCCCCCCTCCCCTTGAGACAGTGAGGTACAGAAAAGAGGGCTGGAAGTCAGGGTGTGAGCACTGAGTAAAGGGATCCAACATAAAGAAAAGATTTGTGCGCTTCCTCCGGCTGTCATCTCTCTTCCTACCACTGCGAAGAAGTGTGTCAAAGAGTACATTGTCTTTCTCTATGTATCTGTTTGTGTCCATCCCTTGCTTTGGCTTAATGCCCCTGTAGCACCCATGAATTCATCCTCCTTCTTTCTCTCTCCCTCTCTGTATATGTATCCTTTGTCACCCTCCCCCTCTAACTAGCAGTTTAGCTAGCGTGCTGAAAGACAGGAAATGCCTGTAGGGCAAATGAATAAGAAGTGGCAGCTGCCCATGCGTGGTACGAATCCCGAGATTCTCCTCAGTATCATCCCTTCACCCCACCCATCCTCCCTCTAGAGAAGGAGAAGAAGACACAGAAGGCTGAAACGTGTCATTGACCATGCACATCTCGCCGCTGACCAATGTCCTTTCCTCTCCAAAGGGTAACATTTTAAAACCGCAGGTCGGTGTCCGATCAAAATGCAAAGTTAAACAACACACACAACTTAGTGTGTATTCCCTGTTTGTTTTTAACACCCACAAGAAACATACTGACGTTGGACTAAAAGTGAAATTTTTTAACTCTACACTGCATTAAGGATTATCTAGCACCCTAAATGTTGCTGAAAGGATGTAATAGAAAACCAAACCTGATATTATATTGGATTTGTTTTTAACCAGCTCCTGTAATATTTCCCCTGGAGGTAAATCTAGATTCCAACATTTACCATGACACTTGTGAAGGAAAGCTTTAGTTCTGCCTGACTGTTCAATCATTGACCGTCTGAGTACTAATAAGACAGAGATGTTACGTCATATTTATTTAGACATACATATTTAGACTTTTGACGCCAATTTTTATTGTATTTTATTTTTATATTGTGATTGACTAATGATTCTGTACTGAACACTTTTACATCATTTCCTAAACCAAATATACTGCCTTGATTCAATGTTAGACCTTGGCCTTTCACATAACATAACCCAGGCCAAACTGTCTTTATTAAAGCTCCTCTCTGCAAATCAGCATCCATTATATGTTACAGTGGGAGGATCCAGACATGACACAGCGACTGCACTGTGGTCTGTTTGTCCCCAAGATAAATTTTCTGATTACACTGAAAAGGATTAAAAGTCCCATGTCTATTCAACAGAAATGATCAGATGATGACAAGCGGAGGATCTACTGCCATTTGTCACAGACATCTGAACAGGGTGTTTATATCTATATAGGGGGTGTGGCTCGGTATGCAAGACTATGTTTGTATAAGTGTGTGCATTTATGTGCGAGTGTGTTTCCTGCAGTTCTGGCCCCAGCTGTACCCAGATGGCCTGGGAGCAGAGTGTGCTAAGCTAACAGAGACAAGAAGGAGATATTCACCCAGAGTATGTGAGCTGGAAGAACACTGTGGTCTGACACCCCTCAAACAACCACGCTGCCTCATTTATCTTACAAACCAGAAGTGTAAATGCTCATAATAGTACATTTCAATCAGAGGAATTGCAACTTGACAGAAGAGCCCTATTTCACAGAACGGGGGTTAACATCCTGTACATTACATATCGTGAAGAAGGCTCTGACTGTTCCAATTCCTGAAAAATCTAATGGCAAATGTTACCACATGACTATATAACTTCAAGCAAAAAGCACTTCACTGTAGCAGTTGTTTGTATCCTAATATTTAAGGCATTTAATTAACAATTTTTTCTCAGTTTTAGTCATGATAAGGTCAACACTTGTTGGGTCTAAACGAAACACTTAGACATATTTTTGGAATCTTGCATCTACCCGTCTTCGGTACCACGTATCTTCTCAGTTCATTTATAGGCGTTTGCCGTTATCCAACTCTTCCGCCAACCTTTTATTTATCCATATTCATCCCTCTTAAATCTCCACTCTTTAATTATTTTCTGTCTTAAATATCATCATCCACCTTCTCTTCATCCCTTCCTCTCCCTCCCGTCCTGATCCTGCTCCGTTCTCTGTGTCTTTAGGTTGGTCAGTTCAACGAGGCCGAGTTACATTCCTGAGATGCCTGCTACATATGGTCCACATTCCAGCCGGTCTGCTGAGAGGCCCACTGCTCCTCACCGCTGGCCCAGCAGAGACCAGCCCAAAGCCGAGTGCACTACAGCACCACTTCTGCCCAAAATAATCTTAACGCAGTTTTAGATTTGGACTCAGCCTGTGTCTGTACGACAGCATTTAACCTACGACTGAAGGACCTGCTATAATGTCTCCCTACGCCTCTTATCTTAGCCTCCTCTCCAAACAGATAACCTAATATACGCAAGAGTGGAAAACTTAACCTGGACGCCACTTAATCAAGGAGATCCCAACATCCACACATACATTAGGGGTAATCATCCCAAGAAATCATTTCAGCACTAATTATGTCCCGTCTGGCAACTGTCGGTAAAAAAACCCCAAAAAAACAAAAAAAACAAAAAACTGGCTGCTATTTGCACAGGATTATCTCTGAAGTCAAACAAACTGTCCAGGATAATTTGATTAAATACCTATTCCTTCTTTTAACACCTGCATTTAGAACTGTACATAAAGTAATTCAATTCTTCTCAGTTTTGCATTTCTTGTTCAGAAAATAACTGCAAGAAGGAACTTTTCCAGTCAGGCCGCAGCTCTAAAAAGACAAGCACACATAGTGCAACATGTGTTATACATATGAGTATGGGGCTGGTTAACCGCACAGCCCTCTGACTGCTCTCTCTCTCTCCATATGCAGAATTTAAATAAAGTCCAGGACACAGTTGAGCTGTTAGTGCGGCATCACCAGCTACTATCTCAGAGATCATCATTCTGCACACACACTCCCATCTTTGCCCTGTTCATGTCTGCACATGCAAGTATACATCGATCTTTCAATCAAATCACGCATACACGCCTACTCTAGCATGATAACACCTGCCGAAAAGCCCCAGTAGTCTTAACCATGTGCAGACACACCCTACTTAAAATGTCTTTTCTTGTTAACTACTTGTAAGTGCAAATGGATATTACAGACTATGTTTTAATATTTAACATACAATGCAGAGTTCATTGTGGGTATGTTAATAATTTGTCTAAGCTGGTTAAAGTTATCAGCTCACAGCTTCTTGGGAGCTGTCTGGGTGTGGTCATAAAATGTGCAACCTCACTGCAGCTACCGCATTTCCACCGCATATCCTCCCTGCTTTGATTGGCCATCAATATCAGTCAATATACAGCCCCGCTCAGTTACAAAGTCACTCAAAGGCCTGATCATTCACAAGCTTAAACTGGCACAAGACAAGTAACTCAACAAATGACCCCATTTTTTCATTTACATATATTCTTAATCAATGTCAGCAAAACTGATGGGGCAAAACGTTTCCAGATCTTTCTGTGGGATTTTTAGAAAGTTAAGTAGAGGGCCTGCTCATCATACTAAATCCTGGCCAATTTGCCGACTTGCAAGCATACACATATTTGCATAAAACTGAGGCAAATTCTAAAACGCACACACACAGAAATCATGACTTTCAGGATGACTTCACATCTGACTATTTCACAAGGCACAGGGGCAGCAAATTACCAGCACAAACACCAGATTCCAATCTTGCTTTCATGCCGTTTCTGTGTGTGTCTCTGTCTGGGGAGTGGCACAATGGACGGTCTGCTGGACGGCTGTATTAATCACATCTAGGTGTGTAGAGATAACCACTGTGCCGGTTTACCACTAAGGCACATAGGTCGGTATGATGTGGTTAAATAAGACCACGAAAAGCAAATAAAATCGCTCGGAACAAAATGAGCAGAAGATGGCCCATAAAGTATTAACTTATTAACATTACGAGGGATTCAGTGCAATATAACGGTTATAACAGTCGATGGCTACAGTGGTGACACTGAGAATGCCACATCAGATAAGGATTTTAATCCAATTATTTATGAATCAATGACAATTATTAAGGAATTTGAAGAATAGATAGAAGCCACTGAGTTTGCAAATTAAAATGCATTTTAGTCAGAAAACATAATGATACTTAACTCTAACCTGCATATGTCACACAGTTAAGAATCACTTTAAATTCAACATAACCAGTAACAGGATATTTCATGATTTTTTTTTTGCATATCAGTTCATTGACCTCAATGTGGCATAACTTCAGTCAGTGAGGGATAGAAAATGCATTACTACATTTATACTGTAAGTCCCAACCTCGCACTTCCGGAATGGAGTGTGGATGGGAGCTTGGACTCCTACATAATTACACAGAGGCTAATTGTCCTTAAAACAGCCCAGGGTCTAAGCATTCAAATGGTGGCATCCTGATGATTCAGATGTGTCTAGTGGTCTAGAGTTTGACTAGTACGCAGTAGTATGTAGAATTCACTGTTCATATAGCCAAAGGGGGAATATTACAGCAGACTGGGCACTTTTCAGGAAAGGGTGGGCAAAATGGGGGCATCAGTAGTGAGCAAAGCAACTAACAAGCATTTCCAGGGATCTCCAGCCAGGAGGAATGATGAGGGGGGAAAAAATATCATATTGCTACTTTTGCAAAGCATGCCATCAGAATGTAAGCAGTATGGCTGTGTCTAATGAAGCCCACAGATCTGGGGCGGAGGGACGATTTATTGTCCGGCAAAAATGGCCTTGATTCGCACAAGGTCAAGTTATGAATCAGGGGGTTTTATGCTTGGCAAAGATCAGAGATGACGATGTCTGAGCTACCGCATGTCTGATATAAATGCCTAATGGTTAAAAAACAAACAAAAAAACACACACCTTGGAAGAAATAAAACCTAACATACATGGAAATAAATAGAAAGCAAAAGCAAGGAGCTACATCCACAACCAAAGACAGCATCACTGAATAACAGTGAAAATGAGCCGATATAATAAAGTATCTATCTTAAATTTGAAATCTTTAAAAAGTGAGATTACATAAGTGAAGGTTAGAGGGCCCTGAACACTGCCTGTAAGATTACATAACCCCTGCCACTACAATTCATAGAAAATGGGGGCAGAGTACAGAGAAAATTTCAACAGGTTGATGGACATGGTCACACAGTGTGAGGAAAAAAGGGAAACACAAATATATGCGGTGACAAAAATGGCACAAATGATGTTTGACATAAAAACACAACACATCCCTGAGTAACTTTTCCTCGTGCTGATAACTTCTTGATTGCCCTGATTCTTCTAGTAAATCAGATCTTGTTCTATACTTGAAAACAGGTTTAGGCATTCCACAGGTTGACTCAGATCCAACCAAATCTTACCTCTTGACAACTGGATCCTGGAAGCAGGTCCTGATGCGTGATCCAAACTGGTTAAAAGACAAGACGATGGTTATACGGCAGATGGATCTACTGTGGACACCTGGAGATACTGAGGGGAAAGAACAGCATAAGACAGGCTTGAAAGGGGAAATGAATGACGCGGAGGGAGAGAGAGAAGAGGAGGAGGAGAAGGAGGGGGAGGCGGCGAGGGAAGGGAAGGGGTGGGGGGGCAACTCCACATCCATGTTGCGCTACAAAGGGTGGGGCCTTGAGGAATTCACTCTGCTTTCCTCTCGACTTAAAGCTTATCTTAATTAGACTATACAAGGTCAGTCTGCCTGTGCACTCAATTATCACTGAATTATTGTGACATAAACCCATCGCAACACTGGGGAATGACTCCTCCATATTTCACTTCTTTGGACAAGTCGATCAGACTACTGTTATACAGACCAACTCCACTGGATCCAGATCCATTCAGCGCACAGACGATAAAGACGCACCCGACCCACAGTCCATTTCTGGACATAATATTCTTGCACTGGATCCGAGACAAGTATAAATATGAGGCTAAACACTCGGCTGTAAATAAAGATTTCATAAGCCTGTGCTGACCGACACAACAGCGTTCAGTGACAAGTCTTCGTCTTTTCTAATGGAAAATGTCCTAAAACCCCTGCAAGATAACATCGAAGCACACCCTCTCTCGGATCCCTTAAATATCGCTATGTAGGGGAAAAAAAAAAAAAAGTTTGCACAACATTATTTGACAGTCGCACTTACTTTGGTTCAGGTATAAATCCACTGGTTCCACCGGAGCACTTGACAGTATGCTCGCACTGAGGCATATATGCGCGATTTTGCGTGCATGGGTGAGATTTGAGGATTATTAGGTAGTGTTCGGAGTGTTTCCCCCACGCCCAGTTTGCCTGTGGCATTCAGCAGGGCTGGCTACTGTAAAGTTGCCACGTCCGTTATATTTCATAGACTTATGAAACCAAAACGACCACTAACCCCCCCTCCCTCCCCTCCCAAACACTCGACTTACTTCTTCACTAGATAATGATTTATTTAACCAAGGTTAATGCTTGGGGTTGAAGCCAAAAGGTGCGCACATCAAGATGGCAATACATTTGTTATGTAATATGTTCCTTAATGAAAATGACAGAACCTATTGTGAAAAGCTGCCTCTAGATAGAAGAGAAACGACCCCGACTGGTCCACTTTCGAGTAAATAGTCGATTCTGAACCAATCTCCAGTGCAGAAGCCTTACAGAAACCCTCAGCCACACCTTAACTCTCAATCAATTTTTTTCTGACACGTCCAGAGGTTTCGACGAGACACGAAGACCACAAGTTCACCCTGATAGAACCGCCGCTTGTGTGTGTCCTGAACTCCGCTGTTAACGTTTACACACCTAAAATATAAATAAAAAACGATCCGATGTGAGTTTCCGGTTGGCCGGTCCCACCCCGTGCTGCTCGCTGCTCCTCGGGGCTCCCTCCCCGGTCTCTCTCTCCAGTCCAACTCCTCTCTTCAAACCGGCTTCTCACTCCGATCAGCTGGCAGGGCTGTGACGTCAACACACACAACCGACCAATCACAGCCGAACCGGAAAAATCACTGCTGACGCCCACCACGTACGCACAATGACGACCAGGCTCTTCAGCCAATCAACGTGCGGTATTCTGTGAGAACTAAGGCGGGCTTTAGATGCATCGACCAATAGAGTTACGTCCGCCCATGGAAGGCGTTTTCCTCCTGACCTATTAGGTGTTGGAAGTAGTATGTGTGAAGTGCTGGGAACTTTTCCACACCTCTAGGCCACAGATGAAATTGAAATTTAATATTTTAAGGAGGAAAAAAAAGTTTAAAATGTGTTATTGTCAGTCAGTTAATATATTTCATATGTTATATTTTTGCATAGGTGTCAGATTTAGAGTAAACACCTTTGGTTAGACGTTTACCAATCTGACCAAAGAATACCTGCTCTAGTTTTATTTATTGTAGAAATCCACAGCTCTCTCGAAGGAAAGTTCATATAAAGGGCCTTTGTGTGATCATGTGCAGGACTGTATATAACACCCAAACCCTTATGTAATGAGCGGCCCCTCAATTATGTCAGTATGACTCTTTAAACAGCTCTGACTTCCAGGTTAAAAAGTACAGGTGATCAAGCTTTAGTTGCACTTTCTTGTCTCTGGAAGCTTTCCTACACACATACAGGTATCGTTGCAGTACTTAAAGAGCTTAAGGAGAGTCAGAGAAGCCTTATGGAGAGTTACACTATAAATAAATGAATGTTATTATTGCTATTGTTTCAACTTTTTACTGCAGTGTCATATTAAAAACTATTCTGCTGGTGCATTTGTGAAAAATATTGCTTTTAGATTTATGTTGATGTGATATGATAAGGTCGTTTGATCCTTAAAAGTACAATGCATACTATTGATCTGTTTCTTTTTCTTAAACTTCTGCTGCCTGTTGGAAGTGAAAAACACTTTCATTACAAGATATACTGTATGTTTTTCATCCACAACCCCCCCCCAAAATTTCTATTTTCATCTCAAAATGAATATCATTTGAGCCCCAACAGCAAAAACGATAGCAATTGAAATTGTTTTTCATTCCTCAGTTATGCATCTTTTTTAAGCAAACAAAGCGTTCCTGTGGTTTAGAGTGGAGTAGGAATCAAGTTCAACTACCAAATAAGTGATTGCGCTTCTCGTGGACAGAAACCTCAATTGGAGGCTTGCTTGTTGAAGTCACTACAATTCCACATTTGGAAAAGAGAATGGAGTGTGCTCCATTTTCCATTCCCACTGGAGATAGAAATGAAGCATTTGTGTGCCAGCTGTGAAAGTAACTCTTTTGTAAGACTCAAGGTGAACTGAAATTACATGTGATGCAATTACATGATAGAATCTTTGTTGAGAAGGTTATCCATTCCACTGTCCAGATACAGCCATCTTGGTGAAGCATTTTGAGTACTGAACATGACATGAAGACATGAAGAGCAGGTTTATCCTTAAAAATACAGTGGAGTCTTTGATACTGACATGCACTGTCCAATGTTGCATAATTTAAGATACCTGTAGACTTCTCAAGCCTCTGCAGTGCACGCATGAGAGGAAGCCAGTATTTTTGCATTACTTTTTAATGTAGTGGATTTTCTGGTGCATGTCATGCATGGATATTTGCATAGTAAGGAGGATTTTCAGAGGTTTTTTTTCATCAGTGGGTTTCTGCAGATGCAATGTGTATACACAGATACTATTAAGATTTATGAACATTCCAATATCCATGATGTACAGTACAAGTATTAATTTCATTCCACTGCCAGAGCCAAGTATTGTTGCAGAACCATATCAACCCTTCTTTGGCTGCAGCACGAAACAGCAAACTTACCCAGATCAAAGGTAAGAACCCGTCAAGCCTTTTGTTGGAACATATTTTAAACAGGCACTAACACAATGCAGCCTCAGCACAGTGACACAGCTTTTATTCCCTGACTCAATTTATGTTGATGCATTCACAAAGGTGGGCAGGAATGTGCCACAGGCACACATCATTCAGGAAACCAATCCTGTCAGTCCATCTTATATGACCCGAACACATCATGATGTTTCCTCAATTTACCTTTTTCTATTTCTGTGAACTTCAAGGTCAACAGGACAAGGGGATAACTCAGTCAATATCTGAGTGATGGTGCATTCCCACAAACCCTCATTTCCCACATCGACTACGTTATAAATACAATTTAGAATATTATACTCTTCATGTAGAACCAGAAATCCAACTCATGGATACTTTCATGTCTTAGAGAGTAATGTGAATATTTGATGCGGAAAAGGTTACCTCAGTGCAGCTTTGTTGTGTTCATTGAAGACACCCACTTCAAACACTGACATTCGTTAGATTTTATTCAAGTAAATCCTGTATTTTTTTCAATCCAGGCCAGTGTAAGTGTGAACATTTGGGGGTGTGCTGCTGTCCATGTAAAAGTAGGTTTCACTTTAAGTTACAACTTCATGATTACACAGTGGCAGTAATCATTTAGTACCAAATTACAATTTAATAATATAGCTATTTAGCATAATAACCAAGTCATAACAAGAGGAATAATCTATGACAACATTTGGATGTAACAATGGTAATTACCACTATATAGTAGTGGTTTTCATCTTCCCTTATGTTCCATACAGGCCCTTTTGCTCCAAGGTTATATTGCATAAATTACAGGTATGGAAACACTTGGTTCTAAAGATGAATCAGGGATGTAAAATGCAAAACTACTCACTGTTTTAAATTTCACTGTAAAATTAGACTAAACCAAACTACAGCTCAAGAGAAAAGAACCAAGCAGGACTTTGAATCCACACAAGAGGACCAGTTAGGTTCTGCTTCTTTTGGTATTTAAGCAAATCCAGAGACATCTGAATGCATGTGGAAAAGTCTAAGTCCAGGTGTGAGCGCTCTGGATGCATTCAGGATATGTTCAAATCCAGTCACTCAGGAGATTTGGAGATCTTATAGGATGCATGAGGTTCGCATTCTCTTTGCATTCTGAGAAGGAATACATCCTGGGGCAGATTGAAATCCTTCTCAGGTGAAATCTTCTTTATGTATGAAACTCAATGAGCCAATTGATATGATACATCTTCTGATGTGAGGCCAAGGCACATCATCAGTGATGTATCCTGAGGTCATTGGGTGTTTTGTGCCTCTCAAACATCACACACCCTCACTCTAATGACCCTACCAAAGTTGATCAGGCCTCAGCATACTGTGTGCCATATTCAAGTGTCTTAAAAACAAGTAAAAAGATCACAAAGGTCAAAAATATGCTTCATATGTATAATGCTGGCTGAGCATCCAGCAAATATACTTCTAGTATCAGTAACTTTTACTTTTTGTAAATACACAACTAGCATTTGTACATAGCACATTAGGAGGAGTGAGTGGAGTGAACCAGGAGGGAGGGCTGGAAGAAGACCAAAGAGGAGGTTTATGGATGGAGTGAAAGAGGACATGAAGGTAGTTGGTGTGAGAGAAGAGGATGTAGAAGACAGGGTCAGATGGAGGCAACTGATTCGCTGTGGTGACCCCTGAAGGGAAAAGCCGAAAGAAGAATAAGAGTGGAGCAAAATCCAGATCTGGCAAATGCCTTTCAGACATTTCAGACCGATTTTGTTATATCACCACATTGTTCAGTAATGTTTGAATAGGTAAATTAGAGGATAGTACCACTCATAATTGTATAGTTAGAATTTATACAATAGAAGCTATAAAATTAGGTGTTGCTTTTAGTCGGTGTTGGATGACTAGATGGTTGAGTGCTCATGTTACGTTTGCTTTTTAAATCATCAGCTGAAAAACAGTGGGGTGATGTTTAAAATCACTGAAGCATGTTAATTCATAATTTTAGGTGTAAAATGAGTCAGAATTTCACTCAAACTATACAGCTTTGCAGTACAGAGCCTTCCAAATGGTGATTAGAGGCCTTTGATTCTGCATCAAATCTGCAACACATTTATAGGAGTCCATTCAAATGCTGCCACGTACAGTTTGTACTTCCCACATCTGAGTGTGACTAAAAAAGTACTGTAGAAATGAGTGATCATACAGCTAATTTTGTTTTCCTCTCATGCTATTCACCCTAAAAGCTCAATTTTCAATAATACGCAGGATGTGCATGTAAATAACATTAGTGTAACCCTAACCCTAACCCATGAGAATATAACCAGCTTCTATTTAAAAATATACAGTGAATGAATCAGAGGTGAGAAAAGGCTTGAATAAGATTCTTTACGCTCTGCTTCCGGTGTGATGTGTTTAACTGTACTTCCTGTATTTGTTGTAACCACACTGCACTGATTCAAGAACAATGCAGGGATTTACAACTTGTTAGCTTAAGCTGCGCATTTTCAATTCATGTTTCACACACTTTAACACATGCTTCACTTTTCTGTTTCTTTGCCAAGTTCGCTCTCCCCATTCTTTCGACCCCTCTCTCATTTGTGATCTTGTTCTCAGAGTACATAAATCCCTTTCTTAAATAGATTCGGAGAAGCAATGCGCACCTCCACTGAGCAAGGAGCAGTCTGGAAACAATTCAAGACAGGTAATGGCTCTCTAAAGCTGAACAGAGCATACTGCATAGTCACACACAAAAACAGGTGGGGGACTTGGTGCTTCGGGTGAGTGAGACCGACTCTCACAAATGAAATTGAGTGCCTGAAGCCATGAGTCATAGAGTTCAACACTGAAAGACTGCAGAGAATATTACCAAAACCACCCAGGATCAAGGTATTATAGTCCACGAAAGTGCACCTTAGTTTTAAAGAGGTTTCAGCACAGAACCAAGGTAGCATGACTTTCTCAGTTTATTTCTCTCAGCTAAAAGCTGATGGAAACAGCTATAGCTGTAATATGATTAAATATAAAACCACTTAGTTAAGTTCTTATGTAAAATTAGCTGAAAAATGTGAACTCATACTAATGTTAAACTATAAAGTAGTGGAGTCAGACAGTTTTTAAAGGGGTGGCCATGCTGAGAACATTAGAGTGGCAGAAACACTCATGTCTCTTTTCCACTGCAAATCACTGGAGACCAAATACCAATCAGTCTTCTTTTTGCTCACTCATATTATTTCCCTCTGTAGGCAACAATGACCATCATGAAATACTTTATGACTCATATCCCATGTTTTTTTATGTGTGTGTGTGTGTGTGTGTGTGTGTGTGTGTGTGTGTGTGTGATTTTTTTTTTTTTTGTGTGTGTGTGTGTGTCTCAATTGATGAAACAAAAATAACCCAGAAGTGGTACATTTAATATTAATGTTAAATTTATTCCTTTTTAATTTAATTACCTGAAAAATAGTAGTTACTAGAGGCCATTTCAGTGCTAGGAGTAGGTGTGCATCCCTCTAATGGCCTCATGATGTATTTTATTCTGTAGTGGCTGTTGCAATCTCTTGGGATGTTTTCATCAGTTCGTTGTCCGTCTGTCCAAAAACTTTAGTGTCGACTGAGGGCCAAAGGTTTTCAAGTGCAGGCACGTTTTGTTTAGTATTTATACTGCCTAAGAAATAAATGTCACACACACAATATTTCTCCAGTATCTCATATTGATGACCATTTTGTCCGCTCCAGCAAATTCCAAAGATTCTCAATGGGGTTCAGGTCTGGACTCTGTGGTGGTCAATCCATGTGTGAAAATGACGTCTCATACTCCTGAACTACTCTTTCACACTTTTGAGCCCAATGAATCCTGGCATTGTCATTTTGGAATATGTCTGTGCCACCAGGAAAGAAAAAAAAGCATCAATATTCAAACATGGTCTTTCAGTATATTCAGGAGAGTTCGCTGACTTACAGTAGTTTTCAGGCACATATTTGTTTCTGATTCTAAACCTGACCAACTGAATCAACGCTAGATCGTAAAACTGCCCTAATAGGTGTGTACTGTAGGCACTAGGCATGATGGGTAATCACTGCAGTAGACTATTTACTTACTTAGATCTAGGTGGTGGTTTTTTGTTTTTGTTTTTTTGACTAGGCACTCTTTAAAACATCAACACATTATCAATTTTTATGTACACTTCCAGTCAAAAGTTTGGAGTCCTCAGATTTTTCTTTTTTTTTTTCATGGCTATTTACATTGTAGATTCTCACTGAAGGTATCAAAACTATGAATGAACACATATTGAATTATGTAGTTAAAAAAAATGTGTGAGATAACTCAAAGCATGTTTTATATTTTAGATTCTTCAAAATAGCCACCCTTTGCTTTTATCACGGCTTTGCACATTCTTGACATTCTCTCAATGAGCTTCATGGGGTCATCACCTAAAATGTTTTCCAGTAAAGCAGTTCCCGGTGATGCTGAGCTCTTATTGGCCATCTGCGGACCCTTTAAATGAGAAGGTGAGTCCAAATTTTTGACTGGTAGTGTAGCTTATATAAATGTATTTTTACAGCAACTTGATCACGTTGACTTCAGCTGAGGTCCAACGATGACTTGGCCTTTTCTATGCAAGATGTGTCACATGCTGTCAGTCTATTCCTGTGTCACTCTGTTTAATATCCCTTCAACAGTGGTGTAGTCTGGGGTATACAGCGGTATATGGAGTATACCTACTTATTTTCCTGTCAGCATTGGGTATACCCACTTTTAAATCCCCCTGATGTGCACTTTTCAGTAGAATCTGAGCTAGTGTCCGTGTTTTCTCCTAGAATGGTGAAGCCATGACCTGCCCTAATCTACCTTTAATTGGCTAGTACTCGGTATCTTCACTGATTAGATTGGTTAACTTTAGGCATGAGGACTGATGAGCCAATCAGAGGCAGAGTAGGGCGGGTCATGGTAAGAAAAATATTGCCAACTTCTTTTTTTCTCCAAGAAGTTGTTATTCACTGATAGAACATACAAAAAATAGAATATAACAATTATACCGTACTTTACGGACCACAAGCCACTACTTTTTTCTCGCTTTGGCTTATACAACGATGCAGCTCGAGTGTAGATTTTTTACGTGCTATCGGCCTCCAGGGGGCGGTCTTAGCAGGAAGTGCAAAAGCGAGACAGATAGGTGGAAGAGGTGATGCGACGAGGAAGATGCAAGTTATATGCTTAACTCATTCAAACACCCTCATCATGGAAAACACACAAAGAAATGCATACGCATATACACAGAAGGTTTTAGTGCAGGAGGAGGATGGAGATAGTGACCAATAACTTTTCTGGTTTTCTTAACCAGCCGTTTTACTGCCGTGTTGCTGCTGTGTTACAGGCACTGTTTGGGAAAAAAGCAGTAAAGGTATGTGAAAAAATATTTAAATAATCTTTCTGTTTACCATCTTTCTGTGTAAATATCTAATGTCACAATGTGGACACCTGTGGCTTATAGTCAGGCGTGGCTAATATTTAGGTGTGGCTTATAGCCCAGAAAGTACGGTATACAAAACATCAGATGTTCCAAGCCATAATTAAAAAAAAAATAAAATAAAAATTGCTAACTTAGCGCCAGAGCCAGGGCTCTGCTTAGCACTGGCCACCTCTGGAAGCTGATTGGACACCTTAAGTGCCAGTGCCATCCCAGTTGATTGACAAGTCACTGCATATCTCGTTGAAAGATGAGCGATAATTCGAAATGTGAACAAGAAATACATAATAAGGAATACGTTATTTTGAGGTAAGATTTAAGGTGGTTTCAGAATGAGTCAGTGTTCTAAACTACTGCCCATATGACTGCACATGTAGAGAAGAGATGTTGTCGCCAATAGTTCAACTGTGTGAGTAGGCTAACGTTATAAAAGGCTAACACTGTCCTATG
This sequence comes from Ostorhinchus rueppellii, assembly GCA_030068375.1. Classification (NCBI taxonomy): domain Eukaryota; kingdom Metazoa; phylum Chordata; class Actinopteri; order Kurtiformes; family Apogonidae; genus Ostorhinchus; species Ostorhinchus rueppellii. The sequence continues at coordinate 22,226,759 of JAQQZY010000006.1, read as the reverse complement.
TTTGCCTCATTTTGAATACATTTACATTCATGCCGCTGCTTGTGTGATCAGTAATACCTACAAACTACTCCTGATGTCCGTGAGTGTCTGATTTGGTCAACCACAAATGTTTTTCTCTCCTCTTCACCACACCGCTATTCATTCTCTGTCTTTGTAGTTTTTCTCCTTCTGGTGTCTTCCCATACCCTGATAATTTAAGTCCTATGGGCTGCCTGGGTTTGGTTCTTCCAGACTGTCAGTTAGACGTCAGTCACAGGGGATTTAGGGGAGCACCTCTGTCACTTTAAGAAATGCCTCTGGCAAAAAAGAAACTGATTAGTAGTGCTGGCAGCCAACCGTGTGGAGTGCAGTGTGGAGACTGAAGCCAATGAGAAGCCCTGCTGGGTGGAGGTTACAAAAGCAGCCTGAACCCAATGACTCAGCAAAGTTGGGTGCGTGTGAGATGACACTTTGCAGTGTTTTAAAGGGCCAGTGTGTTGGATTGCAGCCCTCTGAAGGAAGCTGAAAAATGCACTTTAAAAATCAGGCCAAGTGTTCACTCCCTCCCTCTTGTGCAAATCATGAAAGCATGAGGCCCATGTTGTTCTGTAGCATTGTCAGTAAAGTGTGTGCAGAGTCCAATTGTAGGGCTACACGTTTCTTTTTAATATCCAATGGTCACTGTTTAAGAACATAATGTTTGTTGTCAAGTTGCACTACATTACCCTTGGTGACATTTAACACTACTGAACTCTTCTGCTTTGAATGTTTTCATTCTGCGGGAACAACATGATGTTTATATGTGGAGCATTTATTTACACAGAGATCCTCTCTTTAGCTAACGTCGATCCTCTCGCTGTAATGATAAATGGACTGTATGTCAGGAAAGCTGTTAATTTAGTTTTGACCTGATTTATATTTTCAGCCCCTCTCTGGAGATGATCACTCTAAAGATGGTCTTCATTTCTCACAATAAAAATCTATTTCATCTTCTCATTTCCATTCAACTGTGGACCTTTCTGTACAGCTGATAGTGACCTTGTTATTTCAACACTTTTTCAGTTGAATGACCTATATTGTGAACTTGTCAGGCATGGTTGCGTCTTCCTCTTTACATTGTCAGCTGAAAGAAAAGTCAGGTGTTTGAGCTGTGTTGGAAACTTCCATTAGGCTTTGAGAGAAATGTCCTCATGGGTATTGTTCCGGTTAGGCCTGCAACAGTCAGCACTGCACAGTATACCTCCGTGATAAGACAGGGCTATATATACTGTAGCTAGTAATTCAGCAACTGCAGCCATCCCCAAGATCTCAACTACCACTCCACTGCAAGAGGAGAAGGGGCCTCTTAAAGGCACAGGTCATGAAACGATGCAATTTCATTTATCAAATGGTTAACATACAGGTTGGAGAAATATGACCTTTAATACTACTATAAACAGCCCTGGTAGAGGTTACATGAAAAAAAAATGGAATTATAATAACAGCCAAAATAGATGTACTTGCTCATTATGTGACAGATTATAGAAAATTTTAGGTTTTAATTGTATTATGTGACCCTTATTATGGAAGCAATGAAATATTTATGAGTGAGTGCTTGCTGTAATTTCATACTAAAATCAATATTATGCTGAGAAATTTTATGTGGATTAAATCTGAGTCTACAAAGCATGTACTTAGATTAGTTAAATTACGCAAACATAAATCTATGAAAGGAATTGTCATCACTATCAAATGATAACTCACATGAAATTAGTATTTTTACTTAATCTTTTCACGCCGGAAAATACATTTGACAACCTGACCTTACATGAAAGTGCATTGATCACGATATCATGTAATAGTCTGCGTCACAAACTCAATAAAATCAATGGAATGTTATGCTGTCATTGATGACTGACAAAAGTGTCTCCTGTTTTAGAGTTCATGACTTTGAGAGTAAAGTTGAGGTAATGCTGTCCTAAAAAACACTCAGGTAACATCTACTAGTTTGAATAGTTTAAGAAACGCTACAGGGCTTGTAAATGCTGAAATCAATACCATTTACTTACTGCTGTTTCTTTTCTATTTGTGCTACAAGGTGGTTGGTTTGTGTAATAGTCTTGACAAACTCAGATAAAATTATTCTTGTGCTCCCAGCAGATTAGACATTGGTCCAAAGTGCCTTCCTCCTCGTGCTCCTCTTTCTGTGCTCATTGTACTCTTCTGCAGTCAGTGAACTGTAACCGCTGCCCTTGCTCTTTGTCACTGCTCCACGTTTATTTGTTCCAGAAAATCCTCTCCCTTGAACTCTGACCTCTTTTAAGAACTCCCCTATTTTCTACTTTCTAGCTCCAACCAGATAAATGAATTAGTTGTTTCTATGTTGATTTAAGTAACCCATACCCAGCTGTTTCTTTAGATTTTGATGTGTTTACAGTATAATATTGAAGCAGATTTGCAGGGTTTAAAGGTAAATCTGACTGTTATATCACTGTTTTGTACTCATTGCCTGTATCCTCAGCAGTACAGAACTCTGATCCCTTTGCACATGAATGAGGAGGCCATGGCAATGTGCAGTCGTGTCCAAACTCCCAGAGAACAGCATTTCCACAAGGTCTATCTTGGTTGCTTCATAGAGGGCCAAGGCCTACTTACTGATATGATTAGCCTTGGTGGTGGAAAAGGAACACATTATCCTCAGACAGTCTGATCCAGCCTCCATTCTTTCCAAACACCCTTATTTGTCTGATGCTTGGAACGACTAATGATGATAGAATCTGAAACACACCTCACTCTTAAGTGAAAAAAAAAAAAAAAAAAAACAGGAGGAGGAAAGCTGTTGAAGCTAATTGATGCCGACAGACTGGCAGGACTGTGGCTGCAGAGAGTGATGACATCAACCGATAGTTTGAGAGAAGACGTGTTAGTGACAAGTGGTAGTTATTACAGCTGACAGGCCACTCTCAGGCACTTTCCTTTTTCACAGTATCAAAGTGTCGGGGCTTGCCTTTCCACTCCAGCAGGTTAAATATTAATACCATCCAACTCTCTTGTTTCATTGTAACTGAAAATCTCATCCTCATTGAATCAGTTTGTGCCAGTCAGTTAGCACCTCCAGCATTTTCTGACATGTCTGCTTTCCATGCTGTGACGCCATGTGACAGTACTGCAGCAGGCAAGACCGGCAAGCTGCCTCGGCCCCCGACTGGCACTCCATTTTCTGACATGCACTCTCATGGATCAATAACCTCTTACATAACATTCTGGTTTGGACTGGAGGCGAGATTCCAGCTGACTGGAACATGTGACAGGGCTTTGACTGTGTTGACCCACATTTTCCCTTCCTCTTGAGATCCCTCCCTCCCTTCCAGCCCTCTAGTCTCCTCTTCTCACCAAGTCCTCCATTAGCCCAAACCCCTCTCTACCCCTTCACACCCTTCATGTAAGCAGTCGCATCCAGACTTGGGTGGGTCAGACCCTTATGTGACATGTTCAGACATGCACCCAGACGGAACTACAGACACACACCAGGGAACCGCTGGTGGCTGGGCAGGAGCTTTTATTTGGGAAAATGACATAAGTGTTCAGAGAAAGTCAAGGAAAATGTTCCAGAAGATTCAATGGGTCAAAGTTGTGCTGGGATTTTCTGTTTTTTTTGTTACAGTAACTTGTTAACTTAACTTGTTGTTACAGCATAATGAATTGTAATGAACCCTGTTAAATGTTATCTGTGTGCTGTTTGTGTTAAGATGTTGGCATGTTAACTAACAGTGGTGACTAACTGTTTCCATTCACAACATGACCTTGTTGTGCCTTCAGCAGACAGGGCAGGCCAAACTGTATGCATGTGTACACACACACACACACACACACACACACACACACACACACACACACACACACACACACACACACACACAC
>JAQQZY010000006.1:22203262-22213631 GCA_030068375.1 Ostorhinchus rueppellii | reverse complement strand
AGGAAACCGGAGTACCCGGAGAAAACCCACGCAGACACGGGGAGAACATGCAAACTCAACACAGAAAGGTCCCAAGGATCGCCCGGGAATGGAACCCGGGTCCTTCTTGCTGTGAGGCACGTGTGCTAACCACTGCACCACCGTGTCGCCTTCACAGCATATTGGAATAAATTTCTATTTCCAACTGGACAAATACAAATGTCAGTTTACAGGTGTGTAAAATCCAACTGGAGCTGATAATCTAACAAACTAAAGGACAAATGGTAAAATGCTCGTGTCAGACATATACACAAGTTTGGACACAATTGGATCTTTATATATGATGCATTAGTTGTGACCTTCAATCAAAAAAAAAGAGCCCTTCGTTACACCTGAGCTATAGCAAATGAAATGTCTGCTTCAAGAAGTCAAATTAATTCAATTATAATTCATAGGGCTGTTGCCTGGGTACATTTGTCAGAGGAAATTTTTTTGCATTTTGCATGTGATGGCAAACAAGCGTGAATAACAGTACCCTATGTAATATATAAGACAGCTTGTATGCACGTTTGCATATGTTTAAGAGTTTCAATTTGTGTCTGTGTGTGCACACGTGTGCAAAGATGTGTTGACAGAGTGTCTGTGCTGTGTACACTGCTGTGTTCCAGCTGTCTGAGTGGATAAGCCTCAGTGGGGGGACAAACACTGCACTGATCACACACACACACACACACACACACACACACTAAGCATGGAATGGCTGTGGGGATTGTGCTATAAAAGGGTATGCATGTGAACATTGATTCAGCAGGGCTTTGACAAGACAACAAATCACAACCTTATTGTGAGGAACCTTTATACATTATCTTTTTAAAGCATAATGGAATAAATAATAAATGTCTTAGGTTGAATCCCAATTCAACCCTAGGCCCTACCCCTTCATTTTGCACGTTCACATGAAGGGGTAGGGGTGTCCCAATTCTTGATGAGTCGGAGGCGAAGGCCTAAGGGGGAGGGCCGTTTGGTCTTCGAAACAGAGATTTTCCAGGACCACACTCTGAGGGGGAGGAGAAATCTTCCATAATTCTGTTTACCTCCATCTTGTCAATGATTCAAACGCAGCAAAAAAAAGTAGTGTAATGAAAGAAAAACACAAATGTTCACATTTTCTTCATTTAAAAAAAAAAAAAAAAAAAATCATTCGATTGTCCATTTAGTGCTGTTTCAGTGTATTATAGCCCACATTTCTCCGTTTGCAGTTGATAACTGTAAAAAGCCATCTAAAGCCCATGCAACACAGATGGTTACAGCTGCTCACAGCGTGGTGAAATATTTCAGAAACAGAATTGTTGCATCTGTTCATAGCGGCATCCATGACTGCTGATGGCGCAACAGGTCTCAAAGAGCTGTCTCATTTCATAGGGGTATATTTCAACCCCACCCCTTGAAACAGTGTTGCAAGGGGTAGAGGTAAGGGTGAGGGCCAAAGGGTAGAAGTAAGGGGTAGGGCCAAGGCGGAGGGATAAGGGGTAGGGCCAAGGCGGAGGGATAAGGGGTAGAGCCAAGGCGGAGGGATAAGGGGTAGGGCCAACGGGTAGAAGTAAGGGGTAGAGCCAAGGGGTAGAGGCTAAGGGGCCACAGTGTACAGAACTTACCTCAGCAGGACATCATCACTAAAGAAATATTACAACAAAGTCAGCTTGGCCACTTTGTTAGACATTTATTTAATTCCATCACATAATACAACACAGTTAACGTGTCTATAAATTGTTTATAAAACAGATCAAAACTTCAGAAAACCGTTCCAGACAGTGTCGAGTCTGAACTTCAGCTTTTCACTGATCCCAAAGGCTTTTCACTTGTTAAAATGGATGAGTTGCCTTTATAAGAGTATCTTTTCTGAGCTGTTGAAAGTTGCGTTTCATGCGTCTAATATGCAAGAATGAATCTAAATTAACTTTCCTGGGACTCTAGGAATGCTTTACGCATTCCCAGCTTCAATGTCTGTACTTCTTTGAGCACAGAGTTTGAATAATGAGACAGGAAAAACTGCTTTCAGCAACCCAGCTCATTAAAATATCATAATCTCATGACACACACTTTCCTCTGCAATGGTGGCAACCCCAAAAGCACTAAAGGACACGGCCCAAGAAAAGAAGAGAACATTTAATATTATATACAATAACCTCTTGTAGAAGAAGATAGAACTCATATGACATTTAAATTAATTTTACATTTTCAGTGGATTTTTTTTTCCTTTTTCTACTCTAGGCACAAAACACTCATCCTTTTTCTCCACTACTACCCTTAAGTAATAGAAAACCCGACATTAAGGTTCTACAGTAAGTGTCAGGGTCTTAAATATCTTACATGTTGCAGCTGTTGGTTGCAAATGAAGCAAACTGCAAGGCAGACGAATGGACGGATCAATGATACAGCTCCGACAGAACTAGTTTAAGCAGCTGGCAGTGAAGAAACTTGTATCAATGTAGAAAAATATATACACCAACCATTTTAAGACTTAGAGTCAGCAGTGTTTAGCAGTTAAACATAACAACTGCATGCAAATTTGTGGCCTGTCGAAGCTTTTGTGTCCTGTTATGGAAACATCACGTCGGTGAGAATAAGTCCTTGACAAAAGTACTCCATGAGCTCAGCACTTAATGGTGCATGCACTTCTCAACTTTTAGTTATCATACCCCTTGAGGCTGTGTGTCACTGTAAGGCAAACAACCACCCGAGTCCTTCCTGTCCCAAATTCAAACTGCATCAGACAGCATCGTAGTCCATTAGCCTCCCTCACCGTGTGTAGGACCTCTGCCAGTTGTAAATGGCATGGATATTATGGGAACACGCTGGCACTCGTTTACATGTACTGATACTGCGATGACGGAAAGACCTCCCTCCTGCACCGACCCCCACCCCCCGCCTGCGTGCAGCGAGCTGCTTTGCTCTTTCCTCTGCAGCAAAGAAGTCTGTGGTCGCTCTGAAAAATTCCAGCAGAGTTTTGTGGCTCCAGTTGGTCCCAGGGTTCTCCATCCCGCTACAGGGAAGTGCCACAGAACCGGCTGCACCATATGCACCGGCGGCGCTCCCCTCGCACTGGGTGGAGAAACCACAGTGGCCTCCGTGGTCGGTTAAGAGGAGAAAAAAATGTGGGTTGGTCTCAAAGAGTTCTAAGGGTATAGTGGACTGGGTGTCACCGCGGACAGGGTCATCCCGTGCGCACACACTCAGAACAGGAATAGCTACTTCGTCCACATCTCTTAATGGTTCATTGCGTTCCCAGTAAGCGTCCCAAACACCTGAACTATTACAACTACTGCTGGATCCTGTCGCTGGAGCAGAGTCTACAGGCTGACAAAACAGTCCCTCCTCCATGCCTCGCAGGGAACAGCTGGAAAACAAGGTTTCTGTCCTTATGGTCTCACCCAGCACCGTCCTGTACCTAACACACACATCAGCAAAACAGAACACATATAAACACATACAAGGGCTGAAAAACTCAAATCAATTAAGCTTTCATACATCCTGCCCACACTGATTTGAAATACTTTGGCTGGGTCACAAAGTCTCTTAAAAATCAATAATCTGACAAGGAACACATCATCAGTTGCTACAGTAACTTCAATACTCCTTAATCATCTGTCCTCTTCCAATAAATGGCTGTTGAGATCTTGCTTGAGATATACTTGTCTTTTGATCCTCTTATTTGAGGCTGCCTAATATTTTTGTGAAGTAGCTGTAGTATCACATATCCTTCAGAGGAAAGTATAACACAGAAAGACCCCTTTATTACATTTGTGTAACGATCTATGGTTATTTATCCATCAGGTGAATAGGCAATAAAAGCACTGCATTCACCAAATTAGTTCTTGCAACAGTATAATCATCATGTCAAAAGCATCTAGTAACTGCAAAAGGGGAACCAAAGGTGAGCACGTTTCATGGAAAAAGATCCACATGTAAGAGAAATGTCACTAGAGATCACAGCAAAGAAAAAGTCTGCACAAGCTCAGTATCCATGTAGGCAATTAAATGCTCTTTATAAAACATTCTCTTTAAGGTAGACATTTTGATCTGCTTTGAAACAGTGTGCAGACTTTTCTGCTTTTTATGACCTCAAGAGTATAAAGTGAGCCAACAAGAATATATCTTATTTAAGAGAAAATGAAGACTTTACAATGATGTATTTGTTTTTGATTTTTCCTTGTAGGATTTCAGCAGCATTCAGAGCCTCCTCCTGCTCATGTTGCCTGGCCTGTCATATTGTGTTCCCGTATCTCAGATAGTTTGTTGACACCATTTGCCCTTTCATCTCAATACCTAAATATTTCCAGTCAGCATGTTTCCCTCCCTCTACAGTCCAATCCCTCCATACCTGCTGAGGCATATCTTCTGGTAGAGCACTAAAGCCCACTGCAGCGGCCAGAACAGTCCGTTCTCAAACCAGCTCTGGCAGCGGAACACCGGTGAAAGGCAGACCGCCGCCGTCACGTAGCTGGATGATCCACACTCTCCCAGGTAGGACAGCAGAAGGCCTGATCCTGTGCTCTCACTCACTGCGTACAGTCTTCCTGCAGGTTGTCGGTATCGGATGTAGCGCACGGCCTCCCGAAGATCTGAAGGGTCACCAAACTGCTGCAGCTTCAGGGTGGTGAGTGGGGTGTTGTTGTGACTGCGGCGGTTGAAAACTGCTGGAAGGTAGCCATGGGACAGCGCCGTTTCACATAACTGTAGAGAAAAACAAGAAAAAAATTTAAAAAACAGGAATTTCTACATAAGAAAGATGCTTTTCTCTCCTTGTAAATAGGCCACATGGTCCATTAAGTGCAGCCTGTGGTCCTGTTGGACTTTTGGTTGTAATACCACAGGACTAAACAATGCCTCCTTTTAGAACTAACAGACATCAGTTTCCATTTTGTGGCTCTAAAGGGTTTTGCAGGCGTAACACCTGAAAATGCATAGTTCTGCATTTTATTGTATGGAAAAAGAAATAACGAGTTGTTAGGAGAAGTAAAGGCATAGTAAAAGTACATGATTAGGTGTTAATGCCATTAACTGTTTACTTAAACTGGGCATAGTTACATACAATAAGTGAAAGTATCAGACAGTTTCTTTCTTTCACCTATAATATTCGCTCTAGTGTTCGTTATTAGTACTCATTTTATCATCGTATAACATGGAGTCTTTGCTGATGAATTAAGAATGTACAGAATTGCTTTGCCCCAAACCTTTTTGCACTTCAATAATAACGTAAATATGGAAATATTGTAAAATGTATGCAGATAAAAAAAGAAAGTCATGGATTATTGCAAACCTTGCATGAGTGCAAGAAGTTTAGTAAATACTAATTAAACAATAACTCAAACTAGAAAAGCACTTGGAGAGCGCAGACCTCCACCACAGCAGTGTTTGTACTTTTCTCCACTAGATGGCGCTGAATGACCTCATATGGAGCTCTGTGCCACCATGCCCTTTCTTGCAATGTAAAGAATCCTCGAAAAAAAAATTCCCGGATCCAGACGGTGATTCACATCGCCTCCAAAATGTAATCATCTCTTCCTTGACCCAGAGTGGACATATCCTAAAAATGTCATCAAACTCTGTCCATAACTTTTTGAGTTATGTTGCTAACAAACCAACAAATCAACCCACAAACCCTGGCAAAACCATTTCCTCCTTGGCGGAGGCAATAAGAGGGGTTTGGCAAATTCAAAAAGAAAGTCGTGATACTGAAAGTGATACTTGTAGACAGTACAAACAAAACAGTGTCATGTTTGTTTGGTCAACTTCACTGCATCTTTAAATATGCAGCTCTGGAAAAAAAATTAGTCACCACTGCAAAATGATCACTTTCTCTGATATGACCATTTATAGGTACATGTTTGAGTAAAATGAACATTTTTGGTTTATTCTCTAAACCATAGATAAGTTTTATTTGGAATTTGGGAGAAATGTTATTTAGAGCATGCATTTGCAGAACATGATATATGGTCAAAATAATAAGATGCAGTGTTTTCAGACCTCAAATAATGTAAATAAAACCAGCTCATATTTATTCTTAAACAACAAACTAATGTTGGAACTGTGGAAAAGTTCACACATCAGTATTTGGTGGAATAACCCTGATTTTCAATGACAGCTTTCATGTGTCTTGGCTCTCCTCCATTGCTGTTGGATGACTTTATGCAGCTCCTGGCAGAGAAATTCAAGAAGCTCAGCACTGTCCGATGGCTTATGACCTTTCATGTTCCTCCAGAAGTTTTAAAGTGGGTTCAGGTCTGCAGATTGGACAGGACAGGACATGGGTCTGTATCTGGTGGTCTGTCATCCACACCTTTATTGACCTAGCTGAGTCCAGGAGCATTGTCCTGAGAGAAGAACCAGTCCTCTGAGTTTGGGAACGTCAGAGCAGAAGTCCAGTCGTTTTCAATAGTTACTTTTGGATTACAGTTACTTTTACATAACTAATAGCACTGTTTTTGTCCATTGTAAGAAGATGGTGATGGTCACAGTAGTGATGTTTATACTTCTACTTGAATAAGGCATGGGTCAGGTGTCTATCCAGTAGAATAAGGTGCGTTTGTGTTAGAATTCAACAGACACAGGAATGGAATGACTATCATACATGCACACATGATGATTTCAGAGGAAACTGCAGTGGTCTCTTATTTTTTTCCAGAGCTGTGCATTAATCACATTCAGGAAAAAGTTGACAGCAGCATTATTTTATTATTTGACCTAAAAAAAAAAAAAAAAAAAAAAAAAAAAATAGAAAAAAATGAAAAAATGTAATTTTAAGCAGGTAATGTGAACGACTCATGATTTGAAGCATCTGGGGAAAATCTACTGTGGTGATTTATGTGGGCTATACAACCAACTACATTTGTTTTATTTCTGTATTTATGGTCACGTGGTGTGTGTTTGGTTATTGTCTTATTTATGTGGATTTCAGTGAAATTTGTTGTTGTTGGAGCCAGGTTCAGTTTCCTGTATTTTGATCTTTGTTTTTCTTGTTATATTGTGCAAACAAAGAAAATAAAAAAGGAACTTTGAGTCATTTGAATAATTTTCTCATTCTCTTTGTTGACAAACAAGTGTTGCTAGAAGATAGATATTACATTATTCATACCATCCAAATTCTTTTTCTTTTTTGGACTTTTATGCAAATGTATTAGGAAACCATACCTTGACATTTATTTAACTACATTATAAAACAGCAGAATTTTGTGTCTCCCTGCATGGGACTTTGCATACATGGATGTGATCAGAATAACAAATCCCAATAATTACAAAAAGGCCTATTTTACATTAACTCATTCACTGCCAGGCATTTTCAGAACAGAAACCCCCATATTGCCAGGTGTTTTAGAGCATTTTGACTGATTTTTCAAGACTCACAGAATATCCAGTTCTAGGACTACAGTGTAAAGTCTCTTCTTTCATGTGGAAAAAAAATTTGTTTCCAGCTTTCTTGGTTCTCAAGTTATTGACCTTAGAACACAGGGTGGTTTTGCCAAAAAAAAAATGCCTGAATGCTAAATACTTCCTCAAAGTTACGCCAGGTCGTTTCCTAGCAACCCCCCCAATGAAAACCGATTGACGCCAAAACACGTCATTGGCAGTGAATGAGTTAAGGAAAGTTTAGCTGTAGAAAACATTTAATTTGGGCGGAACAGTGGATGGCACTGGTGCCTCACAGCAAGAAGGTCCTGAGATCGATTCCAACACCAGTCGATGGGGGTGGGACCTTTCTGCGTGGGGTGTCCCAGTGTCTGAGCGGGTTCTCTCCTGGTACTCCAGCTTCCTCCCATAGGTTAATTAACTGATAGGTTAATCAGTTAATCTAAATTGTCCATAGGTGTGACTGAACATTTTATTTGGACGTTGACGCAAAAATAGCTCTTGGTTTTAATGTGAAAGAGGGTCATCTTTATACAATAGCCTATGTTGTATATTTGTCAAATTCTTTTGTTCTTTAAGGCTATTCTTAGGGGTTTGTTTTCCCTTCATTTATTCGGGGGAGCTGAAGTCAGACAGAAAACACTAGAGACAGTCGATGAGGGACTGTTCAGAGTATTTTGTCCTTGTTCTTATCTGATTCTCAATGGCTCCTCATGAGAACATTTTCCTTCTGAGTAGTATCTGTCTTTTCCCTAATACGAGTAGAAAAGAGACAGAATTTGACGTATTATCTGTCTTTGCTGCAGCCAACTGGAATTAAATTTTTGTGTCGAGCTGCACAAATGAAAACTGAAGTCTTATGATGTAAGATTAGTAAGAGTTGAGTAATTATTGGAGAAGCCTGGAAAATGCCATCTTTTATGTTAATCCTCCCCGTGTGTTAGTGTTTTAGTGAAATCAAAGAATCAGACTAATTGAGTCTCACAGTGGTGTCGTGATGAGGAACAATGAACGCTTCACACTGTGGGTAGTCTTCGCCCTCACCTGCTCTAAATGGATTGCACTCTATTGAAAATGAGATCTACAGGCAGCTCTCCTCTCCCCGGAGACTAATGCATTTGGAGAGTCCACGGTTCGAGTGCAACGCTATCGGACAGCGTGGAGGAATGCCCTCGTGGGGAGATATATCGATGTAGACGTTTTCCTTGCCCATTACCAGGCCGCCTGGCGCCCAAACAAACCCATGGGGTGGATTCTGCACCAGACAGCAGACGTGATCCAAATGAAAACGCTGAGTTTTTCCAGTCTCACTGTCTATAAATCAAGCTGTGTGCAGCCACAGGCTTGAAGGAGGTGTATAAATACGCTAATATGGCTCCTCGGGCCACTGTGGCCTTCAGACGGAGAGCTGCTGATGAAGTCAGGGCTTTACAGGACGGAGCACTTAGATTTGGTTATGTCTTATAAACTCCATCTGGGTTTGGAGGTTTTGTCGTCAGGACTCATCCTTGTCGTCTTCTGTTCTTTTTCCCCAGCATCTCCGTCATGTTTTTTCCTCCACTCCCTCTCATTTTTGCATCTTCTTGTCCTTTTCTTACCTGCCAAAACTGTCACCAGGACTCCAGACATTCATCCTCTGTCAAAGTATCACTCGTTTAAGCTCTTGTTCTCAACCAGGCTACGTTCCACTGGAATATTTCCCATATTTCTACAAGCTTCCCTTATCTTCCTCTGTTTTTCACCTCGACTACCTCTTCTTTTATTCTCTTGTTATACAGCTCTGGAAAGAATTCAGAGACCGCTGCAATTTCCTCTGAAATCATCATGTGTGCATGTATGACAGCCATTCCATTCCTGTGACTGCTGAATTCCAATATAAACACACCTTATTCTACTGAATAAACACCTTATTCAAGAAGGAGAAATAAAAACACCACTGCTGTGTCCATCATTATCTTCTTACAATAGACAAAAACAGTGCTATTAGTGCCACAAAAGTAACTGGAATCCAAAAATAACTCTTGAAAACTACTGGACTTCTGTTCTGACAATGTTCCCAAACTCTGAGGACTGGTTCTTCTATCGGGACAATGATCCTGGACTCAGCTAGGTCCATAAAGGTGTGGATGACGGACCACCATATGAAGACCCTGTCATGACCAGAACAATCTGCAGACCTGAACCCATGTCTGAGCTTCTTGAATTTCTCTGCCATGAGCTGCATAAAGTCATCCAACAGTAACGGAGGAGAACCAAGACACATGAAAGCTGTCACTGAACATCAGGGTTATTCCACCAAATATAGACGTCTGAACTTTTACCAAATTACAACATTAGTTTGTGTTGTTTACAAATGAATATGAACTGGTTTTATTTGCATTATTTGAGTCTGAAAACACTGCATCTGTTTGTTATTTTGACGATGTGTCGTGTTCTGCAAATACATGCTCTAAATAACATTTTTATTTGGAATTTGGGAGAAATGTTGTGAGTAGTTTAGAGAATAAAAACAAAAATGTTCATTTTATTCCAACACATACCTATAATGGTTTTTTTCTGATAAACCCCATATATTTAAATATTTGTAAGTCATTTATCAGCATTTAGTAACTAGAAAAGCACTCAGTGAGCTCAGACCTCCGCCAAGGTCGTGTTTGTACTTTTTTAAAAGTAGTGTTTGTATTTTTTATTTTTAAGGTAGTGTTTGTACTTTTTATTTTTAAGGTAGTGTTTGCACTTTTTTTAAGGTAGTGTTTGTACTTTTTTAAAGGGAGTGTTTGTATTTTTTATATTTAAGGTAGTGTTTGCACTTTTTTTAAGGTAGTGTTTGTACTTTTTTTAAGGTAGTGTTTGCACTTTTTTAAGGAAGTGTTTGTATTTTTTATGTTTAAGGTAATGTTTGTACTTTTTTTAAGGTAGTGTTTGTAATTTTTATGTTTAAGGTAGTGTTTGTACTTTTTATTTTTAAGGTAGTGTTTGCACT
>JAQQZY010000006.1:22187055-22199643 GCA_030068375.1 Ostorhinchus rueppellii | reverse complement strand
AGCTGGGATAGGCTCCATGCGACCCCCGTGACCCTAGTGAGGATAAAGCGGGTATAGAAGATGAATGAATGAATTATCCTAAACATTATCCGATTTAAAATGGATTAATCATGCAGCCCTACCTTACAACATCTTAAGCTTCTGTAGTGTTATTTTACATGCATTTACTTTTTATTCTTTAGATCTGGAAGTTCATTTGAGCTCTTTAGTTCTTTTAACTCTATTCCTGGACATTCTGTGCCTTTATTTGATAGAGCGAATGGAATGAGGCTGGAAATGTGGAGAAAGCCCCCTGGGAATCAAACCAACTCACTGCTCAAAGCATCTGTAACCTCAACAGTCAGGTCACCAGAGATGCCATTTCACTAAAACTGTTATTAAAAACCATGTGCATCGAGTGTTGTTGCCGTTTGAAACATCAGTTTCACTCCACAAACAATAAAAATGGATGATTAGCTGCTCCAGTGGTTTTCTATCAGCGTTGAAAAACTGTCGGGTCAGTGACAAATTCCTTCAGCAGTGAGTCCAGACACTGGAACACATGCCAAGGGAACACACTCTCACAGAACTACACAATTACAACAACACACAGACATTTACATCAGTCCTCCCTCTTTCAAAGACTAAAAAAAGGGAGTTCAACAGGACTCTCTGAAAAGCCCATTCATTTAGGTGATGCATTTCCATGTAACCACCTCTTGTGTTAAACAAACTAGACTAGCGCCATCACGACATTATGCATCAAATCAAGTTAAATTAAGGATATCATTTGATTAGAAGCCTTTTAGAGGAACCAGTGCATCACACTACTGGGCTTGGCCTTCTATTCAGGTCGACAGTTTGGCTAAATGCTCTTCGACAGGTCTGCAACAGAACAACAATTGTGGTGTTGTGAGTCAGAGGCAGCACTTCAATCTCAGAAATAAGAGATGTAACACATGCAGCTGTTGTGATTATGTGCTGGAACAATTTGATACCACTGTCTTCCATTGTGCAGGACCTTTTGTATGCTGATCTCTTATAATATTTTCTCACCGTGCTTCAAACCCATAATAAAGCTCTACAGTATATGGAGTTGCTTGTTTGATGTATGACTATCTGCCATCTGGTCGACAAACTGCCAAGCACAGTCAACAAAGAAAATCTGTTCCCGTTTCCTCAACCAAACAGCAGGAGTAGAGATAAAGAGCAGTTTTAAGTTTGCATGCGTTAGAATTTAACAATCGCAGTTAAAATGAACAGTTTTTAAGACCGTATGTGTTCTGCATCACACACACACACACACACACACACATTATTGAATTATTGAATGTCAGCTGTTTTTAACTGCACTTTAAAGACTGCATTTAATATTTAGAAATTTGACAGAAATGCCTAATTTTGCTGCAGATTGCAAAAAGTAAGTAAAGTAATGCAAAGGGTGCAATTAAAGCTGGTTTGTTGTAAAATTATTATAGGAATTGTAAACAGTTAAGGTTTATCACTTTTATATCGTCTATTAAACACAAAAAGGCCAAAGCTGAAATTTAGGCCTTTGTTGCCATTTTATCTTCTGAATCTGATTAATAAAGCAACCAATTTTTCAGCACAAGAGAAATACCTAATAAAGATATTATTAGCAGCTAGCAAAAAAGTGATAAGAAGATGGCTTCAACCCACATCTCCAACAGAGACTGACTGGATGGATACTGTAGAGTATTGAAAACATGGAGAAACTGACGTTTTCGCTTCATCAGAGGGGAGACAAACTGGCACAAAATTGGAAAAAAAATGGACAGTGTTTGCATCTTTCAATTGTGGTATGTAATGCATCGTATGAGCTTGACATGTATTTTGATCTTCATGGAATTATTTGATATATGTATGACCGATTCTTAGTTTTGCTTGTACCGTATGTACACGACTATAAAAATGTTTAATAAAAAAAAACCCAAAACTAATACATATAGTTTCCAAAAAATATGTTTGTCCATTACATGTTGACATTTTCAAAAAATCATGTGTAGTTTATGACTGTATATTGGACTGGACAGAAAATGTAAATCTGATTCATTTCCTTTTTTTTTTCCTACTTCTTTACATTTACTTCCAATGCAAACACTATAAAACACATGCTGTACAATTATACGTCCAGATGGTGAGACTTTCCACTCGCTTTTACAACACCAGTATTAACATATTAGCCCATCCTGCAATGACTCAAATAAATCCCAAAGTGCTGTCACAACAGTCAGATAAAGGAAGAAATGGAAAACATTTAGTCACATTTTGGGAAAACTACAGTCACCAAATTCCACTGTACCATAAGTTATTAAAAATACCTGTATGAATGCCTTAAGCAGTGAGAACTAGGTCACAAAACGTATATATCAGCCCTTGAATTGACTTGTTCTGTCTAGAAGGTGTTAATCATATGTGCAAAGGCGGTGGTAACAGCTGGAAGTCTGCTCCAAGGAACATTTATGGTTTTTCAAGGCGTCGCACTCCACAGTGATTACAGGCTGCCGAACACAGGACTCATGTTTTTGCACCTCCATATATTAAACTGACCTTAATGCTGGCAACAAAAAAAGGGGCTGAAAATCGAGTTTTTATGCAACGGAAACTATGATTTTCACAGAGGAAATCTCCTCTGCAGATAGTTTGCTTTGCTTGTTTAAATGGAGATAAACATGAACATAGTGAAAAACAGTAAATAAAAAAGTATAAAGTAAAGCAACTGGATTTAATATTTAACCCTTAAAGATCCAGTGCTACTTTTGTGGCCATTCCCAATTGATTTTTTCTCTGTACTGAACCTTTCTTAAGTGATTTATCACCATTTACTTTAATATTATCCACTGTATTTAGTTTTTTCCCCCAGTCGAAATCTGTTTTTTCTTATAATTTAATTTACTGATCATATAAATGTTCATTAAAGCTCGGATTAAGAGTGAGGGCTATTACATCAGTAACAGAAAAAAAAAAAGTGACGTTTGCTGTACAATATATAATTAACTGAACAGAAAACAAGTGTCTCCAACCACTTTCATTTGGTTTTACTGATAAATGCTGTAGAAGATGACAGTGTTTCCACGCTCACTACGGAGCCTCTGAATGTCCAAATTGTTCATATCCGATGACCATGAAAAGATGAAAAGCTGCATTTTACACCAATTATTTACATGCGTTGATAAGATTAATGGTTCTGAAGTATTTAAAGGTTTAAATGACTAGATAGTTTTGGTCGTCCGTGCATGTTTGGGTCTTTATGGGTTAAACTACATGTAGCTGTGATGAGAGGTTCAATAAAACGCTGAGTCAGTATATTTTGGGTTTATTGGTATTGAATTTAAACAAACCAATATTAGTAAACCACTATGACAAAAATAACATTATTGATACTAGTCCCACCGGACTGCATACAACGAAAATGAAACAGACTAACTGGGCCTGAAATATGAATGATTTAAGAGGATATGGCTCATTCATATATTCATGAGATCCTGAAAAGTGCTGTGTACCACAAGCCCACACACCAAAAGGATCTTCAGCACATTCCTCCTCTGTGTCACTGATACAGACCCATGTGTATGTGTGTGCCCACGCAAACACAGGCTTTTTTTTTTTATATCTCCGTCTTTCTCATTTGCACACAGGCAGAGGCGTTCCCACTGACAGGGCTATGTGATGTGCATCTCAGTAGTGACAGAAGCGATCTTAATTGGTGTTTATCCCTTGCGGTGGCTGAGACGGCAACCATCCCATGTGTAACTGGCTGACAGCATCAAAAACACCCTTATGCTTCCTCTAATGGTTCACAAAAATCAAGATCCAGATCTGACTTGGGTGATATTTTTAATCCCTCCTCTGTCTGAGTTTCCTCCCTGTTTTTCCACTCGTTCATTATAGTTTCACCCTGTCTTCTGTCATCCTCTGACCATCACATGATGTGTCCAGTGACCAACACAGAGCACATTTGGTTTAGTTGGAGTACCCCTTCTTTTTTTACACAGCCTGTGACAGATTTAAACACAGAGCTAAGAGGGTAAACTGAAATACGCCTGCACACTGCCAGGTGCCCAGAGTGGTGGGAGAGTCAGTGGCATTCATGTAGAGCTGTGCAGCTCTTCTCCAGGCTCCTCAAGTCAAGCGATGCTTTGTAATCCTTCAGTCAATTACCTCAGTCAGTGTATTGAAAGGCTGGTTCTGCCTCCACATCTGCTCTTTTTACCACTTGGCTTCTCTCCTTTCACTGAGCTTGCCATTACTTAAGCTCATGTGATTGCCTTTGACCAAATGTCTTATTTTTCTCTTGGAATTGTCACATGTTTGTACTCAAATACTGAAAGGCTGGTGACAAGATTTCCTTTATTTGTGTTATTATTGTTTATACAGACAAATCCTATTCTCTAAATGATGTGTTTATCTGTTATTCTCATAAACTTCACTTTGTTTAAACTACACTGGTACTGGATACACTGGTACTGGATATTCTTGGAGCCTGTCTTGTTCACTTCAGGTGTCTGGGAGGCTGTCATGAACAGTTCTGACTTTCCTGTGTTTAATAAATGAAACTTTTAATCCATCACTTGAAAAACTAAGTGAATGTACAGCTTACCTTCATCACATTCCTGGTGATTTTTCCAAATGAGTTTGGGACAATGAGAAGAACTGGACTGGTGGAGTGACTGGAAGTTCTGCGTCTTTTCTGGTAGGATGGCACAGCCCAGTCCAAGGCCACCAGTCCATCATCACTCAGCTGCAGGTTATCACGCACGAACTGGACCGGACTGTCGTAGGGCCAGCACGTCTGGTACACACTCTGGAGGACAGCAGACGCCCTCCACGTCCACCCAACACAAGGGGAGTAATGGGTAAAAGTCCTGCAGTGTTTAAGGAGATAGTTTGCCAGCGCAGACGGTTTACAAATCAGTGCCACTGCGCGTGTTTTTTCATTTGTCTCGACGCCCTCAGAGGCAGATTGGAGACCGCCGCTGCCTTCTGATTCGGAGACGCACCTCTCAGCCTTGTCGATAGCTGCCTGAGGTGAAATACCCAGTCTGTGCAGCAAAGCATCCGACTGACTCTCGGAGCCAAAATAGTTGGAGCGTGGCCAGATTAAGACCACCAGGATCACAATGCACACAGCCACAAGCCATTCCAACATTGGCACCGTCTGATGGAGCAAAGGGCACAGCACGCGCACTTTCCACACCTTATTCTGGAACTTAATTATTAAATTCTCACATGGCAGATTCTTCAAGGAAACATGCGATGCGTTTTGGGATAAATGAATGGCTCCTTTTTCACTGAAGTTTGGTGGTCGCTCCTCTCCGGTGCCAAAACGCACAAGTCTGTTGTGTGAAAAGTCTCAGTTACGCACCGGTTCTTTCATTCCAGCTCATTGTTAAAGCGGATTTAACGCGTGCATTTCAGTAAACACCTTTATTTCACGAAGGAACTCCGGTCGGGTGCCAGGCATTCAGCGTCACTTGCTGCAATAAACAATCCTTTCCAGGGCTGCGCTCGGCTTGTGCTTCAATCCAACCACGAGCGCAAAATGACTGAGCAACGCGCAACAATGTTGGAAACGCCTACCGTCGAGTCCAGCCCCCACTGGAGTGAGCAGGTACCGTATGCACGTGCAGTTAGCCTTCCAGCTGAACTATTAAAACACCCACATCCTCTCCACCCGGTGTGATACATGCAGGCTAATGAGATAGTTATTAGGAGGACTTCCCCATCCCTCCATCTTCTCCTCTTTATCTTTAATTGTCACCCATTTACCCAAAAGACAAAGAGCATCCTGGAGCTAGTTCACATGGCCATGATTAAGTCAACCCTAAATTAATTCTGTATGGATGAAATTGGCAAAAAAAAAAAAAAAAAAAAAGTGCACACTGTATTAACCAATAAATACCCAATGTTACTTTTGTCTCAGTTCCCAAATTACATTTTCTTTACATTTAACTTTTCTTTGTTGAGTGATTTATCCCCTTTTGTTACAAAATAATCCTCCATATTTTGTATTTTTCCAGTGAAACTGAGGTATTTTCCCATATTTAATTTACTGCTCAGAAAAGCTCAGATAACAGCAGACAGTTATTTTACCAAAAACAAAGAAAACTGAAGAAAAAACGACTATTTTACTCAAATCTATCATTAACTGAACATGAATCAGGTGTTTCCATCCTCTGTCATCGATCCAACTCCATGGGTTTTACTGGTGAATCAATGTTGTAGAAGATAACGGTGTTTCCATGGTAACCACAGAGCCTCTAAATGTCCAAATGGGCCATATCTGATGACCGTGAAAAGATGACAAACTGTATTTTACACCAATTATTTACATGTATTGATAGGATTAGTGGATCAACATATATTAAACAGTTTAGGTCAGTATATAGTTTCAGTCACAGGTGGATGTTTGGGTCTTTATGGGTTAAAAGGCACAACTAACACAAGTACAGTGATGTACTCCATCTCCAATTCCATCTTTTTGAAAACATGATACGCGTGATACTCCTTTGTTTCAGTGCTGATAGCTCTATCAGCACCAAGACAAGTTCAGTTTCTGTTTGTCGTGTTTATTTAACAAGTGTAAGTTAAAGGAGTGTGTGAAAGTGGGGCAGTGTTTGCTGTTTGCATGCAGATACTGATAATGCACTCTGAGAAACTCTACAGACAGTTACAGCAGGGAGAGGCTGTATAGGACTTATGTAATATGAAGCCCATCTCTGATATCATCTCTGTTGTCTCCACTTCATTCTATCTGTGAAACTCAACCCAGACTAAAAATATCACTTTAGAAGGACATGCATCGACTCTCAAATCAAAGAACATGAAAACATTGTCACTGTGAATGAAATGTGTTGAAGAATATAGGTCAAAAAGAGATTATTGCCAAATGTGCCTCCTTCTTCTCGATGACAACAGATTATTGAGCGCCTGGCTGAAATAATATTTGCCTCCAGTTTTAATCACATTACTGCAAACTTCACAGTCAGAGGCACGGCACATTTTGAACCCTCAAATACCAAGCTGTTGTGAATCATCCAGAACCATGGGATAATTAATTTGGCCCCTGATAGATCACAAACACACTTTACTCATGAAAACCTGATGCATTTCATGGAAAACTGGGGCTCTGCCGTCTGTTTTTGAGGCACCTGTTGTTGTGGACATTCATTTACGTGATGTAACCAAATGTCACAGCCTGCTGAACATACAGTGCAAGTGAAAGAAAACAACTCAAAATGGAAAGTGACAAGACAGTAGATCACTGTCAGTGTGGTTCAAGTTTCCAGATTCGTTAATGGAATATGAAAATAAATGGCAATGCCAAACAAATGAGCAGGAATACAAGTGGTGTCAGGCACAGCAAACCCCGCCCCTCACATGTATTGGAGGTTATTTTGGCATCCATCCAGCTGATGTCACCATATCGATTGCATCTATCTTCAGTCAGGGAAAAAAATGATTAGACCACTCCTTGTTTGCTTCAATTTCGTGTTCATTTTAATGCCTGGTACAACTAAAGGTACATTTGTTTGGACAAATGCAATAATAACAACAAAAATAGCTCATAATAGTTTCATTTCAGAGCTGATATCTAGCCATTTTCCATGTTTTCTTGATAATAAACAAAATCACTTCAGTTCTTACATCAATATCTATGTCATTGTGCTGACAAAAACTGTGCTTTTAGACATTCCATGTTTTCTTTTCTGTCTGTTTTAGTCATATGATACACACAGGAGTTAGGACTGGATTGCATAATCATTGTTTTTCAAGACTTTTGATGGTGTTAAAATTTTTTCTGCGCCTGTATGTGTCAAGTTTAAAGTAAATTCAAACAAAATGATGTTTTTATAAACATGTGGAATTTTGCCCTTTATAAGTAAATGGGAGAATTTGAACTTTGACCTACTTTTCCCAAAATGTAACCATATTCATTCTGGGTCACTGGTAATCTATAAACTGAATTTGGTATGAATTCAACCAAGAGTTTTGCTACTAGAGTGTAAAGAAAGAAAGAAAGAAAGAAAGAAAGAAAGAAAGAAAGAAAGAAAGAAAGAAAGAAAGAAAGAAACCAAATCTAAACTAAACTAAACTAAACCAAAAACAATACCTGTTGCCTCCCCTTCAGGGGGTTGGGGTGATAAACAAATGACTGTCCCGGCTTCTCTTTATCTGTATATGGTATCAGACACTAGGACAGAGGACAGAGTGTAGCTGGTAAACTACAGAAGCTAAAGGAGGAAGTTGCATATTTACCCAGTGTTCAGATCCAGACACTTCCCATTTGATAAGTCTCACCCCAAAGGAAAGATAACACGGGTCTACAATATTTTACAGATTAAATGTGCCAAATCTTCCATACTTTGTTTGTATAAATTGGAAAGAAATGACAAAACGCACTGGTTAGCTGATGTTTTTAAAGCATGTGATGAAATATTATTGCACATATAGATTGGTTTATGTACAGCTGTGCAATAGATTTGTACATCTTCCTCTAGAAAGAGCCTGAAAAGTGAATGTATTGTGTGTTGCGACAGTGTTTTGAAGTAGATCTGTAGCTCTGAGTCAAACATTCATTTTGAGTAAAACACATCCTCTCATTATTTCACAGAATTTCACATTTTGACCCAAGACTGTATCTTGGAAACTACAGCCAACCAGCTTTTTTTTTTTTTTTTTTAACTTTATTTTTCTTTTTTAATAACTCAAACTTGAGTAAAATATTCACTACATTTATTCTGGAGATACTTTACATAGAGATCAGTGTCATTGCTCACCATGTGTTCATAGATACCATTTGGTAACATGGAACCCTCAAAACTTGAACCTGAAATCTACACATTTTATTCAGCAAATTTACATTCAAATAATAATAAGCCAATCCCCTCAAGCTTCTCTGAACTGCCTCTAAATGCCTACTACTGAATGTTGCAGCTTGTTAATAAATATATGGACATTTTCATCATATCATACGCACCATCAGCTTTCATCTCATTGTTATGCTAGAAGTGGGTGTTTTTTGATATTTTATTTTTATATTGATTTGCTAAATGTGCATGTCCTTTATACTCTGTGATCTGATTTAGAATGGATCAGAGAAAGACCGAAAATCCCATTTGTTCAGCATTTACTTGAATGACAACCTTATTACTGCTTTGCTTCAGCTTTTGTTGTGAAGGTGGGATGAGAGGCTTTTAAGCATTCTGTATTCCTTCTTGAAATTGTCTGTGAAGAAAACAGTAAAAAAAACCAAAAACTGTTGGAGTCACTGGTTGTAAAAAGGTCACAGAAGATAAAGAAACATGTTGAAGACAAAAATACTAATGAGACTGATGATAGCACAAGAAACGAAAAGGTCAGTGAATCTTGAATGAGGGGTTCACACAGCAGATGAGATAAAAGAGCTCTGAAGGTTCATGGGATGTTAAATCCTCAGACAATGCAGTCGATGACCCTTGTCAACACCGATGCCTCCGGAAAATGTCACAAAGGTTGTTTCTAAATAAATAATCACATCTTGCTTATGTTTAAAGGCCTCATTCTTAGACTCAGTGAGAGTAAGAGACTCAGATGAGTTGTAATTCTGTTACTGAAATGGCAGAGGGGAGCAGTGATTTTCACTTTCACTTACAGGTCAATTTTTATTTTGTTAGTCTAACTTAATCGTCACAATGTATACGTATGCAGTGTTTTAACAAACATAGAGGAATTAATATAAAAAAAATAATTTCATTTATTATTTTCACATACTCTTTCATGGTAAAAGGAGTCCTTTTATTCAATTTTTCCAGCTAGATACTTTAATATATACATTACTATTCCCCAGGTGCCTGAAAAACGGGAAGAATCTAATCCAGTTCATTTCCCAGTCACTGACCCCCGATGATAAATGCAACCTTGTCTTCTATCAAACATTATGCTTTCACATGCAAAATCTAGAGAGTTTTCCCAGGAGTGCTGACAAAATAGAAAAAGCGCTGGGCCAAAATGAAGACGTAGGTCTGGAGGTTGCACTTGGAGGAATATATTTGTCTCTGCAGAAACCCACAGTTTGCCACAGTAGTAGTATTAAGCAATTAAAACAAGTGTTTCACAGTTAAAAGGCTGAGCTCTTCATCTAGAATCAAAATCAGCCCAAATGTCTTGTATTTGCTGCATCTTCCAGGAACTGAGACACTCAGAGTAGGGTTGAAGTTAAAAAGCCTTTATTTCAGCGCGGCCAAACAAGTAAAAAAATATAGCTGATGCGTTGCTGCCTGTGGGCCTTCATCAGGGCTGATATAAGATGGACGCCCATATGTATCTTCCAATATAAAAGGAGAGGTGACATGACTGGGTGGGCCTTAAAGACAAGGATGCAGAATTCAAATGACAAACAGACAAAGAAAACAGAGCAATCCAGAGCATATGAGCAAATAACAGTCTAGGACATTTCAAGAACTATAAATCACCACATTAGATAAAAATCAGAAATAGACAGATTAAACAGTAAGGGTGTTTTTGATCTGTCTTGTATTTGCTCTTAATAAATGATCACATAGTACTATTTCAACACAACTGGTGTATAATGAGAATCCAGCCACAGTGGAGGGAGGATGTCACTGAATCCAAGCAGGAGAAGAGTGAGCGACTCCTCTAGCCTCATGACTCATGGTTATACGTTAAAATCTAATTTGTGGGCCTGACCAAATAACCCTCCTCCACATATTAAATCTTGTTCTTGCCGCTTTCCCAGTCGAGATGCAAACCAGCTGCGGTCATTTGGGAGGATAGTCGATAGATTTAATACAGAGATTGTGACGTCTGGCCCAGTAACGTTTTAGTGAGACAGAGTGGAGACTGCTCCGCTGGTCTCACAGCGTCCTTGGCCCTCCTTCCCTCCCCCTCCTTTCCAGGCTCAGCCCCCATGCCCTGTCACCATGGCACAGCCACAACCTTTAACATCAAAACAAACAGTGACTCTGCCACAGTTTCACACACATGACTGGGATTCGGGGCAACTTGAGCGACAGTGTGGCACCTTGTGGCTCATGTGTGATGCTGCTTTTCTCATGTCAGAGGATATTCTTTCAAGGTTACTCTACAAAGAAAAAAGGAGAAATGTTATACCTCTGTAACCACATGCATATGGAGAGTTTTTGTGTGTACATGTTGGCATGAACATTTTGAGCCAACACCCACTTATGTGGTATTACACTGCGTGCCCTTCCCTTGAACCCGGACTATGACGTAGATCCAGTATTGACTGAGTAATATCCACGATCAAACAGATGTGTCCACTCCTGCAGGTGAGAGTGTGATGGGTTGCATGCTGTGAGAAAGGATCACGAAAAAAAAAATAAAAAATAAAATCCAATCTATCTTCACAGTCGCTTTGATAACATTCATGTGTCAATATTCACATGAATTTGGAATGTAAACATTACCCTCGTATATATGTCATGAATATATCAAGCAAACTGCAGAGGTTTCCAGAAATTCATGAGCAGCCCATACAACCACAATGCTGCACTGTCACCTTCCTGCAGTGTAGTATGAAATGTCAATGTATGACCACATCCTCAACTGCATTTCATTTTCTTGCCCCAGTTAAACTTCCTGTTATATGAAATTAACATTTAAAACTGAAACCTTTTCATACACTTAACAGAGTGGCTATTAACAAAACCAGTCAAAACTTGATAACCACTCTTGATTTAGAGAAATGCTGATAAAATGTTTGAGGATTTCACAAGAACTGTTTTTTCAGAAGCACCCTGAGATGGCAATACTTGATACCAACTATCTGTAATATTGCCAAGAGCAAGAGCAACAGGAGGAAATACACATCACAGTCAAATGCAATATGTCAAACCCCTAAGGTCTGTTCTAATTTTATAGTCTGTCAACAGGAAAACCAGTCTTGAGAGCTTTATATTCCCTCCGTAAGGACAGAAGAAATTAAAGGAAATGTGAGAAGAGCTGCTGATTGAAGAACAAAGAGATGCTGAGGAAGTGCGTCAAAAAATAAAACGATGTCACAGAGCTAAAAATGGCACAAGGATCCAAAAGGAATACACACAAGGATTGGGAATAGCACAGCATTACAGTATAAATAGAGAACAAAATATCACTGGATGCTGAGGTGGTTCAAATGAAATAAATCAAATGAATGATCTAATACGTTATATATGTTATGGGTGTGTCCAGATGTTTACTGAATGGAAACTGTTACAGCACCAAAATCTATTCCAGCATCAGTCTACTTCTGCTGTATTCTGAGATCTGTTTAAAAGGTCTTTGGATGTTATCTTAATTCCCCAGGGACATGCAATTTGAAAGCTCTGCAGGGAACAGTGTGATCTCATAATATATCACATCAAACATCTGCCAGTGTCTGACTTTGGTTCAGCATTACCTCTGGAAAAAAAAAAAGAAAAAGAAAAAAGTATTATTTTCTTGACAAGATGATTCTGCACCTTGAAGACAGAATGGAATTATGGAGCTCATCCACCTGACTGTAAAATCTAGAATATTCATTCATTCATCTTCTATACCCGCTTTATCCTCACGAGGGTCACGGGGGTCGCATGGAGCCTATCCCAG
>JAQQZY010000006.1:22154691-22166085 GCA_030068375.1 Ostorhinchus rueppellii | reverse complement strand
GCAAACTCCACACAGAAAGGTCCCAAGGATCGCCCGGGAATCAAACCCGGGTCCTTCTTGCTGTGAGGCACGTGTGCACCACTGCACCACCGTGTCGCCCTTACTGTTACATCAGCTTTCTTAATCTGTTTACTGTCGGTTATTTACATTAATAGGACTAAATGTGTTGTGTTGTATAAAATGTGAGATGGGGGTGGGATATAATCTGTTTTCTTCTTCCCTTTCTTTTTTGAGCAGCACATATTGAATCTATTTTGTCATTGCTAGTGTACATGGAAATTGCTATTCTGTCTTTATCACCTTTATTTATTAACCCTTTCATGCATAAATTATGAGAACCTTAATCAAGATTTTTTTTCCCCCCTGAATTCCTTTTTATGAATGGAAAAAAAAAAACAATGTGATTGAGTTTTTTAAGAACCTTTGTACAGCTACAAAACCCTATGTTTAATATTACAAGCAAACAAACTTGTATTTATTATTGCTGCTCATCTGATGTGTTATCACATTTTAACATACCTTCATGGACATAATCATCAATTCATCATAATCATCAATTTAAAAAAAAACAAAAACCTTATATTTAACCCCTTGCCTCCTATTGATGCAAATTTAAACCTCAACCTTCAACATCACCCCCCCCCCCCCCGCTCTAAAATACAACCATAAATAAATAAACAATAACAGAGTAAAAAAATACAGAAATAGAATAAAAAGATAAAATCTGTACAATTAAAAAAAACCACAAATTAAAATAAGAACAACAACAAAAAAAATTATTAGACCATCAAAAGTCATCGAAAACAATGGTCTTGTCTCCAGAGACTAGAATGAGTATCTCTCTTCTATTAGAGAGGTACTCATTCTTCTCTGGAGACAAAAGGGGCCCAGGGGCCAATTAATAACCCCTGGGCCCCTGGTATGTTTCTACTGCACATCTGAAAGTGTGAACATACATCATTCATGAACATTGATGGATGTGTGCACAGAGGGTGTGTATAGTGTAAACTTGGTGCTGGGTGGCATTACTGGTGACTATTGATCTCAGAAATGGGACACATAGAAAGGCTGAATGAGCTGTGATTGATCTTAGACCTTTACTTTCGAAGACTGACGATCTGTAATGACTCTAAATTCCACTTATTACAGTAGAAGCAGCTACATGCTAACCCCTGGCGCACTGATGATGTGTACCTAGACAGCGCACATATTTTATACATACATTCAGTCAACTATCCTGACCTGAACCCAAAAGAACAATTAAATATGGCCGTTCTGAAAAAGGACTTGTGAACATCATAGAGCAGAGGGTGACTACTGAATGATTAATGACCCTGCTCTGCCTTTCAGCGCCACATTAACACGATGCATTTAATGTTTTCTCTTTTGTTGTATATTTAGGTATGTGATACGTACGGTTGTAAAAAAAAAAAAAAAAAATTAGACCACCCTTGTTTTCTTGTATTTCTTGTTCATTTTAATTTGTTTGGACAAATATTGTAACACTTATTAATTTAGGTGTTACTCAATGTTAGGAGGTTGTGGATGAAGAGGTAACATGGAGAGGGCATAACTATGGAGAGAAATTTGTTTCTTGTTGTTACTTGCAATTAAAAAAATAGATTTGCAACCAGAAAAGAGATTTGAGAGCAAAAAAAAAAAAAAACAATTAGTGGCAATAAAAAAAAGATCATTGTGCTTATAGATCAGTCCTCTTTGCTTATGAGTTAAAAACCTTTGCTTGAGATGTCAAAAGTTTTGCTTGAAAATCACTCCTTTGCAACTTCTAAAGTTTTGCTTGCAAATTTAACTGCACTTCATGGATGGGGCCTACCCTGATGGATGAGAGAAGAATTTCTATTGGTGGGTTTGTCCAGTGCCGGGACTCGGGGCTTATAATTCATTACTTCTTCTTGTTGTGAACGTACAGACTGTAGCCTACTTGCCTGGTTGTCACGACATTCCAATGCTCTGGATTGGGTCTGGCCAAGCATATTAAGGAGAACTGTTTCTCAAAGTGCGTGGTTGACCCGCCTCCCTGAAATGCCTCAGTTTGCTACTGGTCGAAGCCAGAAAAGGCGGTGTCAAAGCTTAAACTAATCACACTGTTCCTTCCTATGACGTATGTGACATGACGAAAACTGCTTGAGCGGGGCTAAGTGGTAGATTAAACTCTTACCGAAGCCGGTCGGGAGCGAGGCGAAAACGTCTTTCATTTCAATAAATGCCTCCAGGGCTGCTCTCTGCTCTGGTTTCAAAGAAAATTTCCGGTTGAAATCTTTCAACACTGCATCTACGGCTGTGTCCAGGGCTAGCCGCTGCTCCATGCTTGCAGTGAATGAAGCCTTCTGTTTACAATCCTGGGGTTCCAGTCGCAGTTCCTTGGATATCAGTGGTGAGCCTTGAACACGCCTCTACCCAGATCCGTTGGAGATGGTCAATGTTGATTGGCTCCCGAAAATGAGGTGGGGTTCCCGTTTTTTCGGGAGACTGAAAGCTGTAGATAGCATGCTTGGCCAGAATAGTCACACCATCCTGGGTGTGACATCACTAGGATGGGTGTTCCCAGGCTAGTAGCCTACACCATTTAGCCTAATTCACTACTTATGGGAAACAGTTCAATTTCGAAGAGCAATAGACTATCAACTTACCTCCAGGCAACATAACACAAGGAAGAAGTGGGTTTAACATGGACGCTGGAGCCGGCGCTGGCGCCAGGTCAAACCCACCAATACAAACTCTTCCCTCATCCATCGACATAGGCCCCACCCATGAAGTGCAATTAAATTCAAAAATAAAACTTTAGAAGTTGCAAACAAAGAGTGATTTTCAAGCAAAACTTTTAACATCTCAAGCAAAAGTTTTCAACTCACAAGGAAAGAGGACTGATCTATAAGCCAAATGATGTCTTTTTTTGATTGCCACTAATTGTTTTTTGCTCTCAAATCTCTTTTTTTTTCTTGCAAATCTATTCTTTTTTAATTGCAAATGCATTCTTTTCAATTGATGGATAAAGAAACAAATTTCTCTCCATACATAACTGCACAGGAAGAATCTTTATTTTAACATCCACCGCTCACATTACATTCCGAACTCCCCTCGTCTCATCACCTTTTTCTCTTTCCCTTGTATCCTTCTGCCAATCCATTACAATAGTCCCAACAGAAACAATATAGACCCAGTTGCATTATACAAATGAAATAAACCAAGCAAAAATAAATCATCTTACAATATAATAACAACAAAAATAGCTCATAAGAGTTTAATTTCATTTCAATTTGTTCTTTATTTCATTCATTGTAAAATAAAAAAAAATAATTCAATTGAAATACAAATGTTCTCCGTACAAGAATGAAAGGGAGCAGAAAGAAGACTAGTCTTATTTTATCTGCCTCTATATCCCCAGAAATCAATTTACAAAGAATGACTTAAAAAGCAACAACATAAATGACAACAACAAATATCACATACATAATATAATCAAATAAAATAGCTGCCGGCCACACAGACAGTCACATACTATTTTACTTCTCATTTTCCATTAAGGTAATATTATTCACGACAACAAAATGAACAGTGACATGACAATCAACATAACTAACAAATTTCATTATATTTCTTTAACAAACTAGCTTTAATTAATCTTTTAAATGTGATGTCTGACGTGGATTCTTTGGTTTCTTTGTTCAGATTGTTCCATAAACTGATTCCTTTTACAGAAACACAACATTCCACCAGTTTAGTCCTGAACCTTGGTTTGTTAATCTAGTGTTTCCCAACCTTTTTTGAGCCACAGCACATATTTGACATTAGAAAAATCATAATGCACACCACCGAACAAAAATAGAATAGAATAGAATAGAATAGAATAGAATAGAATAGAATAGAAGTACTTTATTGGTCCCACATTTGGGAAATTGCTTCGTGACAGCAGCATTTGACATATAGTAAACAGACAAACAGTGGGGGTGCAAAGGTAAGGTGGAGTGTCATTAAAGTGTCCATAGTGATGCTAAGTAAAGTACAGAGTGCAAGTAAGTACAGTAGTACAAATGCAATTACACTATTATATGTTATGTACAGAAAGTGCATGGTAACAGCAGTAATGAGAAATGATTTTGATTTATGATTTATTGAACAGTGCAATGGCTTGTGGAAGGAAGGATTTCCTAAATCTTTCAGTTCGACAGCAGAGCTGTAATAGTCTGTTGGAGAAAGTACTCCGCCGTCTGTCCAGTGTGTGGTGGAGAGGGTGCTTGGCATTGTCCATGATTGTCCTTAGCTTCCTGAGCATCCTCCTCTCCACCACAGTCTGAAAATTGTCCAGCCTCAGACCCATAACAGAGCCAGCTTTCCTGATTATCTTGTCCGGTCTGTTTGTATCACTGGCTCTGATGCTGCTCCCCCCCCCAACAAACAGCTGTGAAGAAGATGGCGCTGGCCACCACTGACTGGTGGAACATCTCCAACATCTTGTTGCACACACCGAAGGCTCTGAGCTTCCTTAGGAAGTACAGTCTGCTCATCCCCTTCGTGCAAACCACCTCAGTGTTGGAGCTCCAGTTCAGTCTGTTGTTGATGACCACTCCCAAGTACTTGTAGTAAAAATGTCACAAAAAGTATATTTATGGAAATATATTGCAAATCTAGTCTCACTTTAGTTAATGTGAACCCTGGGCCTGTTTAGTTGAACACAAAAGTGATATTCTTCCTCAACAATTCAGAGTCTCTCTATTTTGTTGGGCAACGTTGTTGTGGAGCATTTGGAACAAGAAAGCTCAGAGGGGTGCACCAGCGATCCCTCAGACGGACCCCCCAGATTGAGGTCTGTTGTATAATAGTATGGGAGGCAAATCCTTCCCACCCCAACCCAATACCCGGGGTTCGTGGGTAACAGTGCATCACGACTGAGGGGTTCTATCAACAGAACGCATCGTATCAGAGCCAGTTCACTTTTATTTTTATTTTGCAAATGGAAGCAGGAGATTGTTGTTATAGAGTGGATCATTGGTGTGTGCAGGCGTATGGATCTATATCACTGCTGGTTTACAGAACCAATCAGGTGAAATTGGATAATCTTCCACAGCACACCTGATGACTTCTCACGGTACACTAATGTGCCACGGCACACTGGTTGGGAAACACTGTTTGAAAGATCTCTGTTCCTTTTAAGTTATACTTGCTTTCTCTTTTTCCAAATCTTTTCTGGATGTTAATTGGCAACATTTTTTTATGACCTTTCAGCATAATTAGCAGAATATTATAATCTACTAGTTCTTCAAATTTCAACAATCTTAACTGAAGGAATAATAGATTAATTTCAGAGCTGATATCTATTGATATCTTTTCTGTGTTTTCTTGATAAAAACCAAAATCACTTCAGTTCTTACATCAATATCTGTGACATTGTACTGATAAAAACACTGCTTTTAGACATTCCATGTTTTCTTTTCTGTCTGTTTTAGTCACACGATGCACACAGGAGTTAGGACTTGAGTACACAGTCGTTGTTTTTCATGACTTTTGATGATCTAATAATTGTTTCCAAACTGTATACAGTAGCAGTGACATTGTATTTTGATGAAAGCTTCCTGTGACTTTCATTAGACTAATATTTCATCTGTGCGTCAATGGATTTCTTCTTTTGAATAATCTCTTCTGCAAAAGGCAAGCAGAAACCCCCCCCCCAGAAAGCTATATGGTAATATGTGTCTGGTGGATTACATTTACTGCACATTTTTAATCAAAGACATTTTGAAATCTTTGTTTTTGCTGCTTCAGTGTGAGTGGTATATTTTCAGCATGTGTTGAAATCAGATTCATCCAAAAGCCTCAAGCTCCTCGGCTCCTGATGACACTCACACAATTGGAAGAATGGAGTGAAATCGACAAACTAAGTATAAATGTGCTTCTGGGAATTGTGGGAAATTTATGACGTTATAATAGACCACTGTGAACCAGTCACTCTTCTCTGGAGGGATGTTGCTGAATGAGAATGTGGCCAGGATGTGGCTAATCACAGAGGCCAGCCAACTTCAGCGGATTTCTGCATACACTATGTTCCCACATTGTCAGTGCATGAGTTTAGTTTATTTACATGTTTTTATGTAAAAAAAAAAAAAAAAATCAAAATGCCATTTGTTATAATCATTCAATATCATTTGAGAGACGTACACAAACATCACAATAAATGTCTTTCTTGAATTTACACTTTGTTTATACAATGACGGACTCATTTAAAACTGCTTACCTCAGCTTTCACTGTGTGAGTTCACTGGGAAATACAATGACTCCAGAGGAAAAATGTTACAAAACACATGGTCAGTGTACAATTGGCTCCCATCTTTCTGCACTCACACTGGTAAACAATTGTCCATTAAGTGCAGATCCAGTGCACCCTAGAATAATGATGTGAATTTTCCATGGGCACAAAGTGATGTGATTGTTGGAAATAGTACTACTCTACAGAAGAGACCCCCCGGGATTTAACTGTGCATTAATCCACATTTCCATCTACTTTCTTTCTTGCTTTCTCACCCTCCCTCTCATTCTCTTATTGCTATAAGCCCACAGCTCCTATGGGAAGGTGTTGGGACGATAAGAAACAGACAATCTGGAAAGCAGGGAGAGGCAGGAAGGCGGTGGGGGAGTGCAGTAGTGGGAGCTTATGCCCTTTTTAGTTATGATTCCCACATTTTCTTCAACACCTACTGTTTTAGTGGCACTCTACATGCTCCCACACAGACCTACGCTGATAGACATATAAGATAAAACAGTGAACATTATCGTTTTTATTACCTTTATAAAACAAAGTCTCTTTATAAAAGCAGTTTCATTATATCTTTGTTTGTCCAGGTTAAAAACTTACAGTTGCACTACATTACCATATTCTTTTCTTTCTTCGTCACTGGGACTAGCTGTGAGTTCTCAGGAAGAAGTGCTCATTCATTTTCCCAAAGCGTTCCTTTTTGCTTTTGCTTTAGTGTAAATGACAGTGACCTTCTGAAGTCCAAAGCTGTAACCTTGTGTCCATTTCCACCTCGCTAATTGAGCACATTATGTCTTATGTATTGCAGTTTTCCTACATATCAGTCTCCTTTTCTTTTAACTTAAAAAGGAAATGTCACAGATTAAAAATGAAAAAGACACAAGATTGCATCCTGAAGAGAAAAATGCATAATAATGAAATATAATTAAATGTCCGAAGTGAAGGATTTTGTTGGACTTATTTGCAGACACTGAATAAAATATTTACCCAAAAAGACATAAACATCCACCAGTCTGTAGGTATTGTACATATTTTATTTCTTTTAATTGTTGTTCCTTTAGTTTGTTTGTTTTTTATAATTTATTTAATGTTGTTTTATTTTTCTAATTATTTATTTATTTATTTTTTAATCAATTTTTGCCTTATTTTAAGGACAGCTAAAATCAAAAATGTACATATCACACTGTATATGATACGTTCATGAGATGCTGTTGTAAATCCATGAATAAAGTTATTTAAAATGATTGAAAAAAAAAACCCAAACAAAAAACAGTCAGCAGTCGCCAAAAGTATCCACTGATATAAAATGTTTAATACCTGTTGACCCATTAATCCTATCCATGTATGTAAATAATTGATGTAAAATACAGTTTATCGTCTTTTCATGGTCGTCAGATATGACCCATTTGAACGTTCAGATGCTCTGCAGTAAACACGGAAACACCGTCATCTTCTACAACATTGATTCACTGGTAAAATCCATGGAGCTGGATCAATGACAGTGGATGGAGGCACTTGGTTTATTTTCAGTTCATGTAATATTTTGCTTAAAAAAAGTCATTTTTTTCTTCAGTTTTCTTCATAATAACCTTTGAATTTACTTTGAGTTTTGTGAACATTTAAATTAATATGTAAAATTAAATATAGGAAAATACATGATTTACAGTGAAACATGCAAAATACAGAGGATAATATTAAAATAAATTGTAATATATCATTTAAGAAAGGTTAAATAAAGAGGAAAAAAACATTTGGGAAAAGATTTTAAAAAAAGTAGCACTGGGTCTTTATATGGGTTAACACTGATACTATCAGTCTATTTATATATATTACTTGTATATTATCATTAGTTATCTCCTCAGAATAAAAATGACTTTTTTCCTTAGAATGAGCCATTAATATTTAGAGAAGTTGTCTTCAACATAGGCCACCATGTTGCACATTTTTCACATTTTCTGTCTATTTTGTTGCTTTTTGTGACCACTGTAGGTTCTTTTACATGGATGGAAGTGAAGATATCCACCTGGTTACAATCTGCCACTTCACTGTCACTTATTATTCAAGCCACATTAGTCCTAAAAGCAACGAAGCTGAAGTAATGTCATATGTTACTGCAAACATATGAAGTATCTGTTTATATATTCTCCAAGTTCTACTTAATTTATGATTGTTCTAATCAAAGCATTTGTGTCAACTCTGCTTTTAAGGACAATGTAAAATACGTGGCACAGAGAAAAATCAACAAGCATTGTCATCAGTTTGCTGTTCCCCTCAGCTGTATTCCTGTAAGATGTATTACACAATGGTATCTTTTATTGTTGAACTTGAATTTGTTTCAGTGTCATAATTGTCTGTTGGTTTTTGACCAAGCCATGCCAGATGCACAGCACCAAATTGGAGACAGACAAAGCCGTTCAGTATTTAAAATAAATGATCTCTTCCTGAAAGGCTGATAAAGTCAACAGAGGAGATAGAAAGGAAATTAATACTGGAATTAATTACAACCATGTGGCCTGAAACATTCTATGAGTACTACATGTTTTAAACACTGTTGGGAACTATTACTCACAGGTTTACCAGGTTTAAGAGGTGAAAACTGAAAAAAACAGTTGCCCCTATGTGGCCAAAATCAAATAATGAAACATGTTTTTGTTCATTTACAACAAAATCAACTGGTGGAAGATTTTACGTCCCTGTCGTTGTGTCACAGTGTTTTCTTGTCTTCTCTTTCCATTACATCTTGTTAGAATATGTAAGATCCACAAATTGTTCAAAATGGCCTAAAAGGGTCTTTTTTTCTCACCTCTATGAATGCCTGTTGGAGTATTTATGGCTTTTACAAATAAGACCAATTACATACGCCTGCAGATATGCCTGTTCACTGTGAGCCAGCATGACACTGGTACAATGGTCCAATAATGGCTCTCATGCTGGGCAATAAACCCATAAAGGATGATGACTAAATGCACAGGGCTTTTCCTCATGTCTCTCCTCCACTTGTTCACGTTCACTCTTTCCCATGTGTGCATGCAGCAGGAGTGTGTGTGTGTGTGTGTGTGTGTGTGTGTGTGTGTGTGTGTGTGTGTGTGTGTGTGTGTGTATATGTTAGTGTGTATGTGTCGATAGCACACGGCACTCAACTGGAACAATATATGTGAGTTGTCTTTGTTATAACTTTTCATTTTCTGCTTTCTTTTTGGAAGACTTATAAATCTTTTAACTATGAGATGTGTGGTGGATCATCTTAATACAATGTGTATGACCACAGTTATAAGACAAACTGAATTAGAATCTGTATTCTCAGTTTGGAAGTACACACACTGTAAAAAAGTAAAACATTGTATCAACTTAAAATTTTTTCTTCAATAGGTCACATGTACAAAAAAAAATTGTTGAGTGAACCAAATTAAATTCTATTGAATGTAATTTAATGTCATTTAATTTGGTTCACTCAACTAATTATTTTTCTATGTGACCTTTTGAAGAAAGTTTTTTAAGTTGACTAACTGTTTTAGTTTTTACAGTGCAGACAACAAACAAACCAAAACTGTTGGATTTTCCTGTTAATTTCCTGTATAATTCATTTTAGTGTGTAGTGTAGTTTTATTTCAAGTACATAGAATCAAACAACACAGAGCCACACAACATGATCAAACAAAATTATCTCCACTCAAAAAGGAGTGGGAAGAAGTATAACATAGACTCCACCCCTTTTTACAAACTAATAGTTAAATTAATTCTGCTACATTTGTTTTATTAACACACTTTTTTTTCTATTTACAATAACACAAAAACATTGGTACAAACCATTCACATACACTTTTTCAGTTCGCTCACACGCAATCAGATTTACAGAATCAATTGTATGAACTATATTATTTATATACAGTTTAAATATTTACTACAAATACAATGTTCAATAAGTGTGATAATATCTCAGCATAATAATAAAATCATTTCTTTACTATCTTGTTTTATATATACTTCTATGTTACAAGTCGATATACACTTAATCAGATAATGTTCTATATTTTGTTAATATATGATTTAAGTGACATACAGATGCTTTCAAGAGTGCTGCATGAACATGATGAACGTTTGCCACCGCACTAGAAAAAATCCTAAATCTTACCAAGTGTTTTTTTTTCTCATTTCTAGTCAAAATATCTCATCATACTTAAAATAAGACATAATCAGCAAAAGAGTAACTTTTCAGATGATATATATATATATATATATATATATATAAGAAATAAAAAAAAATACAAATCTGTCAATGGAAGAAGTGAAAATGATCTTGGTAAGATTTCTTGAAATAAGATTTTTGAGATCTATTGTCTTAAAATAAGTTCTTATATCTCACTGAAACATTAATCCTTAGGTGATTATGACTTATTTTAAGTGTGATGAAATATTTTGACAAGAATGCTAAGATTTAGATTTTTTCCAGCGCACACCTCCATTCAGTCTCCTCCACCTGTCTGTGACTGTGTTCAAACAGAATCACACAGATATTGATGCCACACACAAATCAGAATGTTATGTTATAAGGCATGTGAGGCATTAAAAAGGCAATTATGCTGAGTGTTTAAGCCAAATTAATTTGATTAAAGTAGGTTTTTGGTTTAATCTCAGTTCAATGATCAGCGGCTGCTCTCACCAGTCAACAACACTAACAGTGAGAGTGGCTGATGGTCAGCCAGTCGGATTTAGTGGCTTATTTCAGTAGAGCAGTGATCAGTTGATTTACACGGCAGAAAAACAAGTTACACAAAACCCTGCAAGTCAAGATGGAGTAAGGTAACAAACTCTAAAGAATGGATAGAAACCCACTTACTGTATCGGATGAATTGTAAAAGGCTAAAATACCCGGCAGCATGTGTTGAATCATTCTCTGGATTTTACACTTAACTCATGCACTCTGTACATTCATACAAATGATCAAGACCTCCAAACTCAGGTGCCTAACGCTGTTTTTCTTGTTTTGTTTGTTTTTGGTTTTTATTTGTTTTCGGTGCTGTTTTTGGAAGTGGTGTCAGTTGTTGTTGACATTAACACAGTCTTTATCACTCCTGCATCCTAAATAGCACTGCTCTTCTGTTTGTTGGTGTGGGGGGGGGGGGGGG
>JAQQZY010000006.1:22059223-22077096 GCA_030068375.1 Ostorhinchus rueppellii | reverse complement strand
CACTACCTTAAAAAAAAGTACAAACACTACCTTAAAAAAATACAAACACTACCTTAAAAAAATACAAACACTACCTTAAAAAATAAAAAATACAAACACTACCTTAAAAAAAAAAAAAGTACAAACACTACCTTAAAAAAAATACAAACACTACCTTAAAAAAATACAAACACTATCTTGGCGGAGGTCTGCGCTCTCTGGGTGCTTTTCTAGTTTTTCTTAATGTTGTTCTCTTGTAAATTGTTTTATTTGTGTTGTGCTTTAGTTTTGCTGTTTTAATGGTTTTATTGCTTAGTTCTCCCTTCGCCTCAACTTTTTTTATCAGTGGTTCTGGAAAACACTTTGTAAATCTGCTTAGATTGTTTCATTTTCTACTTAGTCCTGTTGAATTTACTCCCCCCCCTTACCAGTATTTGTCAAAACAGAGAACATACTGTTTTCATGTTAGTGTCACACATGTAAAAGTCACCTTTAAATGAACTCGTACTGCTTTGTTTTGTCAGATATCAGAAAAAAATAAGTTCACTATTTGTACAATTTGATGAGAGAGTAGATTAGACAGAAATAAGGATTGAAATAACCAGTGTTTTTCATTTGCATCACACTTTACACTGTTAAATCATCAGGGATATTCCTTAATAATCAGAATCCAAATACTTCATTAACACCAGGGAAAATTGTTTTGTGTTACAGTTGCTTATGCAGTGTAAGTATAATAAAAAGTTTCTGGAAATGTTAACATGCTTCCTAAGTGCAATGTAATAAAGTACATTTTTACATTTGAGTTAGTACTGAACTATATGTTTTAAGCAGAGAAAGCACTTAGTACTTTAGCTGTACAACCAAATAATGTTTAATAATATAACACTGTTAATCAACACCAAGGACCAAGTGCTTCACAGTCATATAATTAAAACTTAAAGACTCATACTGAGGTTGAACCTGTTTTCTTTCTGTCTCCAGACTCTGAGAATGGCATTTCCCCAGGTACAATGGGTTTCCTGATATCCAAGTTGAACTCTGTGCAGGAGGAAGGCTATGGCTCCTTGGCTGGCCTTATCCCAGGCCTGGAGCTCATGGCCCTGTATGTAGCAGCTGCAATGCATGATTATGACCATCCAGGAAGAACCAATGCCTTTCTAGTAGCTACCAGTGCACCACAGGTAAAAAAAAAAATTTTAAAAAGTGCAATGTTATCAG
This sequence comes from Ostorhinchus rueppellii, assembly GCA_030068375.1. Classification (NCBI taxonomy): domain Eukaryota; kingdom Metazoa; phylum Chordata; class Actinopteri; order Kurtiformes; family Apogonidae; genus Ostorhinchus; species Ostorhinchus rueppellii. The sequence continues at coordinate 22,075,896 of JAQQZY010000006.1, read as the reverse complement.
TGTTTTCACTGACCAACTTAGCATTTTATAATTGCACATTTCCATTTTGATGCCTCCAAGACAGAAATGTAGTGACTGAGTGATGTTTACCACTGGGTTGCATCATCCTATTCCTTTTTATTGCACTTTTTCATTATTCAGGAACTGATGGCAGTAATTCTTGCACTTTGGCTCATTCTTACTGTTTATAAAATTTCAAGGGTTTCTGGTTCTCCTCTACCGTACACATTTTCATTCGGAGATTTGGACACTGTGACTATGAAGACATACGTTGTAACTCAGTTGCTGCTTTTGCATCTTACATTAATAGTCTGGATGGTTTCTGACATATAGGACACAATGTACATTTTCTTCTTGAAAACCAGCTGAAACATACAGGTCTTTGATAGTAGCACACATATCCAGTTTTGTTAGTCTATGTGAGGTGACATTGGGCCCAGAAAACCCAACTGCATTATGCACAGAACTAACATAGGTTGTATTTTCAGGACATTGAGTGTTAAATGACAACAGTTTTCTAAAGAACTCCCAAGCCCATGAGGCCTTATTCATCACAGTAACATGTGTGTCTCATTCAGTTCCACTGAGGAGCTCAAAGGCCACGCATTCCTTTTTTTTCGTTTCTGCCGCACAGAGATATCTGCAGACGCCCTAAATCTTTTTAAAATGTAACTGTAGCTGGAGAAAGACCTGTTGAGAAATAGCATTTCTAAACTATTGGCAAACCACGAAGGCTGCTCTTGCAAAGATGCTCATTTTATGCCAAATTAGATTCACTCTGCTGTTGCCAGTTAACCCAATTGTAGAATTTGACAAAACCATTATATTCACATGTGCTTCATCTTTGTCACAAGTGTTTTCTTTGAGTGGGTCACAGGTATTAAATTCTGAATTTGTTTATATTCAGAGAATACAATTGTAAATTGGTCAGTGAAAACATTATGCAGTCTTTATGCATTTGTCTATTAAATAAAGGTTTTAAGAAATTTAATATGGATGACTATTTATTTAGGATTTAGTCCTAAATCCTCAAATTTCATTAGTCATGTCATTTATAAGAACAAGTTCAGACTCAAGTGATATTTGAAAAATTAAAAAAATGTCCTAACATTGCAGGCTCTTCTCTACAATGACCGCTCAGTTTTGGAAAACCACCACGCAGCATCAGCCTGGAACCTCTTCATGTCTCGACCTGAGTATAACTTTCTGGTAAACCTTGAACATGTGGAGTTCAAACGCTTCCGTTTCCTAGTCATTGAAGCCATCCTGGCCACTGACCTCAAAAAGCACTTTGACTTCCTTGCAGAATTTAATGCAAAGGTAAGTGTTGCACTAATCTGTGATCCCCTATAATGGGTAATTATTGCTTCTTTCTTGGTCCTGTTAACAGGATGAAACATTATTCTCTTGCTGTAACATAAAACATTCTCTGGGACTTTCTTATTTTTACACAAAGCTTCCTCTGTACACTTTCCCAGGTGGGTGATGAAGGAGTGTCTGGTATTGATTGGACTAATGAGAATGATCGATTGCTGGTGTGCCAGATGTGCATCAAACTGGCAGATGTCAATGGACCGCTCAAGTGTAAAGAGCTGCACCTGCAGTGGACAGAAGGCATCGTCAACGAATTCTATGAACAGGTATGGATATAAACCCATGTAATCTGACAGACTAACTAGTGTCTTGGTGGTCTCATAAAGAAAATATAATGAAAATTAGACTTTTTTTTCACAGTACTACATCTAAGATCCTAAGTTCTAACATATATGACACAAATCTGCAAGATTCATACTGAAAAATATAAAGACAGAACAAAAGCACATGAATGTATTAAATGTCCCTTTGTGTTTGCCATCAAAAGAAACACAGGAATTATAGCCCTTACTTTCTACATCATGAATTTCTTCATGACCCACTGCAGATGGCTGACAATCCTGCTCTCAGCTAACAATAGCTCTGATTGGTCTGTTCATTGAGTGCAGAGAGAAATGTAAAGATACAATCTGATTAGCTGGACAAGTATGATTACTTACCTAGCAACGGCACATGGGCTGCAAATAGAACAGCATGCATTTTTGACCTGTCATAACTACATTCATTAAGAGGCATGAATGTGAAGGGAACATGGACGTAAGATGTTAAGTAAATCTTGAACGTCCTCAGTGCTATCCAAATGTTTGTATCTTATTATGAAGTGATAAGCTGTGTTTTTGTTCAGTTGTTCACACTGGAGCATGGTTTGGCTATATATGGTTCCTGACAATTAGGAAACAGTATCAGTGCGATGTTTATTATCTAGCTTATTTTTTCAAAGGTTACTTGTATTATATGAACACTGACAACAAGACAGCTCTACTTAGGGCTGTACTGATTGCTCGGGAAATCGTTCTACCTCTGATTCTTTTGTATCGTAGTGATGTGCCTCTTGATCAGGTCTCCCTCAAAAAAGAGATTTTGTCTCAAGGGACTTCATGGCTAAATAAAGGTTAAATATAGATAAATAAATAAATAAAAATCAGGTCTATTCTGCTATTTCATTCAAACCTTCTGCTCATTTCTCATGATAGCTTTCAGAATTACGTATTTCCTTTGAGCAGAAGCATCAGGGGGTGGATAGAGCAAGAGAGTGGGTGAGAGACAGAGATTGTGTATATGGTTTTCATTTCAGAGGGGAGACGGATGACCTCAATGTGTCATCCTTAACAGCGCTCATTCACAGATGAAGATCACAGGGATGCAGCTGAGGTTTTTAAACGGCAACAGAGTCAGTGCGGATGCACACAAAATGCATGAGCATTATTTTCTGCATTGAACCAATTAAATATTCAGAACGGACAACATTACATGTTATGACAAACCATTCCGGTCACTCTCTCTGTCTGCCTTTGTCTCTGCCTGCATTACTCAAAATACATATACACATCCACATCTCTCACAATGATGTCAGGTTGCCATAGCAATGGTAGCCCATGGCCCAGTGTTCACCTATAATCACTTTAAAAGGCCTGTCACCTGAAAGAAAACATAAAAGCACAATAGATGAATGCCACAGTGTATGAAAGTACTATGGATGGAACAATACATGCTCTTTGGAATTCATTGGGTTTTTTTCTGTAGAAAAAGAGTCAGTTCTGTTTTATTATTATTACTATTTCATAAATCTTTTTATTGAATTTTCCTACACAGTAATATCTAACGTGTACAACATTTCCAAGTGTCTAGTTGAAAGGTAATAGACAGTTGTCTATTCTGTTTTTTTATTGTGGTATTTTACTCTCCTGTGAATGCAGAAATGGACAGAGAAAAGGTTTATTCTGAAGGTTACTAAAGATATTTTAATGAAAGAATGCACTCAATAAGTCTACATTCAACGACTGATGTGTTGTGACACTGAATGGAAAAGGACTGAATTGAATTACTGATAGTGCGAGGATGAGTGACAGCCTTGTTGACCATGAATAGAAAAAGCATATGTGTCGTTACCGAGGTCTCTGCTGACCCTCTAAATTACATGACAGATGCCTATAGTTGAGTAGTTTGAATTCATGCTTTTTCTTATAGTCATCCTCTTGGCCTACTTTCAGGAGATTGTGCCCAGAGGCAGTGTGTTTGGAACTGTTTGTGTCTAAGAATATCGTCATATATTGCATTCCGCAGTGACAAATCAAACCATAAAATTCACATTAAATATAGGGAAAAACACATGTAAACATACATACATACACACAAAAATGTTTGTTTTAGATCAATAACCCCTTAACGTCTGAATAGATTTCCATTTGTGGAAAATTTGAACTTGCGTGTTTTCTTTCAAGTGGATAGTATTTTGGTTGCATTTTGGAGCAGATGGGAATTTGCAACAATCGACGTCAAGGGGTTAAAGCCAGAAACACATATTAAATAAGCAAAGCAGATTTTATACCTTATAGGGACCCATTTAAAGCTGATTTTATTTTGCTATCATTTGTGCCAAATATTCTTTAAAGCACAGTTGGACTAGTTGGATTCACTTTCAACATGTAACTGTCCTTGGATTTTGCACCATGGCATTGTTTCAATAAGCTTATGCAATATTAAATTATGAATTTCAGTCATTTTGTCATTGCTAAAGCTAGACCTGAGCAAACAAACACAGCCTATAGGCACAGGTATGATGGGTATTTTCTTCATCCACCTCTTTCCTCACCCATCACTCTGGAACAGGGTCAGTTTGGAATCATCAGATCACATGACCTTTTTCCAATGGAACATAGTCCAGTCTTTATGCCCTCTATCAAAGTGATGGTCATTTAAGAAATCAGAAGCTGCTCATTGCATCAGTAAGATCTTGTTGCAACTGAAAAGATGTAACGGAAATATCTGAACTATATTTTAAGTTAAACCCAGGTGGGAACTTTTAGGTGCACGTTTTAAGCCTTTATTTATACATTATAATCAGCTTCACATTTACCATTTTTTTTTATGTCTTTAGGGTGATGAAGAAGCCAGCCTTGGCCTTCCCATCAGCCCGTTCATGGACCGGTCTGCTCCACAGCTCGCTAAACTTCAGGAGTCATTCATCACGCACATTGTGGGGCCTCTGTGCTCCTCCTACGACTCGGCTGCTCTTATGCCGGGACATTGGGTCGACCCCCCTGAAGGAGAGGCTGAGCCAGAGGAGACGAAGGAAGAACCTGATACAGAAGAAGTAGAAGAAGAAGAAGAAGAAGAGGAGGAGGAGGAAGATGTAGCCGAAGATGCATCAACGGGTTCTGACAATTCTCGTATGTTGACATAAAAAATGTTTTCTTTCATATTTATGTATGTCGACTATGCATTCAGACTATGCATCAGAATAAACTAAAGAAATAATAGATTTGTTAAATGTCCTTTAACGTAAAGGCACCAAGGATGTATTTCAGAAATAAGGTTAAACAAGTGATGCCAGGCACAACAAACCTCATCCCTCACACATATTGTAGCTTTTTTTTTTGGCACCGATCCAGCTGATGTCATCAAGTCTATTGCCTCTATATATGCGCCAAGTTTGAAGTAAACTGAAACAAAATTGATGTTTTTATAGATGTGAAATCTCATCCATTGCTATAAGTAAATGGGGAAAAAAAGATGTAAAAAATTAGAACTCTGTCCTACTAGTCCCAAAATATAATCAGATCTATTCTGGGTCACTGACAATCTATAAACCCAGTTTGATATGAATTCAACCAATACTTTTGCTGCCACAGACATTTGAAATTTCACCCATTATAAGTAAATGGGGGGAAAAAAAATTTGGAAAAATTCATAAAAATGTTCACTTCTTTAATATTGAGATGAACAGAATTTAGCATGCATGTCCTTGACTTTCTTTATGTGGTATTTGTAATTTGTTGTCTGTTTTTGATCAGAAATTGATCCATTTTGTGTCCTGTGTATGCCACACTAGCTATCATTAGATGCATGCTCACGCAGCCATAGGCTGTGCTAACACAGGTGAGCCGCCAGCGTAAATATGATGGGAGCGCGTGCTGCCATGTTTGACAGTTACCCCTTTTTTGAAAACAACATTAATAACATGAAAGGATACATTTAATGTGGGTATTTGTATGTTATTGCATAGTGTTTGTTGTATACTTATAGCAGATTTTTTTTATGTATTTGCTGTGTTATATTACTCTAAGTTACCACGCGAGCCTCCAATTAAGACTTTGAGCCACATGTGAACCACACAATGAGTATGACTGGAGTAAATTGATAAAAATGGATTACTGATTATTGCTAATGATATTTTGAGTCAAAGTGTCTTATCAATGAATCTACAATTGACTATCAAAATAACTAAGTATGGATTTGTATTTGTTGATTTTTTTTTTTTTTTTGTAACTTTTTCCTTATTAATTCCTGTGGAGAAACCTGATATTAGCATCAACCACCATTTGATCCTAAATTCTGTCGATATCTATAGTTTGTAAAATGTCCCGTTGGTACAGATTACCCAATATCTTGCTGTGTCTCTAGTATAAGTCTTTTACATGTTGAATTGTTTTGCTGCAAAATGTCACCTCTTAGTGTCTAAGTTTCCTTCTCTTTTGTTTATGGTTTTTTGTTTTGTTTTTTTTGACAGAGCTGCAAGAAACCAAAAAGAAGAGCCGGAGGAAAGTGTTTTGCCAGATCACCCAGCATCTTCTGGAGAACCATGAAATGTGGAAAAGAGTCATTTCAGCTGAAGTCCAGGTGGAGGCTCAGCCAGAGGACTTGAACGGCATCGGTAGCACCACTGAACCAATCACAGCCATTCACGAGGAAGAGGAGGAGCAAGCAAGCAAGGAGGAGGAGTCAGCTGACTGCCTTGATGAAAGGGAAGAGGTGGCAGCTATTGAGGAAGAGGAAATCCTCCCTCAGTCTGAGACTTCAGGGGAAAAAGAGGAGGAGCCAGAGTGATATGAACTTTGACCTCCTCTTAAACCAGGCATCTGAAAGTTGTCTAAAATGATTCTTTCTTAACTAAACTCTTGATATGGTAGCCAGCACATCACTTCGACACAACACTGTAGAAGATGTTTTGGGTAATATGTGCCTAACAAAAACAGGGTTTGAGGACAGGGCCGATGCATGCCCAGTGCATCTAACAAAGGGAGGGAGGTGAGATGCGCAAAAGATGAAGTGACTAGAACTAACTGAAAAAGAAAAAGAAAGAACATGAACTGTATTTGTTTTTACTGTAGTGTTAGTTTGGTCTGGATCTGGTACCCTGCTCTCACCCAGGCTGCCCATTCCACTGGATGGGCCAACCGTACTGATTCACACATTCACCCCACCAGTGATTAATACACTGTCACACACCCATCTTGTTTCTCCCATGCTATCAGCTCAGTGTGGAGCCATCCGTTTGGTCGAGGATGTGCAACAAGCCCGCTCTCCTTGTAGACAATGGGATGAAAGCCAGGGAAAAAGTTGTGTTCGCTGAGATTCAGCTCTGTGGACTTCAGCAGGAGATGGGGAGGGGGTGTACAGAGATGGTGTACAGACATACACCCACACAAGCATCGCACGCACCCACAGACACAAGCACTCACACAATATTACAAATAGGAAATTTAACAAAGAACCCTGTAGCTCTAAAAGCTTTATTCTCACTCAAGGAAAAACACACAACACAGTTGATTGTTTGTCCTTAGTCACGTTTTCTTTTAATCTTTCTTTTTTTTGATACTCAGTCAGTCCAACACACCTACATGTTTCCAGGCCACATAACTCAGGAAGAAACTGATTGATACAAGGACTTGCAGTGTACATGTCCTTTCACTTGCCACTGATGATGCTGTCTGGGATGATTTTGATTTACTACAGTAATAAGGGAGTAGAATTTAGTAACATTATAACATATATTTATTTTTCCAGTTATCTGTGTCTGTGTCCCAAATGTCTACAGACATTGGTTGACTCAGAAGACACATACTGTAACAAGGTGATAAGGTGGTGCATTTGTTGACTAAATATTACATCTATACGTTATACCCCCAGATTTTCTACTTACATGTTACACTAAACAGTAGCGTACTCAGAGGAATTATTGTATCAATATACAGTAATAACCTGGTACATAGGCCAAATCCTCAGAAAGTAAAGGAATCCAGTAAGCTATAGGGTTTCAGGCCAGAGCAGACTCACACCTCCAAATCACTCTAGAAATGTATGTCAATGAGACATAGAACTAATGTGGCACTCTTTGCAAACCATGAAGTGCTATGGACCCACAACAGATCTTGAATTTTCATTATTTTGTTGCACAAAGCAAATATTTCATTGACCTATTCTGAGTCATGAAAAGCAGCTACAAAGCCTAATACAGCATATATCTAAAATTTACAAGCAATTCATAAAAAGCATTCATTATGAATCTATTATTTGAGTATGAGCTTTATAAGTAATTGTGTTTAAACTAAACCAATGCAGTCGAAGTATTTTATATATGTAGCAGTAAAATATGTAAGAGTTATTCCTAGTAGTGAGAGATGTGATTGTCAAGGCAAAGTCGGAGTTCATAAGTTTGTCAAAAGTGCAATATAGAAAGCTCATGTTCCAGTGAAATCAAATCATTGTCAGCCTGTACACAGTTTTATTTCAATAAGTAGTTCTTACTGTTGATAGAGCGTATGACCTGACAGGTTGTGGTGTTGTTCACCTTTGATGTCCTCAGAGATTAATATTAGTGATGGCAGAGAAAAGTGTGAAATGGAAGAACAGCCTTTGTAATGAGGTTTAGTCATAACAGAGAAAGGCAAAGCCTTTCAGCTTGACTTGCAGCTGCTAATAAAGGGTCAGAGGGGTCTCAGATCCTTTCCACGTTTCTCATTCCACACATTCCTCTGGATGTATCTCTCTGAAGATGAGCCAGATAGATCGGATTTAATATAATGTGATCTTCATTTTCAATTCCAACTATATTACAGGTATGTAGACACCAATGCAATTAAACCATAAAGTGAAGTTGACAGTCCTTTTTTTAACCTCCTTACGCTTAAGCTGTTTAGAAAATGTTCCTTCTGCAGTCGCAGTAGCTGGGGCAGATTAATATTTAATAGTATTACTCCAGTTCTTTAGCAGGAAAACAGTCAGTTCAGTCTCATTCCTGGAACAATGCAGGTACAAAATCCATCAGCAGTGGGGATACATCCAAAATGACAAGATGCCCAGTCCTAAAATTTGGTAAATCATTGTTTTCCTCATCTGAGGATAAAGAACACATTATGCAACTAATCCATTACACTTAGATCACAGACTAGCCAATCAGATTTATTTGCAGACATTGTCTAAGTTTATGTTGGCTGTAGCTACACTACTGTGACCCATTTTCTTTAATCAATTAGTGTTTTTCTGTTAACACTGTCTAAATCCTCAAGTGTATCCATTGCACTGTTCTTAAAATGCCAATTGTGCAAAGGAGGGATAAACTGTGCAACATAATGCCCTTGACTGCTTATTCCCTGCACATACAAAAGGGTGCAGTTGTTGAGCTTGTTTTTACTTCTAAAAAGAAAAAGAAAGCCTGTGCTTACCGAAGCATGAGCTTATTATCTGTGTTCAAGTTCAAGTTGGGAGTTCTGAATAGATGTTGAATGTCTGTTTTTTTTTTTTTTTTTTTTTGTAATTACTGTACTGAACTGATACATTTATAGAAGAAACATCAATCTGAATCAGATAATGCTAATGAATTGAACTGAACAGAAAACACTTCAAAATAAATGAATCAAAACTTGTTTTTTATTGATAGTGTTACATAGAAAATCCAATAAAGGCAACCTGAGATCTGATTCATGGACAAATGCATGTGCAAATGGCAGCAGTGCATTTCCAGTAAATGCAACAAGTTGCAAGTGGATTTATGAATCCATTTAACTGGAACAAACATCCTCCAGAGGCCTCTTGTTGCTTTGCCTTGTCATACGTTCACCTGTAGCAGTAGACATTCTGTATTATCACCAGCTGATGAATCACTGCTCTATATGGCTGTGGCTCATCTAAGGCAATGACTTGGTTTTTGGGCATTTTTAAGAATCTTACAGCAACTTAGACATCAAAGTTCTCCTCTCTAAAATTAAGCAAGCTGCACAAACCTCCTGTACACAACATGCATTTAAGCACATATGTATGAATGAGCTTGAGCTTTGTGCACTGTAAATACCCTACCTGCCAGTACTGATGCCTCACTTGCAATATAATATACATACTAATGCAATGGACATTTGTCTCTGAATTCACCCTTTTAGAAGTCTGTCTCCCGCTATTATATTTGGGATTGTGTATAGAATATGAATTGTGTGTGATCAGAGGAAGTTGAAGCTCACTTGGGAGTTAGTCATAACAGGCGCTTCCCTCCTCTGATGTTCCCTTCTCGATCCTGCCTCACTAACTGTGTACACTACACTACAGCAATCAAAGAGACTTAATCAAAGCTGTGATAGACGTCGGGTTAGCTATTTTTGTCACAAACAGTCTATGGTCACAAACAATACTAAACATTTGAGTGTGTGTCTCGCAAAGCCATGTGGGATGAATGAACCGGCCAGCTCACCCTCGGTCTCAGATACAGATATCGGAAAAGACATGTTTGGCCTCCACAGTATGAAGATAATGTCCTCTTTGTTTTTCTCATTGTGACTACACAGGTCAGCGGTTTGTACCAGGCAATCCCATGGCCATCATAACGCACATCTTTACTTTCAAACTGTTTTCTTCAATATTAAACTGGGTTACAATGCAATGGCAGTCCATGGTCCAACCGTAGCTCAACTGTCTCTCAGTCAGTTTAACCTTGAACACAATCATAGCCAGTATCTGTAGTTTCTAACAGGAAGAAGGGGATTGCTGCACACTGGATTACCTTGTGCAAACCAAAGAAGCTTTCTGAACCTTTCTTTGTGATCTGCACAAAATGAGCCCTCAAAGAAGCATGTTTTCTTTTTGTGTCGATGTTATCCAGAAGCTGACCTTTGTAACAGTTCATGTGTAGGGACAGGACAGAAGCTGAAGGAGAAGCATCTTGGCTTTCATTTAACAAACACGAGTTCACAGGTTCTGTCCGTGTCTGTTCTTTTTTCACTGCCGTCAATAAGCAGCAGTAGCACTACAATGGTACCGACCAAATCTTCTGTTCTCAGACTGAAGCCCGTGTACTTTCTTTTGATGGTTTGAACCAAAACATTCCTTTTTGTATTGTTTGTTGTTTCAGCCATTACAAAAGGGGGCTATGCTCCTGTGCCATACCATTTTCACATGTATGTACTGTGTGTATACATTGTTTGAATGCTATATTCTTCAGCTTCCCTTGTTTGTCATGAAGGAAACCAAAACAAATGTTTTCACCACCTTTAAAGCAAGACAAACAAGAGTGACATGTTTTTACCTATTATAGCTAGCGCTTCAGAGACTCTGTTCTTTTCTTCTCTCCAGTATCTTGCACTTAACACATGTAGCAATACCTACAGGATGGGGAAATCGTGTGATTCACCAGTATTTAAGTACAGTAACATTTTATTTCTAGTATTGTTTGACTTTGTATAAAAATATATACTGTACAGATTCAAAACTATAACATAAAAGTTTTAGAAAAATATTTATTTTTACTGTTTTGTAATTTAGACACAATACTGTAGCTCCTCTATTGCCAGACATGCTGGAAGTGCCTCTTGATAACGTACTACAAAGTAACTATACAATATATTGGGATTATTAGAACCTGTCACTAGCAGAACAGTGTTGATGTTGTAATGTGAATATTGTTGAATAATAAGATTTATAAATGCTACACTTGTGTCTGCCTGGTTCTTTAGTTTTTATAAAGTTCTGTTCTACTGTGATTCTTTCAGGTAAAAAACCAAAAAAAAAGATATATTTGAAACATTTTTAATACTTAATATCCTATATATATAAATCAGTGAATTGATCCTCTGTTCCAATAATGTAACGTATAGCTAAGCTGTCTCTGACATAAAGCCCATTTCTGTGCCTTCGAACTCTTCAACTACAACTCTGCCTGTCTTTTTTTATCTTTAAAATTAAGAATGCTGTTAGTCATGCATTTTCTAAATTGCTACTTATAGTCCAAATTATCCTCTTCACAGAGAAACCACTACATTGAGTGAAACTATTCATCACGGTATCACAGAGAAGCTTGGCTCAGAAGGGGACGGAGCCAATAGAATAAAGAGCAGGCCATCCCCTATTATAAAGGCTAAAAGGGAGAAACATCAGATTTCCACATCCCATAAAAGGAGCCAATGACACACCCTTGCTGTGAGAACCAGTTTATTAATTTTTCAGGTCCCAACAGTAAAAACGGTTAATTTCACCTGAGGCTGGCAGCCATAAATCCAGCAACCACTGCATATGTGGTAGTCTATATTTTTCAGTCCACATTTCATAATGGTACATTTAACCACAAACTGTAAAGCGTTAATTTTAGATGTTAGTTGTATGGTACATGGTAACAGTTCACTCACTCTTTACTGTTTGTGAACTACTTTTATCCACAAACAGAAGGATCAATAATTGCTTTAACTGCTGAAATAATTTAATGATACTTGTTTTCATTGAGTTCTTTATGTGTTCTGTGTTGCTTCATGCATCTAATCCACAGTAAAGCTTAAAATAGGCAAAAACGCGTTACAAAACTAGGGACTAAGCTGAGTGCAGTGAGTTCAGCTTTCAGTCAGTCAAAACTTTGTGTTGCCAGAGGCGGTTCTGGTTTGGGGGTTTGGGGACTGCACAGAGTTTGTGCTTTTGTCTTTAATGATTGTTTTTTAAAAGCTATGACAACACCATCAAAGTAATCCACAAGTTTAGTCTGGTCCTTGAGTTTAGTCTAGTTTTAAGTTAAATTTAGATATAGAGAGTTTGATAATTGGACCATATATTCTGTGTTGTACAGACTGAAAGTAACACCTACTGATGTTGTTTTGAGAGGAGTTTATATGTGACTGATTTCTTTTCAACCTTGGAATTCACTACTGAGTGTGGGACGCATCCAGATGCTTCCTCTTCATCCACTCACATCTAATTTGTACACCGAGACCTTTATCTTTATATAAATTTTATCTGTGGTTGTTGATATTGCTGCTCCTGTTCATAGGTTCACTGCAGAAAATCTAAATCTTACCAAGTGTGCTTTTCTCATTTCTACTTAAAATATCTCATCACATTTAAATTAAGACATAATCACCTAAAGCAGGGGTCTCAAACATGCGGGCTGGGGGCCAAATGCGGCCCACTTAAAGGTTCTGATGCGGCCCGTGGGATGAATGTGCAAAAAAATTCTACAGTCACGTTCAGGTTCTACAAATATGATCTACAGTAAAATAATAGTACAATACCATACAAAAAATAATGGCTCCATATTTTTTGTCTCGGTTTGTTGTGAAAAAAAATTATATTACACTATGCCTATAATTGATGACAACTTCAAATTTTTGTCTTGAACTGCAAAAAATAACATTAAATTATGAAAATCTTTATATTTATAAACTATCCTGTCACAATAAAATGTGAATAACCTGAACAAATATGAACAACCTGAAATGTCTACAGAAAATTTAGCACAATTTGAACCATTTTCTGCCTGTTACTAAGTTTTTAATGTTGTCGTAGATCCGATTTTTACCAATATTCTGTCTGTATAATATTGTTAAAATTGCACATATTTTTCTTAAGAAATTTCAGTTTTTTCAGGTTATTCAAATTTCCCTTGTTTGGATAGTTTATTTAAAAAAAAAAGAAAAAAGAGCACTTTCATAATTTAAAACTTACTGGTCTGGCCCACTTGAGATCAAGTCGGGCCAAATGTGGCCCCTGAAAGAAAATGAGTTTGAGACCACTGACCTAAAGAGTCACTTTTCAATGCGATATAAGAACTTATTTTTATACAATAGATCTTGAAAATCTTATTTCAAGAAATTTTACTAAGATAATTTCCACTTGTTCCATTGGCAGATTTTATTTTTTTTTTGCTTAATCAAGCAAAAAAATCTTGTAATATTTATTATTATTATTATTATTATTATTATTATTATTATTATTATTATTATTATTATTAATAATAAATTTTTAAATTTTTTTTTTTTTTTTACTTTACAGGGGTGTTGTTTTCCAGTTAAACCTCTAGATTTGTCTCACTGCAACAGGTTAAATTTCTTTCTGAATCTTGACTTGTTCTCTCTGTCACGGTTCACGTCTGAGAATGTTAACGTCATTCAGTTTCTCTTCCTGCTAATCCACACTTTCCTTAGATGTGACCCTTGGACCTTTGTGGATAATGAGCATTCATGGGAATGAAATCCACTCTGAGATCAAATGACCGGTGTAGATGGTTTAATATTCCCTCTGCAGTCTTCGACCTGCCACACTGAAGAAATGTCCACACTACGCTGGTTAAATCCAGCCTGTATTTATGGTAAAACTGGATTTCTTCAGAGAGAAGATGCACAATCATTTAAATCAAAAAGAACAACGAAAAAAAAAAAATGAAGCAAAATTTTGAGATTCAACCTTTGCAAATTTGACGAATTAATGGATACATTTCTTAATTATATGTTTCAACAACAAACAAAAAAACAGGAAAAAGAGGGTGTTACTCTGAAATTGAAACAGAGCTACTAGCATAGGTTTACTTGTACATGGTGTTTTCAGATTCTAGTCTGCATAATGAACACAGCCAACTAAAACCAGTCCTTTAATCCCTGTTAAACTTTCACAGAGGAATGAAATTTGAAGGTAAGCTGTTTAAACATAAGATCATGCCAGTGCCCTCTGACCCTCACAGGATTTCTGGCTTCCATATATAACAGAGAACTTTGAGTAAATCGGCAATGGAAAATCAATGAGGAAAAATATGTACAATGCATGTCATGTAATATCAACATAAAAATGTTGATATATCAAGATTATGCTGCCTCCACGTTAAATATAAATGCACCTTCAGTGAATAAAAAAAAAAAAATGGAATGTCAATTATTATTTCAAGAACAGTCTGTGTTATTTGCCATGACAACTGATATTTTCCTAATTACTTTACCACAATTAATTTTTCTGGGCTTTCATCTCCTGAAATGGCAGTAATATTCAGCTGTTATTCCTGCAGTAGGAAAATCATGGGATATTACAAATTAACTGTAATCCATATACTATGACTGCGCATGGCTGCATAATGTTTTCATAATCTTTTACCCTTTTACCTTTAATCTTAGTGGCAAGCCATTTTTATCAAGTTGTGTGTGTGTGTGTGTGTGTGTGCTTGTGTGTGCGTGTGTGTGCGTGCTTAGGTGTGTGTGCTTGTGTGCTTGTGTGTGTGTTTTTAATTGCGGGCGTGTGTGTTTGTGTGGAGGGATCGGTCGTTTTAAGGGATGGGAGGGATGTGCTTTTATTATTATTATTATTGTCATTAATACTATTACTATTATTTGTTTTGTCTTTTTTTTCGTGTGAAGCACTTTGGGTAGCAAATTTTTGTTTGAAAAGTGCTACATAAATAAAGATTAATTGATTGATTGAATGTTTATAGACAGTGTCTCCACTGTACAATCCACAACAAATAAACCATTAACATAAAGACCTATCATAAGGTTCAGGGTGAGCTGAAATTAGGTTTACATGAAGCTCTGTAGTTTCTTTAAGTTGTAATATTTGTGATGAAAAACAAACTATTGGGAAAGCAAAGCATTATCATTACCACCTCTTGGGCTACTAGGCCTAAAACAGCCCAGCCAAAACAAAACAAAACACAGACTTCACCCTGTTCCTGGGGCAGATAAAGTGATTACCCATCATGCTTAGTGCCTACAGTCCAAGCCTGTGGGAGCAGTGTTATGGTCTGGGGTTAATTCAGTTGGTCAGGGGCCCATTTCGTCAATCAGGTTTAACCCGTTCTGAGCTTAACCCTGAACTCTGAGTGGCTCAACCCTGAGATAGGAATGTCGGATTTTTTGGTTCAACAACAGCCGATCTGAGATAGTTTGATCAACCTGGAATAGTTTCACTGGGAGGTAAGCGCGTGCACCACAACTCTGAAAAGACAACATCAATGGAGCCCCGGTTCAAGAATTCTCCATGGCAACGAGGAAGCAGACAGCAGCGTTTTTCACACCACTAGAAATAGACATGTTAATGCCCTCACCCGGAGAGTTTGAACGTGTTTTTAGAAAGAAGTGGAACACCACTGGAGCTGCAACAGAGACGGAGACGGACGGTGTAGGAGAACAGTGGGTCAGTGTGTGTTTAAAAGTAGTCACAGGAATCACAATAATATTACAGAGAAAATCTGCGTGGATGGAATTGTATTAATTTATTTAATTTAGGTGCAAACCCCTGGGGCAGAAGCGCAGTGGTTATTGTATTATTTTATTTATTTATTTAATTGTTTGAAATAAAGCAGACCAAATGAACTGTGTATTGTGTCTTTGACTGCTGTGGTGATGATGATGGTGCCTTCATCTTTGTACTGATTCTGTCCTCTAGTGTCTTTGACTGCTCTGTCCGTCCTCACACACTTGTCTCTTACAGAAGTCTTCTGCACCTCCGACATTAGACAAAAAACTCCCATTTGCAAAGAAATCCAGTTCAACACATAATATCTGCTGGATGTCAGAGACCGCCGTAAAGCCGGTAAGAGATCCACAGATTCACGGCTCAATAGATCCTCGGTCAGTGATCACTGAGATCCAAATGACGTCTCTATGCAGCTTTGCTAACACAAAAAGCTACTACAACCCTGTTTTCATCCACACAAACGGTCCTTAATGATCAGCAGATTACATTGCCTCCAATGTAGAGCCAGTGAGTGAGCGAAGGTTTAGGGACGGATAGTGTTGTAAAAGTGTGGACAGGTTCAGTTGTTTATGTAGATGATGGACTGTGATGTGAATTTGAATTTGTGTTACTTAATGACTCCCTCCCTCCGAAAAATATTTACACTAGACAGTTAACGGATCATGCTATATCTAAATTTAAGCAAGAAATCCCAACAGTGCTCAATGAAATCTCACATCTGAATTACACAGAGGATTCTTCCCCCAGCTCAGTCGATTTTAATACATCTCAAGTTGACGAGTATGTTGATAGTACAGCGGACTCTCTGCGAAAAACATTAGATCTAATTGCCCCACTAAAAAATAAGACTATAAAACAAGGGAAGCGTGCTCCCT
>JAQQZY010000006.1:22028436-22039830 GCA_030068375.1 Ostorhinchus rueppellii | reverse complement strand
TTGATCTTCACCAAAATCTAATCGATTGGTCCTTGTATCATTCCCAAGCTATCCTGAAAATTTCATCGAAATCCGTTTATAACTTTTTGAGTTATTTTGTACACAGACAGACAGACAAACAAACAAACAAACAGATAAACGCCGGCAAAGGAATGATACAAGGACCAATCGATTACATTTTGGTAAAGATCAAACACTACCTTGGCGGAGGTCTGCGCTCTCTGAGTGCTCTTCTAGTTTAGTCTGGTTACAGAGTACAGATACTTATGTAAAAAAAATAAATAAAATACTAGTAATCATAGGATTGTGTCGCATTTACTCTAAAGTGAAAAAGTATTGTCTCTGAAATGTACTCAAAGTATAAATGTAAAGGTAAAACAAAAATCTTGACAATGTAAATGTATTATGTATGTATATAGATATCTTCCTATATGAAACCATAAATCTGTTCAAAGGAAAATCAGTGTCTAATAATACATCAATAAACCTGAAAATGATCCTCAAACTAATATAGATATAATGTAGTTGTAATTTTTATCTTTTGAGTTTTTCCAGATTAGAAGACTAATATCAGTCATCTTCTGTTTGTATAAAATAGTGTCTGACCCATCTCACATCTTACACCACGAATATCAGCTCCTAACTTCTGGCAGCAGATTGAGGGTCCCCAGAACCAGGCTGAACCACTACAAAAACTCCTTCGTCCCAGCATCCATCAGACTGCAAAACAATCAGTAATATCTGTCAGAGCAATAAACTACACGGTGCAATAATATCATACCTGTATGTGCAGTACACTTCTGTGTAATACGTTATTTATGATTATGTATATATGTATATATCACATGTAAATCTATTTATCTGGTTCTTCTCCATTTTATTCCATTGGCTCTTCTTCATTCTGTCCTCCTGTAAACTACAGCTTAGACAAGTCCAGGAAAAATTTCCCCACCGACTTCTCTTATTTTTTTCTTATCTTTTTTATTTTGTATCTTGTCTTTTCTTATTTTAACTTAACTTCTGCTTATAGCTGACCTTATTTTGATAGTCTTCACATGTGCACACTAAGAGGATGAAGAGGAAGTTTCCCGTTTCTAATGTGATACAGTAATAATGGTATAGTCAGCTGACCTCTGTGTAACTGAATGAGCTGAAGGTCAAAGTTTATCATCAGTTTATTGTCACTGACTCTGACATCCATTCTATAGTCATATTTCCAGCCTCTACTCTGACAATAACCACAGTCTGTCTTTGCCTGATTATTAGTGTAATGTGACTCTCATGTGCTATAGGTTTCTCATGACAGTGCTGGATATCCCACACTGGGGCAGGCTGCAATACAAGAACCGTGACCAAGGCCACAAACTATTACTTATTTCCAAGTCTTTGGAAGCACAAAGAGATTTACAGTCACTGCAGTGAACACAAAGTATGTATTCACTGATTTTGACTGATCTAAAACAGTTGTCACATCCTTTGTGGTGAATTTTGCTTTAAATGACCAAGTCAAGTTAAAAGAGTGATATTTAGCTTTTCTTTTTTTAAAAAAATGGAACTACACATTTTAAAACATTTCCCTGTGGTCTACATAAACTGCAAATGCTCTGCTTGGGTCTGAATTCTTATTAATTCAACTCCACAGGTCCATCTTCATCAATATTTCTGAGTAATGACACCAGAAAGGTAGTTTTGAGCGCTGGCCCTTTAAATGCACATGAGCCACTTCAAACCCCACCCCCTCCAGGTTATTGGCTGTGCTGCGCTGACCTGTTCAACAAACAACTTAACATTTTAGGTAATCGGCTCAAAGTTTGGACATATTTTCAGTTTTCACTACAACCACTGCTGATAATAAACAATTGTGTCGTACTCTGAGAAAAGTTCGTCGGAAGTCTTGACCTTATATGTGCAAATGTTGTGATGTAACTAGTTATGGACACAATAAATGCAGCAGTAATTAAAACAGGTTGTAGAAAAATTCAAAATTTTTGCCAAAGTAAATATAAAGATAGCTTTGCAGCACCTGGAGGGTTCAAATTCAAACTTTTTGAACTTTTAGGATCCAAATACACAAATAAATGAACCAAAGACTAATAAAAGTGGGTTTAGATGAACATGACCCCTTTAAAGATTAATTAAAGAAGCTGCAGGTAACAGCATGGCTCCTTTGACACATCTCTGAAAGATACTTCATGTTCATCTGAGCAGTATTCCTGTGGTGCTAGCACATATTAATTAGTCAATGTTGGAGTTTTAGATAAAAGTAGGTTAATGAAGGGAGTTCATGCACTGTACCTCTAATCTAATCTGACACAGCTGCCTCTTAACACCTTACAATGTCATCATGAACTTAACAAAGAAATTACTAAAATAAATACTTACAAGATAATGAGATTAAAACACTGCTTTGACTTTAATGCTTCTGTGAATAAGTAAAACCCATGTGTTTGTTTCTGTCTATTTCTTTTCTCATCTCACTTCCACCTTTCAGATGTTTCTCGTAGCTTTGTCCTTTGCCTATTTCGCAAAGGCTCTGTCGGGAAGCTACATGAAGAGCACAATAACTCAGCTGGAGAGGCGCTTTGACATCCCCAGTTACCTAATAGGTGTCATTGACGGAAGCTTTGAGATAGGTGAGTAGGACTGCCACTCACCGCTGTTGTTTTGTTGTTCTGTTTGCATCCTCTATGTCATGGCTCCCCTCCCTTCTGCCTTCCTGTCTTTAGGATGGAAATATGACTGGGTCAGAGAGGTATTCAACCTGAAGATAAAACATTCATTGGGGTTCTAAGAGGAGGACAGGGGTGTGTGTATGTGTGCCTGCTCTGAGTCATAGTGTTGGGTCAGGACAGAACAGGCTGTGAGCGTTTTGGTTATTGACAGCAGAAGCCGAATTTGTGAGGTTTTATTATGCAATAACTTCGTGGTACTACTTGTTTAACCTCATAGGTGATATTCATAGAGATCTTCAGGCATTTTAATGATCATATAGCAAAAAAATTACCACTTGTGTGAATCCAACACAAAGCGCCTTATGAGCAGAAATGTAATTGAAATCTTAATTTCTTTTAAATGTATTTGGATCATATTTTAGGGGTTTTATACTTAATTACCAAAGGGCTGTTGCTGTAGTTACTCATCATTTTTTCATGATATTCTCCTGACACCCAGGAAGGTACATGTTTTGCCTATTTTTATATTAAATCATTGCATTTATTGGAAACAGCACAATGCAACAGTTTTTTCAGATGCATTTAAAAAAAAAATTATGGAATGTCCTTTGCAGTGGACAGAGTTTTTTTTTTTTTTTTTTCCGTGAAGATGTGAAACTCTTGACCCCTACAGAGAACAGAAATGCATCGCTGGGTCTCAGGAGATCATGGACTACAAATTTTGGATTACAGAAGAACTACCAATGTTTTGGATAACCCAATTCTGCAACCTACTTCCTGACAATATAGTTCACCATAAGGGCTGTCTACTAGTCTGACACAGCAGCTTCCAGCCTAAAGATTGTCAAGAACTTTTACCTGTTTTGTCTATAAGTACCCTCAGCTGCCCTTCTCTTGAAACTACTGCACAAACCTGACTTAAGATCTTAGAAGATAGAGTGCATCACCAAGAATTTCATTCATCTCACTGAACTTCTGAGCTTCTGTTACTGTGCAAATAATATTCAGAAAAATATCCTTCCAGTGTTTGCTAGTTTCTAGGTCACTTATGTAAAACTAGTCCCTTCAGTGCCGTTTCTCTTGTAGGTTATAAATCTTACATAGATTGCAGAGTGAGAAATAGACATGAATCAGGCATCTTTCTTCTGTGCTTGTACTATCAAGCAGGTAGCAGGAGTAAGCTCATGGTGACAGAAAAAAAAAAAAAATCATCGTCAAAGATATTTTGGTGCAGTGTGCAAACCTGTTAATGGATAGGGTGGGTGTATCTGCTGGAGGACAAGGTGAGGATGACTCTCCAGAGCTGAATGCCCCAGTTCTTTCTTCCTCCATCCCTCCATCTCTTCTGAAAGCTGTTTCTCCTGTGTGGCCTAGGCAACAAGCTTTTTACTATAGGACGGTTGCCAGGGTAACATAGAAGCAGAGAAAGGCAGTGTAGCGAGGAAGGAAAAAAACATAAGTATATAACAGAAGAAAGAAGACAGTAGAGTAAAAGTACAAAGACAAAAGGGAGAAGAGTGAGAGGGAAAATGGGAGATAAAAGGGTGAAGGACAGTGTGAGCTACCATTATAATCATAATTAATATGGCTGATCTCTATACATAATAGAATAGAATAGAATAGAATAGAATAGAATAGAATAGAATAGAATAGAATAGAATAGAATAGGATTTATTGTCATTACACCAGTTGTGCAACAGAATTACAGGTGGTCTCTGCCAGTGACCGTGCACTTACATCTAAATAACAATACAATAAGATACAGATATACAACAGTGGAAAAAATTATTAGACCATTAATAGTCAGTTATGCAAGTTATGCAATGAAGTCCTAACTCCTGTATGTATCATGTGACTAAAACAGACTTGAATGTCTAAAAGCACTGTTTTTGTCAGTACAATGCCAGAGATATTGATGAAAGAATTGAAGTGATTTTGTTTATTATCAAGAAAATATTGAAAGTAGCCAGATATCAGCTCTGAAATTAAACTATTATGAGCTATTTTTGTTGTTATTATTGTATTTGTCCGAACAAATGTACCTTTAGTTGCACCAGGCATTAAAATGAACAAGAAACTGGAGAAAACAAGGGTGGTCTGATCATTTTTTTCTGCGACTGTATATTAGAATATAAGATATAAAGTAGTGTGCAATCAAAATATGTACAAATTAGATATATTCTGTATGAAAGGGCAGAGTTAAGAATATAAAAATATCATAAAAAATACACCAATGTAATGTACAGTATATTGTCTATACTGTGGTTCTGTCAGTATCAGTTATCATGTTTCAGATTGAGTAATCTTTTACTACACACATATATGAGTGTCATCACCATCGACTGGAACATAAACACAAACATTATTATCTTTAATTAAACATGGACTCTTCCCTACTTTTCCTGTTACACTCCAAGATTGCACAACACAACACTGTACCTAATGCTTTCATTAATAAATCCCTAACACTTGAGGATACCAGGAAAATTCCAAACATGTCAGAGAAATTCTAAGAAGCACACACTACAAAAGGTTACAGACAAATAAATAGATAATTACTTGACATTTTTCAATGACCGCCATTCTCTTTTGCCCACACACACACACGTGGTAACAAATACACAGAACTGAGGTCACTTTGTCAATGCAGCCTTTTCAGTGTAGGAAAGGTCAGGTTATATAGAGCTTGTATTTCAGTGCCCCTTTTTCACATTAAACAGTTGCCATGTTGCTGAATATGTTTCTAAACAGCAGCACATGGTGGTGAAAGCATAATAATTTGGTTCCCGTTTATCTTTTCTTACGTCCTTTCTAATACATTTTCTGCTACATGCCATAGATAAGGAGAATGTCTCGGCGCTTGAAGATAATGGCTTACATGTGAGCACACCACGTCATAGCCATTTAAGATATGAATGTACGAGACTCAAACAAAACTCATGACAAAAATGAAAATGTAATGTAGAATCCTTTTTCCATCCAAAGGGCAAGAACCTTAGTTTCTATTGGAAGCCACTGTGGATGTACATTTTCATAAAGTAGTTTTACAGCTGAATGCTGCCCTGGTTCCCTGGTTCTTGTAGATTCACACTAAAAAGGGAGTCATTCTGGTTCAATCCATTATATTTAGAGCCTCTGATGAGTTTCAACACTGTTAATCAGATCTCTGATTGAATATAATTGTTGATATGCGCCATCTTAAGCTTTGATTAACAGGTCTGTATGACAGCTTTCTCGTCTGCAAGTCAGATTTTCATAGTTTCTGTTTATTGAATAAAACACTTATTTTTTTCCCCAGACAGATTGATCCTCTGTGGTTGTGATTTCCAGCATTCGCTAACAAGGCTATAAATAACTTTGTTACACAATGTTAGCTGGGGTGTGATGTTTCACAGAGTCAGTAAGCTACACACCCAGGGTTGTCGATAAGACGAGCACCATCATTATCTACAATCTTCCCCATGTTAAAGCGGTTCAGACGATGAATGAATTATCCAATATGGGGATGGCTAAATTGCTATTGGCTTCAAAACAGCAATTCAGAAACCAGTGGGTGACAACAAGGCTCCTTTGTCCTCTACTTACTGTATATACAGACTATGGATCAGTGTCATCTGTGCTTCTATTGAATTGTGTACATCACTGAGTGGAAGTGAAAATCACTGCTTATCTATATCATGTAATGAATAGACATATTCAAAACAGAAAAATAATATTATTGCCATGGGGTTTTGAAGTAAGAGCTCTGCATTTTATCTACTGCTGAACCCAAGCAGAGCCTGATGACACTAATATGTCTATAAACACCATGACATCCCTGATGTTTCTCGCTTTCATCCACTCCTGCCAGGTAACCTGCTAGTAATAGCTTTCGTCAGTTACTTTGGTGCCAAACTCCATCGGCCAAAGATTATTGCAGTGGGGTGTGTACTGATGTCCATTGGCACTTTCATCATTGCTCTGCCTCACTTCATCATCGGTCGGTGAGTAAAAGAAGACAGAGAGCTTTAATGTTGTTTGACATCAGCTATGGATTCCATTTCTTTATCTGTCTGTTTTCATCTGCTGCTGATTTCATATACTTTGCATTTCAGCTGACTGCAGTAAAGGTGAAACAGTCTTATAAAATGCATTTTCCCTGTGCGGACATTTTGTGGTGGAACCGATATTGTTTTGTGCGTGTGCTTATAGTTATTAACTGTACACATGATATCCACAGAGGACAGACTCATCCTGTACTTTATTCCCAATTTACTCACATATCACTGGCACAATATCTAATCTAATCTAATCTAATACAGATAATATTTTCCTTCAAGAATTAATGCAGAAAGCTTTGTTTTATATATATATACTTTAGCAGAAAAAAATATTAGACCATCAAAAGTCATCAAAAACAATAGTTATGCAATCCAATACTAACTCCTGTGTGTGTCATGTGACTAAAACAGACAGGAAAGAAAACATGGAATGTCAAAAAGCACTGTTTTTGTCAGTAGAATGACATAGATATTGATGTAAGAACTGAAATGATTCTGGTTATTATCAAGAAAACATGGTAAATGGATAGATATCAGCTCTGAAATTAAACTCTTATGAGCTATTTTTGTTCTTATCATTATATTTGTCCAAACAAATGTACCTTTAGTTGTATCAGGCATTAAAATGAACAAGAAATTGAACAAAATAAGGGTGGTCTAATAATTTCTTCCACAACTGTGGATAGGATAAGGTGAGATACACATTGAATATAATATTATTTTTAAAAAAAACAACTGTTTTTACATTGTGTTACATGTGTATAACTCTTAGAATTGTGTAAATGTCACAATTTGTTTCACTTGTAAACTACTATATAACATGAGCAAAAATAAAGTGATCACTGTTTCTTCTTTTTTAACAGTTTCATTTTTGCTTGCATACTACAGCTATGAATTTGAAACATCTGTACGGTGGGTGGTAAACTCCACACTTAACCCCGCTCCGTGTCCTGTGGGCTCCCCCCCAGACCTGGCCCTTGATGGTAAACAGCTGGAGGTGCCACCTAAAGGTGTGTATCACATGTTTAAACTCGTACACTTGAGCAGACGAGTCGACCAGTACTTGTTTTAACTTTCATTTTTGCCTCCAGGTTGTGAGGGAGAATCAAACCTGTCTATGTGGATCTATGTGCTTCTGGGAAACGTCCTGCGTGGCATCGGAGAGACGCCTGTTCAGCCTCTGGGGATCTCATATATAGATGATTTTGCAAGTGAGGAGAATGCAGCATTATATGTCGGTAAGAAAAAAAAAGTCAAGTAGAGATACACTACTGAATTCATGCCGATCAATTTGACAGCATTAAATCTGAGCACACAAAGTAACATCCTGAAGGCATTATCATAAGCAGCTGCACATCTCTGCATCCATCCTGGTCTGTTTATACCCACAGCATAGATGAGCAATACACAGGGGAGCCTAGAGCCACTTCTCTACACATTTATTCAGCCATTTTTCACAGAATTTGCAAAATGATGACCTAGATATTGGATTTAAATATCTAAAGGGCTCACTCAATGGATATTTTGCAATAGTGTCATGGCAGTGTGTATTTTCCTCCCTTCACTTTGAATCCTGAGTTTATCAAGCATGACGTGCATCATGGTGCATCATTTAACAGTTGTTTGGTCCTGGTCTAATTTTATTCCAACGATCAAAGTACTAGTACTAACTCTTTATTCAGAGGATCTGCCCTGAGGTTGAATATTTAGCTAGTGTAGTGTGGCAGTTTCAGTAAGATAAAGTGTGTTAGTTATGATACAATACCTTATTTCACAGCAGATATCTGGACTTTTATAAGCAGAAAACACAAGCGTAATTGATAAAAATGTTTACTTCTTATGTAGGTGAATCAGTTTAAGGACTTAGCATTGTACAAGCAGGTTCAGCAGAAGGACCTTGGCTTCATTATTGAATAATATCACACTACAAGGCCAAACCAAGTAACAACCATTCCACATGTTTCACACGAACAGAATCATACATTCATAATCATAACAGTTCAGGTTACCTGGTGTTGACTTTGTTCATTTTCTATCCACATGATATCTTAGCCATATTTGTCTTTGAGTACCAAGAAAAGTGCTATATAAAATGGATGCATTATTATATTATTATTATTATTATTATTATTATTATTATTATTATTTTTTTTTTTTATCATTACTGTTACTATTATTATTTCATCAGCTTTTGGAGTGTCAAAATTACAATGTCCCTGCCCTTAATATTCCATTACTTAAGGTCCGTCATCAGTGAGCCCTTAGAAGGAGTTAACAAAAAAAGGTGAAAATAGGTGAAGGCCCACTTTTGTGCCTACCACCCACATCTCAGCAGGGATCAAAACAGCTGACAGCTTTGTTTTGATACTAAATTACTTTGAGATTCCATCTAAAATAAAAATAGTATGGGCTCACATGCCTAATAGAGCAGAAAACATCTTCTTCAGGGAACCTATCCCAATAATATTGTGCTTCCATGTGTTGTGAACTGCCAACAACATGAAAAAGGATGTATTATGATGAGATGCTGTGAATATAATGTTTCAGTCCGACTCTGTTGTAAGCCAGACAAAATCCTTTTGGCTCTGTAAGACTTAGCTAGTGGAGCCAGTTCTATGACAATATTGCCAAAGTGCCAGTTTAATTGTTACGCAATTTTAATGAAGACATTTTTGTAATAACAGGTGATTTCATGTATAGAACGTGTTTAAACCACAAGAATGTCTTTAATCAATCAATTAATGGTTAAGGGCGGGTCTGAGATGTTAGAAAAACGGCTCGAACAGGCTACATTTTGAAAAGACACAATTCAGAAGTCCCAACCCCTTTCTTCAGACTCCCCCGAAGCCACGCCTCCAGACTCCAGTGCTTGTTCCTGAAGCTTCACGTTCACGCGCGGTGCGCAGCATCAATATGCTAACCATAGAACTGTTTGACGCTAACCTTAGCTAACTTATTTTCATGGCTCATTCACAGGTAAGAAAAAACTTGACATCATAATGAAGTTAAACAATAAATATGATAATTGTTTCAAATTATATTTATCAGTATATGAGATTAAAAGTCGGACTTTCCACTTGTTATTTTGATCCGTGTTCCAGTCATCTGGGGCTAGCAAGAACAGGTAACTGTCAGACTGATGTCAGGCTAGCAGCCACTAAAAAGTTAGCTTTATCCTCTATTATCCTCTAATGGGCTGGATACTTGTTAAAATGACAACATAACGCTGGAAACAAAATGAATACTCTCAAAAAATCATAGAGACATAACGTTATCTTACCTATCCAGTAGAAATACACTTCGCAGCCTTTTCCTTTCCTTCAGCTGACTCCACCGCTCATATGTTCACTCTCCTCCACTCTTCTAAAGCCTTTTCTTGGCAATAGCCTTCCTTCTCTAACACAGTTTTGTATTTACAACCTGCTGTTGCCACTTTTCCACGTATGCCCATTTTAACTGTGTAAGATAGGTAATATACCTATCCAAGTTCTGGCTCAGTTTCCTCGGTAGGAGCTCCAAGCTTTTAAGGAGGTGAGATTCGTGCCCGAATAGGGATGCGCAAAGAGGGGGAATGAGGCACAGACAAATGGCAGTTGACTTCGACAGATATATCACTGTTCAATCATTTCGAGTGGGCACTCAAAATGATTGGATGTTGTTTTTTTTTTTCAGTCCTGTTGGTCCCACAGGTGACTAAAACTTTTCATTTTTGTGTCAGAGCAGTTAATTAATTGTTTGTAATCGGGGTGTGAAGGAGATTTTTAGCAATATAGTAAAAAAAAAAAAAAAAAAAAAAAAAAAAAAAAAAAAAAACCTCCAGGAAAACATATCAGACTCCACCTTTAAGGCTAATTATATTTACAAACACTGATGTAATACAAATAAGGGTATGCTGTTTTTGTTGTAAAGTAGTATAGTATCCAGATAGCTCAGGTGTCAAAAATGCAGCCCGGGGCCCAAATCTGGCCAACCAGAGGGTCCAATTCGGCCCCTGGGATGAATTTGTGAAATGCAGAAATAACACTGAAGATATGAACAATCAAGGATGTTAAAATCATTTTAAATCAATTCAATCTAAAGTGGATCAGAGCAGTAAAATACTATCATAATAACCTATAAAGAATAAAAACTGCATTTTTTCTCTTTGTTTTAGTGTAAAAAAGTGAAATTACACAAAAATATTTAAATATACAGACTAGCCTTTTAGAACAACAACAACAAAAAGTGAATAACCTGAAAACTCTTAATCAAAGTATGTGGAATTTTAATAATATTCTGCCTGTTATTTAATGTTTTGTGTATTTGTAGATCAACTGTGATCTGTACGTTATAATGAACATGTATAAATTATAAACTAAGGTGTAATATTGTTAACGTTACATTTATTTTACTTAAGAATTTCTAGGTTGTTCTTATTTGTTCATGTTATGTTTGTGTACAGTTTGTAAATGTGAACGTTTTCATTACATAATTTTAAATTTTTTCACTCAAAAGTTATTATCCTATTATTACCTCCGCCCAGGAAGTATTGTGATCGCCGGAGTTTGTGTGTGTTTGTTTGTTCGTTCGTTTGCTGCAGTAACTTCAGCCGGCCACAAGGGGGCGACTCTCTTCATTATTATATTCGGTGTGTGTCTTAGAGGGGAACGCAATGTGCAGAATCAGTTTCCGGGGACAGTATT